>CM022944.1:101905580-102615288 GCA_012931725.1 Litsea cubeba | reverse complement strand
AACAGTAAAGTGAAATGCAGGATAAGGAATAAACTCGCATTCTGAACTACACTTTGGTTAGGAAATGAACATGATATAAATAATTAAGAAGCCAAATGTGTGCGTATGTTCACAAAGCAGAAAAAAACCGCAGATGATTTAAGGGATCTACTCTTTCTATGAATAAGTGTGTAAGAACAATTTGGTGAGGACCTTGAATGCAAAAGAAAAATATGTTTAAAGCAGAAAAATCATAAGATTTCAAGATATCTCTAGCATATCCTATTCCTATTGCAAATGCTCCAAAAAAAATTCTTTCCGAATAGAAACTTACTATGTGCTACTGCTATTGCAAACTGCCCAAATTCTAAGAGCAGTAGGCAATGAAAATAGATATTTATTTATAACTGTGTCTTTGGCACATTAAGCAGCTTAAATCCATGTCACTTTCTCAAGAATCTTCAAACAATTGGTAGGTGTACCCATTTACTGTTCGACATTCCAGTTTTAAGTGTAAGATCTGCATCCCATCTATGAATTGATTGCAATCCCATGTTAAATCCATTATCTCAACTAAATAAACAAATCAAAATTCAATCAATTCAACTAACCCAATTAAAAACAGAAGGCATGCATGGTCTTTTCAATAAAAAGAATAAATTCCCCTCTATCATAAAAGCATTCATCAACCAAACAAACACTAAAGATGATTCATAGCCAAAACACATCAGAATACCAGCTCACATTTCACACAATTAGACTTCAAAACACATTCATCTCATGCAGAATTGCCACAATTGAGTGTGAATTCCTTACTCTTTCCGCTTCCAGATGCTGAGCTTCCCATCAAGGTGAGCGCAATAGACTAGTTCGCAGACCGGATCCAGCAACCACATCCATAAATTTGGCCGACCCACGCAAGCAACGCCATCGAAGAGCCAGCACTGCCCATACTGCAAATCCAAACACCACCAGCTCCTTGGGAAAGATCACAACAAGACATGCCGCCACTGCAGCGAGAACCCACATTTTGCAAAGAAAGTAGGAAAGGCCGCGAGCACTGGAAAAGTTGGGTTGGCGGCGCCTCTTTCTCCAGCTTCTGCAAATCAACGAAGTGGTCAGTGGAAGTAATTGGTATCAGCTGTTTGGCAATGGCGATGTCTTCTTCGCCCCGGTCGCCGAGGACGGTGACGGAGAGGAGGGAGCCCTTGAGGCTGAGCGCGCAGAAGTGGCGGGAGTCAAAGGGGTCGAGGCGGATGCAGGAGAGGAAGTCCGGGGAGGCGTCGAGCGTCCAGAGGCGGCGGCCGGAGAGGGGGTCCCAGAGGGATAGGAGGGAGGGGCCGGTGAGGGAGGCGAGGAGGAAGGCGCGTCGCCGGAGGCGGCTGCGGTGGAGCGGAGCGGAGCCAGCAGAGGTCCTGGACGCCGAGCTTGGAGTGCTCGGAGTCGAACCAAAGGGGGAATTGGCGGGAGCGGAGGTCGAGTGGAGGGCGATGCGACCCTGTCGGTCTCCGACTGCGAGGAGGAGGTGGGAGGAGGGGGTGGGGGAGGAGGTTGGGGCGGGGAGGGGTGTGGACCAGCGGAGGGAGGTGACGAAGGGGGCGAGGGGTGAGGTGGAGGGAGAATGGGTGCGTCTTGCATGGAGCAGTGTGATGATGCTCCGCTACCGGCGCCGTAGGCAAGGAGGCCGGTGGCGCTGCAGTCTCCGCCAGCCCCGTTGCTGCGGGTGGCGGGTCCTGGGAGCATGCAGTCAAACGTTTCATGGGAGATCTCGGAGCAGAAGAAGAAGAAGACGACATGTCCTCTCTCTTTCTCCTCTTCTTCTTTTCTACTTTTCTGCCGGTGATTTTTGGGTTTGTTTTCAACTTTTTGGAGATCTCATCTTTGAGACAGAGAGAGGAGTTGGAGGGTGGTTTTGGTTGATGGGCTCGAGCAATGATGGACTTGGGTCCGGCGCAACCTGCTTTTTGGGGGAAAAGAGTTGTCGGGCGTCTCTTTGGTTTCTTTGCTCGTCTCAAGTCAACGATGTTTGCTGGCTTTTTTATCTGTTTTCTCTCCGCCTGCGGGATGAAGATAATTACTATTTGATTTGTTGACGGTTGAAAAAAAAGTGTGAGCTTTGAAAATTTTATGTTGCCCTAAACGGAAAAATTAGAGATGAGGTTTTGATACCGTACAGTATGTTGCTTCTGGATTAGGATTCGAACTGCATTGCCCACGTGGGTACGGGAGATTTATTTGGCTCCTTAGCAAGTAGGGCTTAGTCTGCCAAAAGAGTGAGATATCCTCCATTATAATAAATAATAAATAAAAAAAACTTAGAATTTTTTTGAAAATGTTAAGCTTAAGTTTGATCAAATGGTTTCTAACGGGAAATGATAAAATTACAGGAGAGTCATTCATTTTTTTTTTTTTACCAAATTGTGTTAAGTTGATCTATGTCAAAGACATGCAACTCATCTTCTTCGTCTTTCGCTTTTGCATCTTACTTCTCTCGTCGTTCCTGAACCAAAAACACTCACCCCTTTTGTTAATCAAGCACCCATCTACACATATCACTAACCATTGGTTTAACCAAACCGTTCATCTCATTCTTCTTCTTTCACTTTCACCTAACCCACAAGATTGCCCGGCCTCGGAATCCCATCCTACTTGCTCTTCCACCAACATTCAAACTCATGTTCTCACAAGGACTCTTCTCTTGCCAACTCTCCTCTCATCATTATCTAGGGTTGTAAACGGGTCGGTTCTGGTCCAGGTCCATGGTGGATCCGGAATCGGAACCGTTAAGGAGAATGTGGAGCCAAACCTGAAACCATTTCGGAATCGGTTTCTTGGCACCAGAACCAGAACCATAAATGGGACGGGTCTGGATCCGAGTCCGAGTATGGGTCCATGTCTAAGTAGAGAATGATATTAAAAAAAAATAAAATATGATTTTTAGGAGAGATTCTTGAAAATTGAGATAATATGTCGGGCCTCAGATCCACGGGTCCAAACCAAGGTAGAATCGGACCCGGGCCCATTTGCTTATTGGGCCCTAAATAAAGACTCAGACCCTGTTTTTAATGGGTCCGAACCTCCAAGTAATCGGAGAATCGGTGACCCATTTACATCCCTATTGTAAGGTCTGATTTTGATTGATCAGCGACCGAGCAAATTGGCTCTGCTTGGCGATGGAGATGCTGATCGGTTCAGCTCGGTAATGAAGATGCTGAGCAGGTCAGCTCGGCAACGGAGACCTCCCTCCTTCTTCTTGACCCAAACAGAGTGAAGACTCTATTTGCTTTCCTTCTTCTCGGTTATGAATCGATCTTCTTACCTGTATCAGAAGCAAACCATCATAAAAGCTCGATCGGGTGGTCCGACCGAGGACTCTCCGATGCTTAAGTTAGCATCTGGACTTTGTTCTCGTTCTGATTAGAGTTTTGGTTCAGAACTTACATACCTCTCATTTCTCTTCTTTCTTCTTTATATCATTTTTCTCTTTTTTTCTGCCATTCATGGCTCCATTAATTCTATTCATGCCAGCCATTAGTGATCATTCAGTTCCCTCTTCATAGTGATAACAGATAACGGATGGAGTTATTGCATTCATGGGGGCACTCCTTTAATTCTCTTTCATATGCTTCCTCCTGGCGGGTTGGGTTGATCCACTATAGACCCAAAGCCAAATCTATATTGAGTTCAGATTTATACCCCCCACAATTGCCCCAGCCCTTTTTCTTCTTTTGCATTTCCCGAGAAGAAAAGGGGGCTTTGAAAGAGATCTCTTGTTTCCGCTGCCACTGTTGGTTCTTTCCGAACTCACTTTTTGGCCGAATGCTTACATCGTCATGCCAAGCTATTAGTTAAGAAGGATATCAGTGCAGCGTACCTAGTTTGGGCTCTTCATAGTTAGGTTTTTATCCTTCGGTACGAAGTGGTGGGCTCTAAGCTGCCCTTCAGGCCTTGGCCTTATTTTTTGCGATGTTGTTTCTGAAAAGGTATGCCCTACCATGATCCTCTATCCTTGGCACAGGAATAGTAGTAAGATAATTAGGCAAGATACAAATTTTCTAAATTCTTTGGTAAAAAGAAGATTAAAACTTTGATTCCATCGTTGGCACAAGAACTTAAACCACAAAGGTCTTATAAGTGATAAAAAGATGATGAATTCTTTGGTACAAAGATCAGAAATAGAATTTCTTTAAATTTGCTTTGTTCCATGGCCTTGCCAATGCCTTCCCTTCAAGTGTTTCTAGTTGATAAGCTCATGTTCCTCCAGCCGAGGTGACCCTGTATGGTCCTTCCTAGGTTGGACCTAGCTTGTTGTGACTGGGGTCTCATGCGGAGTCCAAGCAAAACATCGGAGCTTTGATTGAGTAGCCGAGCTAAACTGCTCTGCTTGGCAATGGAGATCTCTCTCTCAGTTGATGAGCTGACTAGCTCTGCTCGGCAACGAAGATCTCCATTTTTCTTCTCTTTCTTTAAAATCCATCATCCGCCAAGCTAGTACATTTCTGCTCGGGTATGTTCAAGTCTTCTTCCAGCTTTATGAATTCTTCAATCCGTTCCATCAGCTCCCCTTGTGTGGTTGGGGATCGCTTTGTCAACGATTGGCGAAGCTGACTCTCCTTCGGCAGCCCGAGTTTGAAGGTTGCCACAGTTACTTGTTCGTTACTCCCTTCTACCTCATTATAGAGGTGCCAATATCGAGAGCCGAACTCCTTCAGGCTCTCCAAGCTCTGTTTCTTAAGAGACAGCAACTCCCCAATGTCCCTGGGCTGCTTGGAATTTGTTATAAAATGAGTAACAAAAGATCCAATAAGCTCCCGAAAGCTATAGATCGATCGGCTCTAGGCGGGAGAACCATTTCAAGGCCAGGTCTCCCAAACTCGAGGGGAAAACCTTGCACATTAGTGGCTCATTCCCTATCCACAATGCCATGGAATGCTGGTAATGTTGGACGTGGTTGGCGGGATCGGAGGTTCCATCATAGATCATCAACTTAGGGATCGAGAATCGCCGAGGAGGGTCCGCTTTTCTAATCTCCTCCGAGAATGGAGATTTAAAATTTTGTGTATTTCCCAGGTACCTTACTCTGGTCAGATTCTCCTGAGGGGACTTCTAGTTTGCTAACGCCTTTTCTGTAAGAGCTTGTACATCCTCCTCGGTAAGTATTCGTGGGGGTGCTTTCCTCCTCGGGGCTTCGCCAACCTCAATGGATCTCGTTCGGATTTCGATTTCCACTTGTCTTCGTAGTCGGGAGCTTGAAGTCCTAGTCCCTTCATCTTCTGCTCGGGCCTTAGCTCGGATTCACCAAGCTTTTGATTCAGAATGGTGACTTCTGGGCCCCCGTACATCGGTGCTGCCTCGGCGCTCTATTCTTCGAATTTTATGAGCGGTTTCTGAACCTTTCCGAACGTCCTCCGCATTCGGGGGACGTCCATGCACCTCCTTTGCTGCTTCCAATTCCAGCAACAGACATTGAGCTTTTCCTTTTCCTATTTCATTCCTTGTGTCAGGTCCCGAACAACTTCTTTACAAGATTGCTTAAGGCGGACAAATGCATCCCGCGATGGAACTAGTATCTGGTGTTCATGACCCTGCTTCTGGTGGGGTTCTCTTTATAGTTTAACCATGGATGGTGAGTTTATGGCGCGACTTGAATCAACGCGGTAAACTTCTGACTGGATCCATACTTTCTTGCCTGGAACAGGGACGGTCCGCTCACTGTCAGTATATGGTACATATTCGACATCTGGACCACCGAAGTGGTTGATTATAGGATCATTTCCCAGGCGTCCTCTTCGCCCTTTGTCCTGTGTTGCCTTTATTTGAGACTGAGAGCGTCCAGCTTGGTGCTGTGATCCGAGACCAAAATCTTGGTCCGCCATATTTCTCAGCAAGAAGAAACGTTAGTGGATGATTTTCCTCTTTCGTTTCCCACAGACGGCGCCAATTGTAAGGTCTGATTTTGATTGATCAGCGGCCGAGCAGATTGGCTCTGCTTGGCAATGGACATGCTGATCGGTTCAGCTCGGTAATGAAGATGCTGAGCAGGTCAGCTCGGTAGGTCAGCTCGGCAGGTCAGCTCAGCAACGGAGACCTCCCTCCTTCTTCTTGACCTGAACAGAGTGAAGTGAACACTCTATTTATTTTCCTTCTTCTCGGTTCTGAATCGATCTTCTTACCTGTATCAGAAGCAACCCATCATAAGAGCTTGATCGGGTGGTTTGACCGAGGACTCTCCGATGCTTAAGTTAGCCTCTGGACTTTGTTCTCGTTCTGATTAGAGTTTTGGTTCAGTACTTGCATACCTCTCATTTCTCTTCTTTTTTCCTTATATCATTTTTCTCTCTTTTTCTGCCATTCATGGATCCATTAATTCTTTTCATGCCAGCCATTAGTGATCATTCAATTCCCTCTTCATGGTGATAACTGATAACGGATGGAGTTATTGCATCATGGGGGCACTCCTTTAATTCTCTTCATATTCTTCATCTTGGCGGGTTGGGTTGGTCCACTATGACCCAAGCCCAATCTAATATTGAGTTCAGATTTTACCCCCACACCTATCATTATCCTTCTCTTTCTCTCTAATACTCCTAATTAACACAATCCTTTCCACCATCTCTCTCACTCTAAGATTCCAATCCAGTCAGGACCCATAATAAAGGGAAGGAGATGAAGTGCAGGATTTGAAAACGAGAATTCTTGGGGGGCAATGATGAAATTGTCAGCTCCAAAAAAGTGTTAGAAGTCGAGTTTTGTGAGGAGATGAGAGGTGATATAGGTGGAGATGATGGTTAGGTGAAAGATGAAGGGGGATAGAGAAAGAAAGAAGATAAAAATAATGAAGTTGGCTTTTAAAAGAGATGGAGGAGAGTTGGTAAGGAGAAGAGATAAAGTGAGAAAATGAGTTTGAATTCTAGTAGAAAAGGGTATGGGACACGATTGTGAGGTAGAGAGAGAGAAAGACAGAGCATTTTTTTTTTCTAAATTAGCCTCATAAATCAAATGGCCATTGTAGACTATAAAGTTGTATTACAATCATTTATGCAATTGAGAAAATAAATTCTATTTTACTACATGGCACATTTTACAATAAAGCCTATGAAAATATTTATGAACTTAGAATGTAAATTAAAATAAAAGAAAGAAGCAATATATGGGTTAAAGGTGTGTTTGGTTAGGCCCGTTAAAAGTCATTTTAGGTTTTTGGCCATTATAAAGTTGAAAAGCATTTAAACATTAATTTAATCAATTTCTTCAACCAAGTTCTAATTAGTAGGAGACAATGAGTTGAGTTAAAATGGCCACCCAGACTTGCCTATTAGGTGCGTTTGATAATGGGTCTATATAGGATTTTTAACTTTGATCTGAGTCAGGTTTAAGGTAAATTAAGATTTTGGTTGCACTTGACCTAACCCATCCTAATTATATAGTTTATATTACTTCGTAGGAATTTATATGGTGGTATTGTAACATAATTGAGTGATTCTTCTAATGCGATTGCTTGGGTATCTAAACAAAAGACTAACCCATAGAAACTTCAACTCTACTTCAATGAAATTTGGGAGCTAGCAGTCAGCATCGAGGTCTCCTTCTATCATGAGTTTAGATCCACCAACTCCACGGCGGATGTGCTAGCCAAGTAAGGGGTTGATAGGCTTGCTCCTTTGGAATGAGTGATTTTGTAATTGGGTGTCTTGTTTGTTGAGGTTGGATGTGTTGCATCTCTCTTGCACCTTTCCCATCCCTCTTTTTTGTGTTCTTTCTGTGCTCCTAATTACTAGATGCTTTTTTAATGAATTCTTCCGTTACCGTTTCAAAAAGGAAGAGTGTTTTGTCAAAGGTTTGAATTTGGCCCTTGAAAAGATAAAGGAGTATTTTTTTTTATTTTAAAACAAAAAACCCATATTGTCTATCCAACTCAACTCATACTCATCATGGGTCATGTTTGGTTTTACAAACCATAAACCCTATGAGTCAGGTTGAGTATAGGGCCGAATGTGTTCTAGTTATGGCCTGTTTGGTAACTCTAAAAATAAACACTTATTAAATGATTTAGAGCTTATTAAAATTTAGAGTGTTTGATAGAACTCTAATCATGATTTTAAATTAGAACTTTTATTTAGAAATAAGTGATTTTAAGCTCTTAAACATAAGCTACTTTGAGTAGCTTTTTCTTCGTAACTTTTTTTTCTAAAGTCGAGGAAGTCATTTCATGATTTCTTTGTCTGCTACTTTTCTCTTGGCACGACCATCCCATGGAAGACGATGAGGACGACTTATTTAGATGGTTATCAAACACTCAATTATAACATGAGAACTTTTTTCTATAATTTTATCAAACAGTCTAATTATAAATTTGAACTTAAAGAAATTAGACCTTTTTATTTTAGACCTTAATTTAATTAACTCTTATTAGATAGATTACAGTTACCAAACAGGGCCTTAGATTGGAGTCGAGTTAGGCTGAGCCATACCAAAATCTTACTAATTATCATATTTACAAAGTAATCTTCCTCAACCTGGGAGTGGGACTGCTGAAAGCCAACCTTATAGAAAAATCCTTTATCTCAAAAAGAATTATTACACCAGTTAGAGCATGTGCACTTGACGTAGCAAATTGCTATGACTTTGAAACTTAGGAGAACACATTCAAAGATCTTCCATGCCAAATAAGCATGCTTATGAAGTTGTTTTGGATTGTCCCCAAACGGCATAAAGCTTGATTACTGTAGACATTATAATGTAAAATAATTTCATTTATGTAAGTATCCGTTTGGGATTTGGGAACAAGGTAGTAAATGGGTCCCCAATCACTTTCGAGTTTTTTTTTTTAATTCTTAGGGGTCATTTGTTTTAGCCATTTACTTATGTAAATGGTTCACATGCATAATGATCATGCACAATCATATTTGTTTGGCTTGATTTACGCATGAAATTCATAAAATATATATAAAAATGGTGTTAAAAAGGACTATTTTGAGTTAAGAGTTTTTACACCTCATGTGGCGTGGAAATTTTTGCATGGTACTATAGAGAGGCAGTGTTACAGTACATTTAAATGAGAATAGGAGCAGTCCACCGACCTTTTCATTTAGGGGTCGTTTGTCTACACCTATTTACATATATAAATGGTGAATATGTGTAACATTTACGTATCAATCATATTTGTCTATAATTATTTACGCATCTTGCGTGTAAATCAGATGTGTAAATGGTGTGAAAATGAGCCCATTTTCACACCAAGATTTGAATACCTATTGAGGTGCGCTTTCAAAGAATACCCGTTGTTGGAGGCGGACGATTTGGTGTTGGGGCATTTCCGTAAAATAGGTTCTAGATTTGAAATCCCCTCCAATGCATTAGAAAAATAATAATAAAAGAGGTCTAAAAGTTTGGGCATTTCCATGAAAGAGGTTCTGGGTTCGAAACCCCCCTCCAATACATTAGAAAAATAATAATAAAAGATGTCTCAAAATGGATGATTTTAAGGGACGAGATTTGTAAGACAAAAAACATATTAGAAGATTACAGTGGCTCCAATAATTTTAAGGGATAAAATTTGTAAAACAAAATACATATTGATAATCAAAATTTTAAGGGACAATCTATAAGATAAATATCTCAATGATTTTTCTATATCAACTTTTAACTAGTTAATTACCTTATTATTTTAGTTTTCTTCCAATATCTCAATGACTTTTCTAAAGTCATTTATTATTGCAAAACTTTAAAAATCTTTAAACATGTATATATGAGTGTAAAAGAGAAGAAATAATGTATTTTATATAGCGTTATGGCATCATTCAAAAATAAATATTAGCATAAAGCCTATGAGATGCGTGGGTTAAGTTTTATGCAAATTGAATAATGAATTAAGATCAATATTGAATCGAATATCAATTAATAAAAATATTAATAATAATGCTATTTGCTTAACCATCAAAATATAAATTCATATTTAATTAACCAAACATGTTGGAATGTATTTTTGTGAACGTGATCACTGATGGAAATGTATTTTTTTGAAAAGTATATTTCATGTTGAAAGACATGCTCTTTTTGAAGGACCTAAAATACAAATAAAAGCTTTGATATAAATGGACCTTTTTTCTCCTTTTTTAAATCATTATATTAGAATTTGATTTAATGAATAATAAGTATCATTTACAAAATCTTTTAATACATTTACAAATATCATTGAAACAAATATGGTAAAATAAATCACATATGTAAATGATGCAAAAATAGTGTTATTAGACAAACGTTGTAAAAAAAAAATACATGTGTAAACATTACATACTTAAAATTTGAATATTCATCATTTACATGTGTAAATTGTATTTACATATCCCATGTGTAAAAGACAAATGAACCCTTAACCATTGTCAACCCCTCTCAAGTGAAAATCCTGAGTCCACCACCGGACGCACACCCAAACTCACACCTACAATCCTAACAAGCTGAGTTACAGCCTAGACAATTCCATTGCATAGTTGCTAGATCACCCAGACCATCTCAATATTTTATTAATGTCTAATTTATAAAGATAAAAATATATTATAATAGGTGTACTCTTATTAACCTGGGTGCATCCCCAAGAAGCGCTTCCCTCTCGTGAATAGACCCGTTAATTGAGCCCATTGAAATGGGTAACCGGCTTGGCCTAAGCCCGAAAATATAGTGTTTTGAAAAAAAAATTTGAGCCCAACGGGCTAGGCTTGGACAATGATTTTAAAGCCCAGCCAAAATGGGAATAGGAATGGGCAGAACAGGCCTAGCCCAGCCCAACCAGCCCGCATGGAAACTTTATTAATTTTTCATGAATTTACCAAAATATGTGCTAGATTAATCACCGTAAGGGCCTCTTTGGCATCGTTTTCGTATTGTTCCCAATTTTATGCTCTGATAAGGTTGTGCTGAGACTACACTCTCGAGAGCT
Organism: Litsea cubeba; assembly: GCA_012931725.1. Taxonomy (NCBI): domain Eukaryota; kingdom Viridiplantae; phylum Streptophyta; class Magnoliopsida; order Laurales; family Lauraceae; genus Litsea; species Litsea cubeba. Next base: position 102,604,373 of record CM022944.1, on the reverse strand, counting down.
TGTTTGGAAACATTATATTAAATTACTCTACAGAGAATATGCTGTGCGGAACTTGTTTGATAACATTATAAAAGTTTTGCTCTAAGGAGTGGACATAAGATTTACAATGTGGGATCCACTTTTTATTATGTGCGGCACTCTATTATTATCGTACATGGGGACCACTTGTAGAAATTACAATGTGTTACCTACCCTTAAAAATTAGAACATGAAACCTATATTCATATGATTTACAATGTGGGCCCACCTTTACAAAAATTATAATGTGTGGCTATCTTTTTGTAAATATAAATATGGGACCACCTTTAGAAATTACATTATGGTACCACCTATAGAAATTAGAATATAGGGTCCACATTCATAGGATTTACAATGTGGGTCCACCTTTTGTGATGTCACCCATATGACCCACATTTATGAATCACAAAGTGGATCCACATTTTTTGTGATTGTGGACATAGGGCCCACCTTTAAAAACTACAATGTGGTGACCCACCTTTAAAAATAAGAACATGAGTGCAGTGCACTCATAGGATTTACAATGTGGGTTAGGAATTAAAATGTGAGGCCATCTTTTTTGTTAATTATGAACACGAGACACACCTTTAAAAAATAACAATGTGGTACCCACTTCTAGAAATTCGAACATGAGGTCACATTCATAAGATTCACAATGTGGGCCCACATTCATAGGATTTACAATGTGGCTCCACCTTTTGTGCTTGTGACCATATGACCCACTTTTAAAAATTATAAAGTGGAGCCACCTTTTTTTGTGATTGTGCACATGGAACCCACTTTTAAAAATTATAATGTCATTCCCACCTTTATAAATTAGAAGACAGGTCCACATTCATGGGATTTATAATGTGGTCCCACCATTATAATTTTATAATATGGGCCCACCTTTTGTGATTGTGACCATGTGACTAACCTTTAAGAATTACAACGTGATGTTCACCTTTAGAAATTGAAACATGGGACCCACATCCATAGAATTTATAATGTGGTCCCACCATTATAGAAATTATAATATGGGCACTACCTTTGTGATTGTGACCATATGACCCACCTTTAGGAATTACCAAGTGGGGCCACTTTATTTGAGATATGTGAGGGGATTTGAAATCTTTAAATGTAATTTCTTAAAAGGTAAGAGATAAGCATGAAACAATTGTGCCAGTGGGTTGTTTTTTTTAAAAAAATAAAGTTTTTTCGTTCCAACTTTCATATGCCAGCGCGTTAAGATTTTGAGATTCCTTTCAGTGAGACCAAATTTCGGAAAGTGATTTACACATACCAAATATGTTTTCGACAACCGTATCTCGTGGGAACATAGGAACATCCGAATGGCACAATGCCAAACACACCCTAAGCTTGTTACAGTGATTTTGATGGTTTCTTTCATGAATTACGAATCTACTCGTAGTCTAATAGATGATAGGTTCCAAAATAAATGAGTCCCAAAAAATAGAAGATGATTGAAGTTACTTGTAGAATTTCATTTAAAAATCCTGTTAACACTCATAGGTTGTTGAATAGGTACGCTCCAATAAGTTGCTCCTCTGACTTATTAATTTGGATGGTTTAAACCTTCCATAAAGAGCCATCTAAATGGATCATTCAAGTAAGCTTGGCCTAGGCAGTTATTTTGATGCTTTTGATCTTCCATTATGGGGTCCACCAGGTAATATAGGTGGGCCATTTGTTTAGTAGCTTTTAATAATCTCCATGTTTCTTTAATAATCTCCATGTTTCTTCTCTACTTTTTTCTTCTATATTAAACAAAGAATTTGAATGTGATAAATCCAGCCATAAGGTATACTAAGCAACTCAAATTTCATTTTTTAATCTCCCAGACCAATTTGATATTCGGTTGTGCTAAATGTTGATAAAAATTACATTTATATAATCAACAACAGTAATTTCCCATGAAGCCTAATGATTGGATTCGTCCTTTTACTGAAAAGATTACAATATAGATTCATATATATTGTGTACTCATTACATTCAGGATCGTGCTAAGCCCTAATCCGATCCTGATTTCACATAGGCCGTTCAATTTAAAGCCGTGATTAAACAACCCCTAACAAGTCCATCCAATATTGGGGACGGGATTGTACAGCCGAAGCCCAAATGCATTCATCCAATTTATGAACATAGGTCATAGGACAGAGGATATAGAGTGTGCTGATAAGGCTTAAAACTTTGAAGTCTATTTTTCAGTCCAAGCGTTTTTTCACGATTGAATCCAAGGTTATAGCGCGAGTTCAGATGAAGGTGGGGAGGGGGCTCAAATGGTTTGAAATTTTCAAACGAGGGGACCACTTTCCAAACTAAAGATGGTGGAAAAGAGGCTTTGATTAAAAGTGTTTTGATATGAGAAAAAATCCCACTTTATCATGTACATGAAAAGTGAACTATATATTATATATTATTAGGGATGAAAGTGGCCCCTGGATACTTGAACCGTAATTGAAATAAGTTGGGTGTGGGACCATGGGTCCACTATTCTGACCCATTTTTAACTTGGGTCATGCTTTGATTCTACTGCATGGACTTCAATGAAAACCGGGCATGGTTTCAGGTGCATAGTAGTCATACTCAAGGACCTGCAATATCCGATGCTACAAGCCTACAAACTATATGTTAGATGTAAGTGGTCCCCATGACCATATGTCTAATAGATAAAAGGGCCCATTCCAAGTCAATTCATAAACTTTTCCCTTTAGTTTGGATTTAATTAAATCTTTCTTGGATTCAGTTTGGAAAAGCTCATCCAATCAATCAAGATTCTTGGCTGACTAATCATTAAGGAAATGAAGGAAACTTATTTGCTAATTGATTTTTTTGATAAGAAGAAATCTCTTTTGGGTTATTTTATAAAAACATTATTTGCAAAGTACCCATTAACTCTCACGCATCTTGGAGTGAGTCACAAGGAAAATAGGAAAAAACCCAAAGGCTGTTATCTCTCAGCTAGTTGGAGAAGGCTTTAGATCAATCCATACCGCCCATCGTCAAGATCATGGCTCAAGGTACGCTTTTAGTCTTTTAGATTATCCATTGTTAATGCATAGATCAAGATCCATATATTTGATTTTTATTACAAACCATATTAGATCTTACACTATAACAGTTTTTCTTTTCACGTCTAATAAGTAGGAAAAGTATTTTTGTAGGTATCTGATTCAGGCCTCAATGTAGGTCTATATTAATGAAATCTGGGTACGGGTTTCCTAACCTGGACTTGAGTCGGTATTGGGTTTGGGTGCAATTCCTTATAAGTAACTCAGGTTCATGTTTGGGTACAATCCAACCTAAACTCGAGCTCATTTTCATGTATGCAGCAGACAGCAAGTAGCATTAATCGAGTATATGTTGGGCTAGGGTACAAGCCAACCCAAACTCTACATCATTTTAAAAATGTGTCTAATAATATATGTAGCAGCAAAGGTGTATATATGAGGCCCCAGTTGGGTCCAACTCTGGGTCTATAATATGAAGCGATTAATATTTGGGCCAAGCCCGTTACATAATAGAACTTGATCCAGACCCAGACCAGTTGCAGCCTAGCCTTACTTGGGAACCTTTCAATTAGGGTGTGATCAATCAATACCTTGGATATGTGATGAACTCGCTAGGCCCATTCTGAGAGTCTGCCCATTGAATCCCACAAGAGCCTAAAGTCCAAAGATCATTTCATAAAGGGACTCTGTTTTCTTTTTCTTTTTTTTTTGGGTGAAGAGAACTTCCATTACTACAAGTCAATGGAAAAACATCAACCCAAAACAACACAAAAGCAAGGAAACACTCCCAAGTCTAAACACAAAACTAGCCCCTCAGCCTCCAAGATCCCTACCCCCACAAAAGAAACCTATTTCAAAGTATATCTCAACTTCGCTAGAAGTTGAGCATCAAAATTTAACTTCCTACATATCAAAACAAATCTAACATGATCAAAATCAGCAGCTAAAGCCTGAATATCCAAGATAATAGGGTTAACATCCCAATCAAATCCACCATTGGTGCATGGACTACCTCTTTGGCATCCAAGAGAACACAAACTTTAGAGAGACCTTTGCTTTAAGGGCTAGAAAGATTGTCCTCGCTTCGGCCTCCTTTCAGGAGATGACCTTTGGAAGCACCTGCACTCAGAATAATACCATTAAGCTTTGATGATGCCAAAAATAGATTCGGACACCACCCGTCAAGGTATTAATGAAAGTATTAAATGCGGTAATAAAATGAGAGAGAGAGAGAGTTATAATGGTTCGGTCAAGAGTGACCTACGTCCACTTCAAAATAGAGATCTTCGATTATGGTGAGAGGTTACAGGTATGAGAAAGGTAGTAAAGGCATGTAATCATTGCCCCTCAAGTGATGAGGAGACCCTGAATTTATAACTCTTCCCCAACAGATGGGATGCAAAATTAAAGCAACGTCTCTCTGGAGCCTGGAGCCTCAGACGTGTCCTCGAGGAACGAGCAAGGTGGAGGGTCTGGAGCCTCAGACGTGTCCTCGAGGAACGAGCAAGGTGGAGGGCAGGTGAGAGCTTCTCCGCGAGATTTGGTAAGAGCGGGTGAGAGGAGGACTTCGTCGTGATGACTCGGAGGCCTTGACGTGACGAGGCTTCCTTCAACGAGTTTCGAATATCAACTGAGCTAACCTGGCCTGACCCATGACCTTGGACGGACCGGGTTGTCTGGACCTGACTCTTTACCGCAATCCGGGTTGGGCCTGACCCATCATTTGCCCCTCAAAGTCCCGCGTTCAATAATTATTTGAAAGTGGGGCTTTCTGTGCATCCAACTCTTCCACAAGCTTACAACAATTAGGCCTCCTTTTTCTACTCAGTTTTGAAATTTTTAGAGTTCGAAAGAATCCTTCTATATGGGGACTCTTTCTTCCCAAATCTTTGGAAATCCTGAACCAGACTCATTCCAAAATAGAAGAGAGCATCTCTGGAGACCAAGGGGAAATCTGTAAGCAATGACGGATACAGTAGAGAAAAAACAGACGGAGACCGTTGTTGAGCGGACTGCAGCAATCGCGCAAGGGGCACTAGGCGAGGTTGAAGGAGAGGATGGCGTGGCTGATGGCGCTGGTGGGCGGAGCCCGGGCTTCCAGCCCGTGGGCGCCGCGGCAGAGGGAGGCACGGCGGCGCTGGGCGCTGCAAGGGGCGCCCAGCCCGTGGGCGCCGCGGCAGAGGGAGGCACGGCGGCGCTGGGCGCTGCAAGGGGCGCCCAGCCCGAGAAGATGTCCACGGTATGGCAGGCGGCGTTGGGTTTAGCCGAGGGAGGAGATGGAGCAGGCGCTGCCAGGGCCGTGGGCGACGCAGGGAGGAATGGTGTCGCGGCAGCAGCACTGGGCGCCGCAGGGGGCGCCCAGTCCGGGATTGAAGCAGAGGCAGCAGCGGCGCTGGGCGCCGCAGGGGGCGCCCAGCCCGGGGACGGCGCCACAGCAGCCAGCGACGCGGGGGAAGAAGAAGCAGCAGCAGCGCTGGGCGCCCAATCCTTTGGCATTGTGGTAGGAAGGGAAAAAACGAGAAATTGCTTTAGCGCCGCAGGGGGCGCATGTGGTTTTGCAGCTATTCGAGGCTCAGGCGGTTTCGCAGCAGCTGGCGCCTCAGGTGGCGCCCAGTCCTTCGGCATCTCGGCTAGGGAAGGAACATAGTAGGGGGCGGTCATGCCGAGGGCAGTCCTTCTTCAGACACGTTGGGCAAGTTGCGTCCGCGTTCTAAAAATGCTAAAGGAAAAATGGTAATTGATGATGACAGATCCAAGGTGAGTACCATTTATACCACAGTCAGCAATGATGATGATATTTCCAGGATCATCACTTTATATCATATTCCTTTCACCGTGATTTGTCGCCGGGCCGAAATTGATGAGCCAGCTTGTGATGACGCATCGGGTGACATTGTTATTTACGAGGATATGCTTGAAGCTGGGCTGAGATTCCCTATGCCCCCCTCCGTCTGTCGAATTCTTCATTACTTCTCCCTGACTCCGGGGAGATTAGTACCCAATGGATGGAGAATCATGCTGGGTTTTCTCGAGCTCTGGAGGAGAACACATAACGAGGAGGCATCTCCCATGGAGCTCCATGCTGCTTATAGTTTATTCGAATCTCCGGCTCCTAACAGGGGATGGTATTATCTCACCCCCAAGGGCGGCAGACTGCTCACGGGATTGCGCTCTAACTGTCACAGCTGGAAATTTCGTTTCTTCTTTGTTGGTGGCGAGTGGGCCTCAGAGGCAGACAGGGCTCTGGTGCCCAAACAGTGGACCGACGCCAAAAGACGTGGTACGCCACTCATTATCATCTCCTCATTATTCATTTGCATATATATGCTCATCATTTTATTTGTTCCTTCTTTTTTTTTTCTCTTTTTTTTTTATATATATATATAGAGTCACCAGTGCTCTCCGCGGATATAAAACGGAAACTGCAGGCCGTAAGAGATCATCCGGATAAAGATTTGGGCATTCTCCTTTCTAAAGAGAGTGACAGCAATCGTGGACCCTCTGTTGACCATTCTCCTCGTAGGACGGGTGAGCCTTCCCGGGCATCAACTAAGAGAAAATGTAAGGAGCTTTCAGTGGCTTAGGCGTACCTTTTCCTGATATTCTGTCTCTAACCATTCATTTTGCTTCCGCAGTGGTGGTCAATAGGGAGTTGGTCGAGGCCAAGGAGGCAATTGAAGATCGTCGTACAAGTGCTAACACCCATCTTGCTAAGATAGCGAGGGTAGGTATTGCCCCGAGAAGGGATTCTCCTCGTGTGATGATTGGTGATCTTCCCGTAACCACTCATCTAGTGGAGCCGCAGACGAGTTCTCCTGTCACTACCCATGTAGTGGCCCCCGCGCTGTGCCTCATCAACCTATAACTTCTCTGGTTTCTGCCGCCACATCTGTACCTCCTGCCCCTCCGTCTGGTCCCAAGCCGCTGACTCCTCGAGAGAAGTTTTGGAGATTCCCAGCCCGTGACGTGATTACTCGGGTCAGCGCCCTTAGCACAGAGGGGATGATAGATGCTTATCTAGAAGGTTTATCTCAGGTAAAAGGTTGTCTGAATTTTAATTTTCTTCAGGTTTTCCTTTTGTATATGCATTCTCATTTCCCTTGATTTCTTCTTGCTCCAGATGTCTGCATCATCCATATGTTTATTTTCGAAGGCTCAGTTGATCAGTAAGCTGAAACAGGAGAATGCAGGTATTCATAGGGATCTCTCCGCAAGTCAGGGAAAAATTGCTGAACTAGAAGCCGCCAGGAAGACTTATGATGCTGATCTTCTAGCAGCTCGGGAGAGAGCAACCAGGCTTGAGATTGAGCTCTCAACGGCTCACATGAGGGCGACCAAGGCTGAGGCTGAGCTAGTGGCGACGCACGAGGGTGCTTTGCTCAGTGAGACTGAGCTACGGAAGGCCCGTGAGAGGGCTTCGCTCAGTGAGGCTGAGGTTGTGAAGGCCCTCGAGAGGGCTTCCCTCAGGGAGGCTGAGTTTGTGAAGGCCGCAAGAGGGCCTCACTCAGAGAGGCTGAGCTCGTGAAGGCCCGAAAGGGGGCTGAGCTCAGAGAGGCTGCTTTGAAGGTAGAGCTGAGGGCGGCAGAGGAGAGAGCTATCCAGGCTGAAAATGACTTGGAGGACGGCCTGGCTGATGCTGAGAATAGCGTCGCCGATGGATTTATTGCTGGTTATGACGAACTCCGGAGAAAGATCACCGCAGCATTTCCCGATATCGACTTCTCGCGCTTTAAGGCGAGTGAGGCGCCTGATGAGGCGCCTGCCGACGAGCCTGATGGCAGCAGCGGGAGCTCAGGTGATTATGAGGATGATGGCGAGGATGAGGGGGATAATGAGAGTGACTAGGCTCATATGTATTTTTCTTTTTGTTTGGCAATTTATAGCCTATTGAAAGGAGCACATTTCTATAATAACATGTTTATTTCATTTATAGTCTACTTTGAACAATGAAATGGGAAATAAACAATTTTCATGCTTTTTGTACATTGGCCCACTTGTCACTGGTAATACCTCTTCAGATGTTCCGCATTCCACGGATGGAGCAGGGCCTTACCATCAGAATTTTGGATTCTGTATGTGCCTGGCCTTACTACTTCTGTCACGAGATATGGTCCTTCCCAATTTGGCCCTAGCTTTCCTTCGCGAGAGTCTTTAGTGGCGAGGATCACCTTTTTCAGGACTAGGTCTCCTGGCTGAAAGGAATGAGGCTTCACCCTCGAGTTGTAGTATTTTGCCATGCGCCGCTTGTATTCTGCATTGCGGACCGTGGCCATCTCCCTTGCCTCTTCTACCAAGTCGAGGTTGATGCGGAGTCCTTCCTCGTTGTTAATTGTGTCTTGGAGATGGACCCTGAGGGAGTGTACACCAATTTCGACAGGGATGACTGCCTCGGTCCCAAAAGCTAGCGAGAAAGGAGTCTCGCCAGTAGGGGTTCTCGGCGTAGTTCTGTATGCCCATAATACCCCTGGTAGCTCGTCAACCCAAAGCCCTTCGCCCTTTCGAGCCTGGTTTTTAGGTTGCGAAGAACTGTTCGGACCATGACTTCTGCTTGCCCATTTGCTTGTGGGTGCGCTGGACTGGAGTGGGGCTGCTTAATCTGGAGGTCGGTGCAGAAAGTGTTGAAGAGTTTGTTGTCAAACTGCTTGCCATTATCACTGACGATGGCGCTAGGTATCCCAAAGCGACAGACTATGTTTTTCCAAACAAAGTTTTTTACATTGAAGTCTGTGATCTTGGCCAAGGGTTCTGCCTCCGCCCATTTTGTGAAGTAGTCAATGGCAATGACTACAAACTTGCATTGGCCTTTGCTCAAAGGAAGGGGGCCCAGAATATCTATACCCCATTTGGAGAAAGGCCACGGGCTCAAAATGGAAGTCAACTCTTCTGGTGGCTGCCTGGTTACAGTGGCGAAGCGCTGGCACTTGTCGCACTTTTGAGCAAATTCTTTGGCGTCCTTTGCCATGGTTGGCCAGAAGAATCCCTGCCTTAGTGCTTTGTGGGCGAGGGAGCGTCCTCCAGAATGGTTCCCACATATTCCTTCGTGGATCTCGCGAAGAGCGTAATCAGCATCCTCAGGGGAGAGGCAACGCAGCAGTGGTAGGCAATAACCTTTCTTGTAAAGGATATTTTGCAGAAGGGTGTATCTGGAAGCCCTCATTCTGAGTCTCTTCGCTTCAAGGTGGTCCTCTGGTTCGGTGCCCTCTTGGAGGAAAGCCTTTATTGGTGTCATCCAATTTGGCTCGCTGCCCTCTGATGCACAGTTGATGTTTCCAACCACTACATCTAACTTGCTCCTCTCCAACTGATGCCCGATGAGTGTAGGTTCTGTGGATGAGGCCTCCAATGACGAGGCGAGCCTAGCCATGCGTCTGCTGCAACATTTTGTCCTCGAGGAATATGGCAGATCTGAAAGCATTGAAAACTTTTGACCAATCCTTTGACCATGTTGAGGTAGTCTTGCATCCTTTCCTCCTTTGCCTCGAATTCGCCATTTATTTGATTCACCACCAGTTGTGAATCACTATGAGCAAGAACTGATTTGGCGTCCATTTCGATCGCCAACCTCAGTCCTGATAAGAGTGCCTCATACTCGGCTTCATTATTTGATGCAATGAAGTGGAGCTTCACTGCATACTTGATGGGTGTACCATCAGGGCTGATCAGGATGAAGCCAGCTCCGCCTCCGTCTGTGGTTGCCGAACCATCAACATACAATTTCCAGACCGGTAAAGGCGGGGCAATCGACCTCTGGGGAGGTACCTGGGCGCTTTGGAGAAGAGGCTGGGCGCCCGAGGGAAGCTGGGCGCCCAGGGTTTTGAGGAGAGTCTCGGGCGCCCAGAGCTTGAGGGAGGAGCTGGGCGCCCGGGGCTTGGAGAAGATGTTGGGCGCCCGAGGGAAGCTGGGCGCCCAGGGTTTGAGGAGAGTCTCGGGCGCCCAGAGCTTGAGGGAGGAGCTGGGCACCCGGGGCTTGGAGAAGATGCTGGGCGCCCGGGGCTTGGAGAAGAGGCTGGGCGCCCGGGGCTTGAGGGTCCTGAGGTGCTAGCAAGGAGGTGAGCACCGCTGTTTCATCTACTTGGTTTTCATCATAAGTGAATTCAGCTACGAAGTCAGCTAGAGCCTGTGCTTTGATGGCAGACCTTGGTTGATATTTAACATCAAACTCCCCCAGCTCTACCGCCCACTTCACAAGTCTTCCAGCTACATCAGGTTTCCCCAAAACTCTTTTCAAAGGTTTATCTGTTACTACCACCACGGTGTGGCCCTGAAAGTAGTGTCGTAAACGCCTTGCAGTGGAGATCAGGGCGAGGGCCAGTTTTTCGAGCTCTGGGTATCTGGACTCTGCCCCTCGGTAGGCTCTGCTCACATAGTAGATAGGCTTTTGCGCTCCATCCTGATTCTTTATGAGAACAGAGCTCACGACTGAAGGTGAAGCCGAAAGATACAGGTACAGCACTTCGCCTGGTGTAGCATGCGAGAGGAGAGGGGGAGCGGTCAGGTAAGCTTTGAGCTTCTGGAATGCTTCTTCAGCCTCGAGCCCCCATTGGAATGTTTTGCGGAGGATCTTGAAGAAGGGCAAGCACTTGTCTGCAGATTTGGAAACAAATCTGCTAAGTGCCGCAATCCTTCCATTGAGGCGCTGCAACTCCTTTGTGGAAGAGGGTGACTTCATATCTATTATGGCCTTGACTTTATCTGGGTTCGCCTCGATCCCCCTCTGGTCGACCATAAAACCTAAGAACTTTCCGGATCCTACACCAAAGGCACACTTCTCAGGATTCAATTTCATGCGAAAGAGCCTGAGAGTGTCAAAGGTCTCTTGCAGATGAGCGATATGGTCGGCTGCGGCGAGGCTCTTCACCAGCATGTCGTCTACGTAAACCTCCATGGTCCGCCCGATTTGAGAGTGGAACATCTTGTTCACTAGACGTTGATAAGTGGCGCCTGCATTCTTCAGTCCGAAAGGCATGACCCTATAACAGTAGGTTCCTTTCGGGGTGATGAATGATGTCTTCTCCTGATCCGGGGGGTGCATGCTAATCTGGTTGTATCCAGAGTACGCATCCAAGAACGAGAGTAGTTCATGACCTGCTGTGGCGTCGATGAGGAGGTCAATCCTTGGTAGGGGGTAGCTGTCCTTTGGGCACGCTTTGTTAACCTCCGTGAAGTCAACGCACAGGCGCCATTTTCCGCTGGCCTTCTTCACCATCACAACATTTGAGAGCCATTCAGGGTAGGCTACTTCCCTGACAGCCCCATTCTCCAGCAACTTCCCGACTTCATTGTCCATTGCTTGGGCCCTTTCTGTGGAGGCCCCTCTAAGCTTTTGTCGGACAGGCTTGTAGTCAGGGTCGACATTGAGGCGGTGGGTTGCGACGTCGGGATCAATCCCTTCAAGATCCGCATGCGACCATGCGAAAACATCCATATTACCTCTCAAGAAGTCTGTCAGCTGGCTGGCCCGATCCTCAGGGAGAGAAGAGCCAATATGTACTCTCCTGGCTGGGAAGTCTTCATCTAGGACCACTGAGGTGAGCTCCTCGACTGGTTCTCCTCTCTCTGCCGTGGTTTCATCTCTTGGGTTCGAGATTTCGACTTGTAACGCCTCCTGCGTTTTCTTGGCCTTCATAGAGGAGACGTAGCATTCCCTTGCTGCTACTTGATTCCCTCTTACCTCTCCGATCCCATTAGGAGTTGGAAACCAGAGGATGAGATGAAACGTAGAGAGGACCGCTCTTAAGGCATTAAGAGTTGGACGCCCCAGGATGATATTGTAAGCCGATGCGCAGTCAATCACCAGGAAATTGACCATTGTTGTGGAAGTTCGAGGCGCAGTCCCGGCTGTGACTGGCAGTGTGATTGCCCCAAGGGGATACACCTTCTCTCCCGAAAAGCCGATGAGAGGAAACTTGACGGGCTGCAACCTCTCCCGTCCCAGCCTCAGCTTGTCATAAGTTTCTACAAACAGAATGTCTGCAGAGCTTCCACTGTCTACCAGGATCCTATGCACTTGAAATTGGCGACCGTCATTGTGAGCACTAGAGGGTCGTCGTGAGGGTGCTGGATCCCCTCCAAATCCTTGTCTGAGAAGGATATAACTTCATTATCTCCATGCCTTGGCGCCTTGGACGGGCGTGCCTCCTCAGGATGCCTTGCCTTTCTGGCATGGGCCTTCATGGCCGAGAGCGACTCTGTTAGCCCTCCAGAAATTGTTCGGATTTCTCCGATCGGTTGCTGATTCTCCTGATTGTGAGGTGGAGGTGGTGGAGGTGCTTGTCCCCTGCCGGCAACATACTGACGTAGGTGGCCGTGCTGGATGAGATCCTCAATCTGGCGTTTGAGCTCATAGCAGTCGTCAGTGTCATGGCCATGGTCGCGATGGAAGCGACAGTATTTGTTCGGATTCCTCCGATTCGGAGGAGACTTCATCTTTCCTGGCCATTTTATGGCTGGGTCATCTTGTATTTGGAACAAGATCTGCTCCACCGTGGCCGTGAGAGGCGTGAACACTAGCCTGTCCCTTTGCGGAGCGGGACCAAGTCGGTCTCTGACAGGTACTCTCTCTGTCTTGCTCCGCTTATTGCTAACTTCCTTCTTCTCGTCTCTGCTCCTCTCTTTTCCCTTATTGTTCGCTCTGGAGGATTCTCCGCGCCTCGCCCTGGTGATGTCTTCCGCATTCATATACTTTTGGGCTTTGGCCAATAGTTCCGAGAAGCTCTTCGGCGGGCGCTTCATTACGGAAAAGAGAAAGCTCGAGGAACGGAGGCCTCCAAGGAAAGCCGTCATGGAGACCTTGTCGTCGGGCTCCTCGACTTGGAGTACCTCCTCGTTAAAACGAGTGAGGTAACTCCTTAGGCTTTCATTCTCCTCCTGCTTTATACTAAGCAGGTGTGTTGCGGGCTTCTGGTGGCGGCGCCCACCTATGAAGTGCGAGACGAAAGACTTGCTCAACTCTCCGAAGGTGGCGATGGATGCTGAGGGGAGATTTGCGAACCACTGGCGGGCAGAACCTTTCAACGTGGTTGGAAAGGCCCTGCACATTATCTCGTCAGGGATGTTGTGGAGCTGCATCCTGGTTTTGTAAGTTTCAAGATGGTCTAATGGATCCTTCCTCCCATCGAAGGTCTCCATGGACGGCATTTTGAACTTCCTTGGAAGTGGGTAATGTACTATATCGGGTTTGAACGGTGTATCCGTCCGCCCGACTAGATAATCCACAGTCTCCGGTGCCTGGGCCTTCATTGCATTGAAGACATCGCCCAGTTGATTCTGCATCTCTTTGATTTTTTCCTCCCAGTGATTGTGAAGCTCCCTGGATGGACTGGGGAAATAACTTTCATCTTCCATGCAGTGATTCTCACTTCCCCCCTTCTTGGAAGTGAGAGTCCTCCTCGTCCTGAGGGAAGGGTCGAGGTGGTAACCCGCCATGGGTTCTACCAGGGGGTGGAGGAACTTCGTGGTCATGGAAGCTCTGATGTGCTCCTCGGCCATGGGGGCCATGATGTGCTCCTCGACCTTGGGCGCCATGATGAGGGGCGCCCAAGTGATGTGCTCCTCGGCCATGGGGGCCATGATGTGCTCCTCGACCTTGGGCGCCATGATGAGGGGCGCCCAAGTGAGGTGCTCTTCTCTGGGCGCCGAGAGTATGGGCGCCTTGGTGTGGTGCTGCTCCGTCTTGGGCTCCTGGGAGAAGGGCGCCCGGGAGAGGTGCTCCATCCTGGGCGCCTGGGAGATGGGCGCCCGGGAGAGGTGCTCCATCCTGGGCGCCTGGGAGATGGGCGCCCGGGGGTTGGGCGCCCGGGTGAGGGGTTGGTTGCCGTGGAGCCTGCCTCGGGATTGGCACCTCTTGCTGCATTCCACCAAACGGTGCTCCACCCTGGAGTGCTCCTCCTTGTCCCGCAAGCATGAGTTGCAAGATTTGTTGGTTTTGGGCCAACAGCTGTTGCATGGTTTCCAACATCTGCTGAGGAGTCGGCGCAGGGGGGAGAGTATTCGGAGAAGGGTTACCCGGTGGAGGACCATTATTTCCCTGGGTAGGGGAGTCTGGGCGCCTGGAAGGACCCGGACCTGTAGCTTGGACGGGATTGTCTTCTCGTCTTACGGATCTTGTGCTGATCACCATGATTTTTAAAATAGGATGAGAACTTTTGTTCGTCCCCACAGACGGCGCCAAACTGATGATGCCAAAAATAGATTCGGACACCACCCGTCAAGGTATTAATGAAAGTATTAAATGCGGTAATAAAATGAGAGAGAGAGAGTTATAATGGTTCGGTCAAGAGTGACCTACGTCCACTTCAAAATGGAGATCTTCGATTATGGTGAGAGGTTACAGGTATGAGAAAGGTAGTAAAGGCATGTAATCATTGCCCCTCAAGTGATGAGGAGACCCTGAATTTATAACTCTTCCCCAACAGATGAGATGCAAAATTAAAGCAACGTCTCTCTGGAGCCTGGAGCCTCAGACGTGTCCTCGAGGAACGAGCAAGGTGGAGGGTCTGGAGCCTCAGACGTGTCCTCGAGGAACGAGCAAGGTGGAGGGCAGGTGAGAGCTTCTCTGCGAGATTTGGTAAGAGCGGGTGAGAGGAGGACTTCGTCGTGATGATTCGGAGGCCTTGACGTGACGAGGCTTCCTTCAACGAGTTTCGAATATCAACTGAGCTAACCTGGCCTGACCCATGACCTTGGACGGACCGGGTTATCTGGACCTGACTCTTTACCGCAATCCGGGTTGGGCCTGACCCATCAAGCTTCATTAAAAAAAGAAGGAAAAATCGGTCTTGCCATCGACTGCTCTAAAAGCCACATTACAGAAGATAATCACATCCTCAATGGAATTCTATTTAGGAATGAGGGCAATATACTTTGCTCCCTGGACATCTTACTAGGAATGAGGGCAATATAATCACATCATCATCATCATTGTAACTTCATTCTATTTAGGAATGAGAAAAACCCCTGGTTTATTGAACTTTTTTTGGCCTTTTTTACTTTGGCAATCTGAAAATCTTGGAAAAACACCCTTATGTTATAGAAGTTTTGAGTATTTTTTTAATAGTGGCCCCTAAAAAAAGCCCTCTTACATAATCCCCCCCCCCCCCCCCCAATGAAAGAATTTCTGGTCCTGACCTTGATTTCATCCCATGGAGCTAAACGTATGCCTCATATTCCGATGTTGAATTTTTTTTTTCAAATTACTATCTTTTTAGATTCATTAATGATTGGTGGTCGATCTTGTATAACAAAATGCTAAGATTCATTTTCTTTAATTATGTCGACAACTAAAACCAACATCATCATTTACTTCCACAATTCTTTTTCTTATTTTATTGTTCTTGTTTAATTTTTAAGCATAATTTATATAATTAAGAATAAAACAACGATACATGATGTAATAATTTAGGGGGACCAATAACTTGATTTATAGTTGTTACTAATGGGGAAACAAATATTATTTTCTAGCATTTTATAATATCTTGGATATTTTTGTAAATTTTTTAAGACTAAAAAAGACTCACACCGTGACTATCGCGACATGGGGCCTCACCTCGGATTGGGACCATGGGGATTTGAAAGATCTGCCCTTGCCCTTCATCTCTGCAAAAAATCAGCCCCATCCCTAATCATCATCACCTCCATATGGACCCCACAAGTTTAACGGTGTACAATCCATTCGGATGGGTGTGCAGTCGGTCCAACGGTGTACAGTACATCGGATGGGTGCAAAGGTGGGCTCCATTTGAAATGCAGGGGGGTTGTATGTGTGGTCCATTTAGATGGACGATCAGGTGGGCCCCACCCTTGTTGCGCAAGATGCGCTATATTTTTTATATATATATATATATATATGATATGTTAGGATATGCTCTGCTCTTCTTTCCATAAAGAAAAGATCCCTGGCTGATAAGAATGATCATCCAGTGGGCCCGGCAGTGGATGTGAAATCCTACCAAACGGACAATCAAAATGCAAACCCGACAGTACACAGCTATTGAAACGGCTTGTAGATCATTAGATTAAAGTCACCCATTCATTGTTATGGTCCACTTCGTACGGCACCAAAAGGTATCCATGTCGGGTTGATCCACACAAAATATGTAGGCACCAACCAAAGATTAGGGTTTTCTTCTTGACATTTTTTTTTTTTAAATTATTTTTCTTTGAAGACGTTGAACTGACTTTTATGAATTTTTATACCTCTTTTCTTTTTAAAGAATCTTATGCAATGAACTCCTCCATGATAGATTCAAGGGGTTTTGAGATGTTAGTCATTTTTGAAATTCGATTTTTTTAATTTCATGATTTGAATCCAGATAACATCACTAAAGTCGTTTCACTCTGGTTAATAATTTTTAAAATTTTTTTTACATTATATCCCATCATATCATGGTCTCTTATGAATTAGCAATCATCTAAAATTCACTACAGCTGCAATGCAACTGCTGTTTTTGAAATGGTCATCGGGTAGACATATGATCTAACTCAATGGATCTAATGGTGTCTATCTACTCATAGTTGTGTGATATGAGCAGCATAGATTCATGAGCATTGGGCTCAATATAGAGGTTTTGGAAGTGTACTGTACTTAAAAATGAGGAGGAAGACATTTTTATTCTAGAAAGATCTTTTTCTTTTCATAAAATGCTTTAAAAAAGCGCCTATTTGTTGTAAATATGTTGTCTACAGGTCCACACTTAGAAAGCCCTTTTTTGGTGCCGCATTTTTAAAAATTTACACTAACTCAATAATAATGTTCATTAGCCATATTATCTCGGGCTAGACACAGGCCTCCCACACATTGGGCTGGCTTCAGGTTGTGTTTGTAGGCCAAGGTTGGTGCCAGGTCTCATTTCTTTTCGGATAGTTCATGGATGGACCCTTTGCATTAGTATGCTTTAGGACTGCCCCAGGAGTAAAAGAGGTATATATAGATATGAGTTACTATGAAAGATAAGGTGGGGACCCTCACATTTAAATTGTTCGCATTGGATATAATTGATTATTTTTATATATATAATATATATATGTTTTGCAAACATTTGGGCCTGAGCTTTAACTTTAAACCTATGAGCTGAAATTTGGCCCTAGTATCAGTCCCAGTAACTAAATCCGCTGGGCTTGAACAAGCATTGGCCGTAGCCCATATCCCTCCTATTTCAGAAATGAACCTATCACTTTGGGTGAGATCTATCCAATGAAATGACATGACATAAGAGCCCACAGCTTCCTACTGAGATTACATGACGGGAACACCCAAATGATCGAGACATTTTGAGGCCCACCAAAAATGTGAAACAATATCCAATTGTGAGGTCCACCAACAGCTCATCTTTCACCATCCATCAAAGATTACATAGCTGTACTTAAATGTTTTGGAGGGACGAAGGTGATAATGAGTTCAGAATGGATTCTGCTGTGATTGGATCATTTTGCTTTTTATTCAGGAGGCCAACACTAACTAATCATTCCCCCCCCCCCAAAAAAAAAAAAAAACATACAACTGAAAAGACGAAAAAAAAACCAAAACAGAGAGCAACCCATATGGCATTAGCAATCCCCTTAACAAGCCAGTGAGCAAGCCCAGGATTGTACTAGGTAGTCTCAAAATAATCTAGATGGACACTTAATTGCATTAATAACCTTTTGGAGCAACACAATCTTAGAAAACCCAAGAGCTTCGGCAAATTTTAGTGCAAAAAGAACCGCCTGTGCTTCTGCTTCTTTGATAGAGATTACTCTTAACAACACCTGCAACAATTATATTGCCACTAAGAAAAACTCCAAAAAACAAAGACAGATTCAACATGAAGGGACATCAGGCCCACAAAAATTGCTCCCAAATCTCAGAGGCAAAAGTTCAGCTTGGGAGAAAACCTCAATTCCCATGGTTTGGAGGAATTCAACATGCTTTTGACCAATGAGATAGCTCAAAGAGGACTTGATAAATTCCCCTTGATAGAAGTTTCTTTTCTAGCCTTCCAAATCACCTACCATAGGGCTAGAACTTAGGCTCACTAAGTTCCCCTTGATAGAAGTTTCATTTCTAGCCTTCCAAATCACCTACCATAGGGCTAGAACTTGGGCTTGGGAGGTAGAATTTGAAAAAGAGGGATGGCTTGGATGAGATCCATTCATCCATACATTTATATTATGACTTATTTGTCTAAGAGCCATAAATGGGAAGCACACAACACTGCTCAAGGGGCAAACTTGCTTCGAAAAAGGCTGTCTTCCATGGCTTTCTCTTTTTCATTACAAAAAAATATGACAAATCAAAATGACTAAATCTAGCTTTGAGCAAGGATCTTGTAAGGTCTGATTTTGATTGATCAGCGGCCGAGCAGATTGGCTCTGCTTGGCGATGTTAGCTCGGTAATGGATATGCTGAGAAGGTCAGCTCGGTAGGTCAGCTCGGCAGGTCAGCTCGGCAAGTCAGCTCGGCAACGGAGACCTCCCTCCTCCTTCTTGACCTGAACAGAGTGAAGACTTTGTTTGTTTTCCTTCTTCTCTGAATCGATCTTCCTACCTGTATCAAAAGCAAACCATCATAAGAGCTCGATCGGGTGGTCCGACCGAGGACTCTCCGATGCTTAAGTTAGCCTTTGGAACTTTGTTCTTGTTCTGATTAGAGTTTTGGTTCAGAACTTGCATACCTTCTCTTTCTCTTCTTTCTTCCTCTTTTATATCTTTTTTCTCTCTTTTTCTGCCATTCATGGCTCCATTAATTCTCTTCATGCTAGCCATTAGTGGTCATTCATATCTTTTATTGTGTAACTGATAACAGCTGGAGTTATTGCTCCATCTTCATGGTGATAATTGATAACGGATGGAGTTATTGCATCATGGGAGCACTCCTTTAATTCTCCCTCTTGGCGGGTTGGGTTGGTCCACTATGACCCAAGCCCAATCTAACATTGAGTTCAGATTTTACCCCCACAATTGCCCCGAAGCCCCTTTTCTTCTTTTGGATTTTCCGAGAAGAAAAGGGGGGCATTGAAAGAGATCTCTTGTTTCCGCCACCACTGTCGGTTCTTTCCGAACTCACTTTTTAGCCTAATGCTTGCATCATCATGCCAAGCTATTAGTTAAAAAGGAGATCAGTGCAGCGTACCTAGTTTGGGCTCGTCCCAGTTAGGTTTTTATCCTTCGGTACGAAGTAGTGGGTCTTAAGCTGCCCTTGAGGCCTTGGCCTTATTTTTTACGAGGTTGTTTCTGATAAGGTATGCCCTACCATGATCCTTTATCCTTGGCACAAGAATAGTAGTAAGATAATTAGGCAAGATACAAAATTTCTAAATTCTTTGGTACAAAGAAGATTAAAACTTTGATTCCATTCTTGGCACAAGAACATAAACCACAAAGGTCTTATAAGTGATAAAAAGCTGATGAATTCTTTGGTACAAAGATCTATAAGTGCTTGTCTCGGTTAACATTCTGGCATTGCTGCCTAGATGGAAGCATTCTGGCACCTGGCCGAGGTGGAAGAGGCCGAGACATGCCTAGCCGGTACTCTTACCGAAGCTAGGATGAGCTCGGTGGCATTGTTGCCAGGCTGGAGAAGGCTGAGACCGAGACATGCCTAGCCGGTATTCTTACTGAAGATAGGATGAGCTCGGTGGCACTGTTGCCGAGGTCAGAGTCAGGTTGGCCGAACTCAGAGCCAGGTTGGCCGAACTCGAAAAACATCCCACACAAGATAATAAATAGAATTCTTTGGTACAAGGATAAAAAGCCATCGGGTGCGTTGCTTAGCCACTGAACCCGAGCAGGGGTATTCAGGTTGGCCTTAATTCTGAGTGCTTGGAGCTTATCAAACAACCCGGCAAACATAATTTCTGATGAACTTCCCAGATCTATGAGCATCCTCAATAACTTTAGTGGGACTTCATTCTTGGCACAAGAATTTTTTGCGAAGTGATGATAATATGGCAATATTCCTGCATTATTGCTGGGATCGAAATACATAAGATTGAGATCAATAAGACCGAGGTGCATAAGACTGAAATATATAAGACCGAGGCGCATAAGGTCGAGGTGCATAAGGCTGAGGTGAACAAGGCTGAGATGCATAAAGACCGAAATAAATAAGACCAAGGCACATAAGGTCGAGGTGAACAAGGCTGAGATGCATAAGACCGAAATATATAAGACCAAGGCGCATAATGCTGAAACATGCCTAGCCTGCATTTTTACCGAAACCAGGATAATCTCGATGTCTTGAAAATATCCCACATAATATGCGATATGTATAAGATATCCGAATTCTTTGGCACAAAGATTGAAAGTAAAATTTCAGTTGTATTCTTGGTACAAGATAATTCTCTGTAGATACACAATGCCTGGAAAGGGAATGGTCTGGTCACTGTCAGCATATGGTACATATCCGACATCTGGACCACCGGAGTGGTTGACTACAGGATCCTTTCCCGGGGGTCTTCTTCACCCTTTGTCTTGTGTTGCCTCTATTTGAGACTCAGAGCGTCCAGCTTGGTGCGGTGATTCGAGACCAAGCTCTTGGTCCGCCATATTTCTCAACAAGAAGAAGCGTTAGTGGATGATTTTCCTCTTTCGCTCCCCACAGACGGCGCCAATTGTAAGGTCTGATTTTGATTGATCAGCGGCCGAGCAGATTGGCTCTGCTTGGCGATGTTAGCTCGGTAATGGATATGCTGAGCAGGTCAGCTCGGTAGGTCAGCTCGGCACGTCAGCTCGGCAACGGAGACCTCCCTCCTCCTTCTTGACCTGAACAGAGTGAAGACTTTGTTTGTTTTCCTTCTTCTCTGAATCGATCTTCCTACCTGTATCAAAAGCAAACCATCATAAGAGCTCGATCGGGTGGTCCGACCGAGGACTCTCCGATGCTTAAGTTAGCAGTTGGAACTTTGTTCTTGTTTTGATTAGAGTTTTGGTTCAGAACTTGCATACCTTCTCTTTCTCTTCTTTCTTCCTCTTTTATATCTTTTTTCTCTCTTTTTCTGCCATTCATGGCTCCATTAATTCTCTTCATGCTAGCCATTAGTGGTCATTCATATCTTTTATTGTGTAACTGATAACAGCTGGAGTTATTGCTCCATCTTCATGGTGATAATTGATAACGGATGAAGTTATTGCATCATGGGAGCACTCCTTTAATTCTCCCTCTTGGCGGGTTGGGTTGGTCCACTATGACCCAAGCCCAATCTAACATTGAGTTCAGATTTTACCCCCACAATTGCCCCCAAGCCCCTTTTCTTCTTTTGGATTTTCCGAGAAGAAAGGGGGGCTTTGAAAGAGATCTCTTGTTTCCGCCACCACTGTCGGTTCTTTCCGAACTCACTTTTTAGCCTAATGCTTGCATCGTCATGCCAAGCTATTAGTTAAAAAGGAGATTAGTGCAGCGTACCTAGTTTGGGCTCGTCCCAGTTAGGTTTTTATCCTTCGGTACGAAGTAGTGGGTCTTAAGCTGCCCTTCAGGCCTTGGCCTTATTTTTTACGAGGTTGTTTCTGATAAGGTATGCCCTACCATGATCCTTTATCCTTGGCACAAGAATCGTAGTAAGATAATTAGGCAAGATACAAAATTTCTAAATTCTTTGGTACAAAGAAGATTAAAACTTTGATTCCATTCTTGGCACAAGAACATAAACCACAAAGGTCTTATAAGTGATAAAAAGCTGATGAATTCTTTGGTACAAAGATCTATAAGTGCTTGTCTCGGTTAACATTCTGGCATTGCTGCCTAGATGGAAGCATTCTGGCACCTGGCTGAGGTGGAAGAGGCCGAGACATGCCTAGCCGGCACTCTTACCGAAGCTAGGATGAGCTCGGTGGCATTGTTGCCAGGCTGGAGAAGGCTGAGACCGAGACATGCCTAGCCGGTATTCTTACCGAAGATAGGATGAGCTCGGTGGCACTGTTGCCGAGGTCAGAGCCAGGTTGGCCGAACTCGAAAAATATCCCACACAAGATAATAAATAGAATTCTTTGGTACAAGGATAAAAAGCCATCGGGTGCGTTGCTTGGCCACTGAACCCGAGCAGGGGTATTCAGGTTGGCCTTAATTCTGAGTGCTTGGAGCTTATCAAACAGCCCGGCAAACATAATTTCTGATGAACTTCCCGGATCTATGAGCATCCTCAATAACTTTAGTGGGACTTCATTCTTGGCACAAGAATTTTTTGCGAAGTGATGATAATATGGCAATATTCCTGCATTATTGCCGGGATCGAAATACATAAGATTGAGATCAATAAGACCGAGGTGCATAACACCGAAATATATAAGACCGAGGCGCATAAGGTCGAGGTGCATAAGGCTGAGGTGAACAAGGCTGAGATGCATAAAGACCGAAATATATAAGACCAAGGCACATAAGGTCGAGGTGAACAAGGCTGAGATGCATAAGACCGAAATATATAAGACCAAGGCGCATAATGCTGAAACATACCTAGCCTGTATTTTTACCGAAACCAGGATAATCTCGATGTCTTGAAAATATCCCACACAATATGCGATATGTATAAGATATCCGAATTCTTTGGCACAAAGATTGAAAGTAAAATTTCAGTTGTATTCTTGGTACAAGATAATTCTCTGTAGATACACAATGCCTGGAAAGGGAATGGTCTGGTCACTGTCAGCATATGGTACATATCCGACATCTGGACCACCGGAGTGGTTGACTACAGGATCCTTTCCCGGGGGTCTTCTTCACCCTTTGTCTTGTGTTGCCTCTATTTGAGACTGAGAGCGTCCAGCTTGGTGCGGTGATTCGAGACCAAGCTCTTGGTCCGCCATATTGCTCAGCAAGAAGAAGCGTTAGTGGATGATTTTCCTCTTTCGCTCCCCACAGACGGCGCCAATTGTAAGGTCTGGTTTTGATTGATCAGCGGCCGAGCAGATTGGCTCTGCTTGGCGATGTTAGCTCGGTAATGGATATGCTGAGCAGGTCAGCTCGGCAGGTCAGCTCGGCAGGTCGGCTCGGCAACGGAGACCTCCCTCCTCCTTCTTGACCTGAGCAGAGTGAAGACTTTGTTTGTTTTCCTTCTTCTCTGAATCGATCTTCCTACCTGTATCAAAAGCAAACCATCATAAGAGCTCGATCGGGTGGTCCGACCGAGGACTCTCCGATGCTTAAGTTAGCCTTTGGAGCTTTGTTCTTGTTCTGATTAGAGTTTTGGTTCAGAACTTGCATACCTTCTCTTTCTCTTCTTTCTTCCTCTTTTATATCTTTTTTCTCTCTTTTTCTGCCATTCATGGCTCCATTAATTCTCTTCATGCTAGCCATTAGTGGTCATTCATATCTTTTATTGTGTAACTGATAACAGCTGGAGTTATTGCTCCATCTTCATGGTGATAATTGATAACGGATGGAGTTATTGCATCATGGGAGCACTCCTTTAATTCTCCCTCTTGGCGGGTTGGGTTGGTCCACTATGACCCAAGCCCAATCTAACATTGAGTTCAGATTTTACCCCCACAATTGCCCCCAAGCCCCTTTTCTTCTTTTGGATTTTCCGAGAAGAAAGGGGGGCTTTGAAAGAGATCTCTTATTTCCGCCACCACTGTCGGTTCTTTCCGAACTCACTTTTTAGCCTAATGCTTGCATCGTCATGCCAAGCTATTAGTTAAAAAGGAGATCAGTGCAGCGTACCTAGTTTGGGCTCGTCCCAGTTAGGTTTTTATCCTTCGGTACGAAGTAGTGGGTCTTAAGCTGCCCTTGAGGCCTTGGCCTTATTTTTTACGAGGTTGTTTCTGATAAGGTATGCCCTACCATGATCCTTTATCCTTGGCACAAGAATAGTAGTAAGATAATTAGGCAAGTGATAAGTCCACAAAATTAGGTCAATAGGTCATCATTTCATGAGCATTTGTGGGCTTAATTAGGTTTAATTGTATAGAATTGCACTTAATTTCATGATTACATGTATTTGGGGATATTTTTTAAAAATGGACAGAATTGGTCAAAATTCATTGAATTGCATGACTTTTGTGAAATTAGGATTTTTCATCTCATTCATCACCCCTAAAAAATTAGTTTTTGGCTTCATCAATGAATATTTGCTATTTTTGGCACCATGTGCTATTTTTTTAAAAGTTTGTCATTTGGGTGCATCATTAGACATGTAGGGTCCCATGCATTATTCATGTTTACTTTCTTACATGTAATTAATGATAAATTTATTTCTTTCAATTTGTTGGAGAAATCAACATGGGACCCACATTGATGAAATTTGAGAAGAGAGGTCAAATGAAAGTCAAAAAGCAAGCAAGGAAAGAGTCCAAGCATGCCTTGGACGTCCAACATGGACCCCACACACACCATTGGATGCCAACATAGAAGCTTCCATTTGTGCACAATTATTCCCGGATTTTTATGGAGCAACAACTTAAATTGGCCATAATTATCAAACTGAGTGTCGGATCGGTGCAATCTAGACACCGTTGGAAAGCTCTTTTGGAGTAGATTTCCGTGGAGCCCAAGATTACATAAATCAGAGCTATATTGAGAGAGATATGACCTCGGGAAGTTGACTGATACAGTTTTAGGCGGGAATTGCAAAAAATCTCAATATTTGGAAAGTTTCTTCACTCTACATCATCATGCAATTTTTAGAGATATTCTTGGAACTATAAAAGGAAGGTGTGTTCATCAAGAAACCTAATAAGGCAAGGAGATCTCTCTAATTTAAAAGTCTTTCCAAGAAAGAAGCTAGCTTGGAGCCTAAGCTAGAATCTCTACACAAGGAAACAAGAGCTCTAAAGATGAGAGATTCTTTACTAAAAAAAGATTTGCAAAAAGCATAAAAAGGAACCATACAAGAGGGCTGGACGTCCAAGACCTTGGGTAGCAATTTTGGAGGCTCTCCTTTCCACTCCCATCCACCCTTTCTCTCTAAGTCCCTTTCTTCTTCTTTCTTTTAATTCTTTTAGGCATAGGTTGAGAGGCCATGTTGAG
Source organism: Litsea cubeba (assembly GCA_012931725.1). Lineage (NCBI taxonomy): Eukaryota > Viridiplantae > Streptophyta > Magnoliopsida > Laurales > Lauraceae > Litsea > Litsea cubeba. Next base: position 102,579,410 of record CM022944.1, on the reverse strand, counting down.
AGAATGAAAAGGAGGGAAGAATCTTAATTTCTTGTATTCAAAGATCAAGGAATAAAAGACACTACTTGGATTGATTATGCGTGTTCTTTATGTAAGTGATTTAATTTTTTATTTCCAGTTCTTTTATGTGTTTTTATTGGAGACAATATTTCACATGATTAGATCTAGGTTTTTGAAAATAAAATAAATGGATTAAAAGTCGAGAGACATCAGGTAATCACTTGCATTTGTTTTTCTTTCCTACTCTGAGAAGAGAGGACTTCATTATCGCATTTTCAATACTTGTATGATCGTCTAGTTTCTAGATCTTTGATACATCTTTTCCGCTTTTTATTTTTTCCACCCCTTTTGTTTTTATTTAAAGTTAATATCCTGTCATTTTCTTTTATTATTTGCAAGTTCTTGATTTAGAAACCCCAAGTTGCATCTTTCCATATAGAAACTTACAATTTTTGTTACTTGCATAATCTATGGTTGGATAGTGTTTTTCTACATACATCATATTTAGAAATTGCATTAGAACAAGTTTTTGTTTATGAAATCACAAGATTAACAACTGATTAGAAACACTAAATTCGGATTTGATAAGTGAATAGTGAAAAATCCTGCACAATTCAGCAGAATTGACCCAACTGGGTTACAAAAGTGCATGATTTAAAAATCAGGTAAACGTTAATATTTTTGCCCAAAAAATAGCAGATTTAAACTATGGTAATTGGACTTTGAAACCCCAGAATTTCAGCCAAAAATAACCTCGGGAACCATGTCAACCAGAGGCTCAAACAGTGGTACTTGGTAAGCCTGCGTTCAGATTTCAGCAACAAAACAGTTCAAGTAGGCATCTTTAGGTGATCATATCTTTTTCGTTTTAAGTCATTTTTTGGTTTTTCTTTTTTTGTTGTGTTCATGCATCATCACACTATTGATCACAGCCATTAGATTTAGGTTCACACCATCTTAGGCCAGTCGTACAGTCCAGTGAAAACAGGGTTGCGTAATAGTTTCCATACTTGGAATTTTTTACAGCATGCATCATATAGTTAAAAACTTGAATAAAATTGCATTTTTAGCAATTAGGGCATTATAGTTCATTCATATTTGCATAAAAATTGATTTTGGTAAGTAGGATCTAATTTAGAAATTTTTTTTTTGATTTTTTTTATATTAAATTGGTCGTTTGATTTGTGTGTTCTTTTGCAGGTTTTTAGATATTTTAGGATTGCTTAGATTAGGTTTCCTTTATTACAATAGTTCTTTTATTTTTGGAAAGCATTGTAATTAACCATTTTATATTTAGTTATCTAATTTAATTAGTTTCTATTCAGGCCAGATTAGTGTTTATTTAGGACATGTCAAAGTTGGAAGGTTTCTTGAAAAGCATTGCTCCCTGTGGATCGACCTGGATTTACCAGATTATTGCTACAATCGTACCCTACACTTGGGGACCGATCAAGTTTTCGGCACCGTTGCCGGGGAGCGCCAGTAAAGGTAAGTTTCTGTCTTTCCTAGTTAAATTGTGCATTACTTTTGGCATCTTGCTAGAAATAAGGGGTGCATGCATGGAATGTTGAAACTACCCTAATTTGGATTAGGAAAGTGCATGGAATGTTAGCAATTCACTTCATTAATTTTTAGAAAACTCCAAAAAGTTACCAAAATCTTCCAATTTTTTTTGGATTTATTTTTCTTTGTAGTTAACTCCTTGAGGAAGAAAAGTGAAACTAAGGCCTAAAGCTGCGTTCTTTGGTTAAACTCGATGCCTAAGAAAAGCGTTGTCCCAAAAGGGGAGATAGTCAAGCTATTCGAGGCAAGTGGGTTTTAAGCGGGACCGTTGTGACCTCACCACTTACCTGGGGGCTAACCTGGTCGAGTTAACTTCATAAGTTCGAGTTAAGGGCTGAGGTGAACTTTTTGACCTCTAATGAGGTTAGTTGCTGTTCTAAGTTAGTTTCTTTATTTTCATTCATTTTCTTTAAATAAAAAAAAATCAAGATTCCCAAAAAGAAGGATAGGCCCCGCCAATTTGGCAAAGAGATTCTGGGCACAGATTAAGAAGGAAGGAGTCTCCGATTAAGAGAATTATTGAAAACTTTGAATCTCCAATTCCATCAAGTTCTTTGAGACCATCACCAATGGCAAGTGGGTCCGGTAGTGGCAACAACAATGATGACCGGAACGGCCGGAATGAAAATGATAATAATGGGGCGGTTAACCAAAGGGCTAGGAGTTTACGAGAATACCTTCAACCCACACGGACAACCACACCTTCTTGTATGGTAGTCCCACCCAATGTGGGAAATTTTGAAATAAAGCCGGGCGTGATACAATTACTCCTTAAGTCAATGGCCTTGATTCAAAAAGTGCGTATTCGCACTTAAGATAATTTGAAGAACTATGTGCCACTTTACACTTCAATAATATTGGGGAGGACATAGTCAAATTTAGATTATTCCCTTTTTCACTGAAGGAGAAGGCAAAAATATGGTTGCATTCCCTTAGGCCCAATTCGATTACCACTTGGAATGTTATGGTGCGAGAGGTCTTGAAAAAGTTTTTCCCACTTCATAAAACCAACACTTTGAGGAGACACATGATGAATTTCAAACAAAAAGAAAAAGAGTCTTTCTTCAAGTGTTGGGAACGCTTCAAAGAGCTCTTACAAGCCTGCCCACATCATGGATTCGAATCATGGCGCGTAATTGGTATGTTTTATGATGGGTTAACTTCTGAAATGCGCCAATTCGTTGAAACGATGTGTAATGGTGAGTTTTTGAGCAAAAACCCAAATGAAGCATGGGAATACTTAGATTCTCTTGCAGAAAGTGCCCAAAATTGGGACACTTCAGATGGAGTTGATAATCCAATGCAATCGAATAATCCTAAGGGAGGGGGAATATATCGACTTCAGGACGATGAAATGGAACTCAATGCAAAAGTAGCATCCCTAACTAGAAAAATTGAAGCCATAGAAATGGGGAGGAGTAAACAGCCCGCCACCGTGTGTGGTATTTGTGACTGTGACACCCACTCTTCAGAGGAATGTCCAGCAATCCTTGCTTTCAAAGAGGTGTTACAGGAACAGGCCAATGCAACCACTGCTTATCAGAGGCCTTTCAACAATCAACTCGGTAACTCGTACAACCCCACCTGGAGGAACCATCCCAATTTCAGTTGGAGGAATGGGCCTACTGCTAATCAGGAGTCGGTCCCCCAAAGACCTACACATCAAGGTGGTGACTTTAGGCCCTCAACACAAGGAGCCCAATACACACCACCCCCTCCACAGTCTCAAAATAGGTCTTTGGAGGATCTGCTGACAAATTTAATTCAAACTCAGAATTCCATCATTCAAAACAATCAACAATCTTTTCTAGACTTTCAAAAAGAGGTGAGAACCTCAATTGGCCAACTCAGCAATGCCCTTCAAAATAGGGAGAAGGGGGCTTTCCCAGCCCAAACACACCCGAACCCTAAGGGGCAATACGAAGTGGCCAATACAGGTCCCTCTACCTCAAAGGAGCAGGTGCAAGATGTGACCACTTTGCGGAGTGGTAAAGAAATTTCGAAAGATGATCCGAAAAAAGGAAAATCACCTGCATCCTCGGATAAAAAAGTTTCTTCAAATAAGTCTGAATCTAAAGAAGTATTAGAAAAGGTTGGTGATGACAAAGGGAAGTTACCCGAAATTTCTGAGTACAAGCCTATGGCCCCATTCCCCCAACGACTAAGATCGCCAAAGAGGATGGTCCCAAATGAGGAGATTCTGGATAACTTCGGAGAAGTCAAGATTAATATCCCGCTTTTAGATGCCATCAAACAGATTCCATCTTACGCTAAGTTCCTCAAAGACTTATGCACAATCAAACGTAAGATGCATGTTTCTAAGAAAGCTTTCTTGGCCGAGCAAGCAAGCTCGATTTTAAGACAAGATGCTCTCCCTAAATATAAAGATCCGGGATGCCCCACAGTATCGTGCATCATTGGAAACTTTCGGATAGAACAAGCTTTACTCGACTTGGGGGCGAGTGTCAATCTACTTCCTTACTCGGTTTATCGACAGTTGGGGCTAGGCGAGTTGAAACCTACTCAGGTCACTCTTCAGCTCGCTGACAGATCAATAAAGAAACCAAGTGGGATGGTAGAGGATGTCTTAGTACAAATCGAGAAGTTCTACTTTCCAGTGGACTTCATCGTTTTGGATACCCAACCCGTGGCAAATCCTAATGCTCAAATTCCGGTAATATTGGGTAGACCCTTCCTAGCCACTTCAAATGCACTGATCAATTGCCGAAACGGGGGTAATGAAGCTTTCTTTTGGAAACATGACCATTGAGCTCAATGTTTTCAATGCGTGCAAACAAATGCGGGATGATGGTCCTGATTTTGAAGAGATTGACATGATTGAGGCCATTGTTCAAGAATCTCTTACGGAATCAACCGACCCCAATTCCTTGTGCCCCTTTGAATCTGATTTGCCTCATTCTCTTGACATTGAAGATGATACTGTTCAGATGGCCAGTAGTGTGTGGAACCCGAAAGCTGAGGAGCTAGTACCATCGGGGTCTAAGTCTCTTCCCTCTCAGGTGAGGCCTCCCAAACCTGAGTTGAAACCCCTTCCAGTTGACCTCAAATATGCATACCTTGGGGATGATGAAACGTTCCCAGTTGTAATTTCATCGCACCTAAACAAGGACCAAGAGGAGCAATTAATGGAAATACTTAAGTAGCACAAGGGTGCAATAGCATGGACTGTGGCTGATATTAAAGGCATTGACCCTTACGTGTGTACGCACCATATTTACCTGGAAGAAAATGCAAAACATTCCAGACAAATGCAACGCCGACTTAACCCCACCATGCAGGAGGTGGTTAGGGCTGAAGTCTTAAAACTTTTGGACGTGGGTATCATCTATCCGATCTCAGATAGTCAATGGGTCAGCCCTACCTAGGTCGTACCAAAGAAAGCCGGCGTCACTGTAGTCAAGAATGCTAAGGATGAACTCATCCCTACCCGGATACCCACAGGTTGGAGGGTATGTATTGACTACAGAAAGCTCAATGCAGTCACATGGAAGGACCATTTTCCGCTACTTTTTTTGGACCAAATTTTGGAAAGGGTAGCAAGCCACCCATACTACTGCTTCTTGGATGGATACTCAGGATACAATTAGATAGAAATCGCCCCTGAGGATCAAGAGAAAACCACATTCACATGTCCTTTCGGAACTTTCGCCTACCGGCGAATGCCCTTTGGACTGTGCAATGCTCCCGCTACTTTCCAACGCTGCATGCTAAGCATATTCAGTGACATGGTGGAGCGTTTCCTCGAGGTCTTCATGGATGATTTTTCCATTTTCGGTAATTCTTTCGAAGACTGCTTAAGTAATTTGGGAAAAGTCCTTGTCAGATGTGAAGAGAAGAACCTGGTGCTAAATTGGGAGAAGTGTCACTTCATGGTTCGCCAGGGAATAGTCCTTGGCCATATTGTTTCATCCAAGGGAATGGAAGTTGACAAGTCAAAAATAGATCTGATCTCAAATCTGCCCATCCCAAAAACCGTTAGAGATATCAGATCGTTCTTAGGGCATGCAGGCTTTTACAGAAGGTTTATAAAAGATTTCAGCGCTATCTCTAGACCACTGTGCAACCTTCTGTTAAAAGATACTCAATTTGAGTGGACTGAGGCATGCCATGAAGCTTTCACCAAGTTAAAGGGCATGCTGACTTCCGCTCCGATTATGCAACCGCCTGACTGGAGCCTGCCCATTGAACTTATGTGTGATGCAAGTGATTATGCGGTTGGGGCTGTGTTGGGGCAACGTAAGGAAAAGAAACCTTACGTGATTTATTGTGCAAGCCGGACTTTGAATAGCGCACAGATCAATTACTCCACCACAGAGAAAGAATTATTGGCTGTGGTCTTTGCGCTAGACAAATTCCGTTCGTACTTGCTAGGATCCAAGATCATTGTGTTCACCGATCATTCAGCGTTGAAATACCTTCTTTCTAAGAAGGATGCAAAACCGCGCCTCATTCGTTGGATCCTTCTACTCCAGGAATTTGATATTGAAATCCGAGATAAAAAGGGAGTAGAAAATGTTGTTGCAGATCATCTATCACGACTTGTCATTTTTGAATCTTTGGAATCCACACCCATCCAGGACAACTTCCCTGACGAACAACTGTTCGCAGTATCCTAACTTCCCTGGTATGCAGACATTGCCAACTATCTTGCTATAGGCACAGTCTCAGAACATTGGAAAAAGCAAGAACTGAAATGGTTCACTGCACTATGCACATGATTCAACATAGCATCAAATTATAACTGTAGCTTGTAAGAACACCTATTTATTCCCTTTGAACATGAATAATAACCATAAATGGCTACAACAATAGGTAACACTCCCACTTCAACCACATTCATATCAATATCCGTACACACACATATCCATTCAAGTTATGAATATGTCCATATTCATCCAAATATAGACCATGTTAGAAATAAAATGCCGTCCACAGTTGAAAAAGCTCACCACAACATATTAAGGCGACTCAATAAAATGTCATGAGTCTAAAATCATGGACAAACTACATTACTTAAAAGGAAGGAAAATACTTAAGATAGAGTTACTTCAAGGTCTTACCACTAAACATTAAACATCTAATAAATTAATGCCCATCCCACATCTGATGAGCAATTGTGTCTCATAGCTCACATGCAAATTGAGTATCCGCATCACTCAAAACGGATCCAACTTCCGTTCCCTCCTCAACGTTCATGTCTTCATCAACATCCATCTCTTGTGCATGCTCTTCCTCCATCTCAACATTATAGTTCCATTGTTTGATGTAGTTGTGCATAAAGCAACAAGCAACAGATCTTATTATATGGTCGTCTCCACAATGCATCTTGCAGTATTTTAGAGTTAGACACTGACCCTTCCCACCCAGCAAATACGTATTGAAATCTCATATCAAAGGATACAACAACGATGACATTTTGTGAGAGGAACCTCTTTCTGTTTCGGTAACGCACCCGATCTTCCGAACGAACCCATGCTGGTATGTGTGTGTCATCAATTGCTCCAACACAATCCTAACAACAAACACAGTTATGTTAAACCCATTGTAAGAAATCAACCAAATTTAAGTCACAGTTAAATTACCTTGAAGTAGGGGTTGAAGATTGGGTTCGTAGCAATTTCTGGAGGAGTCTTACTTCCTATACAGGCTTAATATAATGAGGACATAGCCTCAAAATCGCACTTAACACCTTGTTGAAGTACCTACTAATAGTCTCGTCAGAATGTTGGAATTGATTCTACATAACTAGATTACGCTCATTTTGAGCTATCGTGAATAAAAAAATAGCAAGCTGCTCCTCAACCGCTACATTTCATGAGTCGGCTAATAGGCCTCTTTGCCTGAACTCATTTGAGAGATTAACATAGCATCCCTTGCTGAGTCGTAATAAATCAAAGCAATTGTGCTCATGCCCAATCAATAACTCATCCACAAATGATTCACCATTTAAGATAGAGTTGTGAACTCTATCTCTATGGCCATATGAATAATAGTACCCAAGTACACATATAAGAGCCACAGTCTAGGCGCAAAAGAAAAAGAACTCCATATCCTCATCCATTTCGTAATAAAATAGAATCTGTAATAATAAAAAAATAATATACCAATATAGAATTGTATGTCATCCTCTTAGTGCATTTCAACCCTATAAGACAAAATATACAGCAAAAAATAAATACCACTCATGGAAACAAAGTTCATGCATTTTTATAGTTGAAAAGGTCATGCATATTCATATTCATATCAACCATATGCATATTCATACATATATTTGTATGCCATCCATCCACTAAATAAATATCCACTGTTTTTTGTCATGTTGCAAACAAAATAAAAACATGGCCAAAAAAGAAGTACCCCAAATTGGCATATTTGTATGCCATCCATCCACTAAATACATATCCACTGTTTTCTGCCATGATATTTGCAAAATAAAAAACATGGCCAAACAAGAAGTATCCCAAAAATTGCCATGTTTTGACAACTAACTTGAGCAAAACATAAGTGCTTCATCACTCCAACTTCAAAACATAGTTCCCATCGTCACTCTAAGCGAAGTTTATCACTATTCCAAGTTGACTCAGTATCCATAGTTCGCGATCACCAGGAGGCAACGCCAAGAAGAATTCTGCCTTCCTTTCAATTTATATCACGTCAAGTGCTTTAAAGTATATAACATTCGGAAGTCCAACATCATGAAGTGCTGCGATGCACTTGTCCATATCTGGACGCTCTTTAGCTCTTTTGTTTGCATAATCAGACATGGCATTTGCTATTGTTTCATTGCACTAATCAATGCTTGACCCATATTGGATCGGTTTCTTACTATATGACGAGAAGTCATTGCAGTACTCATCTGGCATTGCCTCCTATTGGTGCCTATGGACACATCAATATCCTCATATGTATTATCCATATCATCAACTTGCTTCTCTTCTTTAGCTTGGGTTTCTATAGGTTTCGGATCATTGCTGGTAAACCCATCTCTACCATCAGCAACACTATCACCAAAGATGATGGCCAGCGAAGCCCAATCAGAGAAGGTCTTGTTCTTATAATGAGCTACCTTAGGATGTGCCTGCAAGTGATTAAAAATAGCTCAAGCTCGTGTCCAAATTATCTTTCACCACATTAACATGAACTATTAAAAATTAGACGTATGAATTGACTCACCGCCACATATTCCTTCCAAACTTGAGGCTCAACAGTGACCATTTTTCTTGTATCATCCCATCCAAATCCACTAAGGTCCAGCAATGCTTTCAGATCTCCATACGTCTTCTTTAATGTTTTAAACCTATTTTTCAGTTTATCCTTACTAAAAAAGTCACCATATTGAGTCTTCATTTCCTTTGTCAATAAATTCCACCCTTCACAGGTGAAACCTCCTTTTATGTTGCGTCCATCTTTACATTGATCAAGCATAAGTTGGATGAGCGTGTCATCTTGAAGTGGTGTCCATTTCAGATTTTTTGGAAGGGGGGCGAAATTATCATTTGTATTTTGTGATTCCATTCCTACAAATGGAACCGAGGATGAGAATATATATAATATGTAAAATCTGCAAATTAGTATTTCACCTTAAAAAGAATAGTTTTGTTTTATAAAAACATCCTTCTCTTCATAGAGTTTAGTTTAAACAAATCCTTATGCCCACTGAAAACTTAGAAGTCCTTTCATATGAACTTGGTTATAAGTTCTTTCAGCTGGCAAAAACATATGACCCTAAATTGCATACACATTTGAGATTAAACAAATCGAAGTCTATGATAATATACAATTTTACAATATTAGGATTTAAGAATAATCTGAAAGCAATGTGTACAATAGTTAAGTAATTTGTAAATGAATGGTACAGATTGAGCCATCACAGAAATAATACCCTTCAAAGGAATAATCATCATAGACATACCCAACTAATCAAAGAAAACACCATCATAATTCATTCAATATCAAATAAAAATTTATTGAAGGCATTAAAATTAAAACATTGAGAGAGTGATACCCATAGTGCTTTTAGTGCTACCTTTTCACTTATTTGAAATACTTGGGGTTGAGTTGTTCTTTTCACTTTGAACCATTCCATACAAAACTTCATTATGTCACCATTTTCCTATTCCCGTGACTATATTCCTTTCGTCATAGGCAAGTTCTTGGTTATCTGAATACATGCTTAGACAATCAGACCACCATAATCAACATTCTTTGGTTTCTTTTCTATTGGATCTATATATAAATTTCCTCTTCCATATTTATTGTGATGTTAGCCCCGGCTTTGAGTTACTTATGAACATAATACTATAATCTAGATTTGCTTTCAAACAGCCCCAAATTGAACTGATTAGTAATCGTGGCATCATTACACTTCTTCCTTTGGTAGAAAATCTCATTAATTACTTTTGATCAAACCAATCATAAAAATTGTGATAGTGTACAGCAGATAAACCCTCCCAATCCCATCCACGCCCACTTCTTCCATCCTGTTAATACCCATCAATGTTACAGCCCATAAATGGACAGAGAAAAATCACAACCCAAACCCAAATGAAGAGAGACCTGCCGTGGGCCAAATCCCACACCAAACCCAAATGAGACAGAGAAAAATCTATTTAATAAACATTGCAAACCCACAATATGTTTGCTAAACACAGTGTAATACCCCGACCCGCCTTAATCTCATTTTAAAGTTAATTAATTTGAATTAATTGCTTATGAATGTTTTGAATGCGATTGGACTTGATTAGGTAGAAACTAGTTGGGTTTGACTATTTACTAGGTAGAATATGACGTTTGTGAGTGTTTGGGTTTTATGGGTGTATTTAAAAAAATTTGGAATTTTAGTGCATTGGATAGTGCATTTCATGGATCTTAGTTTTCTTATTTTGGCCCATTCAATTCGGATCCATTAGGCCCATTCCCAGCCCATTCATTAGCTCCAAGCCCTTTCTTGAAATTTCAGTCCCTTTTGTATACTTGCATGCAGTGCAGGGAAAATTTGGCTTTAAAAGCCCCAGCCAACCCTTTTTTTCTCTTATTCTTCTCTTCCATTCTTCTTCATTCCAGCAGCTGAACCAATCTTCTTCTTCTCTTTTTCCTTCACTCCTAGCATTAACCAAGGGACCTTGCATGTGTAGAAGCTAGCCACCACTTTATCTTCTTGACAAAGGGTTTCATTCCTAGACTTAAACACCCATCTATTTTCCATCTTCTTGCTTCTTGGTAAGCTTCTTCTTCTCTAATCACTTCTTCTTGATTTCTCTAGTCATAAATTATTACAAATTCGTGCATGCATCTTCTTCATTTCATTCCATTTCGTTTTCGCCATTTTAGGGCATTTTGAGCTTGCATTTTGGGGATTTTTTATTGGAAAGGATTTGGAGTGTGAGATAGCTTCCAAGCACCCAAGGCAAGTTAAACTTATATATTTATATGCATGCTTCCTTGTTTGACTCTTGATTATGCTCAATCTTGATTAGATACCCATTTCTTGCTAAAAAATTGGATTTTGGGCTCTTCTTTGATGTAATAAATGGGTGGTTTCTTTGTTAATGTAAATGGAATTGATTTGTGATATTTATGAGCACTTTGGAAGCTCATTGTTACCCTTCAGATATGGTTTGAAGCCTGGAAGAAGGCCCTGAATAACTTGGAAGGGAACAGAACATTTTAGATTTTCGGACATAGGATTTTGACAGTTCGCTCAAGCAAAGTGCTCTCTGGCTGGGTCCGCTCGAGCGATGGGCTCTTTGTTTGGGGTCCGCTCGAGCGAACCTGATACGTACAAAGCCATGTATGTCAACTTCCAACGATGATATCTTTTTAACCGTACGTCCGTTTTGGTTGGTTCACATATCGTTGGAAAGCTCTTGAAGAGTAGAATCCAGTGGTCCCTATTGTTAATTGATTTGAAATTTTGAACATGAATGGACGTTGGATTCTTATAACTATGACAAATGAATGACACCATGAGCCAAATGCTGAACCGTAGTTTATTCTAATTACTTGGCCTGTTAGTTGGACCTCAAGGATGGATACCCGAACCTTTTATCATGACCAATGGGTTTGTATAATGTGTGGATGCGGTTTGAGCAGCTGTACATCCACAAAGGGCCTTGTGTTCTTCTAAATTATGAACCGAACCAAATGGGTTATATTAAGGAACTCGGCATCCATATTATGTAACGCCAATGAGTCCTTTGTAGCCCAATAATGCTGAAATCCTGCCCAATAATGCTGAAATCCTTAGTACTACCCTGAGTTGGACGGTGAAGACCACGAGTGTTCCCAAGACCATAGGTTTGGCTTGATTTATGTCTTGATTTTGTTTATAATCTGTATATACATGCATTGCATTCCGTTTTCAGTATTCTCGTATGACTTGATCATACTTTTGTTTAGTTATGTATACCTTGTTATGCATCGACTTATATTAATTCTGTTTTGTTTCCGTTTAGTTATATCTTGATGAGTTCTGATTATGTACTATGATGAGATCTAATATGTATATGTCCTGTATCTGTTCTGTTATATTATATATTGCATTCCATGAGTCGGCACCACTTGGCTTCGACCTATGTAAGTCGAACCCGGCTAAGTGTGGGTTTAGTTATATTTCTGGCCCTCTGGAGATGGAATTATATTATGAGGGTTGACCGGCACCCTAGGTCCATAATGGAGAATTCTGGGTACCTCTGTCTCCTAGTGGCACCGCCCTGTTTTGTTCTGTTCCTGCTCTCACTTTATTTTCAAGATCACATGATTAATTTGAGAGAATATAGCTTATGTGGATGTGCCAATTAGTTCTGTTAATATGTATATCTATCATTTACAATTCATCTGTTACACGCTAATTCATGCACTGATATGCCTAGTGATCACTCTTTGATCTCTTATTAATTTATACCTGTCTGACTGTTCACTTGACACATGTTATATGGATTGTATATGTTTATCTTGCTTAGCTTAGTCTAATAGTACTACACTTGGCGTTACAGGTGAATACCTTGATGCCCTAGACCCAGAGATCCAAGAGGAAGAGGAATCTCCCCGCCGTGTAGCTGAATGGACTCCTGATGATGTCTTCTAGACATCTGCACGATGAGATGGGCGTTAAATGACCCGTAGAACGTGGCTTGGAAGTGCCACCTATTTTGTAGTAGTTTAGTTGACTCATTTAGCTTGACTTGTAAAACTTAACTTAACTTACTTCTTCTTTCTATCTCCGAACCTAACTTAAACTTGAACTTTGAAATCAATGCTCATGAACTCTTATGCTCTATATTTTGATGCATGATAGATTATGGTTGGATATCTATTTGATAAAAATTATACAGGTGAAAAATACAGATACATGGATATATAAGCCTCACACGTGATATCCTGTGGGTAAATTCCGTACGTGGGAACCAAGAGTCAATGAGTTTGACTCGAATTTCCACGCGGGCGTCTGTCGTGTCTCGGGATGAGTGAAATCTCGGGCTCGGGGCGTGACACACAACAAATATATTTTTCTCTATTCATTTATCAGACATATTGTGGGTTGAATCCCACCCCACACCCAAATATGAGACAAACCTACAATGAAACATAGAAGAGATGGGGATGAAACTGAAATAGGGGGTTGGACAGTAGAGACAAATGGAAAGAGAGAAAGAGAATGGGGAAGTGAGATGAGATAGAGACAAAGAAGGAAAGGATGAGAGATTGGTTACCCAGATGGAGGCAGCCTTTTCAGCTCGAAAGCGAGGAAGGAGAAGACGATCGCCCAATGTAGGCTGCAAGGGTTTTCGCCAGAAGATGGAGTCGCTGGGTGAAAAGGTTCGGAAATGTTGCTTATAAAGGGGGGCGAGGGGTAACTTTTCTGTAGAAACGAATTTCCCATACCCCCTCCCCTCCGTGAGAATCCCATTTCCGATCCTGGCAAAGAAAAATCTAACGTGGCATGAAACCCAATTCCGCGGATTTATCCGCACCAAACGCACAAAAAACCCCATTTATGCAGAAAACCAGGGTTCTTTCGGCAGAAATGGGTGACACAAACATACCCTTAGTGATTTTTTATTGAGGAAAATCTTCTCCTTAATTGGGTTTCACATATGATTCAGCTCTAAAGGCCCACTTGAGCTCACCATGATTAGCGTAGCTCCTTTCACACACTTATCCCCATCATATGGCACCATGCTCAACTTTATGCTAATTGAATATTTACTCTTTGTGGGAACGAAGGGCTAGTTCTTTTTTGCATGATTGTTGTCTATAAAGAGACCTTTTCATCTAATTTTTGTAGCTAATAATAGTAATGCATCCAAGTGAGCCCTACCAGCTAGAACGCATAACCACAGTATGCAATTATATGTGAAGATTTTCTTTTTATAGAAAGAGCATGCTAGCGCTGTTGCCCATTGCCTTCTGTTAATAAATGCAACAAATTTAAACCTAAGGGGTAGTTTAGCTGGCTTAGGACCACGATTTGCATCCGGAGGTTATAGGTTCGAAACTGCACTACCACACTTGGGCTACATGGGAGTTTACCCGGCTTCCCTCTGAGCTCGGAGGGATTAGTCCAGCCCAAAGGGTTGGGAACCATCCGATAGAAAAAAAAAAAAAAAAGCAACAAATTTTACCAAAATAAATAAATAAATGTAACAAATTTTAGTTTTCCCAACAACAATCACTTTAATCAGTTGCTTCCAGTGGATTCTTGAGATCATGGGTAAAAGCGTGATTAAAACTCAATTACTTTTGCATGGATCAAATCAATATTTAATTATTACCTACAGAGCCCGTCTGTTTTATTAGTATATTAATATTTCTAAGGTTCTTAACACAATGCCTATTATCGATAAGAAAATCAGTGAATGGTTAAAGTGAAATTGTACAATTGTCTATCCAAATCTCTTATTTGATAGGACATGATTAAGTACCATCGCTCTAATAAATTAAATCCATCGAAAGTAATGTTGTCATCTAGGTCTTTGTCTTATAACTTTTACTCTTCTCCTGTTTAATCTACTTTAAATAAGACATTTATCATTTTGAATTCTAAGATTGAGAGCCCTCCAATTCAGGGATATGGTTCAGTTGAATGGCACGGACTCCAACTAGGTAGGCTCCTAATTATATAAGTGGTGATTGGGAGCAGCAAATTGCAAATTATAGCCAATAAAGGGATTGTATGTCTTTTATGCATGGATATGAAAATGGGATTTATATATGTAAAATTCACAAATATCACTGTGAGTGGACCAATAACAGTACGCCACGTCATCCAAAAATTTAGGTGATTTTCTTTGGATGACGTGGCGGATTGTTATTGGTCCACTCACGGTGAAGGCGTAACAACTGCAGTAGGTGATTCGGACTCTTATTTATGAAACTAAATACTATGTAGTTTAATGGGTTGATATAGAATTTGAGTGGTACCAATTAAGATTTTCAATCCCAAGAGTCTTAAAAACTAAAAGGCAGTAAAAGAATTTCACACCGCAGTTGTCCCAAGTGTCCTTTTTATGAGCACCTTCTTAATAAGGAGGTGTGTGATCATTTCAATAATTACCTTATTAATTCATGAGTGCAACACAAATATGAGTATATGACTATATAGAAATACAGGAAGTATTCTGTGTGCAAGGTCTTACCATGTTCACCAATTGTTGGAGCTTACTCGGGGCCCCACATATCATGGATGGAAAGACCCCTCATAATGAGGTCAATCTCATGCCTCTAACTCCCGTATTCATGATCAACAAGTTTAATGACTATATATTGAAAACTATTGACCATCGATTCAACGGTCTAGTCCTTTTGGTGGATGCAAATTCGGAGTGTGTGGACGGTTCGGATGGATTATAGGTTGGATTACTGGAAGTTTTTTGGGGCATTTGGCGGCAGGTCCCTCAACACTACATTTCATTGCCGGTGGTCCAATTCTTTTCTCATAAAGGCAACGGTCATCTTTTAACATTAATTGAGTTAAAAAGACAAAAACGCCCTCCCTTTTTATATTCTATACGTCACCAAACATGCACACGCACTACTTCCGTAAAAAAGATGCTCTCCGATTTGGAGTAACCAAATGCTTGATGTACATGTCCCACCACACCATGAGCACAAATAAGATCATGTCCTACCAACGCCAAATCCCAACCCTGCCGATAGGAATTGCCAATCAAAACTATTTCCAGATGGAAAACTCACACTTCCAGGCTGCCATGGTGCCTCACATTGCCTAGACAATGGGGGCCCACATAATCCAGGATTTCCTTGAAAGGAATCGTTTACAAAGGTAAGTAATTGTTGGGCCTGTGATATTCTTCCAATGAAGTTGTTTTGAGAGAGGTTTAAAACTGAGAGGAATGCTAGAGCTGCCAGCTCTATAGGGATCTCTCCACAGAGCTAGTTTATTGATAAATCTAATGATTCAAGTTGCAGTAAATTTCCAAATGATGATGGTATTGTACCAATGAATTTATCTAAGCTTTGTATGTGTTATCTGACTTTGATATAATGTTATCTGACTTTTGCATAATGTCATCTGTGTTTGGTACGAATTTATCTAAGTTTAATATGAATTTATTTGTGTTTGCTTTGAATTAATCTGAGTTTGATACGAATTAAGTGAATTTATCTGAGTTCGCAGTGAATTGATCTGACTTTGATGTGAACTTATTTGACTTTGGCATGAGTTTTTTTGAGTTTTTAAATGAGTTTTTTTGAGTTTGCTGTGAATTTATCTAAGTTTTGTATGTGTTATCTGACTTTGGCATAATGTTATCTGACTTTGGCATGATGTTTTCTGTATTTGGTATGAATTTATCTAAGTTTGATATGAATTTATTTGTGTTTGCTTTGAATTTATCTGAGTTTGATACGAATTAAGTGAATTTATCTGAGTTTGCTATAAATTTATCTAACTTTGTTGTGAACTTATTTGACTTTGCCATGAGTTTTTTTGAGTTTGTTGTGAATTTATCTAAGTTTTGTATGTGTTATCTGACTTTGGCATGATGTTATCTGTGTTTGGTACGAATTTATCTAAGTTTGATATGAATTTATTTGTGTTTGCTTTGAATTTATCTGAGTTTGATACGAATTAAGTGAATTTATCTGAGTTTGCTGTGAATGTATCTGACTTTGATGTGAACTTATTTGACTTTGGCATGAGTTTATTTGAGTTTATACGAATTTATCTGTGTTTGAAAACAAGTTATGTCACTTCGATATGAGATTATCTAACTAGATTTGGTTTGGTTTGACTAGATTTAGTTTAAATTTATCTTAGCTTTGATAAAAATTTATCTGAATCTAGCAACTTACCCCATGTGACTTATGCAATCATTTGTTCAAGTAATCTCTTAGGTTTTCTTCTTTAGCTCTTCATTTCTGTTGAAACAGTGTCTTCCATCAAGGTGCTCTTCCAATATCGAGAAAGAAAGACTTTTCTCAAGGCTGTTATAGGACTAGCCATGAGGATTATGAAGTAGTTCACTTGCCATGGTCCAAGACCCAACCCATTACTGATGGTAAGGACCTTGTAAAAATAATCCGGGAAAGACAGTGATGTCACATGCTTAGGGACCACACACCCATTTAAATGGTTAGAAGGGCAAAAGAGTCATAAAAAATCTGATGTCACATGCTTAGGGACCACACACCGACTTTAGGCCTTAAACATTAATGCTCTGTCCTAGAGACTTTACAGCCTAATAATGAGGGATCTCTCCCTAATTTACCAAGTTTTTTTATCTATGAAACTGTGAAAGCAGTGCATGTGAATATTTTGATACGTCCATCATAAAGGTGTGGGGCCCAAGCATTTCTATGACAGCTTTGATTTTGACAACATGGACCTCCAAATCTGAATTGCAAGAACGACTTTAGGAGAAAACTCCTCATCAAATCTGAATTGATCATTATACTTATCCTAAAGGCAATCTCTTAATTTAGAACAATTTTAAATATTTATACTTCAAGACAAACATATAAGCTTAATTTATTAATCTCCCACACCGACTGGACCCTGTATCTGCCTGATTCTGGATAACCAATGGGTCAAAGATAACATAGGACCAACCTAAGAAAACTCATACTTTCTTCCAATTCTGCCCAACGTATACTGTAATTGATTTCCAAGGTGTGTCCCACCACAAAAGTGGGTATATGAAACATGAAAGCCAGGAATGGAGATCCAACCATCGATTTGGTGGCCCTCTCTCTTGTTAGATTTAGATCTTGAAATAAGGAAGCGTAAATTGGATGGTTGCAATTGTCCATTCATTGCCATTTAATCTCCATCATCACCAAGTGGGCCCACAATCCAATAGTGCACATTCATGTCACAATCCAATAGAAATCATGGTTGCGGCCGATTTTTTTCCAGAGAGGAGAATTCGAAGGAGTCCTTGAAATCCCCCCATCCCTATCCCCATATGGGTCCCCATGTGGGCCCCACCATAAACTTGAGCTTAAGAGAGCTGGCCATAATATATATACATGGGAACATTCATGGGGACAAACTTAATGGGGCCCACCTAGGGACACACTGATTATGGGACTTGTGGGGGATGGGAAGAGACATCTTGGATGAGACCATAAATCAAATTTGGGGTCAATCTCATGCCTCTAACCCCTTCTTCCGTGGCCCACAAATTTCATGATTTTATATTAAAGGAAAAAATGTGACCCTCGATCCAACAGTCCAATCCATTTGAATAGGTGAAAATTCAATGGTCTAGTGTATTTAAAGGGGTTCCATGTGTGTGGATGGTTCAGATGTAAAGTCAACCATACTATATAGGGATAGATGCACATGAATATTTCTCATATATATATAATATATATATGGCCAATTAAGGCTCCCCTATGCTTGAGCTTTGGCAGAAAATCTCGTAAGCTTGTGCTTGTGAGGCCTACCTTTGGTCCATCCAAATAGACCAAACACATGACCCCCTTAAATTACACATGTCCACCAACTTTCGGTAAGATCCGAATTTACTGGACCGTTGGATTAACTATATATCAATCCGAATTGATTGTTGACCATTAAACTCTTGGACCCATATGGAGATGATAGAAATTACGTTAGGCTGATTTTTTGCAGGAGGAAGATCCTAAGGAATCCTTGAAATTCCCCGACCTCCATCCTCATGAATCTCCAAGTGGGCCTTACCACACACTTGAATTTACCTTATTCTAAGCTTGAGCCTAGGATAGCTGGCTATATATTTAAACGGCTTTGATTTAAACACATGTTGCCCTCTACTTGCTCTCATGCTGGCAGAAAAATACCAGTGTCGTCAAGCTGTTTCCATTTCTGCCCCAATCTCTCTATTTATATCTATCTTCTCATGCAGCAGATCTCTCTCTCTCTCTCTCTCTCCTCTCTCTCTCATATGGTGAGTTGATATTTGGAGTGATACCGAGTCGATCTTGTGGGTGAGTGATGGGAGGAATTGTTGAAGAGTGCTTCTGCTACGAGAAAGAGACTCAGTTGACGGTTCTCAAAACATCTCTCTTCTTCACTGGAGACGGTTTCAGCGTCTACAATTCCAGAGGAGAACTCGTCTTCCGAGTCGAATGCTTTGGCCATGATGCAAGGAATCACCACCAACTCGTTCTCATGGACGCTTCCGGAAAGGGCATCCTAACCGTACGTAGAAAGGTAAATTCATCATCCCCACCATTAATCATCATCCCCCATTGACATCTTCGTTTTCTTTTTTTCTCTTTGATGGGTGCAGAGGCCGAGTCTTCATCAAAGATGGGAAGGGTTTCTGGGGGAGAAGATGGACGGTCAGAAACCCATCTTCAGCGTGCGAAGATCTTCCATAATCGGACGGTCGAGCGTGACTGCAGAGGTGTACAAAGGGCCAGATGGCTCGAAGGAGTTCCAAATAGAGGGTTCCTTCTCCAACCGCTGCTGCACCGTGTACAGCAGAGATAGAGAGACGGTGGCGGAGATCAAGAGGAAGGTGGCGCCGCCGGCCAATGTGGTGCTGGGAAAGGATGTGTTCTGCCTCTGCCTCAAGCCCGGGTTCGATGGGGCCTTCGCGATGGGCCTCGTCATAGTGCTTGATCAGATCAACGGTCGTGATGCTGTTGATGATGGTGGTGGTGGTGATGATGATGCTAGGGTGGTTCCTTCTTCCTCACCTGTGAGTTTGTGATTCGGTTGGTTTCTGGGTTTTTTTCAATTTTTGTAAAGAATCGATTACTTCTGAATTTGGTTTCCATTCTGTTGTGCAAAGAACTCTCCTTACATCTTTTGGTGGGGCTCTCTATACTTTTATTATGTGGCCACTATACTTTTATTGTAGATCACAACTAAAGAACTCTACTTGCTTTTTTTTAGGTGTGGCCCATCTGCAGATAACCTGAGTGTTCCCAAAATGAAGGGTTTCTTTATGGTTCCAAAATGACCATTAATTAGGGTACATTTTTTTATTTTTGGTCAAAATTCTTTTCTATCCAACCTTGTCGGTAATTCAAATCTTAAAAAAGTCTAAGGTCTTACCTCTATATAATTTTCTGGTATCTTTCACCACCAAGTATATCTTTAATAATTCTTTGGTGGAGATTATTTTTTAGCACAAATTCCTATATATTTTGTACAAACAAACTTGCCCTATGACAAAACCTTGGGACCCATTGTCAAACTCATCAAGATAAATGCTCTTCCTTTTACAAACTTTTGTCAAATTTCAATCCACTAGAGTTTACATTATATTCATCCATATAGAACATCTGTTCTTCATCTATTCAAATACTTTGCAAATGATAGGCCCTGCAAAAGAAAGGCATATGTTTTATTTTTATTTTTATGCCAACTGTTTTAAATTTTTTGTAAGTATATATACTTCACCAAGGGCCTCCAAATAGCAAAAATTGAAGAGAAGGGTTTCTAAACAAATCCACCCGAGACCTAGACTTAAATCTTCTTCAACAGTACTGGGACCCACTGTTGTTGACAAGTAATATCCTACTTTCTTTCAAGGACCCCTCGATTTTGACTTGTGAAACGTAACTTGCACCGTCAGCCACATCAACAAGTGTAACGTATGTGACCTTTATAAGCATTGGCTAACTAGTAACTACTACTCCCCCAAACAGATCCCTCGTCTTCATTTTTCAACGTTCAAGCGCGTGTTTTCGCTCAACGTCCATGGGATGATGGTAAATGGTTGGGGAAGGGAAGAAAGGTTAAGGGTCTCTTTCTTTCCACCTATGATGAGTATGACTCAATGGACGGTGGATGGTTTTGTCTCCTTGTGCCTTGATTTCTTCCTACAATTGGGATTTATATGGGGTTTTACTTGTTTTTATATTTTTGTCAATCCCATGTCATCTCTCTAGATTTAGGGCCTGTTCATTTACTTGAATTTTAGGAATTTTTGTCTAAAAAATTCTTGAATTCTTAGACAAGGTGGAATTCCTAAATCCTCTTAAGGGCGCGAGCATTTTGGAATTCCACAAAAATATAAAGAAGATAGAATTCCTGAATTCCTAAAGGTCAATTGAGACTTATCATGTTATAGAACTCAATTCTTATCAAGAAACAAGGGATTTGAAAATATCAAAGGGACATGATGTCAAAAATCCCAACCACTAGAATTCTAGTCAGGAATTCTAATAAAGAAAGTGTTTTATCAAATGCCGACGGCACTTTCTTTTTTCTTGCCTTTGGGTGGGATCACACAATGCAAAATGGGCCAACATCAACTGAATTGACTAACTATGTTTGAATTTGTAAGGAATTCTGACGCCTCCCTGCCACGGGACTCACGCAAAATTAAGCATGTAGTTTTAGACAAAGGTTTGATCTCCCAAAGTCTTAATATTGGATCCCAAAAGAGTTTGGATCGGAACTGGACTCTTCCTAAATAATTCTTAGATCAAAATATACTGATTGTAGCTTGGTCGGGTTCTTGATGTAAGAGCACAAAAATCCACAGACCGAGGGGTAGTGATTTTGAAACTCACAAGAATAGGAGGATAGAGCTGGAGCTCTTTGGGAAGAACCGCTGCCTGCCTGAAACCTGAAGGGGGAAGAAGAAGAAGAAGAAGGTCAGAGGACCTGGCTTTGGCAGCGCAGGGCTCTCCGATGCCTAAGTCAGTTTATGAACTGGACAGTAGGATGAAGATTTTTTTAGGGAAGAAGATGGGGCGTATCAGTGTATGGTGTTGGCCCTTGTTGTATATCTTGCTCTGTAGCTGTAGCTGTGTTTATATAGAAGAAGAGAGGAGGCAAGGAGGTAGTTAACTGTCCCATCGTAGCCTACTTTGACATCAATGACAGTCCCATCGTCGCCCACTTATTTCATCAAGCCATATCCTGGCGCCTTGGGAGCCGTGGAGGGTGATCTGTCATTAGATATGGCCGGTGCCTTTATCTTGTTGCACGTCTTGTAGTATGCTTAAGTGTCCATGGGAGGATAGCTGTCAGAATCGGTTCTGGTCAGTCTTTAAGTACAACTGCCGAGATGCATGACCGAGGTTGGGAGTGACCGAGGTCGGTACATGGAACCGAGGTCAGGAATGACCGAGGTCTGGAGCGACCTTGACTTGGTTGGAGACCTGGCAGGAGTGCCGCGGTGGAATACTTAGACCGAGGTGGGAGCACCTAGCCGAGATCGAGTTGGCCGAGCTAAGGTACACGGCCGAGCTGGAAGATGCTGAGACCAAGACTTGCTAAGAGAGGGGGCGGCGCTGCCGGGGGGGGGGGGGGGGGGGGGGGGGGGAGGCCAAGTCCTGCTGAGCCGGCGATCTTTGGTGGCTCGGAAATATTCTCACACAATAGCCTCCCAGCTTCGGACCTCTTAGAGTCTTCTAACTGTTTGAGGTCGGAAGCTAAGTATCATGAGGACACTTATGTCTTGGAGCTGCTTGCTGGAGCGTGGTGTTTCTGCCGAGATGTCATGTGGCCGAGATCAGCATGAGATTGAGAGGGCACGTAGCTTGAGACCATTATGAGACCGAACCTGCGTGTGGCCTGTAGCCGGCACGAGGGCGACTCCAGCATGAGGCTGAGAGGGCGCGTAGCCTGAGACCATCATGAGGCCAAACCTGCGTGCGGCCCGTAGCCGGCACGAAGGCGACACCAGCATGAGGCTGAGAGGGCGCGTAGCCTGAGACCATCATAAGGCCGAACCTGCATGCGGCCCGTAGCCGGCACGAGGGCAACACCAGCATGAGGCTGGGAGGGCGCTTAGCTTGAGACCATCATGAGGCCGAACCTACGTGCGGCCTGTAGCTGGGATGAGGGCGACACCAGCATGAGGCTAAGAGGGCGCGTAGCCTGAGACCATCATGAGGCCGAACCTGCGTGTGGCCCGTAGTTGGCACAAGGGCGACACCAGCATGAGGTTGAGAGGGCGCTTAGCCTGGAATCTGGCGCTGCTGCCGCGATGCACAATGTCGAGATCTGGCACGTAGCTAAGATGCAAGAGATCGAGATATGGTGCGCGGCCAAGATGTAAGATCTGGATGACTGGTAGAGGACCGTGCGATCAAGGCTGACAGTAGAGGATCGTGTCATATCACAGTGTCATCGAAGCTGACAGCACCATCGAAGCCTACAGTAGAGGACCGTGCCGTATGACAGTAGAGGGTCGTGCGATAAAGGCTGACGGGCCATTGAAGTTGATGATAGGAGACATCTAGCAGCCCCCCCCCCCCCCCCAAGTTATAGGAGACTTCGGGCGAGTTGGAGACATCTGCCGAGCTGGAGACATCTGCCGAGATGGAGATATCAGCCAAGTTGGAGACATCTGCCGAGCTGGAGATCGCCTGGTTGCTTTCGTAGAGGTCGAAGCATTCTAGAGCTCGGGCTTCGTCTGCTTCTTGCATGACGAACTGGTTCACCCTGGCCATCAATGCCTTCATCGTGACCACAGGGTGCAAGGCCAAGTCTCTCCGAAGCTCGTTGCTTGGCAGAAGAGTTTGCTGGAAGGAGATGACTGCTATTGTATTTGAGGCGCTTTCGATTTGGCTATAGACAGTCCAGAACCTTTTGGCGAATTGCATGACGTTCTCTGTCAGCTTCATTCTAAGGGCCATCAGGTCGGCGTGCGACCTCGAGTTGACTCTATGAGCTTGGAACTTCGCCATGAAGGAAATCCAGAGCTGCTACCAGCTCGTGATTAATCGTTGCGGGAGTGCACATAACCACTTTAGGGGGAGGTCACCGAGACCTGAAGAGAAGACTGCAGTTTAGGAGATCGTTGTCGCCCCACATCGACATTCTTTGAGTGAAGTGCCGGAGATGTGCTGCTGGGTCCGAGGTTCCGTCGTAAAGGATGAACCTCGGGACGCTGAAACCTTCTGGGAGGGAGAAGTTTCTTATTTCTCGAGAGAGGGGAGATGTGCTGAGATCGTATGAGTTCAGCCGAGCTCGAGTGAGACCGGCTATCTCCTAGTTCTGCTGGACTACTTGCTCGATGTGTCGATCAAGCCAATCTTTTCATTTCTGCCTTCGTCTCTTTGATGAACTAGAGGGTGGAGCAAAGGTTGCCCCTTTTAGTTGCTGCTGAAGTCGACGGATCAATTCGTCTTGCGCTTGAATGACAAGGTTTTGGGCCTTGATCTTCGCGAGGAGCGCGTTGTCATCGTCAGTCTGATGGTGGGATTTGTCTGGCTGGGGATCCTTTTGCCGGGAAAATTCCAGCCGAAGGTTATCTCGTCGAAATGGTGCTGTCATCCCCCTAGAGGATGAACCTGACTGAGTTTCCGGCCCTTGGACGCTTCGTTGAACCAGAGTTTGCTCCAGACCTCTTCTGACGAGGGACCGGAGGCAGCTGCATCGAAGATGTAGATGGTTCTTTCCCTTTTCCAGTTCTTCGAGGCATGGTGCTTGGGAAGATGGCTTCTTGATCTTTTTCCGTAGACGGCACCAATTGTAAGAGCACAAAAACTCACAGACCGAGGGGTAGTGATTTTGAGACTCACAAGAATAGGAGGATGGACCTGGAGCTCTTTGGGAAGAACCGCTGCCTGCCTAAAACCCGAAGGGGGAAGAATAAGAAGGTCAGAGGACCCTGGCTTTGGCAGCGTAGGGCTCTCCGATGCCTAAGTCAGTTTATGAACTGGACAGTAGGATGGAGATTTTTTTAGGGAAGAAGATGGGGCGTACCAGTGTATGGTGTTGGCCCTTGTTGTATATCTTGCTCTGTAGCTGTAGCTGTGTTTATATAGAAGAAGAGAGGATGCAAGGAGGTAGTTAACTGTCCCATCGTAGCCTACTCTGACATCAATGACAGTCCCATTGTCGCCCACTTATTTCATCAAGCCATATCCTGGCGCCTTGGGAGCTGTGGAGGGTGATCTGTCATTAGATATGGCCGGTGCCTTTGTTTTGTTGCACGTCTTGTAACATGCTTAAGTGTCAATGGAGGATAGCTGTCAGTATTGGTTCTGGTCAGTCTTTAAATACAACTGCCGAGATGCATGACCGAGGTCGGGAATGACTGAGGTCGGGAGCGACCGAGGTCGGTACATGAAACCGAGGTCAGGAATGACTGAGGTCGGGAGTGACCTTAACTTGGTTGGAGACCTGGCAGGAGTGCCTCGGTGGAATACTTGGACCGAGGTGGGAGCACCTGGCCGAGATGGAGTTGGCCGAGCTGAGGTACGCGGCCGAGCTGGAAGATGCCGAGACCAAGACTCGCTGAGAGAGGATGCGGCGCTGCAGGGGGAGGCCAAGTCCTGCTGAACTGGCGATCTTTGGTGGCTCGAAAATATCCTCACACACTTGAGACCCCTCTATTTAAAGGAATTAGAGCCCTTTGTTTGTTAATTTCATTCACAAAGAGTTAGTAGGATTTATACAAGAGTAGAATTAACACTCTACATCTTCAAAATTTTAAGCTAGATGAATAATTCCTTGGCAGATGCAACTATACAATCTAAATCGCTCAAAACAACTATGTGATTGATCTATTAGCTCTGGACTAAAGACTCTACCATCATATTAATCACGTCTATATCAACATGTGATCAATTTTACGGTGGAACTAGTATTTATCTAATTGAAACTTGGCCATTGTTAATATATACGAAGGGGCCATCTTTCAGAAGTTCAGATTTCATACTTTAGTTCAGCACGTAATTTACAAGAGAAGGTGACAAACAACAACTAATTTTTTACAATGTCACAAAATTATTTAGACTCAGCCAGAGAGAATCCTGGTACTACATGAAAACACTTGGGCTGGTGGGAACCACGGTTTCCATGGATTCTTTATTTTCTATAAAGTTGTTTCAGATGTGAAGCTCCTACCTAAAAGATCATTTGTGATGTATATGCATGTCAATTTACCATGTCAGAAGATAATACAAAAACAATTGCATTGGTTTTTTTTTTGGGTAAGGACTTAATTATGGTTTAACTATTATTTTCAATGGCCAGCCACAAGATATAATTATGGTAAGGTGTCTTTCTTTTGACAAGGCCCTGTGATCAAATAAATAGCACAATAGAGCTGCTATGATTTTTCATATGGTCTAGAATGCGTTTGGGCAAAAAACTTTCCATGGAAAGCAAATGGAATATTCCGTTTCATAGTTTGTTCTTCTATTCAATGTAATTAACACAATTCATCCTATAAAAATGGCTGGATCCATTGTTTTTTTTTTTTTTTTTTTCTTCTTCTTTTTACAAGCGTGGAAAGCAAAATCCGCCCCGTCCATGAAAAACCAAAAAAAATAAAAAATACACATTTCCTCTTCCGCAACATTACACACTCATACTATAGACAGTTGAGATTGATCCAAAGCAATAAATGATACATCCAATATGTGATAAGTTTAAGACATCTCTATCCCTATAGCCATCATGGACCACTTTAATATTATCAGTCTTAACTTATCATCACAAAACAATTTACACTTTAGCTAGTGTAGTCAGCGATGAGAGTGTGGCAGGGTAACCCCTGGACTGGCCCATTGGCACCTTCTCCATCCAAAAACCGATTCCCACCCTGGTTGAGTCAAGTTTAAATATTAAAATTATTATTATTATTATAATTATTGTCTTATTTAAGTGAATCTTAGGATGAATTGAATCCTTGACTTCAACTCTTGGTTTTGTTAATGTCCATTTGCATGCAGAGCTACAGGTGCTCTGTTGATGATGTTTTAGTAATATAGATATCCAAACTAAGCATAAAATAAGGGCAGGATGGGGCTGCCAAAATCCAAACCTGGCATGGGTTTGAATCCACAAGGCTGAAAAAAACTATTATCAAACCTGCCCCTAATTTGAGCCGGTCAGGCGAGTTGTCCGTTTAATCCGACCCATTGCCATCCCCAAGTGTAGTTACAGATAAGTAGTGGAGCATCCAAATTAGTGATTTGGACACCTAATCTCAATCTTTCTAACTGATCTCTCTTTTAATCACAACTTGTCTGTTAGAATATAGTATGTTAGGCTGAAAGTGGGGTAGTAAACTAGCAATATGTCAAATCCACGTACTGTTGAAAGCACTCTTAGCCGATTGCATATGTCCCTTCTCAGACTAGAAAACAAAATGCACCTGTCCCACCATGAAAAGTTGCTTCTTTTTTTAATGGTAGTTGGCGAGCAAGAGACTGCAGTGTGGTGTGGCAGACGCATAGACTGTCGGAGAAAGTTGGGAAATCATCTTGGTGGCGTATTCTGGAAAAGGCCAAAGAGGAGCAGGTAGTCCAGGGACTTTAGAGCATTAGTCAAAAACATTGACTCGGTGAGCTGACTCGAAATAGCTCTGGGTTGAGTCGACTCGAAGATTCTTGAGTGAAAAATTCCACTGGAGCTATAGTAGATCAAACCTAAATGCCCTTTTATGTGGACCTCTTAGATGAAAGTATACCCATCCATCCATGGGACACAGTAGATCCAACCCATTAATGCGTTTACACGGGACCCACTATATTAGAAATTAAAAATGCATTAGTTTAGCTATAATTTTTAAAGTTCTTGGATGGGAAATGTTTCTGTTTATTTTTACGGTGTTTTCTTACTATTTGAACTTCTGACGGTCCATCTTATGATCCAGCCGGACCATTTACACATGGAAAACCCCTTGATAGTAAATGAACACCAAGGTTTCCAATCAAAACCATTGGATCGATGGTCAATTTTTCTCTTTAATTAAAGTCATTAAATTTATGAGTCATGGATCAATTCATTAGATGCATGGGATTGATCTCATTTTTTATATTTAAGACCATCATAAGTGAATCTTTCCATCCTCCATCTCCCATGATCTATGGGACCCTATGTGGGGCGCCCCAATGGCCAGTGTGCATGGTAAGATCGTGTATGCTGGATGTGCAGGAATATTACCTTTGTTTGATGGCTTTTTTTTTTATAAAAGTATTTCTATTTATTTTTTCTCATTTGGTCTCTTCTTTTGCTTGGTATCTTTTTGTCAGATTTTAATTTTGATAAATATTTTGTTTAACAAATATAGGTCAAGAAAAACAGATTACCTAGCTAGGTGTGTTTACCTACCATCGGCCAAACCACTTATTTAGTCCAAATCTAGGCTCTTGCGGCCAAGCTAATTTGGTCTAATCTGACTCTACCCATAACCACGCAATCTGTATATTTTATAGGAAGGTATGGATCTGCAGATGTAGATTGGAAGGGTTTCTTTTACAAATTTGCCTAGCCCTAGGTTGTATATGAAAATAAAAAACAACCCTAATTTTAACCCCGTAATGTCTAGATTTAAAAAATTAGAAAATGAATGCCCTCTTTTAAGTATGGCCAGCTTTGTTTGATCCAATCCAATCCAATCCAATCTTAGCCATACACAGCCCATAAACATTAAATTCCAATTTCAAAAGGGGAAGGAATTTATTCCTTCACTATTGGATTGGGAAATATTCTCATTTCATCCATTTCTCTATTGATGATTAAAAACCACCGTCAGTAGATCTGCCCACATATCCTTTTATATATGAGAACTATATGTATCGAATCAACCCACATAGATATCAAGATATGAATGTTTTCCAAAGACCGAACAAGAGTCCTTTGTTGCAGATATGGCCAGCTTTTCAAACTTTTCAAACTTAAAATCTTGTAAACAAAATCGTATCTTTGGATTTTAGACAAGTACATCTCTGCTTTTACAAAATATATATTGATTCAGATTGGCACCATCTACGATAATCATGTTCAAATTTGATACGGGACTGCGTTTGGTTCATGCAGAAAATAGAAGAAAAATCCAAACCTACAATAATGAAGACCCTGGGAATCTCGACTATTTAAAACTACAATCCAATTCACTGTAACGTTGAAACAACAATAGTATGTGATGAGGTTTTAGAACATGGTTTTGGGCAATGTCTATCTATCAAAGGGGAAACCTTTACATGTCAGCCCTTATTCTGGTGGCACAGGAAGTTAAATGATGTCTACTTTTATAGAAAATGATTTCCTAGCTATTATCTTAACAAATCAAATTTTAAAACAGTTAAGGGTTCATCTACATCTCTGCTCTATAAATTTTGCGATTTACCCCTTTATACTCCTTAGATAGAAGGTCTTTATTATGGATTAATCCTAGGAATTCAGTACAACGTAAAAAAAAAAGGAGATTTCTAGTTTCTTTTTGAGAGTTTTAGATGTGAAGGATAATAAATTAGGAACCAAAGTTCTATTCTATGATACCTGGATGGTTTTATATGTCCAATGTATTTACATCACATGACACTCTTACTTAATACTGAACTAGTACTTCTAGGTTATAAGTTTAGCATATCCCATTTTTAGTCTTTTCTAAGTTTTCAAAATAAGAAAAATATTAGAATAAAATACAAAAAATAATAATTTTATTAATTCAAGAATGTTCTAAATACAAATTAGGATAATCGTATTCATATCCGTGTCTAGAACTACCAAAAGTGTAGAGTCATATCTTCAATTCCTGTGTGCATGTCCATATCCTATATCTGAAACTAGTCATCTTAAGTTTTAATATAGTTAAGAGCGTGTTTCAACTTATTAAAATATTGTTAAGGGGGTGTTTGGAAACAAGATATTTTAAGATATTTTGTTATATTATCTACTAGTTTAGAATGTAATCTATTAACCTAAAAAAGAGGTGTTTGGATAACTTAGAAAGTATCTTACAATATCCCACTTTCTTCTAAAGACCTTCATATTACATTATTCAAGGATATGCTGTATAAAGTAATCTTTAAAAAATCTTTTTTAACTACAAATGGAGAGTTTGAGTAAAAACCATATGATAGATCATGAGCAACCATTAATTATAATGGCCCACTATAAGTTTTAACATTTATGGGTCCCACTATTAGATTGGCCCCACAGTGCTTACAAATTTAATGTGCGGTCCTATAGCCATATCACGACTACATAACCCTTGTTAATTATCAATATTAGGTGGGTCCTACAAATGTCACGCTCGGGGCTTTCATTGTGATTACCAACAATTAGGTGGGTCCCATACTATCAAAATCAGCCAGATCCCATGATTACCAAGATTGAATTGCATGATTGTAATTATCAGTTTGCCATCATTAAATGGGTCCCACTATTTGATAGCTCTCCTACCGTTAATATGACCACAACATCAAATGGGCCCCACAATGATTTCTCATAAAAAAGCTCGATATGGCCATTTGTGATAATCACCATTAGATGTATATAGTATAGCTACCAACGTTAGGTGGACCCACCTTAATTAAACAACATTGCTTGGATCTCATGATTTATCTCATGATTTAATTTAATCTTATATTTCTTTTTCCAATAGATGGGTCCTACCATGATTATTAACACATGTGATTACTAATTAGTGGGTCCTATATTGGGTTAATTGATTATATTCTCTTCATCTCTTATTTGGTACATCATCTTGTGAGTTTTTTATAAATTGTCAAACGCTTCAAAGGGATATTAAAATCTGTGAATATTGCCAAACACCATAAGTGACACAATATAATAATATGACACTATTTTATTCTATGATAATGAAATCTTACAATATTTAAACTTGTTGATATTATATTATGCACTTATCCAAACACCCCCTTAGACATATTGTAATATTGTGAGTTGTGACAATTGTGATATTTGGAAATTTATACAAAATGCAACATGAAGTAAACTAAAGTGCTTGGCATTTTGTAAGGGATAATGTCTAAAAAGAAAGAAATAGAGAGATAAGAAACAATTGACCCTATGACTAGGAGTAGCTTTAATTAGTAATTAAGTGGATCATCTATTACAAAAATGATAGGGCCTTTCTTTTGATGGTAAATTCAATGGGATCCACCCAATGTAGATTATTGTATAGCACTCCTCTAATGTCTCACATTATTTATTTATTATTTGTCATCACAAGAAAAACACCAACATCTCTTATCATGGTGGAACCTGCCAGCATTAATAATAATGATATGATTTGTCTAGTGGAAGAAAGGGCAATTATTGCCTTTGAACTATAAGCTAGCTCCTAAATAAATGCTCTTGGAGAAAACATATTCTCAATCTGGGGAGTATTCATATGCATCTATCTCTCACTATATGGTGAGGGACACTCCCCATTTTGAAAAGTTTCAAGTACATAAGGGGTATTCTTTATGGGAAAATATTCAAGTGAGAACTAGTTCTCACCATACTTCCGTGAGAACTATTGGTGGGGCCCACTTAGAAACCAATCCAAACCGTGCATAAACAGTGATCTCCCTTGATAGTTACTAATCCTGAGGTTTGACACCCATGCAAATGGATTGGGCCGTTGGATGAAAGATTAAATTTTTGCTTAATATGAAGCCATTAAACTCGCGGGCAATGGATGAAGGGGTTCGAGGCATGAGATTAGGGTCAAACTTGATACTTGCGGTGATTTCACATAGATCTTTCCATCCCCTCTGGTCCCATATCCCTAAATGGGACCCATAAATGCGTCCCATAAAAAGTTCTCACGGTGATTATGTGAGAACTGTTCTCACTAGAACAAAACCCTTCTTTATGTACTTGAAAAATGAGTGTCCCTCTCCCTATGATGAGGGATAGATGCATTTGAATATTTTTCTTTAATCTGGATGATGGCCAAAATGCCAATGATCTGACTAGTTTAACTTGTACCACATGGTGACCTATTGAGTCAAGTCAACTCACTGGTACTCGAATGAGTAAAACTGAGCTTGATAACTGATGATGCCAAAATAGGGTTTCGGACACCACCGGTCAAGTAATAAATGCAGTAAATTAATGAGAGAGAGAAGGGATTATAGTGGTTCGGTCAAAATAACCTACGTCCACTTCAGAAAGGCAGAGGTTGCCTGTGGTGTTTTACTTCCTCAATGAGTTGAGATTACAAGCTAGAGGAATACAAGAGTAGAAAAATGGGAAGACATCCATTGCCCTCAAGTGCTGGTGGGGCTCCTCGATTTATAGTCCTCCCCTAACAGATGGGGACAACTCTTCAGCAACGTTTGCCCTTAGAGCCCTCGAACTGCCCTCGCGCGCTGGACGAGGCAGGTGAGATATTTCTCCGCAGGACCTGGTAGGAGTGGGACTGCTTCCGAAGCAACGTGGCTGCCCTGACTTGGTCTTTTCGTGGGCTTGGACCTGAGCTTCAGCGGATGGAATTGGATCTCAACGGAACTGACAGATCGAGTTCTTTGGCCTGACCTATCATCCTGGAATGGGTCACTTGGGCTTGGATTGGATCACCTGGACCCGACTCACCATCACGATTCGAATCACTTGAGTCTGACTCGTCAAAAACAATGAGTGCAACTAAAGTTCGGATAAAATATTTCAAAGATCATAAAAGATGCACCCCAAACTTAAATCTCATCTTGAGGGTTTTTACCAAAAGCATGATTGATTTGGATCCAAATTTGGGTCTAAGTCAGTAGTAGACTGACCTTTCGAATAATAGATATCACCTATGCTGTAAATCCAGTCAGCCAATTTATGCATAATTTAAAGAACATGTGAAGAGAGGTGCTTTAGTATATACTAGGAAAAAGAAGGGCTAAAAATATTTAAGTCGTTGCTCATCTACACTTTTTTGGATTACAGATCCCACACAGATGCCTCAGTACTTGTATTATATCTCATGGGCAATCTTGCTTTTTTGAAAAAGTAGATAACATCATTAGATATTTTGGTGCTGCGGGTGTTTAATTGGCTATCCATACGTTGCTCACTGGTTTCTATTCTACCTTCTTTAATTTAGAAAAACTCAATTTATTTGAATATGGATATTCAATCAACTTTTATTGTCTTCCATTTTCAGACTATACAATCCATGTCATGGGGTCCGCACTACCACTTTACATGTCTATTTTTATATATCTACTTCTACTACTATTATAAAAGAGGCTAAGTTACAACTTTTTTTTTTTGTCTAACCATTGTGGGGCCCACTTCATCATCTCTCATCTCATCATCTATAAAAGAGAGAATGAATCAAATTTGGGGCCCACCTTATACTATATATATTCTACCATAGTGGGGCCCACCTTATACTATATATATTATGAGAAATATATTATATATATGATATATCTCTACTATTATACACCACCCAAGATCTCTACTATTATAAAACTATTATAAAAGAGGAGAGATTGTAAGCTTTTTTCACTACACCATTGTGGGCCCACTCCAAATATTATAATATAATATAATAATATATTATTATGAGAAATTGTAAACTTTTTCATTACACCTTTCTGGGCCCACCCCTAAATATTATAATGTAAACTTTTTTCACTATACCATTGTGAGGCCCACCTCCAAATATTATAATATAATACCTACTACTATACTATTATAAAAGAGGCTAAGTTGCAACTTTTTTTTTCTAACCATTGTGGGGCCCACTTCTCATCATCTCTCATCTCATCATCTCATCTCACCATCTATAAAAGAGAGAATGATTCAAATTTGGGGCCCACCTTATACTATATATATTCTACCATAGTGGGGCCCACCTTATACTATATATATTATATATTATATTATATATGATATATCTCTACTATTATACACCACGCAAGATCTCTACTATTATAAAACTATTATAAAAGAGGAGAGATTGCAAGCTTGTTTCACTACACCATTGTGAGCCCACCCCAAATATTATAATATAATATAATAATATATTATTATGAGAAATTATAAACTTTTTCATTACACATTTGTGGGCCCACCCCCAAATATTATAATGCAAACTTTTTTCACTATACCATTGTGGGGCCCACCCCCAAATATTATAATATAATAATATTCTCTGTATCTCTACTCTTATAAAAGAGAGAAGGATGATGTACTTTTTTCACTACACACATATCCAATGAAATCGAAGTTGTGGGGCCCACATGTCTCTTCTTATAAAAGAGAGAAAGAATATCCAATAAAATCCAAGTTGTGGGGCCCACGTGTCTCTTCTTAATAATAATATAATCTATATATTATCACTCAAATGCAAGATATGGGCCCCACTTAAGATAATAATAATATAACCTATATATTATTATTACCCTTTTAAAAGAGAAAAAACTTGTGTGGGCCCCACCTATATAATAATAATATAATCTATACATTATTATTATTATTAAGAACAAAATGACATAACTTGTGTGAGCCCCACTTAGATAATAATAATAATATAATCTCTTGCCCAATCAAATGCAAGATGTGGGCCCCACTTAAGATAATATTAATAATATAATCTTTATATTATTATTATCCTTCTAAAAGAGAAGAACTTGTGTGGGCCCCACCTATATAGTAATAATATAATATATATACATTATTATTATTATTAAGAACAAAATGACATAACTTGTGTAGGCCCCACTTAGTTAATAATAATATAATTTATATATTATTATTATACCATTCTAAAAGAGAAGAACTTGTGTGGGCCCCACTTAAGATAATAATAAAATAATTTATATATTATTATTATCCTTCTAAAAGAGAAGAACTTGTGTGGGCCAAACCTATATAATAATAACATAATCTATATATTATTATTATTATTATTTCTCTTTCTCTATCTCTATCTCTATCTCTATACCTATATTTATACCCTTATATAAAAGAGAGTAAAGTGTAGTACTTTTTCACTACACACTTGCCCAATAAAATGCGAAATGTGGGCCCCACTTAGTATTCTTTATCTTTATCTCTATCTATCTACTCTTATAAAAGAAAACAAAATGACAATGCTTTTCACTATACACCATGACCTACTTATAATTTTCTATACCCTTATATAAAAGAGAGTAAAGTGTAGAACTTTTTCACTACATACTTGCCCAATAAAATACAATATGTGAGCCCCACTCAGTATTATTATTTTTCACTACACACCTGCCCAATAAAAGGCAAGATGTGTGCCCCGCTTAGTATTATTATATATATGCCCAATAAATTGCAAGATGTGGGCCCACTTTTGACATAATAGTTGTATTGACCGTGATTTATACCCCTGTTGGAAGAATAATCACATGTTAGATAATGTGATAATTACTACTAAATATTGGTTTCCTTCTAATATTAGTGATTGCTAAATATAATTTCATAAATGCAATTTAGTAGTAGGTCTTATAGATTGCTATCGTAAAATTATTATTGTTCTGTATAATTTTTAGTTTCTTAATATACAACTTTTGTAAAAAAACTTATTATAAAAGGTCATTTCAAGGGCATGAATATATTTATTTATTATTGCTCTTACTCATGAGGTTTAAATTAAAAAGACTTTAATAATTTTTAACACATTTATTTCTTTTATCATTACAAGCTTTTTCTTCTTCCTGTTCTTCTTCTTCTTGTCATATATTTCAATGAAGTGTCATGCATTTCCATAGAGGAAAAATGAGAATCTCATAGAAACTGCTTGTTATGCTAGCGTTACTACTAACTTCAGAGTCAGTGAATGAAGTGATCATTTTAAGTGTGAACAACTAAAATAAGTATTTAATGCTGAGCTGCAACAAATTCAGTTTGTCTTTTTTGTTTCGAATTTTTCTTATTCCTTAATAGAATCTGATTTTGTAGTAAACATATAATGTTCATGGTAATTGGTTAAAACAGTAAGCTCATCTAGTTCTTAGTTTTTATTTTTATTTTTTATAAAAGTACAGGTTATCAATTTGAATATGCTTTCGACTGGACTCCAACTTTAGCAGGTCAAGTCTACCAGGAAATTGATAAGTCGACTTGATAGGTTAAATAAAGTAAATTGAAATTTCTTTGTACATATTCATGATAAAATATCTAAAAATATGTGATTTATTTCCTCAAAAAGTTATATAAATTTCATATCGATTGTCTTTTGAGATCTCATTTTTCTAACTATATCAACGTTTTATTGTTTTCAAATGTATAGGAAAAAAATAGTGTCAGCTATATTTGGACATTGCACAGGCCTTGCAATTTACAATCACTCATTTTCTGTTGAAATTTGATTTTTAAATGTATTTAAGCTTCTACTAAAATTTTTAAAAGCTTTATTTTTTAAAAAATTTCTTAGTAAAACTGTGTGTTCGGTGCACGTGCATTGCACGTGCAGCGCTTCACTAGTACTATTATAAAAGAGGAGAAGTTGCCATTTTTTATTGACCACACCATTGTGGGGCCCACTTCATTATCTACTATTATAAAATCTTATATATATAATATACTATTATAAAATCTAATATATATTATATATTATATTATATCTATATCTCTACACCATTGTGGGGCCCACCCCTAAATATTATAATATTCTACTATTATAAAAGAGGAGAAGTTGCCATTTTTCTTGACTACACCATTGTGGGGCCCACTTCATTATCTATTATTATAAAATCTTATATATATATATATTCTATTATATCTACTATTATAAAATCTTATATATATTATATTATATCTATATCTCTACACCATTGGGGCCTACCCCCAAATATTATAATGTAAACTTTTTCACTACATCATTGTGGGGCCAACCCCAAAATATTATAATATAATATAATAATATATTATTAGGAGAAATTGTAAACTTTTTTATTTACCTTTGTGGGGCCCACCCCCAAATATTATAAAGCAAACTTTTTCACTACACTATTGTGGGGCCCACCTCCAAATATTATAATATAATATAATAATATATTATTATGAGAAATTACAAACTTTTTCATTATACTTTTGTAGGGTCCACCATAAATATTATAATGCAAACTTTTTCACTACACCATTGTGGGGCCCACCCCCAAATATTATAATATAATATCTCTATCTCTACTATTATAAAAGAGAGCTAGATGCAACTTTTTTTTCACTACACACTTGCCCAATCACATGCAAGATGTGGGCCCCACTTAAGATAATAATAATATAATCTATATATTATCTCTATCTCTACTATATATATATCTACTCTATTATAAAAGAAAGCAAGATGTACAACTTTTTACTTTTTTTTCACTACACACTTGCCTAATCAAATGCAAGATGTGGGCCCCACTTAAGATAATAATAATATCTACTCGATCTATTTATTATAAAAGAGAGCAAGATGTATAACTTCTTACTTTTTTTTTCACTATAAAAGAGAGCAAGATGTACAACTTTTTACTTTTTTTCACCACACACTTGCCCAATCAAATGCAAGATGTGGGCCCCACTTAAGATAATAATAACATATTCTATATATTATTATTACCCTTCTAAAAGAGAAGAACTTGGCCCCACTTATATAATATTAATATCTATCTATTATAAAAGAAAGCAAGATGTACAACTTTTTACTTTTTTTTCAATACACACTCGCCCAATCAAATGCAAGATGAGGGCCCCACTTAAGATAATAATAATATAATCTATATATTATTATTACCCTTCTAAAAGGGAAGAACTTAGGCCCCACTTATATAATAATAATAAGATTATAAAAGGGAAGAACTTGTGTGGGCCCCACCTATATAATAATATAATAATCCATACATTATTATTATTATTATTAAGAACAATAATAATAATAATATAACCTATACATTATTATTATTATTATTATTAAGAACAAAATGACATCAACAAAATGCAAGAAAAGGGATCAAGTGTATTTTACTTACTACCTTTTGGTGTTCAATACTTATAATTTTGTGGGCACTTTAAATACTTCGCCATCAGCTTAAAAATCAGTTTAAAAGTCGCGACAAAAGGTATTAGCTAGCTTGCAACTTTTGTTATTGTTGCTGGTGGCCAATTGGTGGTTGTGTTATAATTCAAATACTAAATTGACTACACACAAGAGAATTAACATTCTCTCTCTTTTTTTTTTTTAACCTGAAACAATGCTAATTGTGCAAATAGTTTCTATTTATTTATTAGTAGAACTAAAAGATACTTTAGTGGTATTTGTATTTGAAATTTGAAAGTTATGAACATCAAAGGGCTCCGGGAGGTTTCCAGAAGATATGAGATTATTTTCTTTGTACGGGTGTAATCCTTTGTTATTATATTTTAAATATTAACCCTTTAATCTTTTGTACACTAACCTTAAATATTTGTAATTTGATGTTCCTTCAGTTGTATATTATTTATTATGGCCTTTGAAAAAAGGTATAGGGACCTCCAAAACTTATAAACACATCCCATATATACAAGTACTTCGTTTGCATTATTGCTTCATGTTTAGTTTTTCCTTTTTCTTTTTTAGACAAAAATAACAACTAATAAAGTATCATAAATAAGAAAGTGAAATGTACAAACTTAAACTTATTTTATGTCCGCCCTCTTCTTTTCTCTCTTTTAATGAAAGTTACCATGAAAGAAATTTTAAATATTCTTTTCCCTTTTGCTTAATGTGTTCGTATTTTATTTAGTTAGAATAATTGAGTTTTCAATCTGACATAATAGTTGTATAAAATATAACACTTTGTATCAAGCAAAAGAAGATGCTGACTCTTGGAGAGGTATTGCCTTATTTTACCTGATAGTGGTCCGTCTTATAAAATAAAATAAAGCACATGTTAAATACTAATATTGATCAACATGTGCTTTGCAAATCTTACCCGTCAGAGTTCATATCATAGTTCCACCATTGTTGATCCCTGTCGTTTGAGAACAAGCCTAGATTACTTCATTATTCTTGATGATCGGTGTGAGATGTTAGTATTCTTTGTAAGTTAAAACTAAAACCACCATCTCAGTTTTTTTATTCTAATGTCCTTAGGTAGGATATAATTTTTTTCCTTAATAGAATCTGATTTTATAGTGAACATATAATGTTCATGGTAATTGGTTAAAACACTAATCTCATCTAGTTCTTAGTTTTTATTTTTGTTTTTTTTATAAAACTGCAGGTGATCAATTTGACTATGCTTTCGACTGAACTCCAACTTTAGCAGGTCAAGTTTACCAATAAACTGATAAGTCGACCTGATAGGTTAAATAAAGTAAATTTAAATTTCTTTATACACATTCATGATAAAATATCTATAAATATGTGATTTATATCCTCAAAAAGTTATATAAATTCCATATCGATTGTCTTTTGAGATCTAATTTTTCTCACTATAACATCATTTTGTTATTTTCAAATGTATAGGAAAAAAGTAGTGTCAGCTGTATTTGAACATTGCATAGGCCTTGCAATTTACAATAACTCATTTTCTGTTGAAATTTGATTTTTAAATGTATTTCAGCTTCCACTAAATTTTTTAAGAGCTTTATTTTAAAAAAAATTCTTAGTAAAACTATGTGTTCGGTGCACGTGCATCGCACGTGCAGGGCTCCACTAGTATGGTAAGAAGTTGGGTGGAGTTGGCATCTAATGTATTACACATGACACTCACATTTTCATGGTTTCAAAACTCAATCGGAAATGAAGTAGTATTGTTTGATAAGTAAATATTTTATCCCTGAGTCCCAATATTTTTATTGGGTCATCACAAAATGTATTGGATCTCTATCTTTTAGACCTTTGTATAATATTACGTTATTTTGTTTACATATAATAGGCCTTAGAAGAATTAAAAATGATGGCTAATAACATTTTCTTTTATTGTCGAGATATTTTCTAAAATGATTTCAACTAGAAAAAAGGCACATACAGCCCACACCAATACTTGCATTCATGCACCAGTATAGCTCAAAGCACAAGGACTTAGCAAACAAAAGGAAACAATAGAATAGTCCTTTTTTTTCTTTTTTTTTTTTTGCATAAGGACTTGAACTCGATTACTTTGACTCACGTACTCATGTCATCCACACTTTTTTTTTTCAGTAACAAAACTCATATTAAAATAAAGAAAAGATCAATACAAAGAAGCCAAAAGAATGAGGAAAGGTACAAAAGCCTTATACCAAACCTCATTCAAGAAGAAAAAAGCATACAAAGAAGCAACATTAAAATAATCAAATACCAACAAAGGGACCATCCCTATCCACTCTTTGTTTAGCTAGCAAATCCGCGGTAGTGTTAGCCAACCGGACAACATATATGCTTGAAGACGACCCGCAATGAAGAAGACAAAACTCTAATTTCATTGATGGTGTAAAAAATTTTCCAAGGGGCCCTTCCTTTCTATAAAACCCAAGAAACCACATTAGATGAATTACTTTCCACAATCAAGTTATCACCAAACAATCTGGAATAAATTCTCAAAGCCTCTAGAATGGCAAGCACCTTCGCGTAGTTAGAATCTTTAATTCCAATCGGCTTGGAGACAGAAATCAAAATTTCACTTTGGAAGACACTTATTATCAATATATGGCTTAGGAAAGACACAAGATAGCTCTAAGTTTGGCGAGGGCAAAGAGGCAAATAGAGCGTAGTGGACTAGCAGTTAAAAAAGATGAGATTAGCCTTATTGAAAGGAGTTAGCCAAGAAAAGGCACAAGAGGCCCTTAGTTTGTTGATGCAAGTTTGGCACCCATATAATGTTGTCTTATGGCTAGGATTAGGACAACTTTGTGGACATCAAAAGAGTTAATGGAAGCCTTTGGGTTGATCATGCAAGTTTAGGACCCATACAATGTTGTCTTATGGCTAGGATTTGAACAACTTTATGGGCATCAAAAGAATATCCTATAACCAGACCGTTCCCAAGAGGGCTATGCTGAGTTTAAATTAGGAGGTAAGGTACATTTTGAGATTCAATATAACTATTATGAATGAGATATCGGCCATGCTGAATAATAACAAACATGTTGATTCAATTTGTAGTGACGGAGTTAGTTGGTCTGTATCGAGCTCCAAATAAGTGCCCTAGCATACAATGAGAGATCTAATTATGTCATTTTATTTATTTCTTTTTTCATTTTCATTATTGATTTATTTATTCTTTTTTTGGATAAGGATGGCATATCAAAGGGGGGCCCAGAAGTGGCCCCCTCAAAGCTGTCGCTAATGGATCTGGATGCGGAGACTCTGACAAGCGGTTGGAGATCTAAGTGTGTTCCGTTGATTGAGAAGCTTCGCGGCTCGGACTCCTTCATCCTTATATAGAGAAGTCCCAAAGAGTCATACTTATTGGAGACTTCTTCACCATGAAGCCCACATCCACTAATCCTATTAGGAGTTTAATTATTTATAGGAACAGATCAAGGCTGACTTTAAGTGAGATTGTATTCTCTGCTGGCCTACGCGATGCTTGATCTGATGTGCGACCCGTGACATGCGGGTCACACATAACTTCTTATAATTTCTCAATTGGTACAAATGCCACGTACATCAAAATTTTCTCAGTTCTATGCGCAATACATGCCTTGCAAGTACCTTTGCAAGCAACGCCTTGGTGAGAGCATTAGCCATCAATTCTTCTAAAGGCATATAGAAATTTTCTATATCTTTCTTTCATCCTTCTCTATGACAAAGTACTAATTTATCTTAACATGACTTGATTGGATGTTAAAATTTTGGTCATTCACCATAGAGATGGTTGACTTATTTTTTACGCTCATCGAAACATGCTCTTTAATTCTTTTTGCTACCAAATTATCTAGGAAATGTCTCAACCAAAAGAACCTTCTAGAATGCAGTATTGCAGGCTATATACTCCGCTTTCGCTGTTGACATAACCATAGAGGATTGTTTCTTGCTACTCCAAGAAATTATACCTCCTCATAGGGTAAATACATAGCTTTTCATCAATTTTCTCTAGTTTAAATCACTGGCTCAATTTGCATTTGAGTAGCCACGCAGTTCTAGGACTTCACCTTGATAACGTAAGCAAAGATTGACAATCCCTTTGATGTGCTATAGAGTCCTTTTAACCGAAGACCAATGCTAAAATCCTAGGTTACTTAGGAATTTGCTTACAAGGCCAATGGTGAATGGAAGGTCTAGTCTCCTACACAAGATCGCATACATGATGTTGCCCACAATTTGAGCGTGAAGTTCTAATCTTATCACTTTTTTATCCTCCTTGTTTGTGGATCTCTGATCACTTGATAATTTTGTGCTTTTGTAGATAAGAGTGTAGATGGGTTTGCATATAGTCATATAAAACTGTTTTAGCACAGTTTCCAAATAAGGTCCAAAGTCAATAGCCTATTCGGATTGTCACCTATTTGGAAAATTATGGATTATTTCAATGCTAAGGACATACTCTGCCTCACTCATGTCTTTCATCTTGAATCTTAACTTTAAGCACTATTTGATTTCATTTACGGCTTCCAATTCATCACAGCAATCAAAATGTTATCTACATATAATGACAAATATAAATGACTACTCCCACCATGTTTCATATAAAAACATGTGTCTGTACTATTGGGGACAAATCATATCTCACATATCACCTAGTAAAACTTTCTATACCATTATCTCGAGACCTATTTTAATTCATACAATGCCCTACTAAGTTTGTGCACTTTGTCCTCAGGACCTTGCGTCACAAATCCCTTGGATTGTTTTATATAAATCTCTTCTTATAATTCACCGTTCAAAAATATTATTTTCATATCTATCTGGAGCAATTCAAGGTCATGACATGTTACCAATGTTGTTAAGGTTTATGTGAATTGGAATTTTACGTCTAGAGAAAACGTCTCCTTGTAATCAATACCTTCCACTTGGATAAATCCCTTAGTTGTTAACCATTTTTATATCTATCTAAGAATCCATCCGACTTAAGTTTCTTTTTAAGAACTCATTTACATCGAATTGTTTTTCGATCTTTTGGTAGATCAATCAACTGTCATACTTGGTTCTTTTCATTCGATTCTATTTGCTCTCTCATACCCTATAACAAATTCTGCGTATCCTATACTTTGACCGCTTGAGAGTAGGAAGTTGGATCCAAATCTTCCATTGTTTTTAATAAATTGCAATAATCTTCAAGATATGCCGATTGCTTCCTCGCCTGAATTGGCTTGCCAATTGGCCCATCTGGTCTGAATCACCTCAAAGTGGGCCATGGCCAACAATTCTATACCCAAGTCATCTTTATCGGAACCCCCACTTGCTTGAACCCCCTTACACTTACAGATTTTATAGAATCTCATACATTGTGGTTCAACTCTAGGACTAACTGTCGGATCCTCAAAGAAAAAACACATCTCGGCATTTTACACGGTATTCTTTAGAAGGTAATGGTAGGCAACAAAAGAAAACATTTTCTTCATTTTCATTTACAGTTTATATCTTTCTTGTAGTCGTATCATTACGTGTATGAGGCCGGCCCAAGTTCTCGCATGTTCTAGTCTCGGTTTGTCACCAATTTACAATTCCTGCAAAGTCTTGGGCACGCCCTTGGAGGGTACTCTATTTAGAACTTATTGTACCATATTCAATACTTCTCCCCAATAGTATAGCAGAAGTCTTGCGTGGCTAAACATTGACGTTATCATATTCATTAAAGTCCTATTTCTCCTATCAACCACGCCATTTTTTTGTGGGCTATATGGAATTGAACTATTTATGAATGATTCACTTACGTGTACAATATTATTTTATAGTTTTGACGTGTATTCGCCCTCGTTATCGGTTCTAATCCATTTTATTTTCTTACCCTTTTGACATTGGACTTTAGAAGCAAATTTGAAATATTTTAAAGTCCTCATGTTTGTATTTAAGTTAGATACACATAACTATATCTATTATAATTGATAAGTCTACAAAATTGGGTTGAAAAATCGCCATTTCATGTGCATTTGTAGACTTAATTAGGACCAGTTGCATCATGATCCCATGATTTCATGCATTTGAGCATAAATGTGGACTTATAGTCAAAATTAGCTAAAAACCCTTAGTTTTTCATAAGTTTATGAGATTAGTATATTACATCATCTCTGGGTCCCGCCAATTAGATCTTAATCACTGTGGCCCCATCGCACTAATTGCATTAGCTCATCTTGCATTAGATAGGGCCCATGCATTGTATCACTAATTATTTCATTACTTGTGATTTAATTGTTTTGTTGTGTAAGATTTGTCAAAGCAATGAGTACCCACATGAAAGAGAGACATTGGAAAAAAGAAGATAAAAGAAAAGAAGTAAAAAGAGAGAAAAAAATAAAGGGAACCACACCTGTGAGGCCCTTGTGGGCTTTCAATTTGAATTTGAATACTATATTTGAGCCTAAGTATATTTAATTATACTAATTATGGGGTTTAGTAAGGGTAGTTATGTATTTCCCTAAGTTTTAGTGAGTTTAGTCTAGTTATGTTATTAGTAGAGTCAATAGGGTGTTTCTTACAATTTCTAGAGTTAGTTAGTTTGTTAGAGGCTCTAGCTTAGAATTAGCAATTACTATAAGGGAGTATCCACTAAAGAACCTTCTAGAATCCTACCCAAAGACCAAACTACCCTTTACCCTAACCCTAATCCTATTCAACTAAAAAGGCATTTTAGTACCTAGCCACCCATCCCAACCTATATAAACTAACCCCTCAAATGCCATACGTTGGCTACTGTTACCCTCATCTCATTTCACCATTTTTCTCTCTTCTTCCCTCATTTCCCTCCAATTCTCTCCCAAATCCCCTCCAATTCTCCCATCTCCCTCTCTTTCTCCCTTTAGAATTCTAAGAAGAAGAAGAAGACAACCTACAATCTTAGCTGCAACTTCTTATATGATCTTTCTCTATCTTGATAATCTCATCCCCCTATTCTAATTAAGGTAAGTACCCTCTTCTAGTTTAATTTCTATAGAACTCTCTATTTCTCTCTCTCTAGATCTCCTTCCTTATAGCAATTCTCTGTGGATGTGGGTTTAGGAGCAGAGATCTCTCACTAGATCTGAGATTTGG
This sequence comes from Litsea cubeba, assembly GCA_012931725.1. Classification (NCBI taxonomy): domain Eukaryota; kingdom Viridiplantae; phylum Streptophyta; class Magnoliopsida; order Laurales; family Lauraceae; genus Litsea; species Litsea cubeba. The sequence goes on along the minus strand of CM022944.1, from coordinate 102,534,600 downwards.
GTGGGTTTCTGTCTAAGAAGACCTTAGAGCTAGGATTTCTTTCACTGGAACTTGGATCTCTTTTTCTGTCTTTTCCTTCTTGCAATTGATTAGAGGCAAGTGCAATATGCTTACTTAATATAGAATGGGTGTTTACTGTTATTGATTCTCTGAATTTCTATTCAATTGATATTAGAATTATTAAATCTACCTTTGAACATGTTTTCATGGATTCTTTTGGCCATTGATGGATGAGTTATTCTCATTTGGAAGATCAATGGCCCATGGATTGGATGGTTGGATGTATATTCAAGTGCTTTTTATGTCTCTTGATGTTTCCATGATGATTCGGCGAGATTGGTTGAGTTTTGATGGAAATCGGATTAAAGAAGAATGAAATCCGAAATTTTGGAAGTTAAAGGGAACCAGAGTTCTGGCCGAGATCAGTGTTTTGGCCGATATTAGAGTTCTGGCCGAGATCGGTGTTTGGCCGAGATCAGTGTTTTGGCCTAGCTCAGTGCTTAACCGAGCTCAATGCCTGACCGAACTTAGTGTCGGGATAGACTGAACTCAAAGCTAGAGCACATGATTTTCAGAAAAAGAAACTGGAACCTAGGACTCCCTTCAACCAGGAATTCTAATGTGCGCGCTTGATCGATCAGGCCAGGAGGTCAACCGAACTCATGAGAACTTCTAGAAGAATCAGGCATTGCCTGTAGGGTGTTTGTTTTCTGATCCCAGTGTGCCGGGTTGGCCACCCAGGCCAGGAGGACGACCGAGCACACTGTGTACGGTAACTTTTTCAGATTTTAGTTTCTGATGTTCTAGGAGTTTGGTTTTTTAGTGGGACCGTTCCAAGAGCATAGTGACCCCACCACTCATCGTGGGGACTTAGCTGGTCAATTTGACTTCATAAGACCGGATTGGAGGCCTTAGTGCACTCTTCAAACCAGTTAGGAGCTGTAAAGAAGTTAGGAACCTACTAGAATTTTCTGTGTGCCCTAGTCTTTGCTTGACTGCTTGCGTATCATACTAGCATAATAGGACTTTGCATATATATATAGATTAGGTTAAACCGGTGCATGCGATCTAGACCTGAGAAAGGGAAATTGTGAGAACATAAGAATAGAAGATTGATCAAGATTGAGCCTGAATTAGCCTTAACCGTTGTAGGAAATTCTTCAATTTTTGAAGAAATTGCCACAATGGTTATCTAAGTGGCCCCACCCATTACTTTAAAGGATTACATATACCCCACCAGGACAACTCCGCCGTCCTGCATCACCCTGCCCTAGACCAATGCTACCTTTGAACATAAATCTGGAATGATCCAGATGCTTCTAGTATTCCGTGGGCTAGACCATGAAGATCGATACCAGCATGTTAGGGAATTCGAAGATATTTATGGGACCATGAGAATAATTAAATAGTATGTTTGAGGATGCCCTAAATCTTAGGTTATTTTCATTCTCATTGAAGGAAAAGGCTAAAGCCTGCCTTTATACCTTATAGGCTGGATCCATCACTACATGGACCAAGTTAGTAGAAGAAATTTATAAAAAGTTCTACTCTAAACAGAAAACCGCTTCGATTAGCGGGCCATAAATAAATTTTACCAAAAAGAGGAGGAGACACTTTACAATTACTTGGAACAGTTCAAGGACCTCTTAATCCAGTGTGACCACCATGGACTCGAAAAAATATGATTAGTCCAAATTATGTATGAAGGCATGGATTGCCCAACCAAACAAATGGTGGGATCTTTCTATAATGGATATTTTACACAAAAAATAGCAGATGATGCATGTTTATTATAGAAGAAACTGCTGAAAATATATTGCATTGGGCTTCGATCAAAAGGGAGCCCCACTAAAACCACCATTCCAGGAAAGGGGAAAATATTCAAAGTTGAACCCAAAATCGAGCTAGAGGCCAAATAGACCACATTGATGAGGAGGTTAGAGGCCTTAGAGATGAACCAAAAGCCCAATCCAAATACTTTGGAATCATTAAGGTATAGTCAGGCCATAAATGGAGATGTTGACCTAACAACTTTAGGTCAAGCTGAGTCAATTGAGGAAGTTAATGCGCTTTTTCAAAACACTCTCTTTGATAATCGTCAGAGGTATTTTCCATAGTCCAATACGTACAATCCAGATTAGAGGGACAATCCAAATTTTTCTTGGACCAAAGGCCCAACTCGGGGTGGCTCATCTCAATCAAATCAATTTCAGCCCAATCAATCTCAGACCAGTGCCCCCACGAGGTTTTCAAATTTTGAATTTTAGCCCCAGTCAATTGACCCAGAGGGTAGACTCTTCAGAAGAGGCCATGAAACTCATGTCTCAAACCTTGACCTAATTGTCTCAAAGTACTGCTCAATTCCAACAGACACTACTCAACTTTTGAATAGCCATACTCAACTGGCTAATTCTCTAAGCACATGAGACAAAGGGACTTTCCCTAGTCAACCAGAACCCAACCCTAAAGGCCAAATTGTTCATGATAATAAAGGGAAGAGCCATGAACATGTCAAATCCATCATCACCCTTAGGACCGGTAGATAGATCGATAACAAAGTAGAGATGCTCAAGGATGATGAAAATCTTGAGATAGCAAAGGAAACGGATGTGAACTTAGAAAAAATTGAGGATGAACCATTAACTGAACCAAAGTAGAAAGAGCCAATTAAGGAGCCCAGTACTATCATAGGAGGCCCATTACACACTGATATACCTCCTGAGACCTACATACCTAAATCTCCGTACCCTCAGAGGTTAAGCCCAGCTAAGACCAATGCCCAATTAGATAAAATGTTATAAGTTCTCAAACAAGTCCAAATCAACATCCCATTATTGGATGCAATTGAATAAATCCCAGCCTATGCCAAAATTTTTAAGGACCTTTGTCCCTTCAAGAGGACCACTAATGAACCCAAGAAAGCTTTCTTGGCCCAGCAAGCTTGCTTTGTCATTTCTTGTCCAACCCCAATCAAATATAAGGACCTAGGATGTCCTACCATTTCATGTTAGATAGGGAACCATCATATTGAGCACGCCTTATTAGATTTTGGTGCAAGTGTGAACCTTCTTCCATATTCCATATATGAAGAGCTAGGTTAGGGGGGGATAGAAAAAGACTCATTTGGCCCTTCAATTGGCTGATTCATCGGTTGGGTATCCAAAAGGGGTAATGGAGGATGTTTTGATAAAAATAAGAGAAATATTATTTTTTCCTGTGGACTTTGTAGTTCTAGACACGACCCCACCAGATGGGACCGTAACGAAAATTTCGGTTATTTTGGGCTGACCATTCCTAACAACCTCGAATGCACTAATTAATTATAGGAATGGAGTCATGTAAATTCCATTTGGCGCCATGACAGTCCAAGTCAATATTCTCAATGTGAGTAGGCAGCCCCATGACATAGATGATGACTTAGGAGAAGTGAGCTATGTGCATGACTTGGCTGATATTCTTGCTCCACCACATAGGTTGTGAGGATCCATTAGAAGCACATCTTACGCATTTTGAAGATAACTTTGATCTTGATGGACAAATTGGGGAACTAAATGCATTACTAGATTCAATTCCAATCATGATTGAGGATAGGTGGAAACCAAATTAGGAATTCTGACCCCATCAGCTATGCCACTTGAACCCTCAACTGTAGTACCCCCAAAATTGGACCTAAAACCACAACCTGATACACTCAAGTATGCATTCTTAGGCCCATCAAAAACTCTTCTGTAATCATAGCCTCTAGTTTGAACCACGTTGAAGAGGAATTATTAGTAAAAGTCTTGTGGCACAACAAAGAGGCCATTGGATGGACAATCGCAGACATTAAAGGAATAAGCCCCTCTGTGGTCCAACACCGGATTCATCTCTAAGAAAATACAAAAACCTCTCGCGAACTACAAAGGAGACTAATTAGAACTGAAGTACTAAAATTATTGGATGCAGGTGTAATTTATCCAATTTTTAATAATTCCCGGGTTAGCTCGGTCCAAGTTGTACCAAAGAAATCCGGGATTACAATTGTGAAAAATATGGGAAATGAACTAGTACCAACAAGAATATAGACGGGATGGAGAGTATGCATCGATTATAGGAAATTGAACTCAGCCACTAGAAATGACCATTTTCCACTTCCATTCCTTCACCAAATGCTTGAAAGGTTAGCCGGACATGCATATTATTGCTTTCTTGATGGTTATTCCGGCTATAACCAGATTCCAATTGCACTTGAGGACCAGACTACCTTTACCTGTTCGTTCGTAACCATTGCTTACCATCATATTCCCTTTTGATTATGCAAGGCACCAGCTACTTTAACATGATGACATTTTGTAGATTACCTTGAAGTACATATAATCATCCTAAATCTGCAGATGTAGTAACTGGAACCCGTATTTTCTCAAAAGTCAAATTTCTAGATTGCTCACTCCCACTGATGTCATTGTCCTCAAGAAATTTTGCATTTCTTGCTTCAACAATTTTGGGTGTGGGAAGGACAATAGAATCTAAATCCCTTAAACTGTTCTACATAACCAATGAAATGGCCACTAAATGTCTTTGAATCCAACTTTTTCTGTTGTGAATTGTACACCCTAACCTCAACCAAATACCCCATATGTGTACATGTCCTAAACTTGGTTTCCAATCATTGCATAACTCGAAGGGTGTTTTAGGAACCACCATAGTGGGAATCCTTTTAATGATGTAAACTTTGGTTTTTAAGGCCTCACACCATAAAGATAATGGGAGAGGTGGGTTAGTAATTATACTCCTCACCATGTCCATTAGAGTACGATTCCTCCTTTTAGCTACACCATTTTGATGTGGTGAGCCCGACATTGTGTACTAAGCAATAATTTTTGTTCCTTAAGGAAGTTTGCAAATGAATCTGGTTTTTGTCTTGTACCAGTGTACCTTCCATAATATTCTCCACCTTTGTCTGATTTAACGATTTTGATCATTTCCCCAGTTTGTTTCTCAACCTTTGCTTTATAAGCTTTAAAGGTATCTAGTGCCCCACTTTTTTCATGCAGTAGGTATATATATATATATATATGTAACAAGATCATGTCATAAGCTGTAGGGGCTACCAAGCCAGTATCACTCGAGGCAGAATGGTGTCTCGCTATAGTGAGAATGTAGCAAAAGCACAGTCCTATTCAATCCAAACTCTTTTGTAGAGTTTGAAAAGGTTTGATATTCTTAGTGGATTATAACTAGGAGTCTTATGCATGGATTTGGGGCTATAAATTGGGTGATTCTCTCAATCCAAGTACACACAAGAAGTTAATTCTCTCTATTGATCTGAGGTTAGAATACCCTAAGAGAGATTTTCTTGTTTCTCTAGAGCCATTGAGAGATTGTTCTAAAGGACTGCTCTAGAAGGTTTTGCTGCTTCTACCCTCTTGTAGAAAATTGATCATCTTGGTTGGCAATGTACGAGGAGATCAAGTAAGGAGAACGGTATACGGTGGAAGTCGTGTTAGTGGATTCTGTGCAAGAACAACTACGGTCCTTAGGTTGAGGTACAAACTGAGGTAAAGGAGCCTGCGAGTATATCTTGTAATTATTCATGAAATCTTGATTTCTATATCGTGGTTTTTCTCCCTGGAAAGGGTTTCCACATTAAATTTGTGTCTGCCTTCTTGTGGTGATTGCTTGGTAGATTTATTTGCTAGTTCTATATTATGTGATTGGTTACATCCGCTGCATTAATTTGATTACTTAGACTAGCATTCGTTCTATTAGGTCCTAAAAAACCATCAATTGGTATCAGAGCGGGTTAAACTATTTTATTGTGTTTGATCCAACTATTGCCGGAATGGAAATCTACCGCAAAAACACTTCAACCAAAATTGCGAAGAAGAGATCTTCTAAAGGGATTAAATGTTATGAGTGTCAAGGCTATGGACATATTGCTAGTGATTGTGGTAATAGTGCTAAAGAATTCTGATTTGAATGGAAGATTCAAGATGGTTTTATCTGAGTTAAATACTGCTAAAGTTTCATTGAATAGGATGAACACTGGATTGAGAAAATTAGATGACATCCTGTGTAGTCAAAATGCACACACTAACACGTATGGCATTGGCTATGCTGACTAAGCATCCACTTCGAATGCCAAAGGTACAAATTCTTTTGTTAAAAATTCAGTTATTACTAATCATTTTGTTAGTGTCGCAAGGAAAGCTCCAAAGAAGTTTAATGTGTCACGTCCTGAACGAATTCCCACTTGTCATCATTGTGGAATTAAAGGACAGTCTCGACCACATTGCAATAAGTTGCGAAGTTTACTGAATCAAAAGCAATGGAAAACGTAGAAGGCTGAGCTGAAAAAAAAAAAAAAAAAGAACACCAAAGCTGTTTGGGTCAAGAAAGAAGACCTACCTTCCATATGGTTACACACTTTGCTGAAATATTTAAATTTACAAGTGTGTGCGCCTAAGCTTCTCCACCCCTGATCTGCAAGATCAAGCCCCCACCCCAGTGTTAATACGAAGATCATATTAAGGGGGAGCTACTGCATCTAGATTGACAGAAGCTGCATGATGATATTTGTTTGTCAATTATGGACAAATACAGGGGGAGAAGAATAGAGCAAGGGGGAGCTTTACAAGCGAAGGCAATTCAAGAGCCACATTTCAAGCAAAGGCAATTCAAGATCTACAGTGCTGATTTTATTTTAAAATTCAATATATTTTGGGTTTTACTGTTGGGTAGATCATGTTGTATTGTTCTAAGGAGTTTTGTTCATTAATTGCCAAAGGGGGAGATTGTAAGGGTCAAGATCAAGTCATAAGCTGCAAGGACTGTCAGGCCAACATCACCCGAGGCAGAATGGTGTCTCGCTATAGCGAGAATGGCACAGAAGCCGGGTCCGATTCAATCCAAACTCTTGTGTAGAGTTTGAAAGGGTTTGATATTCTTAATAGATTATAACTAGGAGTCTTATGCACGGATTTGAGGCTATAAATTGGGTGATTCTCTCAATCCAAGTACACACAAGAAGTTAATTTTCTCTATTGATCTAAGGTTAGAATACCCTAAGAGAGATTTTCTTGTTTCTCTAGAGCCATTGAGAGATTGTTCTAAAGGACTGCTCTAGAAGGTTTTGCTGCTTCTACCCTCTTGTAGAAAATTGATTATCTTGGTTGGCAATGTGCGAGGAGATCAAGTAAGGAGAACAATACACGGTGGAAGTCGTGTTAGTGGATTCTGTGCAAGAACAACTACGGTCCTTAGGTTGAGGTACAAACTGAGGTAAAGGAGCCTGCGAGTATATCTTGTAATTATTCATGAAATCTTGATTTCTATATCGTGGTTTTTCTCCCTGGAAAGGGTTTCCACATTAAATTTGTGTCTGCCTTCTTGTGGTGATTGCTTGGTAGATTTATTTGCTAGTTCTATATTATGTGATTGGTTACATCCGCTGCATTAATTTGATTACTTAGACTAGCATTCGTTCTATTAGGTCCTAAAAAACCATCAATTGGTATCAGAGCGGGTTAAACTATTTTATTGTGTTTGATCCAACTATTGCCGAAATGGAAATCTACCGCAAAAACCCTTCAACCAAAATCCCTAAATTTGTTGCGAAGAAGAGATCTTCTAAAGGGATTAAATGTTACGAGTGTCAAGGCTATGGACATATTGCTAGTGATTGTGGTAATAGTGCTAAAGAATTCTGATTTGAATGGAAGATTCAAGATGGTTTTATCTGAGTTAAATACTGTTAAAGCTTCATTGAATAGGATGAACACTGGATTGAGAAAATTAGATGACATCCTGTGTAGTCAAAATGCACACACTAACACGTATGGCATTGGCTATGCTGACTAAGCATCCACTTCGAATGCCAAAGATACAAACTCTTTTGTTAAAAATTCAGTTATTACTAATCATTTTGTTAGTGTCTCAAGGAAAGCTCCAAAGAAGTTTAATGTGTCACGTCCTGAACGAATTCCCACTTGTCATCATTGTGGAATTAAAGGACAGTTTCGACAACATTGCAATAAGTTACGAAGTTTACTGAATCAAAAGCAATGGAAAACGTAGAAGGCTGAGCTGAAAAAAAGAAAAGAAAACCAAAGCTGTTTGGGTCAAGAAAGAAGACCTACCTTCCATATTGTTACACACTTTGCTGAAATATTTAAATTTACAAGTGTGTGCGCCTAAGCTTCTCCACCCCTGATTTGCAAGATCAAGCCCCCACCCCAGTGTTAATACGAAGATCATATTGAGGGAGAGCTACTGCATCTAGATTGACAGAAGCTGCATGATGATATTTGTTTGTCAATTATGGACAAATACAGGGGGAGAAGAATGGAGCTAGGGGGAGCTTTACAAGCGAAGGCAATTCAAGAGCCACATTTCAAGCAAAGGCAATTCAAGATCTACAGTGCTGATTTTATTTTAAAATTCAATATATTTTGGGTTTTACTGTTGGGTAGATCATGTTGTATTGTTCTAAGGAGTTTTGTTCATTAATTGCCAAAGGGGGAGATTGTAAAGGTCAAGATCATGTCATAAGCTGCAAGCGCTATCAGGCCAGCATCACCCGAGGCAGAATGGTGTCTCGCTATAGCGAGAATGGCACAGAAGCCCGGTCCGATTCAATCCAAACTCTTGTGTAGAGTTTGAAAGGGTTTGATATTCTTAATGGATTATAACTAGGAGTCTTATGCACGGATTTGAGGCTATAAATTGGGTGATTCTCTCAATCCAAGTACACACAAGAAGTTAATTCTCTCTATTGATCTGAGGTTAGAATACCCTAAGAGAGATTTTTTTGTTTCTCTAGAGCCATTGAGAGATTGTTCTAAAGGACTGCTCTAAAAGGTTTTGCTGCTTCTACCCTCTTGTAGAAAATTGATCATCTTGGTTGGCAATGTGCGAGGAGATCAAGTTAGGAGAACAGTACATGGTGGAAGTCGTGTTAGTGGATTCTGTGCAAGAATAACTACGGTCCTTAGGTCGAGGTACAGACTGAGGTAAAGGAGCCTGTGAGTATATCTTGTAATTGTTCATGAAATCTTGATTTCTATATCGTGGTTTTTCTCCCTGGAAAGGGTTTCCACATTAAATTTGTGTCTGTCTTCTTGTGGTGATTGCTTGGTAGATTTATTTGCTAGTTCTATATTATGTGATTGGTTACATCCGCTGCATTGATTTGATTAATTAGACTAGCATTCACTCTAGTGGGTCCTAAAAAACCATCAATTGGTATCAGAGCAGGTTAAACTATTTTATTGTGTTTGATCCAACTATTGCCGGAATGGAAATCTACCGCAAAAACACTTCAACCAAAATCCCTAAATTTGTTGCGAAGAATATGAGTGTCAAGGCTATGGACATATTGCTAGTGATTATGGTAATAGTGCTAAAGAATTCTGATTTGAATGGAAGATTCAAGATGGTTTTATCTGAGTTAATTACTGTTAAAGCTTCATTGAATAGGATGAACACTGGATTGAGAAAATTAGATGACATCCTGTGTAGTCAAAATGCACACACTAACACGTATGGCATTGGCTATGCTGACTAAGCATCCACTTCGAATGCCAAAGGTACAAACTCTTTTGTTAAAAATTCAGTTATTACTAATCATTTTGTTCGTGTCACAAGGAAAGCTCCAAAGAAGTTTAATGTGTCACGTCCTGAACGAATTCCCACTTGTCATCATTGTGGAATTAAAGGACAGTTTCGACCACATTGCAATAAGTTGCGAAGTTTACTGAATCAAAAGCAATGGAAAACGTAGAAGGCTGAGCTGAAAAAAAAAAGAACACCAAAGCTGTTTGGGTCATGAAAGAAGACCTACCTTCCATATTGTTACACACTTTGCTGAAATATTTAAATTTACAAGTGTGTGCGCCTAAGCTTCTCTACCCCGGATCTGCAAGATCAAGCCCCCACCCCAGTGTTAATACGAAGATCATATTGAGGGAGAGCTACTGCATCTAGATTGACAGAAACTGCATGATGATATTTGTTTGTCAATTATGGACAAATACAGGGGGAGAAGAATGGAGCTAGGGGGAGCTTTACAAGCGAAGGCAATTCAAGAGCCACATTTCAAGCAAACGCAATTCAAGATCTACAGTGCTGATTTTACTTTAAAATTCAATGTATTTTGGGTTTTACTGTTGGGTAGATCATGTTGTATTGTTCTAAGGAGTTTTGTTCATTAATTGCCAAAGGAGGAGATTGTAAGGGTCAAGATCATGTCATAAGCTGCAAGGGCTATCAGGCCAGCATCACCCGAGGCAGAATGGTGTCTCGCTATAGCGAGAATGGCACAGAAGCCCGGTCCGATTCAATCCAAACTCTTGTGTAGAGTTTGAAAGGGTTTGATATTCTTAATGGATTATAACTAGGAGTCTTATGCACGGATTTGAGGCTATAAATTGGGTGATTCTCTCAATCCAAGTACACACAAGAAGTTAATTCTCTCTATTGATCTGAGGTTAGAATACCCTAAGAGAGATTTTCTTGTTTCTCTAGAGCCATTGAGAGATTGTTCTAAAGGACTGCTCTAGAAGGTTTTGCTGCTTCTACCCTCTTGTAGGAAATTGATCATCTTGGTTGGCAATGTGCGAGGAGATCAAGTTAGGAGAACCGTACATGGTGGAAGTCGTGTTAGTGGATTCTGTGCAAGAATAACTACGGTCCTTAGGTCGAGGTACAGACTGAGGTAAAGGAGCCTGTGAGCATATCTTGTAACTGTTCATGAAATCTTGATTTATATATCGTGATTTTTCTCCCTGGAAAGGGTTTCCACATTAAATTTGTGTCTGCCTTCTTGTGGTGATTGCTTGGTAGATTTATTTGCTAGTTCTATATTATGTGATTGGTTACATCCGCTGCATTGATTTGATTAATTAGACTAGCATTCATTCTAGTGGGTCCTAAAAAACCTTCAACATATATCGTGTATGATCATCTATGAATGAAATGAAGTATTTATGACCATTCAAATACGAAGTTGGAAAATAACCACATATGTCCGTGTGTATAATCTCTAATATTTCAGAACTCCTCCTTTAACCTTTCTTGGTTTTGTTAGTCTGCTTACCCTTTATGCAGTCCGCACAAACACCAATATCAAAAGTGTCAAGGAATCCATTCATTAGTCTTTTGATTCTCTGAATGCAGATATGTCCCAATCTCCTATGCCAAAGCATGAAAGATTTCACATTCACAATACTTTGCTTAATGCCAACATTCCCATGCAAGGCTAAGAAATTATGATCAAAAGTAGGATATAATAAAAGTCTATATAAACCATTAACAAGTGCCCCATTACCAACAACAATAGAGTCTTTGATCAAACTAGAAGAAGAACCAACAAAGCTGAAACTAAAACCATAAGGAATAAGTCTAGAAACAAAAATAAGTTTTTTTGGGGGAAATGATGGAATATAAAAGGTTCTTTCTAGTTCTAGAACAAAACTAGATTTTAGGACAAGTCTGACAGTGCCAACTGACTCCACATGCGAACTTATCTTGTTTCTTGAATAGATAAGGTGTTCACTTTAAGTTGGTTTCCTTCGGTTGATTAAACCCTGCATGGTATTGGCAATATGGATTGTAGAAACAAAGTCAATCCACCAAGCATTATGAAGAACACCGGCCATATTAGATTCATAACACACTAATGAGATGGGATTACCTTACTTCTCAAGCCAAGCCTTATATTTGATGCATTCTTTCTTAATGTGACATTTCTTCTTGCAGAAGAAGCATCTGATAATATCCTTATTATCAACTTGACTCTTCTTGTTCTTCTTCTTATGATGAGCATCTTTCCCCTTTCTTGGTTGTCCCTTTTGGGTACTTTCTAGTTTCTCTTGCTTTAAACTCCCTTCTCCTTAAACACACATGGTCAGTAGTTTATTAATCGACCATTTTTCGTTGTGTGTGTTACAGGAAATCTTAAATGACCCATATTCAGCAGGCAAGGAGTCAAGCACAAATTGGACAGGAAATTAAAGGATTCTGAGAATGTGACTTCCAAAGATTTTAATTGAGCTGCTATGTCTCTCATTTCTATAATGTGTTCACGTACACTTTTATTATTGAGCTTCATGGATGATAACTTGTTCCTTCCCGTTTAGCATTTTACTAGTTTAGTAAAAGTCAAGTAAAGCCTCCATTTTTCAGATAAGGGGTCATATCAAAAGTACACTTTTTTAAAATTTCATCTTTCTTTTTAAAAGAAAAGGTCAAAAAGCAACATTTTTTTTTTCAACTAAAAGACAAAACATCTCAACTTTTCTATACAAAAAGTAAAAAAAAAAAATTCCATATCAAATAACTAAAAAAAAATATCATCATAATCCACTTATATTTTATTCTCTTTTGATTTGATGCTTTACTTTATATTTATTTTACGGTAAAATTATCAAACGGACCCAGAGTGCTGGCTCGTGGCTTTTCCGAGATCACATACTGTTGTTCAACAACATTAATGAGATCCTTTGCCTTAGTGCATTTTGGGATGGAGCCCCGAATACCTTTTCCAACATGAGACTTACTAAGCATTTAACTTAAGCGATTTAATTGCTATATCCCACCGCTCATATGAAACCCTTTCAGCAGATGTACGTGATTTAGTAGGGATGAGTGGTCCATCCATACAAAGTGCCAAATCTAAGTCCATACACCATAATGTTAGGAGAATCTTCTCCTTTCAATCCGAGAAATTTTCACCGGTTAACATTTAGTAATCATTCAGTGGGAGCTATAAATCTACAATTTTTTTAAAAAGATACTTCAAGAAACCCACAATATCCTGGGATTTATCAGGTTTTTGGAAACTATAGTGACTTAAAACAACAAAAGAAATTATGTCCTTTTATCTTTCACCGTATATTGTGTTTTGAAAAATAAAATTCACATTTGGCAATTATTCAATGGAAGTAATAAATTTGTAAATCTTTTTTTTTATAAATTCTGCAAAAAAAAAAGCCCATGATATAATTAGATTTTGGGCAAAATAATCAAAGAAAAAGAAAATAGGCGTAAGTCAAGCAACTCTGCTGTCATTTTAGAGTCCTTTGTAGTATCTCACAGAATCCTGTGAGTCAAGCAACTTTGCTGTCACTTTAGAGTCCTTTGTAGTATCTCACAGAAACCTTTAAACCGTAAAAAGCCCTCGAAATAATCAAACTGGATCCTACATTGTCAATTTGGGTCAGCATTGGGCTATCAGATTTGATTGGGCCCATATCTTATTGGTGGATTACGAGAAGGCTCAATCTAAATCCGACCCATTTATTATTGGGTTGGAAATACCAAATTGAGGATCAGGTCAGGGTTTTAGGTCGGTGGGTTCACAACCCTTTTCACTCCGGCACTAAAACCAGAATTAATCAGGTGCATTAAACGTTCCATTGGGTGGGCCAGGTTGACCCAACATATGCACTTCCGGTTTGATCCTCATTCCATACATGGGTCTCTACCTTGCACCAACCCGACCCATGGCCCTTAAAAAGATGATGCAAAAGCAGTTCCTCACAATAATCAGAATCTTCCAGTCTAATCAAACCTGATTCTCATGATATGACTAACCCATTGATGGGCACACCAAATGCACTCCCAAAATAATGTCCCACCCAAAAAAAAATAAAAAAATCTACACCCATGAATCCATGATACCTTACCTTTCATTGTGCATCTGAAAAAAGAAGAAGATTTATTTAGTTCCCACTAAAAAGCATTCCTTTCTTATCCCTTTACATGCCCATCTTGTTTTCAAGGAAATCAAAATGCAGAAACACAAATAAAGTAATAATATAATACACACACAAACAACTATATTTCCTGGTTTTTCATTTTCCTTTCTTCTTAATTCTTACATGCTTCCCTCCTGCTTCCTAATCCAGGGAGATTTGTCTAATTCTTTTCCTCCTGCTTCCTAATCCGGAAAGATTAGTCCAGCACAAAAAGGATTGTAACCTTCGTAGCTTAAAAAAAAAAAAAAAAAAAAAAAATCTGTCTCACACTAATTAGTAATTACACTTCATGAAACGACCCTCTTACTTTTTTTCTTTTTACAAAAACACCCAACAAAGAGAGGAAAAAAAAAAAGACGACACGTGTCCAGGTGGCCCCACAAATGCAACTTGCCATCCCTCTGGGCCTCCATATAGCCTAGTTGCGAAAGATGACCTCACTGGCAATTGTCATCAACGGCTCGAGGCACGTGGGCGAGAATTTCCTCGCAAAGAGGAACGGGTAGTCCTCGCTACTACTCCAATTCCCTGCTCCCGCATCCCCATACCTGGGCCTCGCGCTCCGCAACCGGCGTATCAACCCGGGCACGACCTGTTCGGGCTTGTACGTGCGAGGATGCCCGTACTTGCCCCCCCTCCAACTCCAATCCACGTGTGTCAGTGTCGCGGGTACGCACGTGCCATCGCCCACCTCCATTTCCATGCCCAAAAGCGTCGAAAAGTAGTGCTCTTCGGGGTAGCACGTGTAAACGCTCTCGCATGGCAACTTGAACTTGGACCACAGGCGCGTGTCGCTCACCACGAGCCGCGCGTGCCGTCTCGACAGCACGAAGAACTGCGACCCGACCCGGAAGCTATCGAACCTCACATCGGGCAGCATCGTACCCGGCCCGCGAGCGTCGTAGCGGGCCCGAAGAGTGGTTTCGTTGCTCAGGATCTCTATGAAGCTTTTGGTCGAGCAGTTAGCGAGCGTTTCGTAGATGAAGGGGAAGGAGCGTATGGGGATGCAGGAAGGGGATAAGAGGACGAACATGGCGTTGGAGGGGTCGTGGAGGAGGGCGCGGGAGAGGAGGCGGCGGGCGGCGGAGATGAGGGAGGGGTCGGCGCGGCGGGTGGGCTTGGAGGGGATGACGCGGCCGGAGAAGACGCCGGAGAAGGGGGGGTCGTAGGGGCGGGATGGGTCGGCGTGGATGTAGATGTTGAAGAGGGGTTGGGTTTGGTTTGGGGGTTTTGGGGTTTGGAAGAAGAGTTCCCAGAGAGGAGAGAGAGGGAGAGGGGTGGTGGTGAGGAACATGAAGGCGATCTTTTTTGGGGTTGTGGGGTTTGGGTTTGTGAGGGATGCGAGGCGGAAGAGAGCTTCATCTTCTTCGCCGTCGTCGTCGTCTTCTTCTTCGATGAATTCTTCTTCTTCTTCGTATTTTGGTTCTTGGGGTGGTGGGGTTTTGGGTTTCGAAGATGGGTATTTTGTGGTGGTGGTGGTGGTGTTGGTTTTGGAAATGGGAGAACAGAGTGAGGGGAGATAGGTGTTGGTGGTGGTGGAGGAGAAGAAGAAAGCAAGATGGAGGCAGAGGAGGAGAGTGCAGAAAAGTGAAATTGGAACATAGAACATTGTTATTGTCTTCTCAATTGGAGAGAGAGAGAGAGAGAGAGATTGATTGATTGATTGAAAATTGGGGTTATTGATGTGGTGCAAAGGTTTGGGGTCTGAGAGATTTAGATTTTTAAGTCCACATGGAGAGGAGTGGAGAGGAGTGGAGATTCAGGTAGAAGATTTTGGATAACGTTATTGTAATCTAATTATGAGGGTTACATGCACTTGGAAAGAGGGCTGTCCCACGAAGAACTTGCAAGATTTGTTTTGGTGTGAACAAGGGTCTCAAAATGTCAATCCTACTTGGAAAACAGTATTTTTTTTGTAAACTTTCATTAAGCAAACAAATGAAATCAGAAGACATCAAAATAACTATACACCGGTCATGAGTTGGGGAAGGCATTCTGGAAAAGCGACAGTCCACAGCATGGGCTTGACATAGAAGCTACGGAATCTAAACAGCCTTATAACCTACAATATTAAGGTCCCTAGAAATATGAATAAAGCAAACTTTATCAAAGTATGAATGTTCAAAATCCGATGTCCTACCAATCATCCGCTCCATTAGTAGCTTCTATGACTTTAAGAGCGTCCAACAAAAATGTGAATTTTGGAGAGTCCAAAATCTCTTATTATGCTTATTGCGTGGAGAATCACCCTTGTTTCGTCATCTTTAGTTGAGCGCATCCAAGCGTTAGGGATTTTATGTGTTGTAATTTGATGAATGCATGTTCATTTTATCATCGTTAGGATTTTCACATGAACGCTGATTTGGCTTTTAAACTTGGATGCATAATTAGTTGAAAAATTATTTTAATCATGCATGCCCAAGCTCTCATTGTCAAATTATCTTAGGCATTGATAGGTTCATGTTTTGAAAAACACATTTGGATTTATTTAAGCATGGATCTAAGGATGATTTCCATGACCCTAAGTTCCCACAAGAAAAAAAAGTTTTAAAATCCACGGCATCCAGTTTTTTACCGTTGTTTTTTGACCATTTGAAAATCAACCATTGGAGTCCGGTTGATCGAGCCTTTACCAGGTTGACCTACCACTAGCCGCTGGGCAACTTTTGCCAAGGCAAAAGCTGAGGAACCAAGAGGGACTCCTTAAGGTATTTTGAAGCCAAACAAATGGGACTTAGTCAAGGAATGCTAGAGGGTCAAAAGGGAAGCTAAAGCTTAAAATCTTTAGTTAAATCATTCTAATAAGCTTTGTTTTCCTCATCATATGTTTTTATGCTTTATTTAAATTATTGGTAACTCTATTTTAGCATGATAACTATGATTTGTTATATACTTAACATGAACATCATTGTGAATTGATTTATTGTTTTGGATGATTCACTTTGATTTATATCAAGTTAGACTCAAATTGGTATATCTTATTGAATCATGTTTCGCAATCACCTTTGAAATCACTTGTAGCACGTTTCATATACTTAGTTGATTTTTTTTTTTTTTTGTTATCTTCCATCACAAGAAAATCACTTTCAATCTATCTTATGTTTTGGATTCAAGAAAGCTCACATTTCATATATTTTAGCTTTTAAATTTCACACAACTTGCTTAACATGGATAGTCATATCATTATCAAAATTGTTTTTAAACTACATGTGATTTGTATTTTACTTCAATCAAATCTCCTTATGATTTGGTCACCTCAGATTTTGTTTTTCCAATTTTATGACTCAAATGAACATAATGTCACCAGAGTCGTTTGACTCAGGTCAACACTATTTTTTTAACTTTTTTTTTTGTAGCTGGTGAACAAATTTATTTTTTATAAAATAAAAAATCTGACATTTTGTGAAAAGTAAATATACATTTGATCACCATTTTTCAAGTTTTATCATTTGGAAAAAAAATCTCTAAAATGCTACATAAAAGCCATGATATCATGAGATCCGAAGTAAAAAAGTAAAAAAGAAAAAAGAGTTGACCAGAGTCAAACGACTTTGGTGACATTACCTGAAGTTTGGTAATGAAATTGGAACATCTCAAATTAAGTGGGACTAATTGAAAGTCCGGGATCCTTACCCTGGGGGGGGGGGGGGGGGGGGGGGGGGGGGGGGGGGGGGGGATAGGGTTAGCTACTACTAATTGATAATTAATGACCAATTTTAAACTTCTTTAAAATAACAAGTCACAAGTGATGATTATCAAATAAAATGCAGAAGCTAAACATACACGATCACCACAAAGCAATAACCATAACACAATCATTTATAGTGGTTCGGCCTCAATGCCTACATCCACTACCGGCTTGTGATACAACACCCCACCGGATTTTCACTATTTATACTTTTCAATAAGCTAAGCAATAACCTCTACAATGATGTTTTTCTAGGCTTAACAACAACCAAACAATGTGCTTTTCTAGGCTAAGCAATAACATTTACACTATGTTTTTCTTAAGCTAAGCAATAACCTTTACACAATGCTTTTCTTAGGCTAAGCAATAACCTTTACAATAAAAGATTTCTCTCTTAAAAAAGTGTCTTCACAAACATTAAAAGAGATACAATTTAAGCTCAATTTAATTGCCTCTAAATTAGGCGGATATGAAATTGAAAACCATATTCACATAACACTCTATGAAATGCAAAGATGTATGCTCATGATGTGTGTGTGAACACTTCAATCAAGTTTAAAAATAAGTCCAATCAATATATGCTTAATGCATTTAGAAGTTTAAAGCACATAAAAGATTTGATTGAAGTGTATAGCAAATCACATGTAAAACTATTAACTTGTTAATTATATAAAAATCAAAAGTTCACAAGTTGTATGAAACTAATTAAGTCTAAACATGTGATGCATGTGCAATGTTGTTTTTAAAAATAAAATAGTTTAACTAAGGTTTTAAAGATTGAAAACAACAATGAAAAATTCAACCAAGTAAATGAAACAAGCTCTAAAAGAAATCAAAAATTTTGTCAAAGCATGTTAAATGAAACTTTATAAAAAACTTGGTTTGAAATCAAGGTGAAGAATTCATCACAACATAAATCAAAGATAGAATGAAAGTAATGAGTTCAACACATCATAGTTATCATGCTAAAAATCATTTACCAAAGATTAAAACAAAGCATGTAACATATGATTAATAAAAGGCAAAGCTTACTTGGAGATTTAACTTCATTAATCTAAATTTTAGCTTTCCTAATGACCCATTAGCCTTCTTAGTTCATTCCCCTTTGATTGTCCTCATAACACCTCAAAAATGAGTTCTTGAATCCTCAAATTTGGCCTTGAAATGAGCTCCTTTTTTATAGAAAAAGTGTCCCAACGGCTAACTGTCGGTTAACCGACACCCCAACGGTCATCACCACAATGGTCATATTTTTGAAAGTGCAATTGGGGGTTAACCGACAGGTGACCGACACCTAACTGACACTTGACCGACAGTACAAAATATGAAATTTTAAGGTCTCTAGAATTCGAACCGATAGCTGATTCGGTTAAGCTCGGTTCACTGTTGGTTAGCCGACACCTGACCGACAGGCTGACCGACAGCTTTAACAAAATCCCAACTTTTAGATATTTCAAAGTATTTTCTTATGAGAATTTTTGGGTCATTAAATCAAGCATGGAATCATGATTTAAATCAATCTATAAGTGTTCTAAAATCATGAGACATAAAAAGCCAAAAATGATTCGAAACTTTAAAACCAATGATTTGCTTGATTAATAAAAATTATTTTCAAATATAATGCATCCAAGTTTTAAATCCAAAACATGCATGAAACATAAGTTTTGAAAGATTTAAAACCATGCAAGAAAATATAGATTTCAAGTTATTGATTTTCCAAAATCAATGCTCATGTGAAAATTCAAATGACGATGAACATGAAAATGCATCCATCAAATTGCAATATACAAAATCCCTAACAATCTCCCCCTTTGCAATTTGATGGCAAACCGTACACAACACTATTCAACACGAATTTGTACACTTAGTCTTCAGCTCCCCCTTGGTTGGACAAGGCTTGAAATCTTCTTGGATGCTCCCTTCACTTAGCTTGGGCTCTAGGTCTTTTTTTTTTCTTCATTCTCCTTGATGCTTGGAGCTTGATCATTCTTCAAACTTTCTTTTCATCTTCTTTCTTTGGCCATGCATCTCCTTTAGCTCCCAAGCTTTCTCCTATCATATCTCCCCCTTTGACCATGCATACTTCTCTTTGGCAAGATATGTATTTTCTCCCTCTTTGAAAGATAATACAATATCTCTTTTGCAACTTGAGAACTCTCTCCCCCTTTGACATGCAACTTGAGTATTCTCTCCCCTAATTCTCTAAATTTTCTCCCCCTTTGACACTAAGTTGCAAAGGTATCAATTGAAGAGGGGTAGAAATTTCTTCAAGACCCTTGAGGACATATATTCTCTTAACATGGATCTCCAAATGGTACCTACACACATGAAATAAGGAAAATACATTTTAGTAGCACCTGTTAACAAAAGAATTCGAAAATAAAATACTTAACAAGGTATCATGTATGGGTAGCAAGTTATAAGGGTATAGAACCAATGCAAGGGTAAATTTGATCAATGCTAATGCTTCCTTAGAAGGTTTACACTCCCCCTCAATCTATACTTTCCTTTTGTCAAGCTTTTGACAAGAATATAACTATTTGGTGCAAGAAGAAGATGGTTTAACCAATTGAGGGTTATCTCCAAGGGAAGGATTAGATACCAATTGATATAAATAATTGACTATAAAACTCAATATGGTCAAATTACCAAAATAAAGAGCAAGTTCATGGAGATAAACTATCTGGATATCAATTGGAATAAAGAATACCAATTGAGATTCAAGGATAAGACTATTAACTCAATCACTCTAAAATGGAGTTAGAAAGAATATAACTACTAGGATTAATCCAAAATAGAGCTATCCATGATGTTATGGGGTTTTCTAAACATAGCATCAATCAATATAGCTATGAAAATCATATGCTATGCACTATACCATTTCAGGACATACCTAACGGTTTAAAACCGTTACTAAAAAAATTTGTAACGGTTTTTCTGGGTCACAGTTTGGGCGTTTCTAATATGTTATAAACATTCGTAACGGTTATAAACCGATACAAACACATTAATTGTAATGCTTTATTTCCGTTACTGAAATTAGTTCGTAACGGTTTTAATACTCATTTGTGTTAAGAATTTTAAATAAAAAAGTAACGGTTTTGTAACGGTATTTTACACTTAAATTTTTGTAACGGTTTTGTAAAATTTGTAACGGTTTTCCGTGCCGAATTTGTGTTACTGATTTATAACATTCCTAACGGTTGTGAAATCTTTTGTAACGTTTTTTAAGTGTTGCTATTCGCACAAATTAGTAACGGTTTATAACCGTTACAAAACTGTTTCATATGTAAAAAAAAATTATCCAAAAGCCACCCCTAAATACTTAACCTGTTGCATATATAAAAATGCCCTTTTACATGGTTCAAACATTAACAAGAAGTCTCACACTTACATCTAATCAAATAATTTAAAAGCTTATAATTTAAAAAGAAAAAATATGGAGAGTTCACAGCAGAATAATAAACAAATCTGAGTAGTTTAGTCCAATAGGTCATATCATAGATTAATCCAAGGATAGACTTTGAAACAGAATAGTGTGACATCAAGTAGCATCTTTAACAATAACGACAAACAAAATAGTCACTACGTACTACTCAACAATTCATCATCCATAGAACTCCTATGCGTGTAATATTAAGTCATGTGTAATATTAAGTGGAGCAAATAGTATGTTTGTTAAACAGAAGCAAGAAAAGAGGTGCATATTCTAGTTAAAAATCATGCACATCTTGATGGTGCAACTGATATTGCTCATAGTAAACAACATCATATGAAGTACTAAGTGGACATGATGTATACAAAAACTGATTTGGGAACACTGCTCTTGATACCTTAAATAGCACAGCAGTTCCAGTGCCTGATGCAGCAAGCAATCCTACAGCAAGTAACATATGTGACCAGTGAAAATCTGGATTGCAGCAAGGTTGGGCCTGAGGTAGCAGAAGTACTGGTGAGAATTAATGGCTGTAGGCTGAGGAGCTTGAGGGGGAACCTGGGGCTATGAGCTAGTATGTGATCTCAACGGGCCATCTACAAGCAAAACAAGGACATGTTTTCCATGTCAATAAGCTGCATTTAAGAAAATATATAAATAAATCATCGAACAAACACAATGATGGGTGGAACAATGGAAACACATTATGGGTACCATAGTATATACTATATACAAATCAAAGAATATTGAATGTATTAATTTGAGGATATACACAACAAAAAAAAATGATGGTATTTTACCAAAACGGGTTCTCTTTCCACATGCCAATTTTAGGACATCTACTAAGTGTCTTCACAAGTTACAAGAGATTTTTTTTTTCTTTTTTGAAAGGTAAGTTACAAGAGAATACCACCAAAAACAAGAAGAAGCAAAAACTAAACTAAACAATACAAAAACGGGTTCTCTTCCCATAGGCTAGGGTTGTTACCTGAATTCGGGCTTGCTGTTGGGGCACCTGTAATGTTTGGAGGAGGATCCTGTCATTTATGCAAAATATCAAACAAATGCATATGAGCTGATATAAGAGAAGACAATATGCATTATTAATGCAATCACTAAAAGAAATAAATAGCAATAAACATGAGGAAACTTGGAATGTGGAATGCAAAGACAGAATTATAGACTCTTCAGGCTCAGCAAGAGTATAGTTAGCTGAGTTACATTTCTGATCCCCTCTTCTTTAAATTGCTTTCCTTGTTGGGATCTTACTTGAAATATGCTAAATGTTTACTTCACTTTGGCAAGTAAAGGGGAAAGAAACAAACAAAAAAAAAAAACAAAAAACAAAAGAAAAACCCGCTGCCCACCTGCTGCACCACCCAGCAGAGCCCACCTGCACAGCCCCCCAGCACACCCACCTGCTGCCCACCTGCTGCACCACCCAGCACAGCCCACCCAGCACACCCATCTGCACAGCCCACCTGCTGTCCATTGTTTATGCACACCTGCACACCCACCTGCACAGCCCACCTGCACATCCCACCCAGCACAGCCCCCAGCACACCCACCTGCTGCACCACCAAACACAGCCCACCCTGCATAGCCCCCGGCACACCCACCTGCACAGCACACCTGCTGTCCATTGTTTATGCACACCTGCACACCCACCTGCACAGCCCTCCTGCACATCCCACCCAGCACAGCCCACCCAAACACCCACCTGCTGCAACCACCTGCACTGCCCCCCAGCACACCCCCTGCTGCAACCACACAACAACAGCCCACCCAGCACAACCCCACAGCACACCCACCTGCAGATCCCACCCAGCACTGCCCCCCCATCACACCCACCTACTGCACCACCTGCATAGCCCCCTGCACATCCACCTGCTGCACCACCCAACACAGCCCACCCTGCACCAGCCCCCGGCACAACCCACCTGCACAGCACACCTACAATCTCCCACCCCAGCACAGCCCCCCAGCAACCCCCCTGCACACCCACCTGCTGCACCACTACACAGCCCACCCTGCACAGCCCACCCATCACAACCCCCCAGCACACCCACTGCACAGCCCATGGCCATCACAGAAATATCCTGCGGAATGGACAAGTATAACAAAATAAAGGAAGTTATAAATTTTGAGGAAAAATAACACTAGAAGAAGTGAGCATGTGTCTGCGTATGAAAATCCAAAACAATAATCCCAATCATAGATATAGATTTCCATTTTCATAAGAAAGTGGGTGGACAATGGATAGGTGTGCTCAAAATTCAAATTCATACAGGTCTCAACGAAGATGATGATGAATTCAAATGCAATTGACAACATTAATTACCAACTAGAAAAGGGGATAAAAAAAGTACAAAAATACAAGAAATATCAAAATCCCAGTTATGGTGTCCAATTCAATCACCACCAGAACTGATGGTATCACTAAAATCTTATAGGAATTAGGAAATGTCCTTGGCATATATCATACCAAGGTAACGACAACAGTACTACGAGGAACTTAAAAAGAAAAATAAATGAAAAGAAAAAAAAAACCTAAGTAACAAGTTCTCATTTTTCCTGTGTAAAAATTATATACCTGAACACACCAAGAATGGGAAGTCCTTTATGTAATGCCAGGGATCTTCTCATTAGTAGAACAGCTCCAGCACCATCACTCACTTGCTAGCATTACCTGACAAAATATGCAATAAAAGAGCTCATTTTTAATGATCAGTTATATGCTTAGAACTACATTCCAAACAACACTAAACAACTTTTACTTAAAAACTATGACACTTTTCTCCTCTCCAGATACCTGCTGTGGTAGTCCCATCCTTCTTAAATGCAGGTTTCAGCTGTGGTAAAACTGATAATGTTGTGTCTGGTCGAATTCCATCATCCACAGAAATTATGACACTTTTCTCCTCTCCAGATTTAGGATTTACAATCTATAGATAGAGCAAAAATAATAAAAAAAGGTCGGCAAAATGTTAATTTAAAGCCCAAAAGAAATGAAGGAAACATTGAAATATAACATTTTATATTCACTAGGTTCCTAATGCAATATAATTCTCACCTTTGTGGCCACAGGGATTATTTCATCTTTGAATTTACCAGCAGCAGTAGCTGCAGCTGCCTTTCTATGAGACTCGACCTGAACAGTCAATAGGCCCCATTGAATGTGCCTGTTAACGTGCAGCTGTCACCTTATCCTGGTGTATGAGGAGATGCAAATCAACAACAGCTGGGACCAACATTTTAATAGTTTGTAGTGTAATAAATAGATGGATTCTGGAATTCTCTGAGCTGATGAATGAAATAAGCAGCTTCAATTCCATTTCCACCAAACAGTGAATGTGAGATAAAAACCAACTAGTTCTTCAAATCAAGCATTTTAACTGCATCAGAACCTAACCTCATTTAATTTCTAATAAGTTAAAATGCAGGACATTGAAAGAACTAAAACTAATAGTGCCACAGATTTTGCTGCCACCATTTCAAGCACTTGCTGCATTGACTTAACATACAAGAATCCTGACCAAGTAACACTGGATGGAGAAGGGAAAGGAGAAGAGCTGATTGAGAACTGATTGAGAAAAGATAGGAGGACACAATGAGATGGAGAAGGGAAAGGAGAAGATGGGGAAGTAGAGGAAGAGAAGAAAGAAAAAAAAAAAAAAAGGAGAGGTGCAGTGGGCGTGGGGGAGAGAAGAGAGGGAGCAGGGGAAGAGAGAAGAGGGCAGAATATGTTGGATGGGCTGGAGGGAAGAGTTTCCCGGATCTAGGACTCTCATTCCCATCTCAGTGTTGGGAGCGTAATGATTTACGATTTTATCTTTAAGAACAAAGCCAACTCTAGAATGACCTAACATAGAATACAACTACTTGCAAACAGCAGGATATAGTTCACTGATATACTTTCATTAATTCATGAATGCGTTTTTAGTAATTACTGAAAGAAATCACTTCTGCACCGAGGAGAGAAAGAATTCAATACATTATAATAAGATTTGTTCATTGCAAATAGAAGTACCGAGTAAAGGAAACCCAAGACCCGTTTAAAAAAAAGGAACCTAAGACGATGACATGAAAATCAATTAAAATATGGTACTACCTTTCTAGGAATTTCAAATATGAAAAGTTTCATTCACTTTAAGTGCCCTCACTCAACCCATTGTCCTTGGATACCAATGGTTTGACACATCTAGTCCTTGCACTCTGTGGTAAAAGCTTCTGCTGATATGATGGCTGACCATCAATTGCCAGTCGTAAAAGCACAAAAAGAAGTCATGGTTATTGCCATCATCCAGAATTGGTAGTCCCTGGAAATAAGAAAATAAAGTCAGGAACCCTGGAGGCCTGGACTCAAATACATACGGAGAGAGAGGGAGAGATAATAAAATTCAGAATAAAACCCTGGACTCAAATATACCCTGGACTCAAATATCTGCACAGCAACATAGAAGCGTGACTCCCTAGATCCAGTCCCAACATTCAGCCTGTCTGAAAACAGGGGAGGTGGTATCCACGGAGAAACATGGCCCTCATGCTGTAATAGCTCGATTGTTTCTAAATCTTGCTCAAACTTCTTTAGATAAATATCACACCCAAGTTTATTCTCTACACCACCTGCACTACCCCCCAGCACACCCACCTGATGCACCACACAACACAGCCCACCCAGCACAGCCCCCCAGCACATCCCCCCTGCACACCCACCTGCACAGCCCTCCTGCACACCACCTGCACAGCCCTCCTGCACACCCACCTGCACAGCCCCTCCTGCACAACCCACCCAGCACAACCCCCCAGCACACCCACCTGCACACCCACATGCTGGACCACCTGCACTGCCCCCCCCAGCACACCCACCATGCACTTCACCTGCTACACCACCTGCACATCCCCCCTGCACACCCACCTGCTGCCCACCTGCTGCACACCCAACACATCCCACCCTGCACAGCCTCCTGCACACCCACCTGCACAGCACTCCTGCACAGCCCACCTAGCACACCCACATGCTGCACCACCTGCACTGCCCCCCAGCACACCCACCTGATGCACCACACAACACAGCCCACCCAGCACAGCCCCCCAGCACATCCCCCCTGCACACCCACCTGCTGCACCACCCAACACATCCCACCCTGCACAGCCACCTGCACACCCACCTGCACAGCACTCCTGCACAGCCCACCTAGCACACCCACCTGCACACCCACATGCTGCACCACCTGCACTGCCCCCCAGCACACCCACCTGATGCACCACACAACACAGCCCACCCAGCATAGCCCCCCAGCACATCCCCCCTGCACACCCACCTGCTGCCCACCTGCTGCACCACCCAACACATCCCACCCTGCACACCCACCTGCACAGCCCTCCTGCACAGCCCACCTAGCACACCCACCTGCACACCCACATGCTGCACCACCTGCACTGCCCCCCAGCACACCCACCTGATGCACCACACAACACAGCCCACCCAGCACAGCCCCCAGCACACCCACCTGCACATCCCACCCAGCACACCCACCTGCACACCCACCTGCTGCACCACCTGCACAGCTCCCCTGCACACCCACCTACTGCACCACACAACAAAACCAGCTCCTACTTGTCAGTGAATTATTGAGGACAACAAAAAACTAAATCTATTTCTAGTGAGAACAATAGTAAATATCCTGTTTCAGCCTTTTGTCAGTCATTCTATACATATCACTAAGCAACTACGCATGCTAAGGATTCATGTAATAGATCTCTCAAGAGTTGCAATTATAGATTGTGCACTGTCTTGCCAACTCTCAATGGGACTTCCTAGATTTGCCTTCAAAAACCATACCTGACTCATTACAGGGTCAGACAGAATATTCTGAATTTCTGGGTCCTGCATTGCCTTTGCCTGCAAAGAAGTTTTAGAACCTCATCTCATAGAACGCTTGAAAGAAGACATAAACAAAAGACCAAAATAGAGCACCAACCTGCTTTTCCTTCAATTCATCTGGACTAATCTCACCCCTGTTAGTCTTGTTAATCTGTTCAATGCATCTGAAAAATGGGTTTGGAAGAAAAAGTCAGTTCCAGCTATCAGCATGATTTCATGATACAGCTTCTTAGTAGGGACAATTTTGATTTCAGAACCTTCGCACACCATCCAATGACTCCTGGTTGTTTAGATCATGTTTCAGGCCCTCCTGGTATGTCTCCAGTGCTTTGTCATATTCCTTCATAAGGAACTGGATCGCACCTTTCCTTGTACCTCCTTTGGAAAATGTAGCATCAAGTTCAATGCATTTCTCAGCATCCTTCAAACCCTCTGGCAATGCACCTAGTTGGTGCAGCATGCTGCTCTGTTGCTGTATACCTACAATGAAGTTAAGGTATTTCGTTATGTGGGTTATGGGTACACAAATTGGTACTGATAGATGGAAGAAAGTCAGAAATCAACACAAAAGGAAAAATGGATGAGCACCTGCCGATCTCATGAAGAAAATTATAGAATCAAACAAATAGAGAGGAAGCAAGTGTACAGGTATGATAGCGGAAGTAAAACATGCTGCACCACCTGCACTCACCTCTACACCAGCTGCACACCCCCTGCACAGCCCACCCACCTGCACTCACTCTACACCAGCTGCACACACCCTGCACAGCCCACCCACCTGCACTCACTCTGCACCATCTGCCCACCACTCTGCCATGTATGAGACTGTCTGCCATGATAGCCCACCTGCTACACACACCCACTCTGCACAGCCCAAACAGAAGTGCATGTTCAGATGAAAAAAATTGGGAGACATCTGCAATTAAGATACTGAGACAATTAGCAAAACATAACAGGAAAGTAGCTGTTCAGATTAAAAAAATTGGGAGATATTTTTGTAAATCAGAAAAGTCATACCTTTCTCCATTGGCCTGGTTTTGATGAAGATGAAGTTTGGCTTCCTGACTGAAGGAACCATGCGAAAAAGGACAAGAATACAATACAAAACAATAAGAAATCAATAATAAATAACATAAAATGTCTCAAAGGCACCACCATCCTCCCTCCTCCTTTATCTGGGCTTGGGACCAGCAGTTGAAACCAATATCAAACCAATGATATTGATTATCACCAGGCGGAGTTAAAAATGGGTTAATACATGATTGAACCTGAATATTCAAACAAGCAAGCATTCCAAATTAGTATTTCGAAAATATAAAACATGCAAACGTGTCCAAATGAACAAGGTATTAAGTTCTTACATCCATATCAAGCAAAATGCACTCAAAACATAAACTAGCAAATAAGTGCAAGTCCTTTAACATAATAAGTCAATAAACATATAAAAAAAATTAAGTTAAGAAATTTCCATCCTTGACTCTAGCCAAATCACAGGCCCTCCTGCACTAAAACCATCTAAATACCTTATTCCATCTTGGGGACCGTCGTAAACAAGAGCATCACCAACTAAGACTTCCTCAATGTAGACTTTTTTTTCACCTATGAGAACTTTTCTGCCATGGCAAATTCCAGCTGTCTCTGTCATAACATAACCCTTAGCAACCGCAAGACCATTCCTATCTAGTAAGGTCACTTTCGGTGGAGAACCAAGCGTCCTAGGATCAGGATTCACAGAGTCAAACATGTCCTTTAAGTTTCGTTGAGTCTGACGGGAAACTGAATTGGAACCAACTTCAGTTTCGGGTGGTGTTGTCCCGCATACGGCTTTACCACTCGACATTCCATCTTTTTTTATGAGCTTAAGTACATCCTGACACAATGGAGATAACAATTAGTTATATATAAATGTTATTAAATGCAAGGAGGCACAAGTTTAACTCACCGTTAACACACCCATGACATTACTTATAGAGGCCTTCATCTCATTCAATTCCCCTTTTAGCTCAGAATTGGATGAAGAGCTTGCTTGTTGCAGTAACGCCTTTGAAATAGCTATACGTTGCAATTGGTTCTTAGACTTGGTCGAGCTGATTCCACGAGTTCTACTGCTTTTATCGGGCCCAAAGACTTCAGTCAATTCATCATTATCCAAGTCTGCTTCAAATACACTACAATCACCGTTCGAGCTTGCCTCTTTTCTTCTTTTTTGAGCAGCCTCAACTTGTTCCTATATTATCAACCAATGATATGAGTAGTAATATAAATTAAATTAATTAATCTTCTTTTTTTAGAACTTACGTAATGAATTCGAGCACTCTCCAATATAGTCCCATCACGGCGCTCATGTCCTTTTTTCCAACAATCTACCCGTCCATGTTTTCTGCTAGGATCTTCTTTATCCTACAAAAACAATTTTCATTAGTTGTTGGGATAAAGAGAATAGAATTTAAACATGCACGAATATGCACCTACCATTTTATCCAACATATGGGCGTATGTGCTCCGCCCATTAGTATGCCTATATTTATTCTTTCTCGCATTCTCTGCATTCTTTGCATTTCTAACTTTCACTTCATCAGTACTCTCATTTCTAACAAACATTGCCCAATGATTTGGATCTTTACCCAATGGGCATGCTGCAATAGCTTCTTCCACACCCCCGCACTTTCTCAAAATCTCTTTCCGTAAGGCATACTTTGCTGATCTGAACTTTTGGGGAAAGTCCTTTTCTACTGCTTGGCGTGCCGCTGATTGGGGAACATTAGGCTCAAATTCTTGCTACATACAACAAGTAAAAAAGATTAGATCTTCAGGAAAAAAGATTAGTCATAAGCAAATGTCGGATATGTAGTATCCAAAACATCAAATGCACATGTAAACCTTACCATTAATTCATTCCAAACATCATTTTTAAAGCTTCCATCTATTTTCCTCCAGTCCTTGTAATGAATTGGAATACGAGCTCGAACGTAATAACCAACACGAGAATTCCATTTGGCATGGTTAGGACCCACGGCAATGCCGTCCACATTGAACTCTATAGGTAACTTACTAATGGTTCCTGTTGCTGGTGAGGCTCCCGAAGTTGAATTATGAGATGGAAGTGGCGCTGAACTAGAAGGTTGGGAAGCAATAAGGCGTGATTGACCTGATGCCATTGTAAAATAGCCTAGTATTTGACAAAGGATTGTTAGTATAAACTATTACATGAGAAACTTATAACTAAAGCAAACTGAAAAGGAATATTTATATCTAAATGTAGAAAATGAGAAATTTTGCATGTAAAAGTACGTCTCACCAATTATTAAAAGTGTGCAACTATTACAATCAGGTTAGACTTTGCATCAACGACTCCAAACTAGGTTGGTCGTCGAGAATAGATTGGAAGACTGTTGGTGCATCTAGATCATCCACTTCACTTGTCAATCGCCTAGGCGAATGTATGACTACCCACCAATTAGGATTTCTCAAATCCTTCGAGTAAAATACTTGACTAGCCTCAGATGCAAGAATCACCGGCTCATCAAAAGAATTATTGATACTCTTTAGCCTATTGAGATTAACCATCACCAAATTAGAATCTGGACAAAGTTTACAACCATTGGTCTTGTCCTCCACCCTCACCCAATTGCAGTAAAAGACAACATGACGAAAGGTTGTATAGTCCAACTCTATTATCTCTTCAATAACCCCATACCAATTGGTTGATGCATTAATGGGATTTTTGTCCTTCCTACTTGATGTAAATGCAGTGATTGCATTCATACAAACACCACTGTCTTGTGTGGCAACTGTTTCGTCATGCGACCTAGTAGAGAACACAAAACCATTAACACGGTACTTTTTATATGTTTTAGCTTTGAATAATGGTCCCACAACAAATCGCCATAAGTCACAGTCCGTGTCTTTTGCAGCCAACAACTGTGAAATGACAAAAACCACCATTTAGAAAGATATCACCAACTAGATTTAAATTCATATTAAGCATAATATATATAACAATACCTTGTCATATAACCAAGCAATGAACTCAGTCTGTATCTCCACTTCTGTCTTTGGTATTCCCTTTCTTTTACCACGAGTAGTTTCTTGCATGGCACGATACTCACTGCAAATTGTTCATACAGTTTGACAGAAGTATTTACAACATTCTAGAGTAGTAAGTTTTTAAGCCAAATGTGTCAAGAAATTAAACCTGTAGTGTTCATCAAGCTTTTCAACGTCTAGTCGAAAAAGGACCCATCTACGTATATGTATCCATTGTTCCTTGCCTAGGGTCACAGTTTTACCCTCAAGTATTGGCCCCTCATCACTATACTCGCCATCTTCATCTAGAAATGCCTCACGAGTAGCTTTGTGGTTTCCATCTCGTGAATTTGGCATGTACTCCATAGCATACCTAACGGATTCAGAAACAATATAGGACTCTGCAATGGAGCCTTCGACATATCGTTTATTGCTAGGAATATTTTTGCACTCCTTCATTGCCCTATTAAATTAAAAAATAAAAAAATGGACTTCGTTGGTTCGTCATAGTTGCAGCTAAAAATCAAATAAAAAATAAAGGAAATTATACATACCGTTCAAACGGAAACATCCACCTGGGATAAACAGGTCCACAAATTAACCCTTCATCAGCCAAATGAACAATGAGGTGGATGCTGATATCAAAAAAAGATGTTGGAAAATATTTTTCCAACACACACAATGCCTCTGCAACCATGTATTTTGCAGCCTGAATTTCATGTCTGATGACGACTTTCGAACAAAGGAGGTTAAAGAATAAACTAATCTGGTGAATAGCTCTTCGCAAGTCACGGTGCTTTGGATAAGCGTGTTGAAGCAAAACCGGGAGCAAATAACACATAATCACATGATAGTCATGTGATTTCATTGTAAGCAAACCAGGAGGACTCAAAGTGACAATGTTTTTTAGGTTCGAGGAAAACCCTGAAGGAATCTTCAAGTCTTTCAAAATTTTGCAGAACTCTAACTTCTCATCTTTATTCAAGACAAATGGGGCCTTTGGTTTTACAGATCTCCCAGTAATTGGGTCTGTTTGCATCCACTGGCCACTATGAATCCCCATTTTCCTTAAATCCTCTCGCGCCTGTACTGTATCCTTTGTTCCTTTCTTGTCCAAAATTGCATTTAATAGGTGTTCTGCGACATTCTTTTCAGTGTGCATCACATCAATAACATGTCGAATTGTATGTTTCGGCCAGTATTTCAAATAAAAAAGAATAGACCTTTTATACCATGCCTCAGTAACTTCATCATCTTCATCATCTCCATTATCAACCACATCCAAATTATCAGTACTCCGTTTGGTACCTTTTAAGACTTTACCAGGTACATAGTGGACACGGCTTAGCTTTTTCTCAATCACTTCTCCCTTTAACCTTGTTGGAGGGGGTTTTAACTCCTTTGTCTTCAGCCCTAAGTATTTGCCTTGCCTAAACGGGTGATCAGATTTAAGAAACATGCGGTAATTTGTGTAGACGATCTTCCTCGCATTCCCAAGGTGCATAGACGGAGTTTCATCACCACAAATAGGACAAGCTTTGTAACCATGTGTTACGCAGCCTGATAAGTTGCCATATGCCGGAAAATCATGAATGCCCCACACCAACATTGCCCTTAAAGTAAAATGCTCTCTTTTGTGCATGTCATAAGCTGCAACCCCTTCTTCCCATAACTGTTGTAACTCCTCAACTAGCGGTTGAAGGAATACATCGATGTTTTGACTCGGCGCTTTCGGCCCAGGTATTAACAATGACATCATATGGAACTCAGATTTCATGCACAAAGACGGTGGGAGATTAAAAGGCACCAAGTAAACAGGCCAACAACTGTAACCAGTGGATTGAACTCCACGTGGATTGAATCCATCAGTTGCAATTCCAAGCCAGACATTACGCCCTTCCTTAGCAAAATCTGGCCAATCATCTTTACATGTCTTCCACTGAAGCGAATCAATTGGATGCCGCATATAATTCCAAGAAGGTGTAGCTCTACAATGCCATGTCATTTCACGCGCTATCCATGGTATTGTGTACAGCCTTTTGAGTCTTGGGATCAATGGAAAATGTCTCAATACTTTTCTCGCCTCTTTTGTTTCTTTCTTCCCCATTTTCCCCTCCTTCACTTTGTATCTAGGTGTTTGACATTGACTACACACCGTTAAATCAGCTTTGGTCTTCCAATACAACATACAGTTATTTTCGCAGGCATCTATACATTCAGCTTTCATTCCCAGATCTTTTAACATTGCCTTCATTACAGGATACTTAGAAGGCAAAGTGTTTCCGTCTGGCAACCATGTTTTTAACAGAGACAAAAGTGCAGTCACACTATTTCCCGACCATTTATACTGCTTCTTCAAGTTATGAAGGTCTACAATTGCAGAAAGAGTTGTTACAGGAGCCTCACATGAAGGATATAATTTTTCTTCTGCTTTTTTCTTATATTCATGATACCTTTTACCCAAATCAGGCTCTAGAACAACAGGGTGTTCAACATCTTCAGCCTGACTTCCATCACCTTCATTCAAATCATCTGCTAACTCTTCATGCACGCCATAAGCAACATCAACAAAATTCTCCATCCCTAGTCCTTCTGCCTCACTATTTTCCTTTTCAACTTGGTTTACCATTCGATCCTTATATGGGTTCTCGCCATGTAAAGCCCATACACGATATGTTGATTCTATACCGTATAGAATCAAATGTTTTCTAACTATATCATATGCAAACCTTTTACCATTTCGGCATTTTTTACAAGGACAAGGACACGTGGTCGATGTTTGGTCTCTGCCACTAGCAAATAGAATAAAATCCGAAACCCCCTGCCTGTACACACTCCCAAGTCTATCTGTTTCATTCATCCATTCTTTTAGAATCGGCTGAGACATTCTGTAGGTAACACATCAAGTAAATACAAATAAGTAATTGTAACAGTCAATGTCTTTAAAAAGTTTCCTTTATAATGAATCAAGATAAAACATATTGACAGAAAAAGTAGAATTCCCGATGAGAGGAAGCACAAAAGTAAAATATTCCATGTAGGAATTTGCATAACTTCAGGAACATCCTGTTTTAAGGCCACAAAAAAAAGGTCCTAATCCACAAACTAGGAGGACTCATTGTGAGACCAACTCTTGGATTAATTAAGTCCATATAAGTAACCAATTTGTATGGCAATTTCAAGTTTATTATACTAGTAGTAATAGTCCAAACTACATCACATCACACAACCTATAAAAAAAGTCTTAAAACATCAAAACCACATAAAGACACCCGAACAGTAACCACTTATAACAAGGAATCATAGCTTACTAATGTTTTATGGAGTAGAGCGAACAGAGTGCATGACTAGCAACTTTCCAAGAAACCGCATTTTTCAATTCCGTTTCTCATAACTGTAACAGATCTGGTAGATGGCTAGGGCTTCATCTCTTACCACAACTTCCATTCCATTCTCATTCCTCTTTCAAATAAAAGTAAAGAAAATTAAAGTGTACAATTGATACAGAACAAAATTCAATTGGGCCCCGTGGTTCTATATTGATAATGAGATGGGAAGCTACAACATACACAACAAAATCAAAGCAAATTAACAAAACTTCATTATGTAACAAAACATGCAAACCAATAACTAACTGGCGACTATTAGACAATGTAAACTTAAAGTTTCCTTCAAAATATGTTTCATAAAGTCTTACCTTGTAGTAAGTAACATAGAAACATGACTTTAACTCACTCTGTATAGCATTTAACTATGCAAAATTAATGAAAAGATTCATTACTCTCGTTGCAACCCAATAATAAGTTGTCGAGTTGAGCTATTGCATTTTGGGTTATCCTTAATGGGTATCTATTTTGGTCAAACAAGGACGAGAGTAAATTGCATAAATGAAATAAGTTGTACACATTAGTGCATCAGTTAAATGGTTTTTCTGTAAGAAAGCAAGTTGTACAGATTAGTGCCTTAGTGTTAAGATTTTATATGTATAGAAGTTTTCTGCTTGGCTTTCACTTTATATTCAAAGCTCAGGGTTAATTATAATAAGGAACTAGCGGAAAGCCACAAAAAGCTTTCATAAATCATTACTAATCATTACTTTGGAAAGCCACGAAGTAAATAACCATGGCTAATCTAATAATAATATAAATGTCAAGCACAAACATAGACCAACAAAAGCTTTCATAAATCATTACATTTCTACATCCAAATAATAGTAGACTCATGTCAAGATCCAAAGTATAGACTCATGGTCACATCCCTTGCACAAACCTAGGGCAATAAAAGCTTTCATAAATCATTACATTTCTCTATCCAAATTACATTGATCCTGTCTGTATACAGTCAAGAGCACTCTTGGAAACTAAATAAATAAATAAATGGAAACAAGAGAAATCAGATATTAGAACCTTGTAATACCTAAGATTGTGATATAATTTGCATGTTACGAAATTGGAATCATTAATATTATAGGAGGGAAATTGTTTTCAGTAAACCTGCTTGTCTATTTCCTAAGCATGATTCACCTATTTAAAATGGACAAAACTCTTATGAGACACAACACCTAAAGTGATGTGTATTACTAAAAGAATTGTGAAATACTTGAGCCCTGCATTATTCTAAACCATCTAAAGAAGGCTCCAAAGGACCATCGCCATTGGAAACCTCATAAGAATTTCCATAAATCAAAACCATTTGACAATTAAATCTAAAACAATAATGAAATCATTTCAAAGCTACAGTTCCATAAAAACACATGCATATTCATAAAAATAAATACATATTCACTTGCCAAAAGAAAGGAGGTTCAAACCTATCCTTGATGGGAGGGGATGGGATGGAGATATGCTTTACCAAGAGGCCATTCCTATATTTCCCTCATGAGATGAGTATGACCTTCGAAACCGAGTCAAGGAGTTGAGTTTTTTAAATAATGTTCCAATTTGGTCTAACAACCTACAGGCTAGTGGCCGTTCCCTTAAATTTTGAATTGGAAATAATGGGTCGATCATCCAATGGACCCTAATTCAAGAAGAGTTAGTACTAGCAATTTATTATAGATTTTATTTTGAAAACTGGGAGTTGATCAATCGCCTGGTCCCATGGTCTAGTGGCCAGGACATGGGACCTTGGAATCATTCTAATGATAATGATAGTTCAGTTGAAAAACAGAGATCCTCTAGTGCCCAAAACCTATGAATTAGAAACAAACCACGGTCAAACCCAGATGGCATTGCGGTGTCATTCGGGTGTGTCGATCCTGCTACACTTGTGCATACTGAGATCAAGGAATTTGATGGGAGGAACTGGGAAAAGTCCTACAATGAATCCTCCATAGCATCTTGTTCTAAATTGGAGAGCGAAATGCAAAGTTAACTGCTCAGTTTTTAAAACTATCAAATTGTGACACATTATCTTTTCATATGGGCAGAGAGATGCAGGGAGATTTGGCCTACTTTTGCCAAGTTTACTATATATAAATATTGAGCTAAAACAGTAATATTGTAACATTGCAAAACTTGTTAGACTAGAAGGCGAAGACATTAAAATGGCCTTTTATCTTCCATTTGCTCCGCAATGCAGTAGATGATGATGGCATGTGTGCTACCCATATGGTGTCTGAGAGCTACATTACTTGTGTGTTCTATCAATGATCAATGGATTCCTCAAAATGGTTGGGATTGCTGGACCATGGACACCAAATATATGGAATTGTGACTATTGGTGATGTAGTCATGTGTATTTTGAGAAGTAAATTTAATGTGTACGAGTTCGTTTTATCATTAAATTTATGTGGAACTTGGCAACAGATACATGTAATGAGTTTAACATGCTAAAAAACTCATCTAACACTAATTAATGGAAAATCTCCAATTAACAAAACCTAATCAAGCTTGAAATTAGGGATGATGAAGATCGTGGGGCCCACTTGACCGATGGCCCACTGGAATAGTGGTGGTGATGCTGCTTGGTGGTCGGGCAAAGAAGGGGAGGAAAGGAATCAGAAAGAATGAATGAAAGAAATAGAGAGGGAGTGGTGTGCAGGTGCGCAGGCGAGGGGAGACAGTGGAAGAAGAAAAAGAGAGGAAGGGAGGGAGGAGATCAGACAGAGAGGAAACAGAGAGTTGGGGAACAAGGGAGAGAGAGAGAACATTGAAGAAAGGGAGGATTTTACCTGGCGCAGGGGAGGCGTCCGGCGGCGGAGAAGGAAGATGAAGGCTCTGTTGGGGCTCCTTCGTGAGCTTGACAGTGCTGGCGATGAGAGGAGATGGGTTCTGGTCGTGCGCCTGGGAGAGGTCTGGAGAGGGAGGGAGAGATAGAAAGGGATGAGCGGAGATGGGTTCTGGAGATGAGGTTGGCGATGGCGATGGCGATGAGAGGAGAGGAAAGGAGATGAGAGGCGGGAAAGAAAGAAATGACTGAGGGAGGGAAATGAGGGAGGGAAATGAGGGAGGGCAGATCGCGGGAGAGAAGAAAAAAATGGTGGGAACGAGTTCAACGAAAATGATTTTCGTGCGCCAGTTCATCAAAAATAAGCACACAGTAACGCTTTCTTAGGCTTTCTTAACGCTTAATGGTGTAGCAAAATAATTATTAAATTAAGTAACACTTTAAAACCAATGCTAACGCCCATAAAACGTTAGGAAACTAGTTACACTTAAGAACCGTTACTTACCAAAAATTTTGAGCGTTACTAATATCCTATTTTGGTGTAATGATGAACAATTTGAAATCATTTCATCCAATCATAAAATATTACTATCATGTGCAAGATGAGTGAGATGAAGTTCAACCATATACTAAGGTCAAGGTAGATTTATGGTTGAGTGAGTGAGGTCAAGGTAAACTGCACTACCACAATGAGGCTACATGGGAGTTTATCCGGCTTCCCTCTGGGCCCGGAGGACTTAATCCAGCCCAAAGGGTCGGGGACCCTTCGATAGCAAAAAAAAAGTGAGTGCGATGGATGGCTGGAAACATATAGAGAAATCATCTATTTGATAGCCAAGATGAAAAACTTCAGCTTGACTGACATAATGTCAATAACTACTTTACTACTCTTTTTTATCACAATCACAAAAAGAAAAAAGAAGTTATTAAAAAAATTAAGCAATGTATCAATTCAATTTCACTAAAAAAGGAATAATTTAAAACCCCTGCAAAGTGAAAGCACCCATTAAAATAAATTCATGACAAAGAAACTAACCATATATAAACCAACTTATTGAAACAAATTTGAGTTTTGTTGAAAAAAATTATTATTCATCTTAAACTTTAAAAGAAAAAGTTTAATCTGTAAACAACTTGGTTGAGAGAAATATGCCAGTATTGGATATATAGAAAAAACCAAAGTTCATTTAATTAGTCTAATTTGTTGAAGGTGGCTCATAAGACCTCTAAATGGACATTGGAGTTGCAAGTGGGTGGAATTGTACCTAAGGCACTAGACCCAACTTAGATAAATACAGGTCTGGGTCCAAGTACAGCTCACATTCTTCATATCAATATAAAACATGAGAGTTGCAAGTGGGTTGAATTGTACCTAAGGCCTATCTGAATCCAACTAGATAAATACCAGTGCCCAAGTGCTAGCTCACATTCTTCACTCCTAAAAAAATTGTAAGAGTGGAGTCCCGGACAGTAGAATTTGTACAGTTTAGACATTCTAGTGATTTAAAGGGCCCCTTTGGATCATTGTAAATCAAATGTAAGTAACTTAATTGCTAGGAGAGTTCCTATGACCTTTGAGCTGGACAGTGGACCCTGACAATGGTTGCATAGAAAGGACTCAGGTGGATAACCCACCCATGACCCACCTACTCTTATTGGCCTAAATTAATGTCTGATATCAAGGTGATATTGCAACATAAGTTGTCCCGATATCGTGACATAAGGACGCTTTTGTCACATGAAAAAAATGTATGTCCCGATATTGTGATATCAGTTGTCGATCCGTAGGGTCTGTGTTTGGATGCTTCATCCCACTTTACTTCAATTCACCATATATCAAAACACGTCCATGAAAGCAGCCCACACAAACTAATTACTAGTCCTGGGGAAATGACCTAGGAAGTAGGAAGCCATTTCGGAAAATTATCATACCATTAATTCCTCATCCCTAGTACTAAAAAAAAAAACCAAATCTAGTTAAGGGATGGGCTCCCTTTCATGGATAACATAAAAAATGAGATCTTAGGGCCAAAATATTCACAGTTAGAAACGAAATTGTCTTGTCCTCCATCCGATTGATTGCCTTTTTATCACCTCCATAGCATCCGATAAGAGATGTATCTTGGACATACCTTTCTTCTTAGCTTTGTGTAAGGCACACCAAATTGCCCCCACGTATCGGCCTCCTTAGCCAACCACAATCTGGGTCCTTTTGCAGTATCTGCATCCACAATGAAATTGTTAGAGAACATAATCCATCTATAGGCGGTCGACCCATGCACTTTGGAGAAGGTTGCATCTGAGAACATTATAAAATACTCAGGGACACACAAGGAAGCTTGTGTTTGCTTTGATACTCTAAAACTCATTAATGAATTAGCTTGGTGATGCAAACACATGACTGGTACGTATTTGAGTGGTGTTGGCACAAATTACAAATTTACTTGAAATACGCAACAATGTATGACTACGAAGGTTGGCTACCAAGTAATCAAGTGTGAAATGCTATCTAGGATGTGTGTGCTAATCAATCAATGATATTCCA
Organism: Litsea cubeba; assembly: GCA_012931725.1. NCBI lineage: Eukaryota > Viridiplantae > Streptophyta > Magnoliopsida > Laurales > Lauraceae > Litsea > Litsea cubeba. The sequence continues at coordinate 102,495,114 of CM022944.1, read as the reverse complement.
ATTTGTTCAATGATATCTATCACATGTGGAGTATATTCCAATTTTACAAATTTGTGAATATCTAACACGCGTGTCTCAAAGCTTAAATATATGACAATGAAGCATAGAGAGATAGGGCACACACAATTTATAGTGGTTCGGTCCTTGACCTACATCCACATCTCAAAAGCTTCAGCACTCTTGGTTCCACTATTCGAGGTCACTACACAGGTCCATATACACATGCAGTTTTTTGATACGGTGGTTCAATCACTAAGATTTAATCCACTAATACCTGTTTTCTTATAGTGGTTAGATCACGAAGGTCTAATCCACTTTACAATGGTATGGAAATGAAATAACCTAAGAATACTTGCCTCTAGACGAAACCCAATGTCTTGAGGGTGCTTAGAGATGTTAAATGGGTCGTGCCGCCTAGGCATGGATGTCAACGGCCCGTGGCACAGCACGGCTCTAGATACGAGCCCTGCTAGGGTGAGGTCCCAGGATCATTAGCACGACTGGGGCATGGCCCATCAAAGGCACAACACGGCACGACACATGACATTTGATACTTTTAGTGTAAATATAAAAAATATAGTATTTTTTTAGGTCGAGTTTGACCAAACCACTTAAATCTTTGTGTTATTCTCTTCTTTGTGCATTATCTTTTCTTCTTCTTTTTTTTATTGTAAGATCTTTTTTTTTTTAGCATAAACAACCTTAAACCTTAGGAAATCACGAAAACCCATGGCACGGCAAGAACCGTGCCATGCCTGCGGGCCGTGCTGGGCCTAGTATTTCAGCCAGTCGTGCCAGCATGACACGGCATGATTGCAATGTCATGCCGTGTCGACACGGCCCATGGCATCGTGCCCTAATCTAGCCATGCGGTGCAGATTTGACACGGCAAAATTGACATTGGGTGCTTTTGATGCTTGAACCCAAAGCTCCAACCTTGACTACTTGATTTCCTCCCTTGGCGTTGATGATGCTCCAATGAATGCTCAACCAAGAGGAATGTGAACTAGGGTGAGTGAGGATTCTAACTTGAGTAGCTTGAAGTTTGCCCTAGAGGAGTGATTCTAGTAATCACACTTAATTAGAGTTTTGAGTGCTATTAAATTTGCCTATTAGGAGCTTAAGTGTGAGTAGAATTGGATTTGGGGAGATCTAATATGTCTGTTACTTAGTGGGCACTTTGTGTTGGAAGAGAGGTCTCAAGATCTCAAAAGATATGGCGATTGGAATGTGCTCATATATATATATATATAGATGAGCTTTCAACGGCTAGTTCACGGTTAACCTACACCAATTTATGGTTAACCGCTAAGGCCCAATGACTAGTTTGTCCCGCAGTTATAATTGGCCATTTGGTTGCCGCAATTGACTCCACGATCGACCGTCCTCAACCGCATGGGCAATCGAGGTTCAAGGCACCTGTGCAAGCAACATACTGGAAATGTAGCCGTGGGGGACCTCGATGAGCTAACGGTCGACTGGGACCCTTCCATAGTCGACCGAGGACACTATGACAAATAGTGTTCTTGGGTTCATTTCAGCCATTTTTACCCCATTAATTTAATCAATTGGGACAAGGGTTTTAAGAGCCTATTCTTGACTTGCCTAATTAAGGTGCAATATACCTGAATGGGTTGGCACAAATTGGAGATTCTTCCTTGATTAAAATTCGGCCTTCCAAGACTTGAACCTTGGTCTTCCTTGGAGAGACTCTAGAGGAAAGGTCTTGGACTATCGACACGGAATTGACAACCCATTGTTAGTGCATATATGAGTATGACACTAACAATCAATTCATGGATTTTCAAGTAAAAGTATCACTCCTCAACCAATATCCAAAAAAAAAATAGAAAAAAAAAAAAAGAAACTCCTTAACCAGTATCCCGGAAAAAAAAAACAAGAAGAAGATTTATGGGAGAAATCCCCTTTGATTCATAGTATACTAGAAAGAACCTAAAAAATATGTAAATACCATTGATAAGTCAGGCCCAAATGACCCAACCCATGAGGATGAAGCTCAGGTCCAAGCCCACGAAGAGACCAAGTCAGAGTAGCCACGTTGCTTCGGAAGCAGTCCCGCTCCTATTAGGTCCTGCGGAGAAGTATCTCACCTGCCTCGTCCAGCGCGAGGGCAATTCGAGGGCTCCAAGGGCAAACGTTGCTGAAGAGTCGTCCCCATCTGTTAGGGGAGGACTATAAATCGAGGAGCCCCACCAGCACTTGGAAAAAGGGAGATCTTCCAATTCACTTCTACTCTTGTATTCCTCTAGTTTGTAATCCCAAATCATTGAGGAAGTAAAACACCACAGGCAATCTCTGCCTTTCTGCAGTGGACGTAGGTCATTTTGACCGAACCACTATAATCCCTTCTCTCTCTTCTTTAATTATTGCATTTAAGCATTTATTACTCGACCGGTGTTGTCGAAAACCTATTTTGACATCATCAACCATAATAGTCCAATTCCTTCCAACTCTACCAACTAACCACTTAACCGCACAATGTTCTTCTTCATGATATGGTGACCTCAATGGTCTTGGACTTTGGTAAATATGGGAGCTTATTACTGAAACACCCTAGTCTCACATATAGTCATCTAAATCCATCATCTTCCTCATTCCTCTCTATTGCATAATCTAAACAAACCCATTCATGTTATTACAACCACATGAATGAAACTTCACCCCCATCTCACATAACTCACATTTTTTCTCTCTTGCTTGAACCCATCCTTTTCTCTCTTCTTTCTTTTATTTTCTTTTTCTCTTTCCACTCTTACTCTCTGCAACCCACCTTTTTCAACAACTTTTTCTTATCTCCCTTGCACAACCACTGCACATTTCCAAACCATCTCTACCCCTATCATCATCTCATCCCATTCCCCACCAATCCAATTCACATCACTTAAACTAGCCATATACATGTGACTGAGACTCTCACATTTTCCTTTCATCATCATCTTCAACTTCACCCATCATCACTGTGTGGGGATGAATATTTCAGAGCTATTTCGGTAACAGCACCACCAAGACCATTCCAGCTTCGGTAGGAGTACCAACTGACGTATCTTGGCCTCGGCCTCCTAGGCGACAGTGCTACCGAGATCCCCCATTTCAGCCATCTCCAGCTCGGCCTCTTTCACCTCAGCAGCAGCCCCAGAGACTCCACATGGCAACAGTGTCAGGTAGTCCATCTTAGACAGATCCCCCACCTCAGCCCATGCTCCCACTTCGGTCAAGTCTTACACCTCGACACCCAGGTCGCCAACCAGGTCAAGGTCGCTCCTGATCTCGGTCATCCCTGACCTCGGTCACGCACCTCAGCTATAGTGCCAGAGCTAGCCAAGGCAGGGACTGACAGCTGTCCTCCCATGGACACTCAAGCCCGCTACAGGACGTGTGACAAGACAAGAGCGCCGCCCATATCTTCTGACAGAAACGGCGTCCACAGCTCCCAAGATGCTAGGGTAAGGCCCGACTGACAGGAAATGGGCTACAATGGGACATTCCCTATCAAGTACAACCACAAAGTCAAGAGACTATCACTCTTTCTTCTCTCTTGTTTATATAAGGACCAGCTCCAAGACACAGAGAGGAATGGCGATTGACATGCTGGTATGCCATCTTCTTCCCCAAATCTCCATCCTACTGCTGAGTTCCTTGAACTGACTTAGGCATCGAAGAGCCCTGCGCTGCCCAAGCCAGGATCCTCTGACTCTCTTCTTCTCCCTCTTCTAGGTCTTAAGGCAGCAGTTCTTCTTCCATCATCAAGGAGTCGTAACCTCCATCTTCCTCAAGTGAGTCTCAAAATCACCACCCCTGGGTCTGTGAATTTTTGTGCACTTCCAATTGGCGCCGTCTGTGGGAAACGATCAAAAAGTCATCATTCCAACACCATGCCTCGAGAAACCAGAAAAGGGAAATAACCATCAACACTGCCAACACAGCTGCCTCCGATCCCCCGCCAGAGGAGATCTGGAGCAGACTCTGGTCCAGCGAGCGTCCAAAGGCCGGAGGCTCAGTCAGGTTCATCTTCAAAGGGGGTGACAGCACCTTCCCGACGAGATAAGCTTCGACTAGGGCTTTCCCGGCAAAAGGACCCTCAACTAGACGAACCCCATCATCAGACTGACAACGACAACCAACTCATCGCGAAGATCAAGGCCCAAGACCTTGCCATCCAAGCGCAGGACAAGTTGATCCGTCGACTTTAGCAGCAGCTATAAGAACAAGGGGCGACCTCAGCCCCATCCTCCAGTCCGTCAAAGAAGCTAAGACGAAGGCTGGAGGAAGACGCAGATATCAAAGAATGGCTTGACCAGCAAGTCAAGCAAGCAGTCCGAAAAAACATGAAGACGGTCGGCCTCACCCGAGGTCGGCCAAGTGCCTACGACGATGATGATCTCGGCACATCTCCCTTCTCTCAAGAGATAAGAAATTTCTCCCTACCAGAAGATTCCAGCGCCCCGATGTTCATCCTTTATGATGGGACCTCGGACCCAGCAGCGCATCTCCGGCACTTCACTCAAAGAATGTCGGTGTGGGGCAACACAGGTCACCTGTTCTATAGAATCTTATCTTCCAGTCGCGGAGACCTCCCCCTCAAGTGGTCTGCGCACTCCCACAAGGATTAATCACTTGGCAGTAGCTCCAGAATTCCTTCGTGATGAAGTTCCAAGCTCACAGGGTCATCCCCAGGTCGGAGGCCGACCTAATGACCCTCAGAATGAAGCAGACCGAGAACGTCACGCGGTTCGCTAGAAGATTCTGGACTGTCTATAGCTAAATCAAAATTGCCTCAAACAAGATAGCGATCTTATCCTTCCAGCAAGCTCTTCCGCCAGGCAACGAGCTTCGGAGAGACTTGGTCCTGCACCCCGCGGCCACGATGAAGGCATTGATGGCCAGGGTGAACTAGTTCATCAAGCAAGAAGCAGACGAAGTCAGAGCTCAGGAACGCTTGCACCTCTACGAGAGCAACGAGACAGCCTCCAGCTCGACAAATGCCTCCAGCTCCGCATTTGTCCCTATCTCGGCAGAAGTCTCCTCTAGCTCGAGGGGCAACTGAACGTCTCCTTTCATCATTCGGTTTTGATGGCCCGTCAGCTTCGATCACACGACCCACTACCACTACAACAATACAGTTTTGCTAATGTAGTCACCGCATCTGGAAAGGTAGGTTTTGCGTCGGCAAAGGATTTTCCAACGCATTTCAGCGCGTCGGCCCCGCGTCGGCAACTATGTGTAGCCAAATCCATAGCTGACGCTATTTTAATTGCGTCGGCATATCACTATACAATTACCAATGCACTGCAGCGTCGTCCAATATGTCGGCAAAGAGATGTGCGTAGGCAAAAAGTCCAGCTTTTCTGATTTGAAAACCATATTTGCCAACGCAGTACCAGCGTTAGTAAAATAAGCGCCGACGCTGGTAGTGCGTTGGGAGTTCCTAGTAATGGCTGACGCTGGTAGTGCGTTGGGAATTCATAATAATGGCCGACGCTGGCAGTGCGTTAGGAATTCATAGCAATGGCCGTCGCTTGTAGTGCGTTGGAAGTTCCTAGTAATGGTCGATGCTCGTAGTGCGTTGGGAATTCCCGGTAATGGCCAACACTACTAATGCGTTGGGAGGCCGACGCACATATCACGTCGGGAAAGGTTGTAATACTTTTTCTTTTTTGCAACGCACACTAGTGCGTCGATAAATATAATTTTTTTAAAAAAAATTATATTTGTATTTTTCCCTATATATATACCACAAATAAAAATCTTAATACATGTTCAAACCAACAAACTTGATGCACAAACCAATTTAAAATAGATTCATTAATAATTTCAAAATAATATCCACAACCAAATATCTTACATCAATAAACCAAAATAAACCCTCAAATCTCTAAAATATACAAATATTACTACTTCATCATTTTCAAAAGATTCTAACATTCACAAATGTCTGTGACCAAAATAAATAAGGTAGATCCCTAAGAGTCTGTAGCCAGCACGATAAAATCCAAAGCCAATCTGCAAAACAAAAAATGAACACCATCGTATACAAATTTAACAAACTTCCTTCACAAGAGGATTTTGAGACCCAACATCAGAACACAAGAGTTTGGGCCAAAAAATATTGGTTCCATAACTCATACAATAAGATCAACAAGTAATTAATACTACATCAAACTTCTTGTGAAATCTCACAAAATGGAAGACTTGCATAACTCATACAATAGGATCAACAAGCCACGCATTGATTTCATACTCATATAGCAGCAGAAGCAATACTTACCCAATGCATTGATTTCATTAAGATAGTAATTCATGCCCAATGCTAAATTAAATACTGAATTCGAAAAGGATAACATGTGCTTGGGACATTGGCAACTATAAGCCTGAATGATTTGAGTTTCTTGTTAATTACTTGCTACTCATTAGGGAAATGGGTTATTTATTTTAATCCTTTTTTCAACACAAGGCCATGTTTGATTCAGCAGTCTTTTGGGTCCTTCTATACTGGCCAATGCATATTTTGTGGGTGTTGTTCCTGTTCTCTTTACCCATGTACATAGTTAGGGAGATGAAAGAGCTCCATTTTAAAGCAATTCTTGATTGCCAACTTATTTTCCCAAATTGCATTCTACTCATTAGTTTTTAGCTATAATAATGGTTTATCCTTAACAACTAACATTTTAACAAAAGTTGGTTTTCTTAGTTAATGCTTTGGAAGTTGTCTCCATTATTATGCTTATTTCTTTGGGTTTTGTTGCAATGCATTCGTTTAATATTTCTTATAATATAGTTCTTTAATGTTCATGCTGAAAGCCCTAACAAAAAAAAATAACAATAAAAACAGAGCAGCCCAAAAGAGTCACAAGCAACCAAGCAACCTACTATTTCAGTTGTTTTTAAAGGTTTTCATTCCATTTTCAAAGTTCACTTTTTGATGTTATATATGATTCATAAGTTTCTTATTGTTATTTTTCTTTGGCTAGTAAAAAATGAAAGAGAAATGAGGGAAGCACTCTGAGTTTGCTATGGATTTTAATTTTGCAATAGCTAATATATTCTTTGAGGAGAGACATTTTTCGGATATTTTAAAGTTGGCCCACTTCAACATAATGAACACCTCATGGACATTCAACAATGGACCAATTAAACACAAATAAATTACTTTTTACTAAGATAAAGAGAATGGCCGACCATCACAAAATAAAAGTATGCCTGACCTCCATATCATTTCAGATGATTCCTCTAATTTAAGGTGGTTAAAGAAATAGCTGAAAGGGCTTGATCTATCTCCATGACCCAGGACCCAAATTCTCATAGTGGTTATTTCACACAGTCAAGTCACCAAGAGAACTTCTTTTTTTGAAAGATACCAAGTGATCTTCTTTACTTTTGTTGGATATGTGTTAGGTCAGTGAACATTGGTCAATGAGTTTTACATCTCCTTACAGTTTTTCTTAACTTCTTTATGGCTAGGATTTTGTACATGGGGTTGCACAAGGAACTGAAATTGCAGTTACTTGGATTATACTTTTTGACTTTTTACCTCCAAATAATCAGAAATGGCAGATGTTTCGGAAATAAACAGAAATGACAGATGTTTATAATCTTAAAAAATCTCATATAAGAATGTACAGATTTATAAGGTAGTATATGTGTGGGGAGATTTCCAGAACCACAGGATTAAGTTAATCGCAGCCATCAGATGAGGCTAAGCATTCTCACGTGCCGACCGCGTGCCATCCACGTGGCACCAATCTCACCCCGGCTACCAGGACAGAGGCCTCTGCCGAAGTCAAGCATCTCCGGGCCACTAGCGCCGAACTGGTCCACCCCGGTGCAATCTCGGCGGAGAGCTCCACTTCGGCTGAGCCACCCCGGGTGCCATCTCGGCAGCAAACTCCACCTCGGTTGAAGAAGCCGGGACAGAAGCCGAAGCAAGAGAGAACCTTCACTTGCGCCCCTCATCCCCCACGTCATCAGGCACGTGGAGGGATAGGGGCACGAGCTAGTGAGACAGACGCGACATCCAGCCGCCCACAATCTTCGCCAGATCCCTGACAGGGCGGCATCCAGCGGCTGAAGCCACATCAGGGCAGGGCCCGAGGGCAGATCCGCTGGTACCCCTACCGCCAAAGGCGCCCAACACGACCTGGCCCAACAAGACGTGCATTAAATGAGATGTGGGCTGACCCGACGGGCATTTAATGCATAGTGGGCTGGATTGGACCGCAATTAATGCAATGTGGGCTGATCGTGACTTCCCAGTCGAATCACGGACCCACACCACAATATCTCCCAAAGATACGTTCCAAACTCTATAAATAGAGGCTCAAACCACCATCTAAGGTACGCCATATTCCATTCACAGAGCCCTTACTCTGCCTCTCTTCTCTCCCTCCTTCCATTGTTCCAGTTCCCACACTGACTTTGGCATCGGAGAGCCTTGCGCCGCCCAGGCCAGGGTCCTCTGACCGTTTGTTCATATCTTTCAGGCTTTCGGACGGCACTCAGACGTTCCCAATCACCATCATCTTCTCGGATAAGTCCTGTAAGGCACCATCTCATTGTGGGTCATTATTTTCTGCACCTACAATTGGCGCCGTCTGTGGGAAAGCAATATCCCAGCCTTCCCAACCTTCTCCAAATCTTTCCAAACAACCTTTCTAAGCCTCAATCTCTCAGAAGCCATGCCACCGAAAGCTAAGAAAGGCGGAGAATCCTCAAGACCAGTTCTCGAGCTGCTACCACCGTCAACGGACGTCCCTCCTCAGGGACGGTCCCGAACGGTCCAAGGCACATCCGCAGGCGAGGGTCGCCTGGGCTCCCAACTCTTTGTCGAGATCCCATTCCAAGAGGGAGTCGAGGCCTCGCTCTCAGCGGACGAAACCGTGCCACCCCGACGCGACGAGCACCGGCGCGAGCGCCCCCGCAAAGATAAAGCCGTGGCCGTAGGAGAGACGCGCCACGTTCAACCCCCTGCCACTGGAGAGGCTCCCGAAGCTGCTCTCCTCCAGAAGCAACTCCAGAAGCAAGAGCGGCTGATTCGCGAGCTCCAGCAGCAGTTGAGGGCAGTACAAACTGCCTCCTTGAGGCAAGTCTCTGAGCCTCAAGGAAAAAAGAGGGACGCCCCCAGCAGGGCAGCCCAGCCTCCCCGCGAAGACCCCAGAAATCATCTGGACCAGAAACGGAGCCAGATCCGTGACGAAGGCTCGAGCAACAGCCGAAGTCACCATAGCCGCGACGGCCGAACTCATAGCCGTCGTAGCCCGAGCCGTCCCAAGCGAAAGCCCAGAGCTCAAACTCCAGAGAAGGACGATGAGCAAGAGCGATTTGACAAACGTGTCAGATTGGCTCTCCAGCACAACTTGGACATGCAGGACCAGAAGCAGATCTGTGGTCACACCGATCTGGGGGGCTCGCCCTTCACAAAAGAGATCGAGCGCACCCCCTTGCCCAGAAAGTTCTCCGTCCCGCGGTTCATCCCCTACGACGGATTGTCCGACCCGTCTGCACACCTCCGACACTTCTCCCAGAAGATGTCCATCTGGGGGAGCGAGGGTCACCTAAACTGCAAAATCTTCTCCTCCAGTTTGGGCGACCTCCCCCTGAAGTGGTTCTGCTCTCTCCCGGAGCAGTCGGTTTCCAGTTGGAAGGAGCTCCAGCTCTCCTTCCTGAAGAAGTTCCAAGCCTACACCGTCGTCCCCAAGAAGGAAGGGGACCTCCTCGCCCTGAGAATGAAGCAGGGCGAAACCCTCGCCAAGTTCGCCCAGCGATTCTGGGCGGTCCACAGCCAGATCGAGGGCGCGAGGGAAGGGATAGCCATCTACGCCTTCCAGCATGCCTTGATCCCCGGCAACGACTTGCGAAAGGACTTGGCCGGGGACTCCCCAGAATCCATGCCAGAGTTGATGTCCCGGGTGAAGCGCTTCATCGCCCGGGAGGAAGACGAGATCCGGGCCAGGGATCAGGACGGGCATCCGGAGCCCGAGCAGAAGAGTAGCCAGCCTCGGCAGGGAGGCGGGAGGCCCTCCCAGAAGCAGGAGCCCGAGCAGGCTTGGGTCTCCAGTTCGGCGAAGCCTTCGTCGTCCAGGTCTGGGGGCACCTGGAAGCCCAGACCTCCCTCCAGCGCCAGTCAGAGCGTCAACGTCGTCTTCAAGGAGCCGATCTACCGCATCCTGACCAAGATCAGGTCCAAGCCGTTCTTCAAGTACCCTCCGCCCATGCTGAATGAGCCCACCTCAGGCGCCCGAAGCAAGCTCTACTGCTCCTTCCATAGGGGCAACGGGCACAGGACCGAAGACTGCAACTCTCTGCAGTGGTATCTGGAGAAGCTGGCCGAAGAGGGCCACATTCCAGAGTTCGTTGAGGCAGGAGATGCCGGCGGCAGCGAGGGCCGAGTTCACCAGAGCGCAGCCCAGGTTCCAGACAGTGAGGATTCGGAGAAGATCATTACGTGATCCATCTGGCGTCCTCTGTGTCCATCTGTATCCCGAGAAATTCAATTTCTAAAAGATGTAATGAATCTCTGAATCAATGGAAATAGCTTTCGCCCCGTCATCAATCTGTCATCTCTCTTTGATCGACTTCGGCTACAAGGGTCCAACGCCCTGGAAAAGGCCTCGAGCCCAAACTCGGTCGTTTCCTAAAGCTCCGGGTCCACCCTGGAGAAGGCCTCGAGTTCGGACACTCGGCCGGATTCCTAAAGTCCGGGTTTTTACACCCCTCAAGGATCATTGCCGAGCTCACGCTTCCACAGCCGGAATGACGACTCCACTTCGGCACAAGCAGCTCGTCTCGGCCAAAGCCAGCCATTTCGGCCAAGGGCAATCTGTCACCTCTCTCTGGTCGACTCCGGCAGCATAGGCTCTACGCCCTGGAAATGGCTTGGAGTTCTTACACTCAGCCTTTCCTAAAGCCCCGTGTCTTGGACACAATCAAGGCTCTACGCCCTGGAAATGGCTTGGAGTTCTTACACTCAGCCTTTCCTAAAGCCCCGTGTCTTGGACACAATCAAGGCTCTACGCCCTGGAAATGGCCTGGAGTTCTTACACTCAGCCTTTCCTAAAGCCCCGTGTTTTGAACACAATCATGGCTCTACGCCCTGGAAATGGCCTGGAGTTCCTACACTCAGCCTTTCCTAAAGCCCCCGTGTCTTGGACACACTTTGGGTACATACGCCCTGGAAATGGCCTCGAGTTCCTACACTCAGCCTTTCCTAAAGTCCCCGTGTTTGGAACACACTCAATGGATAACAGCCCTGGAAAAGGCCTCGAGTTCGGACACTCGGCCAATTCCTAAACTCAGGGTTTCATCCCACTCTACAAGGGTCTACCACCCTGGGAATGGTCTGGAGTCCATACACTCAGCCGTTTCCTAAAGTCCGGGTTCATAAACCCCTCACACCTTGGCGCAAGGCAGTTCGGCCAAGGTCAGCCATTTCGGCCAAGGTCAGATTCCTGAAATCCGGGTTCATACACCCCTCAGGAGGCCATAGCCGCACTCACTCTCGCCTCGCCGAGTCCAGCGGAACGATGGATCTACCCCGGCGCAAGGCAATTCGGCCAAGAAAGACAAATAAAGAGGAGCCCGGCTACTGTGGCTTCGGCGACTCCACTAGGTCGATCACCGAATCTGCTGGACCAGTGGATTCGGCCGAAACCGCGACCTTGGTGGGAGCGTCGCTGGCAAGAGATTCTTCGACCAGAGCCTCATTTGCTCCAGGGGCAGAAGAGGCCTCACCCTGAGGCACGGCAGAAGCATCACTGGCAACCGGGGCACCGCTCAAGACCGGGGCAGCTGGAGCATCTTCCGGAGCAGGAACCACTGCAGGAGCTCCAACTGGGGCATTTTCGGCTGCAGGAGCGGAGCTCGGCTCAGGAGCCCCGCACGTCTCAGTGCGGCCAGGCATCCTTCCTCGAACAGGACGGCGGTGATCTCCTCCACCTGCTTCTCGTACAGCTCAGTGGCTCGATCCACCCCATCCTGGAAGGCGGACCGGGCCTCGGCCTGAAGAGAGGCCTTTTCCTTCTCCAGCTCGGCGTTCGCCGTCTTCAACCTTGCCGTTTCGGCGCGCCCAGCCAGCACTTCCCCACGCAGTAGATTCAGCCTTCAATCTGGCCAGCTCAGACTCCAGTTCGGCGGTCTTCTTGTTCCTCGCCCAGACCTCGCCTTCGACGTAAGCTCGGCGGCATCAGCCAGAGCCAATGCCAGCCGAGCAGCCTCTTCAGCGCTGGCCCTCTTCATCCCCTCCATTCCTTTCCGCGACTCTTCCAGCTCCCTCTTCAGCTTGTCCCTCTCAGACTCCAGCTGAGTGACCCGCGTCGCGTTCTTATCGCTCCTTCCCACCACGGTCAGGAGCCTCTGCACGTTCTGCAAAAGGAAACAGAGGGTCAGGTTCGACCAAGACACTTGAAGAATGAAGAAAAGCGTTGCAAACACTTACCAGAAGATCAGCCTGGATCGCCGAGACCATCTCGTGCGCCTCCATGTCTCTTGGCAGAGCACAGACCTTGGCGAAAGCTCCGATCACCTCGGCATTCCCCAACAGCCGGTCCTCGACTTTCAGAGGCTCACCGGGCTGTCTTCATCCTCGGCCTCCATGGCGCTGGGGCACTCCGGGGTCCGGAGGCCGATCCAGACCCTTGCCCCACCGAGATCGTCAGCTCGCGGGTCGCTCCACCGGTCGGCTTGCTGACCTGCGCGCTCTTCTCAATAGGAGTCTTGGCTCCGGGGGCCCGCCCAGGGGCCTTATTCTTTGGAGGCTGTTCAGCCCCCGAGTCCGTCTCCCCAGCCTTGGACTTCTTTCTAGGCGGGGACCCCTCCCTTGGGCGCTCCGGCGAAGCGTCGCCGCACTCCCGCACTCGGAGTAGGAGCAGAAGCAGAAGCAGAAGCTGGAGCAGGAGCAGAAGCTGAAGTAGCGCCAGCACCTCCCGAGCTCGAAGCAGCGCGGGTGCTGGCAGAAGATGGCGTCGCAGACTAAGAAGACCCCCGCCTAAACTTGGCCGCTAGGTTCGACGGTTCCGAACTTGAAGTAGACGACTCGGAACCGGATGCAGCTCGGCTCGCAACTGGATCGTTCACAGGGATCCCGGCAGACACCGCAATCAGTGAAGAGGCGACGCGTGTAGCCGTCGACTCGCTTCCCAGTACAGGCAAGACAGAGCATTTATGGCTTCAGAGCAGTTGAAGCGACACCAGACGACGATCGCCACATCCCCGGACGGATTCTTCTAGCTTTCAACCCCTAAAGGCTAGCACACTTCAGAGGTCAAAAGCTAGGGGGCAATTGTGTGGGGAGATTTCCAGAACCACAGGATTAAGTTAATCGCAGCCATCAGATGAGGCTAAGCATTCTCACGTGCCGACCGCGTGCCATCCACGTGGCACCAATCTCACCCCGGCTACCAGGACAGAGGCCTCTGCCGAAGTCAAGCATCTCCGGGCCACTAGCGCCGAACTGGTCCACCCCGGTGCCATCTCGGCGGAGAGCTCCACTTCGGCTGAGCCACCCCGGGTGCCATCTCGGCAGCAAACTCCACCTCGGTTGAAGAAGCCGGGACAGAAGCCGAAGCAAGAGAGAACCTTCACTTGCGCCCCTCATCCCCCACGTCATCAGGCACGTGGAGGGATAGGGGCACGAGCTAGTGAGACAGACGCGACATCCAGCCGCCCACAATCTTCGCCAGATCCCTGACAGGGCGGCATCCAGCGGCTGAAGCCACATCAGGGCAGGGCCCGAGGGCAGATCCGCTGGTACCCCTACCGCCAAAGGCGCCCAACACGACCTGGCCCAACAAGACGTGCATTAAATGAGATGTGGGCTGACCCGACGGGCATTTAATGCATAGTGGGCTGGATTGGACCGCAATTAATGCAATGTGGGCTGATCGTGACTTCCCAGTCGAATCACGGACCCACACCACAATATCTCCCAAAGATACGTTCCAAACTCTATAAATAGAGGCTCAAACCACCATCTAAGGTACGCCATATTCCATTCACAGAGCCCTTACTCTGCCTCTCTTCTCTCCCTCCTTCCATTGTTCCAGTTCTCACACTGACTTTGGCATCGGAGAGCCTTGCGCCGCCCAGGCCAGGGTCCTCTGACCGTTTGTTCATCTCTTTCAGGCTTTCGGACGGCACTCAGACGTTCCCAATCACCATCATCTTCTCGGATAAGTCCTGTAAGGCACCATCTCATTGTGGGTCATTATTTTCTGCACCTACAGTACAGATCTGAAGTAATCATGACATGAGAGAGATCGGTACTTTTATGAATCAAAATTAATGAATAAAGAACTAACAGAGGCCATGGCTATAAGAAAAAAATGAAAATACTTGAAAGACCTTACCTGGTTGGTTGTTGATAATGTATAAGTTACCACACATTGCCTGCCTTTGTTGCCTACTTACAAAAGTTGATAAGCTTTTATCAGCCATAGATCCCTTTAATTAGTACTTTGAATATTTCTTGAATGGTGGAATTATGACTCAAGAACAACATAGAATAAAAAACAAGAAGAAATGTTCCACTGGATTTTCATTTCCATACCCCGTTAGGAACCAATCTCAGATTGGGAGAAATCTCTCCAATCCACCACAATTTCACCCATCATTGGGTCAATCACTAACACATCAAAAATTTCCTATTTCGAAAATCATTGGGTCAATCATTAACCATCCCATATTTGTTACACACAATCTCTATCCTGAGATTTCATTCTGCTGAGTTGCTTTAACTTGGAAAATCATACTTAGAATCGACAAACTATCTTCTTTTAGGGGATGCAAGGTTCAACAAATTAGATGATTCCACCAATGCCATAATCACACATGAAGGGCATAAATCCGATGCATTCAGGACCTGTTCACAACAACAATGTACCTCTTACAATTGGGAACTTTGCAAATGGGATAGCAAATACTCAGGGCTTGAGCACACAGCAAACGTATCAACTTGGGGGAGTATTCAATCGAACACAAACAGGACAATTTGGGCCAGCTCCAGGGCAAAATGCGTTCCAGGTATACAAGCATTTTTTCCCTGCGTATTTTCTCTGTTCTGTTCTCCTATTGATTATCATAAAAGGATTGCGAGTTGTCTATCTTGAGGAGAAAAAATAGTAGTAGTTATTTTCAAGAACAATCTTGCAATAGATTTGATTAAATAACAATCTAAGGGGGTGTTTGGAAACAAGATATTTCAAAAGATTTTGTCATATTATATGCTAGTTTAGAATATAATCTATGCACCAAAAAAGGAAGTGTTTGGATAACTTAAAAAGTATATTACAACTAGCAAAACCCCGTGGATAACCACGAAACCACCAAATGCACAGACTGATATGAATTATTTTTAATAAATTTATTAATTAGTAAACTTGTGAGTCCTTTTTTTTTTGTTGCTAATTTGATCTTTATGTTTTTTTCCAAATGTTTTATTCTTTAGGTGAGGCATGAATTGATTAAGAAAGATCAAATGATCATAAACCTAACAAATTAACCTGATATATTTAAGTGGGACCAAGATGAATGGGGTCCATCATCTCTATTCTAACCGTTCATAAAATCATATGATGCGGGCTGGGACCCATTAATTGATTGATAAGATCAAATGATCATAGACCTCTCAAATTGACCAAACCTAACCTATTTAAGTGGGACCCCCAAGATGAATGGGGTCCACAATCTATATTCTAACCGCCTATAAAACCATATTTTGCGGGATGGGACCCATGAATTGATTAAGAAAGATCAAATGATCAAATGATCGTAGACCTAATAAATTGACCTAATATATTTAAGTGGGACCCAGATGAATGGGGTCCACCATCTTTATTCTAACTGTCCATAAAATCAAATGTTGCGGGCCGGAACCCATTAATTGATTGATAAAGATCAAATGATGAAATGATCATAGACTTCTCAAATTGACCAAACCTAGCCTATTTAAGTGGGACCCCAAGATGAATGGGGTCCACCATCTATATTCTAACCGTCCATAAAACCATATGATGCGGACTGGGACCCATGAATTGCTTGATAAAGATCAAATGATCATAGACCTCACAAATTGACCAAACCTAACCTATTTAAGTGGAACCCCCCAGATGAATGGGGTCCACCATCTCTATTCTAACCGTCCATAAAACCATATTATGCGGGATGGGACCCATGAATTGATTAAGAAATATCAAATGATCAAATGATCGCAGACCTAACAAATTGACCAAATATTTTTAAGTGGGACCCAGACGAATGGGGTCCACCATCTTTATTATAACCGTCCATAAAATCAAATGATGCGGGCCGGGACCCATGAATTGATTGATAAAGATCAAATGATCAAATGATCATAGACCTCTCAAATTGACCAAACCTGACCTATTTAAGTGGGACCCCCAAGATGAATGAGGTCCACCATCTATATTCTAACCGCCTCATGAAATAATCTGATGCGGGCTGGGACCCATGAATTGCTTGATAATGATCAAAGTATTAAATGATCATAGACCTCACAAATTGACCAAACCTAACCTATTTAAGTGGAACCCCCCAGATGAATAGGGTCCACCATCTTTATTCTAACTGTCCATAAAACCATATTATGCGGGATGGGACCCATGAATTGATTTAAAAAGATAAAAGGATTAAATAATTGTAGGCATAACAAATTGATCAAATATGTTTAAGTGAGACCCAGATGAATGGGGTCCACCATCTCTATTCTAACCGTCCATAAAGTCATATGATGCAGGCCGGGACCCATGAATTGATTGATAAAGTTCAAATGATCATAGACCTCATAAATTGACCAAACCTAATTTATTTAAGTGGGACCCCAAAGATGAATGGAGTCCACCAGTCTATATTCTAATCGTTCATAAAACCATATGATGCGGGCTGAGACCCATGAATTGCTTGATAAAGGTCAAATGATAGACCTCACAAATTGACCAAACCTAACATATTTAAGTGAAACCCCCCAAATGAATGGGGTCCACTATCTCTATTTTAACCATCTCTATTCTAACCGTCCATAAAACCATATTTTGCGGGATGGGACCCATAAATTGATTAAGAAAGATCAAAGGATCAAATGATCATAGACCTAACAAATTGAACAAATATTTTTAAGTGGGACCCAGATGAATGGGGTTCACCATTTTTATTCTAACCGTCCATAAAATCAAATGATGCGGGCCGGGACCCATGAATTGATTGATAAAGATCAAATGATCAAATGATTATATACCTCTCAAATTGACCAAACCTGACCTATTTAAGTGGGACCCCCAAGATGAATGAGGTCCACCATCTATATTCTAACCGTCCATGAAATAATCTGATGCGGGCTGGGACCCGTGAATTGCTTGATAATGATCAAAGTATTAAATAATCATAGACCTCACAAATTGACAAAATCTAACCTATTTAAGTGGAACCCCCCAGATGAATGGGGTCCACCATCTTTATTCTAACCGTCCATAAACCATATTATGCGGGATGGGACCCATGAATTGATTTAAAAAGATCAAATGATCAAATGATCGTAGACCTAACAAATTGATCAAATATGTTTAAGTGAGACCCAGATGAATGGTGTCCACCATTTCTATTCTAACCGTCCATAAAATCATATGATGCGGGCCGGGACTCATGAATTGATTGATAAAGTGCAAATGATCATAGACCTCATAAATTGACCAAACCTAATTTATTTAAGTGGGACCCCAAAGATGAATGGAGTCCACCATCTATATTCTAACCGTTCATAAAACCATATGATGCGGGCTGGGACCCATGAATTGCTTGATAAAGGTCAAAGGATCAAATGATTATAGACCTCACAAATTGATCAAACCTAACCTATTTAAGTGAAACCCCCCAAATGAATGTGATCCACCATCTCTATTCTAACCGTCCATAAAATCATATTATGCGGGATGAGTCCCATGAATTGATTAAGAAATATCAAAGGATCAAATGATCATAGACCTAACAAATTGACCAAATATTTTTAAGTGGGACCCAGATGAATGGGGTCTACCATCTTTATTCTAACCGTCCATAAAATCAAATGATGCGGGCCGGGACCCATGAGTTGATTGATATAAATTTAGCACATCTGGTGTGTTGGCTTATTTAGGGATCTCATTGAGAGATTTTATTCTTTTGAGTTGAAGATGATTCTTGATGGAGAGATTTTAGATATTTTGAGTGTTGAATAGATATAGAGATTTTAGGGATAAGGGCAACTCCGGAAATAACATTGAAAAAAAATTTGAGGTTGCGCCACGTGTCTTTATGTGAGGAAGTGTATACATCCCTTTAGTAATATAGATATCTCTCTTTCTTCTAAAAATCCTCATATTACATTATTCAAGGATATGCTGTATAAGATAATCTTTTGTTACAAAATCTTTTTTATTTAGAAAGAACTCATGGGCAACTATTAATTATAGTGGCTCACTATAAGTTTTAACATTTAATGATCCTTATTGCGACGATGAATCCTAATATTACATTGGCCCCACAATGCTTACAAATTTAATGTGAGGTCCTATAACCATATCACAATTACATGGCCATTTTTAATTATCAATATTATGAGGGTCTTATTAATGTCACACTAGAGACCCTTCATCATGATTACCAACATTAGGTGGGTCCCATACTATCAAAATTAGCTGTGTTTCTAATTAATTACCAAAATTGAATTGTGTGATTGTAGTTAGAAGTTTGTCATCATTAAAGTGGTCCCACTATTTGATAGCTCCCCTTGTGTTAGTATGACTACAAATATCAAATGGGTCTCATAATTAGATAGATTCATCAATGATGCTTGACATTAGATAAGGTTCTACCAAAAAAATAAAATAAAACAGATAGGTTCATTTGTGATAATCACCATTAGATGTATTACACTATGGCTATCAACATTTGGCGGACCTACCTTAATCAAACAGTATTGCTTGGATCTCAAGGTTTTAACATTTAATCATGTGATTTTTTAACAATCGTGGGTCCTACCATGATTATTAACACATGTGATTACTAATTAGTGGGTCCTGCATTAGGTCAATTGATTACTCTCATTCCGTTTTTTATTTAGTATATATCATCTTGTGAGTTTTTTTTTTATAAATTGCCAAAAACTTCAAAGGCATATTGAAATTTGTAAAAATTGCCAAACACCACAAGTGACACTATATAATAATATGACACTATTTTATTCTATGATAATGAATTCTTACAATATTTTAACTTATTGATATTATATTATGTAGTTATCCAAACACCCTTAAGAAATAATTATTGATGAGCTGAGTGAGAATACCGTTACAGCAGTGTGATACAGACCTCTGTTTGTAATCATAAGGAAGGCAATGAAAGGCCATTACAAGCATTAGTTAAGGGTCACTTAGTTTCCGTTCAGCCCATTATTGATTATCATACTTAAAATCAAACTTAAAATCATACCGGTCTAAGTCTTGTCCACATCTAGTCTTATTAACAGATAAATCTAAACAATATATCCATACAAATTAAAAGGATGCTTTCATCAAACCGATAGAAGAAAAAAAATCATAAACAAAGAAATAAACAGAACTATGTAGTATATGCATTAGGAAAAATGGAGGTTTAACTGGATGCATTATCAAAATTGGAGGTTTAAGGTTATCATGAGATAAATGCGAGATTAACGACATGAATACTATTCGTGCTGTTTCTTGAGATTTCATTATGCTGAGTTGCTTTAACTTGGAATGCAATCCTGCTGTAAAATTCAAAACCTATTAGTCTATTTAAGAATTGACTAATGTCATCTTGAGTGCCATTATTCAGTTATATGATTCTTGCAACCATCGAGCCTGAACCTTTATTAATTCTAACTACTGTTCTAAGGACAAATTTGTGCTTTGACCAACATTTTCTTATGAGTCATTTTTCTTGACACCCTGGTGGGATCAAAACTCTCTCTACTACCAACTGATGCAATTGAAAGGCCAAATAGCCTACACGAGGACATTATTCTCGATTGTATGATCAAACTCCACAAAACATACAAATGAGACAACCTGAATAGGTAGACCTCGCCAAGATCCATCTTGAACGGTCACATGACCAACCTTTCTACAAGGCACACCTAACTAGAGAAACAGTTTCACAAAGAAAATCTTATTCCAAATTCTGCAATGAATGGAAATTTATACACCTTTTATAAAAAAACACAAGCCAACTACATATAAGCATTCTATTCTAAATAGGGAAACTCAATCCTAGTTGTAGAAGAAAGTAGCAAATTAGTTTCTTAAAAGAGTGCTATCTAGGAGGAAAAAAAAAGCAATGGAAATAATTAGAGAATCCATGAGATTTATCACTTTTGAACTTAAGCAATTGATATCCTTCGATTGAGATATCATATATGGGTCAGTCAACCAATCAAGCACAAACCCATCAAACAAAAATCACTGAAAAATCAAAGGCCCTTTAGAAAAGTACATAAAACCCATCAAAGTACATAGATCTTTGGCCTTTTCTTAGTGGAGTAGATTGTGTTAAGAAACAATTAGGGACTTGTTTCAATGTATCCTAATAACTATTAACTAATTTGTAACAATGAAAAAATTAATGTGACGAAACTATTGAATTATATAAATGAAGCATTAGGGCTGGTCATTGGGTGGGATCAATGACCAGCCCTCATTGTTTCTATCTTAATCCTCTTCTCTAAAAGCTAATCTCCATCTCTAACTTATTTAATCTTTTACCTAGGCCATGGAATAAGTAACCAAAAAAACCATAAGCAGAATACTTGTATTTCACAGCAAGTCAGCAACAACCATAAAACAGGGAGGAGGCTAGGGTTGGTGGATTGCTGGGCGGGTGGAGGCAGGGGTGGTGGGGGAAGAGGGAGGAGGCTAGGGCAGGCGAGTTGCTGGGCGGGTGGAGGCAGGGGCAGTGGGGGAAGAGGGAGGAGATTAGGGCGGACGGGAGGAGGCTAGGGCATTGGGTTGCTGGGCAGGTGGAGGCAGGGGCGGTGGGGGAAGAGGGAGGAGGCTAGGGCATTGGGTTGCTGGGCGGGTGGAGGCAGGGGCAGTGGGGGAAGAGGGAGGGTGAGTTGCTGGGTGGGTGGAGGCAGGGGGTGGGGGAAAAGGGTGGAGGCAGGGGCGGTGGGGGAAGAGGGATGGAGAGAGAGATCATACCTTGGCCTGGCCTGTTGCAGTTGCAAGAAGAATATTAGGTAGAAGAGTTCTATTACATTAGAAGGAGATTACAGGCATGGTGTATTTTATAATGTGAGATTTAATCATAAATTTCATAACTGTTACCGGGGGCTCCTATGGCTCCACTAAAAATAAGTTTGACCTCACCTAATATAATGGTAGCTGCTAAAAACATATCTTTAGCCTCAAAAGTATAGGCCGTGGAAAAAAGGTAGACGCTAAAACCTAAAAAAATTTCCACCAAAATTTGGCGCCATTAGAGTGGGATTTATACAGTCAACCACTGCTACGGGCACCACCAAAAGTTAATTAAAGTTAACTTTTAGCAAAGGCGGATTGGGATTTTTATTAGGGTTTTAAGTGGTGCTTACAGGCTCAAAATACAGGCATTATGTGTTTTTTTTCAAATTGGGTGGGGGCTTTCCTTATATATATGAGTCTGACCTTCGATGAATAATCAAAGTTGTTCAGAATGAGCACTCCATACATTTATAAGGTATCGTCAAATCTCATTTTGAATGGAGGTTATCTCACTGTATGATTGAACACACAATAAAGAAAAAGTTAATAAAACTCCATTTTTTAGCCATGGTTTTTTGTTTGATCAATCTTACGGTTGGACCAACTCAATTCTAAACAAAAAATTGGGATTCCCCATAATTAAGTAAGTTGATCATTTTGAACGACTCAAATTATCCACATATGGGCACGAGTGGGACCCACCCAAAAAAGTTCCCAGTATACTCCGCTAGAAGCTATTGTAGTTGACCCCAGAATTTAAAAATAAAATATGGAAGAGGCAGAGAGTTGGGAATAAATCAAAGTGATTAAAACGATGTGCTCATATAATTTTGGCAAAAAAGAATTTTACTAAATGAGGCTTTATGGACGCACACCTGTGCGTCGCCAGTAGGCAAAATAATTGTCAACGCATTATTGCATCGCCATTAGGAAAATACGTGTTGGCAAAACTTTCACACTCTTTTGGGGGAAATCTTTGTTGGCGCCAATGCGTTTTCCATAACTTTTGCCAACGCAGTTTTACTTGTGTCGGTAAAAGTAGCAATTTTCTGTGAGTTTTGCCAACGCAGTCCAAATATGATCGAAAATAAGTTTTTTACCGACGCTAATTTTCACTGTGTCGGCAAATAGTGTCGGGAAGTGTTTTCCACAACTTTTGCCAATGCGGTCTTACTTGCGTCGGTAAAAGTAGCAATTCTCTGTGACTTTTGCCAACGCAAATTTTCACTGCGTCGGAAAATAGTGTCGGGAAAGGTAAGTTTGTCATAGATGGGACTTTGCGGACGCAACTCATGCGTTGGCAATGGTGCGAATAAAAACTCAGAGCTTTCCCAACGCACACCTATGCATCGCCTGCAGGCAAGATAATTGCCAACCCATTATTGTGTCGCCAATTGGAAAAACACGCGTCGGCAAAACCTTCTCTCTCTCTTTTGGGGGGATTTTTTGTTGGCGCCTATGTGGTTTCCACAGCTTTTGCCAACGCGGTCTTACTTGCATCAGTAAAAGTAGCAATTTATGTGACTTTTGCCAACACAGTCCAAATATGCGTTGGAAATAAGACTTTTATCAATGTAAATTTTCACTGCGTCGGCAAATAGCATCGGGAAAGGTGCAGTTTGTTGTAGTACAATCATTTTCAATGGCACGGTCCTCTACTGTCAGCTTCGATGGCACCGTCATCTTCAGCGGCACGACCCTCTACTGTCGGCTTCGATCGCACGACCCTCTACCTTCAACTTCGATCGCACGACCCTCTACCATCATTTTTGACACGATCCTCTACTGTTAGCTTCGCTGGCACGGTTTTCTACTGTCAGCCTTGATCGCACGGTCCTCTACCGTCCTCAGTCATCCAAACAACTAGCATCTTAGCCGTGCGCCAGATCTCGGGCTCATCCTAAGCTCGATTAAAGTACACCGGCTAGGTATGACTCCTGTATCTCGGCTGCGCACCAGATCTCGGGTTCATCTCAGTTTGGGAGTAGTACACCAGCTGTGCATGACTCCCGCATCTTGGCTATGTGCCAGGTCTCACACTCGTGCTGGCACAAGCAATAGCAGCACTGAGTCGCATCTCGGCCTCATGCTGGCTTGGCCTCACGCTACTGTTTCGACCTCATGCTGGTCCTAACCACATGCTGGTTTGGCCTCACGTTGGCTACGGCCTCGTGCTAGTTTGACCTCATGCTGGTCTCAACCTCATGCTGGCTCGCCCTCACGCTGGCTATGACCTCGTGCTGGTTTGACCACATGCTGGTTTTGGCCACATGCATTCTTAGTGAAAGCACAAGAATCGCGGCCAACGAGACTACAGGCGGCTCCGGTCCTGTACCAGCCCATCATGTCTCGATTCCCGGCACATAGCATCTCGGCATCCACCTACCTAACTGCTACGCGCATTAGGGAAATGCCGGATCGCTGCCAACGAGACTACATGCAGCTCCGGTCCCATACCAGCCCGTCATGTCTCGGTTCTCGGCACATAGCATCTCAGCATCCACCTACCTAACTGCTACGCACATTAGGTAAATGCCAGATCACTGCCAACGAGATAATACTTCTGGTGAATAGCCAGCTGGTCATATCTCGGTCAGTACGCCTCTCCAGCTCGGCAGAAGTGCATCGAGGCCACACCAGCTCGGGAACACCTACCAGCCGAACGTGATTCGGTCCTCTCCAGCTTGGCAGCAGGTCCTCCTCCAGTTCGGCCACGCGCCTCAATTACATGTGCATCTCCAGCCAAAGAGACTACATCCCTGGTGACGAACCATGACCGCCAGGCTCGCCCATCATGATACTTAGCTTCCGGCCTCCAAGAATTATGGAACTCTAAGAGCTCAGAAGCTGGAGGGCTTTGTGTGGGGATGAATAGTTCAGAGCTATTTCGGTAACAGCACCACCAAGACCATTCCAGCTTCGGTAGGAGTACCAGCTGACAAATCTTGGCCTCAGCCTCCTAGGTGATAGCTCTACCGAGCTCCCCCATTTCGGCCATCTCCAGCTCGGCCTCTTTCACCTTGGCAGCAGCCCCAGAGACTCCACCTGGCAACAGTGCTAGGTAGTCCATCTCAGCCAGATCCCCCACCTCGGCCCATGCTCCCACGTCGGTCAAGTCTTGCACCTCGGCGCCCGTGCCAGGTGAAAGAAACTACGATTCAGATATGAACATCACTAAGGAAGGACGTCCATGGCTGATTTGTAACATGACAGATTTTAAAAAATCTGATCTGGGCAGCATAAATCAACCATATTGATCGCATAATAACTCCATGAATTCATGACCAACAAGTGTATAATTAAAGGAGAATCAAGAAGACTATCACCTTGAAGATTTGTAGACTTCAAATCTCTAAAAAAATAGATCCAAAGGGCTGAACTCAGACTTGCTATTACCAAACAACTTGTTGGAATTTTCTGCAGTAGAATTACCTTTGATCTTCTTCTCTATTTCACTTCCAAATCTGATTGGCTAAGATGGTGGGATCTTAATCTAGATTTCTAGATGGGTTTTGAGAACCTTTTTCTATGGAAAAAATATCAGACCTTGAACTATCTTCAAAGAAGCAGAAAGAGTGGCTGGACGTGTGGGATAGAGATCTCCTTGTGTTGGACGTCCAAGGGGTTAGCCTCCTTCCTTTTTATAGAAATCTATGGAATAGCTTTCCTTAAAAACTATCTCTTCTAATTCTCATAGATGTCCTAAAATGAAAGTATAATCTAAAGATTATTTCCTTTTAGAAACACTCCAATTAGAAAAGGAAACTAAGGAACATCCCACAAACTTTGGCAATTAGTAATCCTAGTTGCACAACACTTACTAATTTAAGTTTCTAATTCAAAAAGGAAACTTTCTTATAGGAATACTAATCCAAAGAGGAGTCCAACCTTCCAAGTAGAGAGACCTACTCAAAATTGGAAACCTTACCCATGGAATTCCCATTATGGACGTCCCACATACTAATGCACACTATGGCCCACAAATAATTTATCTAGAATTAAATTCATGCATGCCATCAAAGGCCTATTTGAATTTAAACTCAAAATTATTTTTCCACTAAAATAATTCAACCATATGTCATCTAAACAACTTAGAAAACCATGCCAATCTTGGAAAGTGACTAGAGAAGGGACCAAAAGATATATTTGTCATTGGCTCCCAAAATGACCAAAATGTCCATGCTAAACCCATAGCAACATAAAGACCATTTTAACCTTAACTCATTCCACTAAAGAGTTATGGTTGAACTCCAGGGACAAATATATAATATAATAAGCTCGTCATAAAATGACAGTTGTCTTCGACCTACTAAGTGTAATGACCTGAATGCCCCTCTATGTAACATCCATAATCAAGTCAGGTTATCCAATGTACTATCAACTGTCTCGATTACATCTAAACCTTAGAACTTCATATCCTTAACTTAATCATCATCCGGATATCATTCTCTTGGTCCAGGGAGCGACCCACAAGTTCAATATCCATATGGAACATCCATATACTAAGATCTTAGATTTTGATGATTAATCGGATAATTTTAAGGGGACGATCATTCCATCATTAGATGGCATAGATTCTTTATTGCATCTGCACGTCCCAACCGATCAAGTCCGAGTGCCCAAAATACAGAGCTATTGACCCATGAAAAGAATCTCACCCATAGTAAATTAAAGCACAAGAACTTGACTTCGTCAGTTCATCCACAAATGCTCAAGATTAAGAGCACCGATCACTCAGTAGCATGAGGTGGCTTGATCTCTCTCAGTGATAGTACTATTTTAGAGATCACACATACCATGGTCCTGTTCAATGCATTGCATATGCACTAATGAGATAAATCCGGAAAAGTCCTCCCATGACTTAGGTAAGTCACCCTGAATACAGGAGAGTCTCTCATTATAACTTATACCAAGATGAAGTGCCCAGCTCCATCTCTCAGTTATGAATAAATATGTTGTTTCCAGTGTCCATGAATTAGACCTATCTGTGTGTAGACACTACACACCTAATTCATTTACTAAAACCAATGGGCCTTACACAACCATATATATATGCATGTTTAAAGAGAAAATAGTCATTCCATTAAATAACCAGTAAATATCCAGTAACAAAGATGAGAGTGGAGCTAGTGGGCTTTAGGGCATACACCAATCCCAACAAACTCCCACTTGCACTAAAGATCACTACTTCCTAACCTAACACTCATAGACTCAACATGAGAAGTAAAGACTTTCTCAGTAAGAGTCTTAGTGAATGGGTCAGCTAAGTTATTCGCTGAAGCAATATGCTCCACCACTATTTCTCCATCCTGAATGAATTTCCGAATCAAGTGGTACTTTCTCTGAATGTGCTTTCCTTTCTTGTGATTCCTGGGCTCTTTGTACTGTGCTACAGCACCAATGTTGTCGTAGTACATGACAATCGGATTATGCACTGCAGGAACAACTCCCAATTCCAATAGGAACTTTCTGAGCCATACTGCTTCCTTCGCAGCTTCCGATGCCGCCACATACTCTGCTTCCATGGTAGAATCAGCAGTACAGTATTACTTGAAACTCCTCCATGATATAGCCCCTCCTGACAGAGTAAAGACATATCCTGAAGTAGGCTTTCTCGCATCTCTATCAGATTGGAAATCAGAATCTGTATACGCCAAAGGTGTTAGATCATCTGCTCGAAAGGTTAGCATATAATCTTTCGTTCTCCGAAGATACTTGAATATATGCTTAACAGCTGTCCAATGCATAGGTCCAGGGTTTGACTGATATCTGCTAATCATGCCAACGGCAAAGCAAATATCTGGCCTAGTACATAACATAGCATACATGAGGCTTCCAACAGCGGATGCATATGGAACTCTCCTCATGCTCTTTATCTCTTCAGATGTCTTTGGACATTGATCTCGAGATAGTGGTACTCCATGTCTAGAAGGTAACAAGCCCTTCTTGGAGTCATGCATGTTAAACTTGACCAATATCTTCTCAATATATGAAGATTGGGATAAGGCTAACATCTTATTCTTGCGATCACGCAAAAGCTTGATCCCTAAGATATAGCTTACCTCACCCATATCCTTCATCTGAAATTGAGAGGATAACCAAACCTTTGTGGATGACAATATACCTACATCATTTCCAATGAGTAATATGTCATCTACATACAGAACTAAAAATGCAACTGCTTTTCCACTTCCTTTCTTATACACACATGGTTCATCAATGTTTTGATCAAAGCCAAAAGATTTGACTGCCTGATTAAACTTGATGTTCCATGCTCTAGATGCTTGCTTAAGTCCATAAATGGACTTCTTAAGTTTACAAACCATGTTATCTTGGCCACTAGCAATGAAACCCTCTGGTTGTATCATATAGATGCATTCGTCAAGACTTCCATTAAGAAAAGCTATCTTGACATCCATTTGCCATATCTCGTAGTCATAATGACATGCGATGGCCAAGAGAATCCTTATGGACTTAAGCATAACCACTAGTGAAAAGGTTTCCTCATAATCGATACCCTCTTTCTGAGTATATCCTTTCGCCACCAGTCTTGCTTTGAAGGTTTCCACCTTCCCATCCACTCCTCTCTTCCTCTTGTAGATCCACTTACACCCTATGGGTTTAATTCCTTCAGGTGCATCTACAAGTTCCCAGACTTGATTGGAATACAAAGAATCCATTTCAGATTTCATCGCTTGCTGCCACATGCCAGCATCTATATCCGTTACTGCTTCATCATAACTAGTAGGATCCTCAACCAGATCTTCAGAGTCTGTCTTAAAAGACACTCCTAGATATCTTTCTGGCTATCTAGAAATTCTCCCACTACGACGAGACTCCGGAGTGTTAAAAGGAATCTCTTGTTCATCTACTGTCTCAGGATCTGGTACAGATGTTATAGGAGATCCCGGAAGAATCTCCCAAGGGTTTCTTTACAACTAAGCTCTTGGTGCATCATACAATCATCCTCCAAGTACCTAGCATGAGTGCTGATAAGCACTTTTTGCTCCTTTGGAAGACAAAAGATGCCACCTCTCATTCCCTTAGGATACCCAATGAAGTAGCACATTTCCGATCTGGGTTCTAGCTTGGTAGCTTTATCATTCAGCACATATGCTGGACAACCCCAAATGTGGATATGTCTTAAACTGGGTTTTCGACCTATCCACATTTCTTACGGTGTCCTAGGCACTGATTTAGAAGGTACCAGATTTAAAATGTATGTTGCTGCTTCTAGGGCATATCCCCAAAAAGATATAGGCAGGGTTGCATGACTCATCATGGACCTTACTATATCAAGAAGGGTACGGTTTCTTCTCTCCGCTACACCATTTTGCTGGGGGTGTACCCGGTGCAGACAACTGAGACACAATCCCATGTTGTGTGAGGTACTCTTTGAACTCACCCAGGAGGTACTCGCCACCTCGATCAGATCGAAGGGCTTTGATATGTTTCCCTAGTTGTAACTCCGCATCAGCCTTGAATTGCTTGAATTTATCAAACGCCTCAGACTTGCGTCGCATTAAGTAGACATATCCATGCCTAGAGTAATCATCAGTGAAGGTGATGTAATACTCATACACTCCTCGAGCTGGTTTGTTCATAGGACCACACACATCAGTGTGAATCAATTCTAACAACTCCTTTGACCTTAGTCCCTTTCCAGAGAATGACCTTTTGGTCATCTTTCCCTTGAGACAAGATTCGCACTGAGGAAAAGGTTCGAAATCTAATGAGCTCAGAGGCCCATCTTCTACCAACATCTGAATCTGTTTTAGGTTAATGTGACCTAAACGTAAGTGCCAAAGATATGTGTTATTGATTGAAGATACCTTTCTTTTAAGGGAAGTTGAGTTTTCTTGTTGTACATTATGTAGTGTGGGAGCAATAGGATATATATAAAATAAGTTGTCATGCATTCTACCGGAACATATTATATTTCCATCTCTACCGATATCAATACCAGAATGGAAGGAAACTGAATAATTAAATTCAATGAGTCTGGAAACTGAAATTAAATTCTTCCTCATGTCCGGAACATAGAAAATATTATTTAAAACTAATATCCTTTCACATGGAAAATATAAGGTAACAACTCCCACTGCAACTGCCCAAACTTTAGCTCCAGTTCCAACTCTAAAGGCAAACTCTCCTTTCTCAATCTTCTGCATTATCTGAAACCCCTGCAACGAATTGCAGATATGATTAGTGGCTCCTGAGTCTACTATCCATGAATTAGTAGAATCAACCACCAGACAAATTTCAATGTAGTGTGAAAAAGATGTACCTTTCTTAACTGAGGCTAGCAACTTGGGACAATCTTTCTTCCAATGACCTTTGAGGCCACACTTGAAGCATTTCCCTTTGGGCTTTCCATCTGTACCATTGTCCTTCTTTTTGCCAGTATTGTCATTTTTCTACTCTTTTCCCTTATTCTGCTTCTTATTGAACTTCTTCCCTTTCGGGTTTAATTTAGAGGAAGACTGGAAAAAGTGAGCTTGGGCTTTGGGCTTCATGATGGCCTTCGCCGCCTGGAGTTCTTTCATTAACTCAGGTAGAGTCATGTCCATCTTGCTCATATTGAAATTGAGCTTGAACTGATTGAAAGAGTCCGGCAGAGTTTCGAGAATCATATCAGTTTGACTCTCTGCATCAATCTCAGCCCCTAGAATCTCAGCTACATCGAAACAATCCATCAGCTTGAGCATATGCTCTCTGACAGGTGTTCCCTCAGCCATCCTAGTATTCATGATAGTCCTTATAGCAGCTTGCCTAGCTGGCCTGCTCTTGTCTGCGAACATCTCAGACAAGGACATCATGATTTCATAGGCTGTGTCCATATGCTCGTGCTGTGTTTGCAACACGATGGACAAGGAAGCAAGCATATAGCATTTAGCCATGCTATTTGCTTTCTTCTATTTCCTCTCAGCCTCTAACTGGTCATCAGTAGAATTAGCATCAATATCAGGACAGGTTTCCAACAAGACATACTTGTACTCCTCAGCAGTGAGTACTATGTCAAGATTTCTCTTCCAATCTACGTAATTAGGTCCAGTCAGTTTGTTCTCACGAAGAATGCACATCAACGGACTAAAAGAATCTTTACCCATCTCTCTCTGGATATGAAACGGTTTATAATTAAACAGGCAGTATATATGTAATATGCATATGGTGCTTGTTATAAAAGGAAAAACAAAGCACAAAACTTTTTACATTATTTAACCCTAATCATAATGTATCAGTGTTTCAACCTCCTCATAGACCCTCCATCGAAGGGATGGCCGAGCCTACAGTCACGTTGAATTTGGATTATCACTTTTTGGATACACATATCCAGTGGTAGTCCAATCACTGATTGGTTTGGCCTCATATGACAAATAACTCTTAACTCCTAGGGAGAGGTTATTACCGTCTTATGTCAAGTGTTTTACCATCTCTTATGAAATTTCCCAGAATGTCTATGACTTAAGTCCTCCGAAGGAAAGTGACTTTTATCCATTCTAAAAATGAACTTTAGTAAAGAGCTCCACCGAAGGGATGGCCGCTCCCACCAACACTTCATTGACATTCTATAGAAGTGAACTTTAGTAAAGAACTCCACCGAATGGATGGCCGCTCCTACTAACACCTCATTATGAATATTCACATTAGTTTACCCATTAACCCATCAAAGCGGTCTTTAGTAAAGAACTCCACCGAAGGGGTGGCCGCTCCTACTAACACCTTAATGAGATAATATGAACCGAAAATGGAAGGCCGTGGGGTCTTTCCAAAAACCCCTCTCCCACTTTATTATTTATCACTAGGGTTTATACTTTTTACCTTTACATTGTTTACTCAAAAGCTCTTTTAAATCTAGCAAACTTAGTTAATTAAATTCATGACTCAATGACTTAAGTCATCTTAAAAATAAATAACCTTTGCTTTAAAACATTTGAGAAAAACCCTTTAAAGAATCAAAAACCTAACTTGGGTTACGGGAACCCATAGGTAGCATCTAATTAGATTTTAGTTTAGCCTCTTTTGGATACCAAGGGTACCAAGATAAACTAAACCCTATCCAATTTTAAACCTTAGACAAAATAGAAGGTGCTGGTCTAAGTTCTGTTTAAAATAATTTGCCAAACTAAAAACAATCTAATATAAAAAGGTGCCAATTTTAAAACCTAATGGTGGCCATGTTTCTAGGTGACAATTATAGCAATTATATAAAGCATTCATCGATGCATTCCATATATAAGAGCAAATAAAAGTATGCAATCCTTGATAGCTCCCTGCTCTTCGGACTTTTAATCCTTATCGAACTAGGACATCAAAAAATAGATCTCATCTTGCACCAAGAAGTCTTGTCTCCTCCACTACTAAGGAATCCGGTTACTTGCAACCTATCTTGCTTGAAACTTTCTTCTTTTTGCTTGTTCCAATAAATTAAATTTATACAAGCAAACCCATAAAAAACAAAACCCCAAATTGCATCGGAGATGCCTATGCCTTTGAAGAAAGCTTACATCAAAACTAGTTGGAATAAAAGTAAAGAAAGAATTACAACTTCCTATGATTGCTAAACGCACAATCGTACACTTTCCAACTAATGAAAAAACATCCAAATCCACATAACAATCATGCGAACCATCAAGGATGCAATACATGGCTGCAAACAAAGAGGTTAGTGCATGCAAAACACTATGTGCATCATTAAACAAATATGGAAAATAAATTCCAGCAATGTTAATGAAACTTGCACACAACATGCATCACTAAAGAAATCTAGATATAACTTTAGTAGGGTGCCACCATGCCCATAATCAATCTAGAATTAATTAAACACAACATGGGATCATGATTTCACATAGAGTGGCTCTGATACAACTGAAAGAAACTGCGATTCAGATCTGAACATCACTAAGGAAGGACGTCCATGGCTGATTTGTAACATGACAGATTTTAAAAAATCTAATCTGGGCAGCATAAATCAGCCATATTGATCGCATAATAACTCCATGAATTCATGACCAATAATTGTATAATTAAAGGAGAATCAAGAAGACTATTACCTTAAAGATTTGTAGACTTCAAATCTCTAAAAAAATAGATCCAAAGGGCTGAACTCAAACTTGCAATTACCAAACAACTTGCTGGAATTTTCTGCAGTAGAATTGCCTTTGATTTTCTTCTCTATTTCACTTCCAAATCTAATTGGCTAAGATGGTGGGATCTTAATCTAGATTTCTAGATGGGTTTTGAGAACCTTTTTCTATGGAAAAAATATCAGACCTTGAACTATCTTCAAAGAAGAAGAAAGAGTGGCTGGATGTGTGGGATAGAGATCTCCTTGTGTTGGACGTCCAAGGGGTTAGCCTCCTTCCTTTTTATAGAAATCTATGGCATAGCTTTCCTTAAAAACTATCTCTTCTAATTCTCATAGATGTCCTAAAAGGAAAGTATAATCTAAAGATTTATTTCCTTTTAGAAACACTCCAATTAGAAAAGAAAACTAAGGAACATCCCACAAACTTTGGCAATTAGTAATCCTAGTTGCACAACACTTACTAATTTAAGTTTCTAATTCAAAAAGGAAACTTTCTTATAGGAATACTAATCCAAAGAGGAGTCCAACCTTCCAAGTAGAGAGACCTACTCAAAATTGGAAACCTTACCCATGGAATTCCCATTATGGACGTCCCACATACTAATGCACACTATGGCCCACAAATAATTTATCTAGAATTAAATTCATGCATGCCATCAAAGGCCTATTTGAATTTAAACTCAAAATTATTTTTCCACTAAAATAATTCAACCATATGTCATCTAAACAACTTAGAAAACCATGCCAATCTTGGAAAGTGACTAGAGAAGGGACCAAAAGACATATTTGTCATTGGCTCCCAAAATGACCAAAATGTCCATGCTAAACCCATAGCAACATAAAGACCATTTTAACCTTAACTCATTCCACTAAAGAGTTATGGTTGAACTCCAGGGACAAGTATATAATATAATAAGCTCATCATAAAATGACAGTTGTCTTGGACCTACTAAGTGTAATGACCTGAATGCCCCTCTATGTAACATCCATAATCAAGTCAGGTTATCCAATGTACTATCAACTGTCTCGATTACATCTAAACCTTAGAACTTCATATCCTTAACTTAATCATCATCCGGATATCATTCTCTTGGTCCAGGGAGCGACCCACAAGTTCAATATCCATATGGAACATCCATATACTAAGATCTTAGATTTTGATGATTAATCGGATAATTTTAAGGGGACGATCATTCCATCATTAGATGGCATAGATTCTTTATTGCATCTGCACGTCCTAACCGATCAAGTTCGAGTGCCCAAAACACAGAGCTATTGACCCATGAAAAGAATCTCACCCATAGTAAATTAAAGCACAAGAACTTGACTTCGTCAGTTCATCCACAAATGCTCAAGATTAAGAGCACCGATCACTCAGTAGCATGAGGTGGCTTGATCTCTCTCAGTGATAGTACTATTTTAGAGATCACACATACCATGGTCCTGTTCAATGCATTGCATATGCACTAATGAGATAAATCCGGGAAAGTCCTCCCATGACTTAGGTAAGTCACCCTGAATACAGGAGAGTCTCTCATTATAACTTATACCAAGATGAAGTGCCCAGCTCCATCTCTCAGTTATGAACAAATATGTTGTTTCCAGTGTCCATGAGTCAGACCTATCTGTGTGTAGACACTACACACCTAATTCATTTACTAAAAACAATGGGCCTTACACAACCATACATATATACATGTTTAAAGAGAAAATAGTCATTCCATTAAATAACCAGTAAATATCCAGTAACAAAGATGAGAGTGCAGCTAGTGGGCTTTAGGGCATACACCAATCCCAACAAATCGCCAACCAGGTCAAGGTCGCTCCCGATCTCGGTCATCCCTGATCTCAGTCACGCACCTCAGCTATAGTGCTAGAGCTAGCCAAGGCAGGCACTGACAGCTGTCCTCCCAAAGACACTCAAGTACTCTACAGGACGTGCGACAAGATAAGGGCGCCGCCCATATCTTCTGACAAAAACGGCGTCCACAGCTCCCAAGATGCTAGGGTAAGGCCCGACTGATAGGAAATGGGCTACAATGGGACATTCCCTGTCAAGTACAACCACAAAGTCAAGAGACTCTCGCTCTTTCTTCTCTCCTATTTATATAAGGACCAGCTCCAAGACACAGAGAGGAATGGCAATTGACATGCTGGTACGCCATCTTCTTCCCCAAATCTCCATCCTACTGCTAAGTTCCTTGAACTGACTTAGGCATCGGAGAGCCCTGCGCTGCCCAAGCCAGGGTCCTCTGACTCTCTTCTTCTCCCTCTTCTAGGTCTCAAGGCAGCAGTTCTTCTTCCATCATCAAGGAGTCGTAACCTCCATCTTCCTGAAGTGAGTCTCAAAATCACTACCCCCGGGTCTGTGAATTTTTGTGCACTTACAATCACCATCCAGCTTCCATTACGAGGCGGCTACCATCTCAAAGAAGAAGATTTAGAAATTTCACCATGTAGATTGACTTTCTTGGCTTTCAGAATTCTCCAAGTTTTCACACATTCAGCTTTCAAAATGCTCAAACCCCTAGGGCTCTATTTCTTTGGAGGCATTCTAATGACAATTACAAATGTCAAAAATTTATTGTTAGCATTTTCAAATAGAATTCAAAAAATCAACATCTTAAAAGGTCACTTTTGGTTATATATTTCGTCTTTTCTTCTTCCTACTCCTTTCATCTTATATCATGTCATTAATCCATGCATCATGTTTTAAAACCATGCTATAGCGAGACCACATTCGAACGAGCCACAAATATGCAGAACATTCATGTTTAAATCAACACTTCCATCTCTCCAAAGATGCAGAACCACAAAAGATGTAGAACCTTGTGATTCATCCTATGGATTGAAACCAAGAGATATCAATTTCTGGGGATGAACCCCATATATGAAGAGGCAAGCTCCTCTTGGACAAATGGCGTGGAAACTGGTGGAATTATACAAACAGGCTTGGGCCATTATATCAAATGGTGTAGAAAAAAAAAAGATGGCTCTAAAGACTAAACCGACAGAATGATTCTATTCTTCAGTTATAAATTTGAGAAAAAATCCCAAATATCAAATCTCAACACTTTCTTTTAAGACAGATTCAATTCCATACAGCTGAATTTACACATAACATATCAAACATTCTCATAAAAAATTCTCTTTCTAATTAAAATTTGAGTACAAATGTGACGACAAATATACATCTCTGAACAGATTCCTTAATAAGAATTTGAGAGAATACATTTTTGCCAAAAAAATCTCTGAATACAATTTAACAACAATTAGGACTACAAACAATTTCTGAATATTGCTTGAAGCTTTCTCCAATCTTTTGATTCCATGCGAAAGAGAATACAGCAACCTCCATTTGTCAGATAAAACTGGGAACTAGATTTTAAAAAAAATTCAAAGAAAAATGTAGAGTCATCACTTCCTGTAGACCTGTAAAATTTGCAGTACTTATTCTTTGTGAGAAACTACTTTTATGCTTAAATCACTAAACATATTAAATATGTTTCAAACATCCATAACAGATTTACTGCTATTAAAAAACACTCCATAATAGATTCAACATCCATACTACATCTAAATCAAATTTCCCAAAATCCATTTCAAACATGTAACTTATTATTTTTCAAACATCCCCAATCCACATGAACAGTTTGAACATTCAGGTTTCAACATCTGCACTTTCAACCAGTCAGTGCATCTAATTTAGGAATTAGATGAGTTTTAGAGAAATGCATTCAAAAAAACAGATTTGAAATGAAATGGGTGAGATGAAAAAAAAAACAAATAAGAAAAAAAGAAAAAAAAACATATTTCAAATGAAATGGGTGAGATGAGAAAAAAAAAAAAAACAGATTTCAAAGGAAATGGGGAGAAAGGTGACGAGCATCTATGTAGCAATAGCTGGCGAGCATGTTGTGCGATGGCGGACGTGGCTGAGCTGGCACAGATTGGTGTACAGAGAGGAAGAGACGAAGGAGATGGAAACAGAGGTCTTCAGCGAAAACAGAGATGGAAACGGACATCCTCAGTGAAAAAACAGAGAAGATGAAAACGGACCTTTTGTGGTGAAAACTGTGGTTTTGATGGGATGGAAGTAGATGACTGTGCGATATCCTACCTACCTAGGATATCGAACTGTGCGATATCCTAAGCTCTTAGGATATCGAATCCTGCGATATCCTACAGCCATAGGATATCGCAGGAAAAAGGGTATTTCCGTCTCATTTTGTACGTTTTTTCTGTACTATCTTTCATCCGATAAATTGTAATGTTTCATCTTTAATGGGGGAGTCTTGGGCCGTCCATACAGTAATTTTCCCTAGTTAGTTTGACAAGGCAAATATCAAGTACGAGCGCTATGATAACCTATCTGTTTCTTTAATTCTTTTTTAAGGATTTTATCCCAAATATCATCTTAGATTCATTGTAAGAAAAAATAACTTAAAAGATATGTATGTACTATAGTCGTCTCAGGAGCCTTTTTTTTTATTTTTTTTTATTATTTTGCCGAGCTGTAATATCCACGCTCACCTGCATATACGAGAGGAAGACATCCCCACTCATTTTTCCTTTTTCTTTACAGTTAAACAACAATATCGTCGCCCAAGTCAGATTCATATTAGACTTGCAACAATGCATTGAGAAGGTCGTCATTCAGGACTTTTATTAAGTGGTAGGAAGACAAAGTCTGTGATATTGTGGGATATTCATGACATCCCTCGCTATTTAAAAAAATTATCAATACAGTAGAAGGAAATATAAAACAAGCTCATATGAGATGACAAAAGCTATCATGTATTTTTTTTAAACAAAGAAGAAATTGTGCTCAATGCAGTGTTCTAAAACTCATCCTAAACACGAGAGAGTTCTTGAAATCATGGATGAGTGGACTTAACATCAGCCAAGGTGTTAATAAACCTGATGCTAGTAAATAGTGGATCCATTAATCTTAGGTAAATGTTCAAGATCCAACAACATAAATGAAAAAGGTACCATGAACCAAACAGTAGAAACCATGAACCAAAAGCTAGATGATCAATTCACAGGTCTCGCTATAGCGAGATTATGCTCTGTTTTCATTTTCATGTCCCCACTTCAACCTCTGTTCCCACTAATAACAATATCTTCCATGAAAAAATGGTAAAATAAGTAGACAACAGCATCACTAACAACAATATCTTCTATGGAAGTTGAGCCTTATACCAGATTTATCGCCTTCAATGATGGAAAGAAATAATAGAGAATTCTTATAATATGAAGAGTGAAACCAAGTAAAACCAAATTCCATTGAACTGCACGAGGCTTTTTTTCCTATATGTTTGTTAAAAACATTTTAAAAAAAATTAAATATTTTTTTTTGCTCAACACCTCGTTCACAGACCCCCCCCCCCTCTTCTCGTTCACATACACCCCCTTTTCCAGAGAGTGGTCTCGCTATAGCGATTTTTTTTTCCACAGAATGTCTCTCGCTATAGCGAGACATATTTTCACTAGCTTCCAGTGAGTGGTCTCGCTATAACGAGACATATTATCGCTATGGCAAGGATGTAGCGAGGAAATTAGGAAAATAGAGCAAGAGCATGAGTGGGAGGCAGGGACCATTCTCGCAATAGCGAGAACAGGTCTGGCTATAGCGAGAATACAGTCTCGTTGTAACGAAACTTGATCTCGCTATAGCGAGAATAAATCTCCACATCTTGAAAGCACCCCTCTCTTTTTCGGTGTGGGTCCTTCCTCATGGGTTGTGCTGCGCAGTTGCGACGGGGCTGGAGCTGGAGTTGAAGTTGAAACCATGACTCTTTTGAATCCATGGGGTTTGTGAGGTTTAACACAAGATAAAACCGGGAGAAAAAGAGGGTTGGGGAGACAAGAGAGTTTGAGAGAGATGAGACTTAATGAAAGTTATGGGGAAGAAAGACCGGAAGTCACAAGGAGGAGCAAAGTTTTTTCATCGCTGGAAAAATCGAGCGGGAAGATGAAAGCTTTGGACGGGATGATGGGAGTAGGTAACTGTGTGATGTCCTACATATCGAACTGTGTGATATCCTAAGAGCCTAGGATATTGAATTTTTCGATATCCTACATCCCTAGGATATCGCTGGAAAAAAGGTAAATTCATCCAGTAAATTACTTTCTTTTATCTTTTATTGGATTTTGGGCCGTCCGTACGGTAATTTTCCAAACTAACTAAACGAAATTGACTAGTGGTACTTTAATCTCTGACCTGGTGTCTCCTGTCTGGATTGACCTTTCTTACTGGACCTATTAATAGATGGTCAGGTTTGAGTTAGGCCTATAACATGGTACTCTCAGCCTGACTCGATGACCTTTGCCCCATGTGGAAGTGGGTCTCACATATAATATTTCTGCAGGACTTACCACGGAGGGACCACACTGACACCCAAACACCGAGCAGATGGGTATGGTGCACTTCATCGCACCACCCAAGCCACAATACTCAAATGTTTACAAGTCCACTCCCACAATACATTATGGCGATTTCATCTACACCCACACTCAAACTTCAAGCAGATTGAATGATCCCAACCCTTCATTAGGAGGGTTTTTTCAAAGAAAAGAATGTCACAATTACCATATCCATAAATAGGAAAGAGAGTGCATAATTTCAGTTCAATTTCCCTACACTCATCCTTTTGATTGTGGTGCAATATCTCAAGCGGGCCACACTCCACTTCAACAAGTCAAGTCCAATCGCTTTCTACCAAAAAAAACAAGTCCAATCACTTCTTCTTCCTTGCAAAAACGTCTAATCACTTTAAACACTTTCTTTGGTTCTCACCTAGTTATGGCATATGTCTGAGTCACAAGACCATGAGTCCCCACATGTGTCAGTGCTTGGAGAAGAGCACAGCTACTCTTCATTTTTAATGGAAGAGGGACCATATGCTTTCACTTAGCTACAAACCAAACTATACAAGACATGCTCTCATAAAGTTAAAAAAAAAAAAAAAAATGGGAGTTTGGGACCTCGTCCTTTTTTTTTTTTTTTTTTATATCAAAGGGTTTTTAAGTTTTTGAACTGGATTAAATTCTTCGGGTCCATAGGAAAGTCAGATAAATACCCCCGTGGCCTCAAGGTTGTAGTACTAGTAGACTCAACCTTCGATTCTTGAAGAAGGGGGAACCGGGAGTCGATACCAAGACCTCTAGCTCCGGAAGAGGGAGGAAACGTGGTCTTAACCACTCGGCCAACCCCTTGAAATTATTTGGGACCCTGGTCAAGGCCAAAACTTTTACTTACCTATCGGCCAATATTATGATCCAAACTGTCTTGCTTCCCACAATATGTTGTGTTCCTTTTAGAATAAAACCGTTACATAACAGCCATGTTTCAGAAACAATAATATAGTAAGTACATGTTTAGATTGGAAGAACTAATTTGCCTTGTAATTAAGTTATTTGTTGTTTAAGTTACTCATATTAGTTACTGGCTTACTGCGGTGGACAAGACGACTGATACTTAAGTTTTAACTCTTGTACATCTTTATTTCTTCTTCCTCTGCAAGCGAGAAACGAATGTGCCCTTCTTCTTTATTCCAAACTGAAACTCTGCAAATATCCTCTTCTTTCTCTATGGGAATTCTCATATTATCTAAAAAATAACATCTCCAAACCGATATGACATTTTCTCTTCATTTGACTTTCTCCTTTGGGTTGGGTTTGTGGACGAGAGGATGAAAATGTGTTTTTTAGTGCGGAAGGTTGATATTGAGACACATCTCATTTCAACATAAAAATAAAATAAAATGCAATTGGTCTAAGGGGACACTTCCGTACAAGGGAAACTAAGAGAGTCTTTTTGGTGTATTCCGCATCTAAAATTTATAATTTAGAATCACCATATATTAAGATTCATATGATAGAAAATGAAAGCAAACTATGGCTCATATATTGTATTCAATTTAACCAGATTGGTGTATTAGGTTACATAGGGACAACTTTTGGGTTCAATGGTGTTTTAATAATTAAACGGGATTTTCTTATGACTTACTATATGATGTAAACTGCAAACGCTAGGACATAAAACAATGGAATAGAAATATATTTTTCTTTATCCGTATACATAGGCACACCATCAAACCACAAAAAATCGGTGATTTACTTCGTGCGCTTTTCGTGTGCTTAGTGCCTGTGTTCATCCATAGTAGGCTCTCTTTTTTTCACTTTTTGCATATTTTGGATAGTGATGAACATTTCGGGGTTCTGCTTCCACAGCCTGTATACATATGAGAAGGAGAGAGATCAATGGGTGGGTTGGTACACCCATGAGGAGGCAACCATGTGGATGTGTGGGGAACAACACTCGCAAGATGCTCCGGCAATAGCCCCATATAAATATAAAGTACGAAACAGGTACACACATCTTTTATGCTCCTCCAACCTAAAAACGTCCTTCTCATCTTTCTAGAGACGCCACTAAGCATGAACCTGCGGTTGGGATTTCTTCCAGGGCATAGAAGTGGAACCCACCATGAACACCTACCATTTATCCATTCCATAATTTCCATTATTAGAAAGAAGAAAAGGGGAATTGTTGATACATACATTACAGGCCCCATAGATCAAATGGTTAGTATGCTCTCCAGAGCATCATATTCTACCAGTGTCCTGTCTACATCCATGTTAGAGGATCAATTCTTGAATGGCTGTGATCATACATTTAGGTGTGGTAAATCCTGGTCTAACCCACCAATCTAATCATTTGTTATTGATAATTGACATCTTTGACATGTTTAATGAATGGGTTGGATTTTAGTTGGGTATATGTTTATTAGGCAACTCTTTAGATTTCCTACAGCCAATCCAACCTAATCCATTACAATGCGGCTAGGCAATTGGGACTACATCCTCACCGGACTTGACCTATTGATTTATGATTCAAGTTACCCTTTTAACTTTATAATTAGTTTAAGTTGAGATGTCCAATTGACTTGATCTATTAATGTATGATTCAGGTTAATCATTTTAACTTTCAAATTTGTTTAGTAGAGATGTCTTACTCAATTATAATTGGTCTGGGTATAATAACCGTGCATACT
The DNA here is from genome assembly GCA_012931725.1 of Litsea cubeba. Classification (NCBI taxonomy): domain Eukaryota; kingdom Viridiplantae; phylum Streptophyta; class Magnoliopsida; order Laurales; family Lauraceae; genus Litsea; species Litsea cubeba. The sequence continues at coordinate 102,453,706 of CM022944.1, read as the reverse complement.
TTAGTAGGGTAACCTAGATCAATGTAGCAACGACATAGCTCCACTTTGGGTCACAGCAATCTATATTGTGGGTGAACTCTCCTTCAAAACGTACATGATTTTGACTCAAGATTCAATTCACCAGTGGCTTAAGTTTTGATTTTCAGATGGGAAGTTAAAAATTGGTTGGGATGAAGAAATGGGTCTGTCGTATGAAAAGTTTTACATGTAGAACCTAACCTCACTTTAAGTTAAAAGTGAAGCTTGTATCCATTTCAATGAAAGTAAATGAATTATTTCATTTCATCCCACCCCTTGAGAGTTGAGACTGAAAGAAGTTGCTGGTCCTAGATGGGTGTCGGAACCGAACACGCCGAGAACCTTGTGCGTTCCGGTGTGAGGTAGACCTGCAAACTAGCTGCTAATGCTCTCAGATCTTATGGATGATCAACCAAGAGTTCCCATCTCCCTTATATAAAGCAATCCCTAGAGTTACAACTCTATCCGGATTCTACCTCTCCTGGAATCCCACATCTCCTGACCAGCGTGGGAATTCTGCCAACTGAGAGTCTGAACTTGATCCAAACTCTACCACTAAGAGTTTGATCCTTATCTGACTCAACCAGATCAAGACTTGTTGGGAGTTCATCCGCGGCACACCGCCGGGCTCGATCTGGCGTGGGCTCAATGGCAGTCGGGCCACACAATTTTCCTAACAGAGACACATCTCATTGACACAAGCCCAATGTCCGATAATGAATTATCAATTGCGATTACGAGAGTCAATAATCCTTCAGACTTTTTTTTTTTTTTGTAAATAAAATTCTTCATAGACCTTAAGTTTGGGTTTGGATGGACATTTCTGTTTCAATTAACCAATAGCTTAGGTTCGTGTTAGGTCTACTTTTCCATTTAGCTCGATCCAAATTTGACCATACTGAACTAATTACACTATAACCAACCAATCCAACCCAAACTTGCCTGTAAAATTAACTTTTGAGCAAGTATTTTTATTTTTTGGCACACAATTAAAAGGGTTCAGACCCTAGAGACCAAGCTATAAAAGAGAAACATGTTCATGTAAGAAGATGAGGTCAACTTACTAAGAGAGAGAAACTTGTTCGCATAGAACCCATGGGTCAATCCCTATTTGGTTGGATGTAAAATGAAAATCTAACAAACTTGACTATATCCCCATGTTCTCAACTTTAAGAGTTGATTTTGGATTGACATTTCATCATGATAATAAATTAAACTCATTTAATTAAACACCAACCATGGTGTTCAACCACATCCGAACCATTGCCATCTCTAACTAGGGTCCACAAGAAAATGGCCACTTACCTCACTTATAAGTGATAACAATTCTCCAGAGTTCGAACTCTGAATACGCCACCTTTCTTTTCATTCATGCGGGCTTCTTTCTTACCTTTGTAAACTTTTTTCTCCCTTGTATAAATGTCTTTCCGTGTGTACTCGGGCCTACTCTTACCTCCCAGCGGCCTGGGTTGGGGTAATAAAACTTAGGATCCACAAAAAGTATATCAACCCCATGTTCCATATGGTGCTCTACCCAACCATGCTTATTGCCATTTGCCACCCTGCACAAACTCAGTGGGTACAATGCGAAAGCTTTAGTAGTCCTGAGGCCTAACATATTCCCTCTCAATAAATAATGCTACAATTGTAGGGAGGGGATGACAGAGGTAATGAAAGCAAGAGAGACCTCTCCCAAGTCCCAACATATAATCCGACTCCCCAATGCATTGCCCATATCTCCCTCTCAAAACTAAGTAGAAAAACCCTCTCTTTCCTTGCCAAAAGAAAACCCAAAACCCCCCACCCACTTGTCAGTTCAAGAACCAGTAGCAGAAGAAGAACTGTGATCTCCTTCCTCTTTGTAGAAGAAGAAGAAGATGCCAAGGCCTGGGCCGAGGCCGTACGAGTGCGTGAGAAGAGCATGGCACAGTGACAGGCACCAGCCCATGAGAGGCTCTGTAATCCAAGAGATCTTCAGGTAATATGAGCTGGGTTTTGGTTCTCATTTTTCTTACTTGCTTGTCTCAGTGCCTACTACTGTTTTTTGTTCAGACTTGTGAATGAGATTCACAGCCCTGACACAAGGAAGAACAAGGAATGGCAGGAGAAGCTGCCTGTTGTTGTCTTGAAGGCCGAGGAGATCATGTATTCCAAGGCCAATTCGGAGGTAAAATCTCATTCTCAACTATAACGTCCTTTTTTTCGGCTTTTGGGCATATGGGTCCTCTCCAAATTTCATCATTTTTGTGTACTTTTGCCCCTTGTGAGGGATTTGGTTTTCTGTTTTTGCAAATGGGTGTTTCGGTAATCTTCGGATTTCTCTTGTTTTCAGCTGTTTCTGCTTGTGGGTTATTTGATTTCATCGTTTTTATCTTGTTTTGTTGTGCAGGCAGAGTACTCAGACCTTAAAACAATCTGGGAGCGGGCCAACGATGCCGTTAATACGATTATTCGGAGGGATGAGAGTGCTGAAAGTGGAGAGTTCTTGGAGCCTTGTATTGAAGGTATGTGTACTTCTATCTGATTCTTTTATTGGCAATTTTCTATTGTCTACAATCCACCGTTTCTGTATCCTTTCCTTGGCAAGATGGTAATGGTATTGCACTTTGTAGTCTTATAATATTTGGCATTATGTTCTCTTAAGAAGAATATTGGGTGAAACATGTTTGGTTTTTGAGGAGCTCTGCCAGTGATGTCATGGAAGACCTGATTTGAACTTAATTTGTTAATCGAGCACAAATGTGTTCTAGGCTTAGGCATTAAATGGCATTGCTCAAATGCGTTGTTAATGCCATTCTTTTGTTATTGTTTAAGTAAAAATATGAATTATCCATGGGTAATACTCCAAAAACTCTGGGTTTACATTAACTAAGTGTACATTATTTCAAACATGCAAAATGGCCTAACCGTCAAACCCTTAACCCACCATGAGATTTGGCAGTCTTTCCAGCTTAATGCTGAACTGGTTGTTATTCACTGTTGGATTCAACAGTACAAAATAAATAAATGAATTTGACAACCCCCCGCCCCCCTGGCACACACACACCAAAACCTCCATATTAGAGAATGTTCTAGAGAAGGTTGGGTTTGGCAAGGATGATATTAGATTATAATGGATTTGGGTTATTAGGGTAGAATCATATTTGATTAGGTTTCCTTTTATAAGTATGATTGGATTTCAATGGAATAACTTTCAAGATTTGCAAAAATGTAGCCTCTAAAATTTTTTCATGGCATGCATTTAGGTTACTCTGTTGGAAAAGCAAGGTTGAAACTTCTTCCATCTAGGCTGTGTGGGGCCCATCCACTGGATGTCCCTTATGAGGATTGTGTTATAGGAAGTTTGATTGGAGATAGATTTCTAATAGAAGAACATGAATCACACTCCAATAGGTAAACATGTGTTGAAAGAGTGCGGTTATATTTACTAGTCCAACTAAGGTTCTCCATGGGTATGGTTGACCATTCCTATGTGTGCACAATCTACCTCTCCTTTCTTCTTTCCTCTTCATCTCACCTTCTTGATGAGGATTCTCAGTAGTCAAGGGTAGCCTTCACACAGAAATTTGAGCCTGTGAACCAGGAGGGATGAGTTCATGGAGCCTGCTTTACTAATGGACCCGTTGGATCTTTCTTTGTGAGATGCTTTCAACTGAACATTAGTGATTTAATTTTTTGGGCTGCTGGTTCAACTAGGATGGGATGGGCCTAGGTATTGATCAAGCCCAGTCCTGGCATGAAAGGGACAAGCCTGAGCCCAAATTTGGACACAAGTTTGAGCCCAAGCTCTAGCCTAGTAAACAATTCCAGGATCATCAGTACCCAGGAACATTCTTTCTGGTTGCTCTCATCATTTTCACCACCATCATCCCAAAATCGTAACACGGGCATTCTGTTTTTGAATGGTTGGTGCAGATCATCATATGAAGTCCCCCAAATTGATCTAGATTCTTCTTAAACCCTACTTCCGGTAAACTAGAAATAAAATAAATAAAAAAAACAAAAAAGAGGATAGATTGAGAGAGAACTTATTTTTTGTTAGGTTATGCATTTGTCTAATCATTTAAGACATAAAAAAAAAAAAAAAAAACTTGGGCAGGGGCATTGAAAAGTCTTATCTGTAGCTTTTCAGGTCTATTGATAGGATGATATGGATTTTCTTGAAACGTGGACGAATGAAAGTTTGGATTTTCTTGAAACGTTGATTACTGAAAGTTTTACTCCTAAAGATACTCACTAAGTTTCCCATTTTGATAAACTTACGTATTCCTATTCCTTTTTTAAATGCAGTGGAGAGAACGTTAGTTATGAATTAGAAGACAATAAAACAGGTTTACTGTATCATTTTGTTTTTCTTTTTTCTTTTTAAACCTTTCATTGTAGATTGGCTAATATAAGGAATAAGTGAAAAGAGATTACCTTGAAATGTATTTTCACTTGACCAATCCGAATTGTCCCCAGGAACTATGAGATGAGAGGAATGAAAGAGTGTCGCAAGTGATGCGAAGGAAGGTAGGTTGAGGGTATACGAGATGAATATGCTCGTGGATCACCATGCTAGAAAATTGTGGAAGCTGCATGGATTTGCCCATAATGCATGGATCATCGTGTGCTTGCATAGAGAGATTTTAACTGTAACTAATGCATACACATGGACTATCATGTACACATGTAGAGTTTTAAAATCACTTCTACAAATGCATACATTAAATATAGAATGTACAGTACATACATATATATAGGGGGATATTCCCCATATATATATATATATATATACACATATTGGGTTCTATAGAGGGTGGGACATGCGGGTCAGGTCTGGCCTGGCCCAAGTTGCACCTCTATTTATGGTAGAGCAACTGTGAAATCCTTTGTCCATGGTGGTGTACATACCAATATCTGCCAACATCTCCACCAACGGAGTTGCACTTTAAAAATAATTCTGGATTTCTCTCTCTCTCTCTCTTTCATTATCCATATGTGTATCATAGAGATTATATATGACTTACTCTACTTATTGCATTTATTTAAAAAAAATGAAAATTTGTTCCTTTTCTTTTCCTGGAAAATGGTTACATTTTATTGATCGTTCTTGAAGTAAAAATGTTCATGAACAGATAACAATATTTAGTTACCTTCTTATTAGTTCTAGAATATTATGGAAACACTTACATTTAAAGCCTCATGCTACTTTCAACATTATAAGTTTCTTCTTTTGAAATTTTACTTATTATTAAAATTCTAATCTCTAAGTTTTTAAGTTGTAGCAATGCATCTGTACAGTAAAAAAGTGGGAAAAAGAAAGAAAGAAAAACATTGTGCCAACACTTTTGTTATCTTTCTCTCCAATTCTCATTATTTATTTAAGTACTATTCCATTGTTTAAAACTGCTGCGTGGTTGACAATTATGTTATCTTTGTTTTATCATGGTGTTTTTATTTGGAATAAAACATTTTTTTCATCGGGATTTCTTTCCTGAAATAAAACTATTCAATTTTAGTTGAAAGGGGGAAAAACATAGTTACATGTTCTTCATTTGGTTTGCTCAACATGTTTGCAGCTCTCTACCTTCCTGGTGACCGTGTATGCTCTCTCTTTTTGGGAGTAAAAATCATTTAATAATGAAAAACTGATTTTTTTTCTTGTTTATTTGTAGAATTCTTAACCAATTTATCCAGAGTATAATTTTTACTTTGGGGGTGACTTAAGAAATGTTAACATAAAAAGTGGTAGTTGGTTGCCTTTGGGTAAATGATGTGTTTCTTCTGATCATTCTGAAGATATGTTTAATCATGTGGTTCTTTTAAGTTGCTGACACACACAGGACACAAAATTTGTTTCCCTTTTCCAATAGAAAAAGTTTCTTATTGGTCATTGCTAGCTATGACTGCTTAGAGAATAAAAGTATGGACCATGGCAGGCTGTCTTGTCTGAGCTCTTAGCCTCTTACAAATCTCTTTTGGAACTCTCCTGTCCTAGATATCAAAGCCCATCACCGGTTGGGGTCTTTTTCTATAATTTTAGTGGAGTGGGAATAGGCTTCCAATTGCCCAGCCTTCGCAAACATTTAGTGTCCTTATCTGCACTCGTATGGAGAAACTTAATCATGTAATTGATATATATCTACATGTTCTTTCTCAGCTGCTCTTAATCTGGGCTGCACTCCAAGAAGAGCATCACGGAGCCAGCGGCACAATCCAAGGTTTTATCTTAATTCCACCAGGCAAGAAGCTTGCGAAACCTCAGTTGCTCCCAAGATCTCTGACAACATGATCTACCATGGGCCATCGCATGTACTACCTTCTCCGTTGGGCAATCAAGTTCCAAGTCCCAACTCACAGAATGCATTGAATTATTCAATCCAAGCAGCACCCACAATGTTAACCACTTGTTTAGGTTCAGACTCCGTCAGACCTGTTAATCTACAGCCCGTATCTTGCCGTGAGTTTCCTCGTTATTTTGAGAATTTTGCCATCTCTCGCCAGGAAAATCCAAACCTTCAGATGGCAACTTATCCTTTACCAAGTTCGGGCCGTTCATATCCACTGTATTACAGCTCCAGCCATAACATAGTGGAGCCAAATTATCCTTTTCAACACCCCCAAGAATCAAACTGTGACAGATTTATTGTCTGTGGGCCCCCTGTGCAGCCTATTGTTGAAGCCAAAACAGGGTTTTTGCAAAATGTTCACGGTTGCAAAAATACTCTAGATGCTTCAAACAGAACCACACAAGGGTATTCAAACTTAGGTGGCACTTCTGAAACACTACATGACAGGGGGTATGACCTATCATTGCGATTGGGGCCACCCCCAGTTCCTTGTTTGAACAGAGAAAGCAGTTCAATTCTTGCAGATGCAGTTTCAAGTAGTTCTCATGATGGGCTCAGGTTCTGTGATCTTTCTCCACACACACTGATTGCTAGCCACTTCGAATGTTCATCCTCTTCTCACAGAGATGAAGAGTTCTGTTTCTTCCCTAGCAATGATTCTGACAACACTTCTGAGACTCATTTGAGAAGATGGAGTTCAACACGGGAAAATCTGAATATTGAGAACCCCATTAGGAAACGCAAGGCACCTATTAATAGTTCATTTGAGGATGAGCGTTGTTTCTGGTGGCCAAAGCCTTCACAAAACCAACTTTTTGATAGGACACGGGGGCCAAGTTCATAGAACTACCCCATTAATATTTATATTCCATTGATCTGCAAATGACTCTTTCAAAGAGGTACATCTTCGGAGCTTCTTTGTGACCCTACCGTGTAACTGTCACTAATGCGAAGTGTAAATATCTGCTTATATAAGTAATATTTTCAAAGCTTCCTTGCAATCTTGTATTACACCGATTCAACCTTGTTTTGTTGGTATTCTTTATTGATATATGTAGAAATTTATGAAGGGCTAATGTTCTGGGATAGACCTTTCCCATTCGATATCGACAAATACCCGATCGATTATTCATTTTGTGCTACTGGTGATGGCAATTATCAATGTGCTTTGTATGAGGTGTTTGTTACCAGGAGCTTCTAAGATATTCATAATTCATTTGTCATTAAGTCAGTCTGATCCTTAAGCCTCTATCTTTACAGAAGATTGGAATTAACATATCAGACAATCAATAATGATTAATGATCCAAAGTGAATGGCTAAGAAATTGTCTATAGATGATGCATTGAGTTTATGTGAGTGGAATGCAAAGCTACTGGAGAATAATCACACTTAATAAAGATAAGACCGTGTTTCAAATTTTGGTATGCACTCAATAAGCTTCATGGGCATCAATTTGCAAGCCATTGGACCAAACCATTTATACAGCATCCCTGCTATCTGGGACTCTTGCCAGAATTTTACATGGTTTATTAATCTGAAAATCCTAATCTTCAGATGGACCCAAAATATAAAAAAAAAATGGATGTTCCGATAAAACTTTGGTCGTATTAATATTAATCTAACAACCCTTAAGAACAGCCTCTTACTCCAGTGGTAAGAGGTGTTTCGTTCTTACCTGGTTGCCCATGGCTCGAAACTAGGGCAGCCACCTTCCCTCACCCAAGGGTTCCCTCACCTCAACCGAGGTCTACTTCCCTCACGAGGGCTGAGGTCTCAGCCCCCTAAGCTGGGTGCCAAAAAAAATCTAACGACCCTTCTTTTCTTGAAAATCTTTCAATCAAATGATTGGGACTATCAGGCTGGTGTAAAAACAAGCTGTTTCTCCATTTCATATCTTCCATTAATTGTATGGTTATGCTGGAATAACATGCTGCCTTGGTCAAACCCTTGATGCTGTTCTGTCTATGTTGTAGGCTGTTTCCATTTCAATGGAAATGCACCTATTGTTCCAGCAATAAAAAAAGTTAGTCGTGTTTGGATGCCCATCCATATGAGTATGTTTTCAGTTATGGTGTCTCCCCTATGTTAGTATTGTTTGTATACCATTTACAATCCATGTAAGTACGTTTCAAGTCCTTGTCTCTCCCATATGTTCTCCCCTTATACTCTATTTCGTCACAAAAAATTGAAGGAAATGTACTTAAAAGTCTACATTTTGATGTGGAAATTTACTTTATTTCCAGAAGTTCATGCATCCAAAGGAACCCTTATTGATAGGACGTAAGTTGGTCGATATAAAACAACAGAGAATTCTTCAAGCGCAAAATAGGAAAAACAATCTGTAGTCTGTTGTTTGTGTGGGTATTTTCAATCTAGATAATAGTTGGCCCTTTTCTCTATTTAATTGAACCTGAGGCTAGCCCTGGTAAGCAGATCTGAATTGATAATCTCCGAACAGGCAATCTTTTCAGTGCAGCAAACCAGAAACAGAAAAATTTAGAGATGTGATTTTAGGAACCATATACTGAAATGCTACCCAAAAGTAACCCGTAGGCTGTTGATTCACAGTACATAGAATTTTTTTTTTGTCACCCTTCAACAATTAAGAGTGAAAATCTCTACAGGCTGCCGATGAGCCTTACAAAGTACCAGAACCCTATTTTACTTAGGTGATCATAGCCTTAATTTTCCATATTCCATAATGAATCTAATTGATTTAATAGTCAGTAGCTTCTTTTTTTCCTTGCTAACAAGTGGTCTCCTCTCTAAAGAAAGTGGTGGATCTATTCTGGTTGTTCTGAGCCTAGTTTGGTCCTGGGAGTGGAGCTGGGACTGGCTGCAATTCTGGTCTGTAGACCTTGATGTGCTTGTCTGCATTATTAGGCACCGCAAGGATTGCGTTCAGAGGTCGTGGAAATCTTATGGTAAAGGGGTTTCTCCAGATATTTGGTTTTTTATTTTTTTAACCCATTTGGAGCTGCATTTTAGAGGGAAAGTGCGGGCTTTAGTCATATGAATTTTCTCCTCAAGTAAGTGAACTGTCAGGGAGCCATAATACTTGACAGCGAAAACCTAAATATTCTTCTTGCAAACTTTTCTCCTGTGATTGTCAAAATGAGAGGACTTTCTCTCCTCTGGTTTTGTGATATCCTGTTATCTACTATTCTTCTCATTTTCCTTACTTTTGGAATGGATTGGTTCTTTTTCTGTAAGGAATCCAGATCCCCAACAGAAAGTGGATGCAACAGGATCCTGTATCAAAGGGAAAACTGGTCTAGAGGATGTATCGAATCTTTTTGGATTTTTCTTAATGAGACCAAGTGAAGGATGGTTCTATGCTAGATGCTTATAACCTAAACCCTAAACCCTAGAGGTCTTGTCGTGGACTACTATACGAGATCCATCAAAACAGTCAACATATCTGCATCCAAATCATTGTAGTACTTCATTTTTCATGCATAAAATCTGTGCCTTGATATTCATGGTGTCACTGCATGTCCATTTATCTGGGCATCGTAGATCATGGATTAGAAACATAAAATCCAGGTATGAAGTGGATTGGTATTCCAAAGTATTTCGGACTTAGTGAAGAGATATGATTTTAATGCGAGGATAGCTGCTTAGTTATTAGTATTGAGCTTTCTTTGAAATACATATTATGCTTTCTTGGACCGGGTTACTGAGCATTAACCAGATGAATCATCATGTTGGGTTCTTCTGCACGTCTTAGTTGTACAAGCTCACCTGTGTTGGCAATAAATAATTTCTCCAGGTATCATAAACCAAGGCTCTTAAACGAATATGACTCTGAAAACTCATTATTCTCAAAGGATCTTCGGTAGCATGATATAATACCACCTGGCTGTAGTTTGGTTTGCCAATTATTGTATCAGAATGTGTTTTCTGTTGGCAGGCTGAAATGAAAATGTTTTTGAAGCGATAACCAAATATATTAAAATCCTCAGCTGAACAAGGTGACATTATCTTTTTAATGATTCTGGTGAATCATGTTTATATAACCAGAATATGAGGAATCCCAAGGCTCCATCTTTTTTTATGATTCTGGTAAATCCATGTTTATTTTGAAAGTATCTTTTCTTTGATTGCTTAGGGTATGATCTTGTCTAGTTATGCTGTGAGAACAAAGGAATGGTGTTTGTCCTGTTATTTTCTATCCGCTAGGTTCTAGGCTGGCAACGCATCATAAAACTATTAAGGGTCGCCAGACTGAGAACTGGGATGAATGCAAAAGATGCCCTTGCAACAATTTAGTCCTGCATCTCTATAGGGCGGAAAGCATTGTTAGGTATTAAGAGAGAATAGATTTTTTTCTGGTGAGTATCTGGTTAAACAGTTTGCTTGATTCAGTGTGGGTTTGATCCTGCTATACTGGGGATAAATTGAACATAGCTGATAACTATAATCCATATGAATGATCTGTTTTATTATCTGAGTACAAAACAACAGTACAGTAATAACAATCTGAAAAACAGAAATGAATCACACATCGTACTAAATCAAGAAGAGAAAAAAAAAAAAAAAAATACAACAACAGCACTATAGTATAGAATCCCAGGAGTAAATGAAATCTCTACTGGAAAAAGGCAGTCAAGATGGCAACAAAGATGCCTGAAACACCAAAGCCAGCAGCTAGAGAAGAAGCAGAGTTAGGGGTTCCACCCGCTGTCGGTGCAGGTGATGGGTTAAGAGATGATCCTGTAGTTGGGGGAGAAGGGGTGGTGGTGCTGGAGGAGACAACGTTGATGTCGACTTTCTGACCAGCATTGCAATGCCCTGGGAATGTGCAGATAAAGTAGAAATTGCCGGTGCTGTTAAGAACAATATTTGCGGGGCTGGTCCTTATAACTGAGCCGATGGTGTTTGAGGTACCGCAGCTGTCGAAGTTTGTCTTTGTCACCTGAGCGACATCATGCTGACCAGCAGCGAAATTGAAGGCTGCAGACAGAAAGCATATTCACACATCAAACATCTGATTCCCTGAGTAATTTCAATTAGGAAAACTACTAGGATCTGAATATAAACAGACCACAAATTCAGAGATCTATTGAAGAAATTTACAAAAGATAAAAGAACGCTTGGTCGCATTAGATTAAAGAGTAGAGATACATCCTTTCGATCTTTCTTATTCATCTTGAATATTTCTGTGGTGTGTAAACAAATCTAGCTCTTATTTTACTGAGAAAGGGGAATCAAAAGAAGCCAAGTTTTCTAAATCCAAACACATCAGCGCTATATATGTGTCAATAATCACTTGAGACAAGGCATCCTCACCATAGATCATAAAATTTACCAAAAAGAGTGTAATCTAAATCTATAAAAATCCATTTACTAGAAAAAAAATTTTTTTTTTTTTTGGGTAAAAGATCCATTTACTAGAATTAAAGTTCATCAGAGGCCTCAACTTGAGATGGTCTGCAAAAAAAAACACAGCGTGAAACCTGTTGACAGCAAGAGACGCTGTAATTGACATCCACGTCAGTTTGAGCTAGATTAACTAGTAAACTAACTCGGTTTAATGAATTATCAAAAGTTAAAAGAAACAGCTATACAAAATTAAATATGTTATTAAGTATAGATGTAGTTAAAGAGACAAGAGACCACAGTTGTAATAATCCATCTCACATAATATGGTTAAGAAGCATGATTCACACACAAAAAAAAAAATAAAAAAATGAAGTACTATATATGATATGATCTGGGTTTTTCCTATTTTGAGGTTCTTTAAACACAAAAAATGAAAACATGTGAAAAACGAATCGGACATGATGAGCATATGAAGAGTGTTTGTTTTACGCTTCAAGTATCTGGGTATCATAGATGAAAAAAGAAGAAGAAGAACAAGCAGTTTATCTTACTTAGAGTATCGCCGACTCTAAAGGTCTCGCCATTGGCCCAATTGGAATAGAATTGAGCCCCGCTCGGAACTCTCCATCCGGTCGAATCGCCAACGACATGGGTTGTTTGTGCCGCGGTGCACTGCAACAATGCAGCTAAAACCACCACCACTGCCACCACCACAGGCCCAGCCAAACCCATTCTTGAAGCCATTTCAATCTAATGTGTTCTCAGCTCGCTACCCCTCTCTCTCTCTCTCTCTTGTTCTCTTTGTATATTGTATGCGAGACTCTGTTTAATTTGTAATTTTGTATACTGAGAGAGGCAAGGGTTCCTATTTATAAAGAAAACTATGGTCTTAGTCAAAAAAATCGTTTCACATGTTCAGATGTGCTTGTCCAATAGAGAACTGACACGTGGGGCCTTTCTGATTTGAAGGCGGTTTCGGAACGCGTCGATGTTCGGTCGAGGGAGGAGTGGGTGGAACTGGTATGAATTTGGGGGGTAGCGGGCCCCACACGAGGTGTTGACATGATCTTGATCGTTGGCTCGGTCTGAATAGACCGATTATTTCAGAAGGACCGTTTCATGCGGCGGCCACTTCTGTTGTATGTTTTGGAGATGTGGTGAGTGAAGTATTACGTCTCTTGGGCCGTTGATGAAAGTGGGTGAACTAAATAACTAATACTTTGTATGGAGCTTGGCCTGTTTATTCAAAAGAGTTTCTGACTTTAAGATGCAAATGGGTATTGATTATCCAAATAAGGGAGGAAAATATGAGAGATTTTGATTTGGAACAGATTCTATGTACCCCCAAACCTGAAGCTGTGTATTGAAAAAGATGTTTTCGATGTCTAGAGACTTCGGATCATATTATCATTTTATTTATGGAACTCCCTCTCCTCGTGTGCTCACGATATGGTGAGCACCATGTGCCGAAACATCTAGTGGGGCCCCATCTTATCAACCATCCGAGTCGGCCATAAAACAGGAACATCTGATAGGGCACCGATCCTGGGTTCGGTACCTATTTGAATTAACTGGACCATTAGATCAACTTGCATTCGTTTTGAACGATGAAAACTTGTCGAGTATTGATCTAGTGGTTAGGATGATGATTCGAGCCTCTGTCACCATAATTGGAGGGGGGGAGGGGGGTGTGGTGTTTTGTGAAGTGAAATCCTAGAAATTATAAGAAATTTATTCTTTAAATAATTTTTCCTAGCTTAAAAAACTAGGTCAGTTGGGTTCAGTTGATTGGTTGGAATGAAATGAATTGGGTGAGTTAGGCGAAGTACAGATCAAATTCTAGTCTTTTCTTCTTTTTAAAGTGATTGTGTGTTGGAAATATCAAACCCAAATCTTGGGTCGATCTGGACTCAATTCAAATGCAGCCCTGTTTATTAGTTTTGTTACAATTATAAATCCAAACCCCAAATCACCAAATTGGGTTTGGGAATTGCCAATCCAACAATCCAAACCATTCATGGGGCAGGCGTCCTGGTATTTATTTGGAGTTTTCCCCACAAATTGTGATTGCATCCAATGGCCTGGGCCTGGGCACATGCAAATATGTATTTAGAGAAGTCCTATAGTTTTAAGTAGTACAACCAATTGACACAATCCCAATCAAACTGCCCTCCCAAATCATCATGACTCAGCTGATTGGAGGATCATCCATTCATTTTTACCACAACAAATTAAATGGACATTGGTCAATGTGATTTTTTAAGTTGATGTTATGGGGCGGCCATTTTGGGCGGTCTGGATTGTTGTTCATTTACACCACATGTATGGTGCAGAATTGGTCAAGAAAGAGGTTAGGTAAAAGATGCAGTTAGCAGCCTAGTCCTTCCGTTGTTTGTTTTCTATAAAATCAACTCATAACGTGTATCATTCATCTTTGAAACATGGAAAATCAGATGTTTTGAAATGCTTTTCAATCCTAATTGATATATAATAACATAACCAGGAAATATGAACATCAATTAATCATGATTGGGCTCAGGTTAACTTAAAAGTACACTTCTAGTGCATTGCTTTCAGTCGTGAATTGTGACACAAATCAGAAAATTTTTTTTATTATATTTTTAATTTTTTAATCCGAACTTTTTCTCTTTTTTTTTTAAATTGGATGAAGACTTTATAACCTATTTTTAAGTGGATGCGTAGCATGTTGGGCGTTGAGTGTGTAGTTTAATAGTCATCTCGATATCTCCAACAGACATTGATAGTCAGGAGATTAATGGTGATTGTTACTTCAAAGGATTCGGTCGAGGCTTTGGCTTTAAAGAATTCATGAGTTAAATGGGTGAGAATCTATAATGGAGCCCACCTATTAAAAATGAAAGCCACTCAACTTAATTTTCATCTCAATTTTTGGGATATTCTCAATTTTTATTTCAATGTATTTACCATATAATAAAGAAATGGAATTAATGAAAATGCATGAGATTGTGTAAATCACATTTTTATTAAAACAAGCCGATCTTATGGTGGGATAAACTCCTACCAAGGTGAATGTTGGGAATACTCTATAAACCAGAAGGAATTTTGATTGAGCAGATTGGATTTTGATAGGTGGGCCACACTGTAAATTTCCAGCCCTTCATCTCAGGATTATCCAATAGATTATTTATTTATTTATTAACTATTTTTATTGATGCAATCCATTTAATCTTCTTGTATTAGATGGGTAAACAATGAGGACTAAGGCTGTCAAAGGGCTGTACCCTCAACATATGTGGGTTGGACCCATGGTAGGCCAAAGCCCTTGGAGGGCCTACATTACTTAGGCCCTTATCTTGGCCCTCGTGGGCCAAAATTGGGCCCAAGGGTTGAAGAGAAGAAAATAAATTTTTAATTTTTTCTACATTGCGATTGAGCACCAATTGTGAACTTAACGTTAACATTCTCCTTCATCTTTTACTAAAAAAAAAAGCCTATCCTCCCTTATTTGAATTTGGGATTGACCATGGCATGCAACAAGCAATTGTTTGTAAGCTGAAAACCTCACTTCACTATGATCTGATTTAGTAGGGTTATGGCTAGACAGTCATTTATTATTAAAGAAAAGATTGTTTGGCGATATTAGTGAATCTTATCTCTTAACTCATCAACTTTAGGTCGCATTGTATTAAATTTTCATGAATTAAACACCGAAAAGACAAATGGATCCTTTATAATAAAGAAATGCCTCATAATACTTTCTACAGCATGCCATTGGGATTTTGTAGCACTTTGTTTTTCAGGCTGTAGCACATCCAAAAGGTGGGCCACTAGAGTTGAATCTGAATATGAGGCTAAACATTAGACCCAATAACTAAAGAGAAGTAATATCACTTACTACTAAGATCACACATAAGAGTCATGCACAAATAAACCCACATATATGCTCAAATAAATTCACATATATAACAACTGTAGGTAAAGACATTGCAAAAAATAAAAAAACTTATAAGAATCATGGATGGCTTATTAACATAAAATCACATAAGCATCATATGAGAATCACATAAGAATTATATTAAAATTAACATGAGAATTACATGAGAACTTGTTAGAGCTTTTGTCGGCTAATTCATCTAGTTTGAACAAAACTCAAGTCCTAATTGAGTTGTAATTAGTATTCTTTTAGATATGGACTATGATGTCAACCCAAGACAAAGATTGAAGACTCTTGGACGCACAAGATATTCAAGATGGAGTTTGAAGAGTCCTGGCCGCACAAAACTGAGCTTCAAGCGAAATTCACGCAAGCAAGTTCGCTATAGTGGGAGGTTGCTGGCTATAGCGAACTGGGATTTTCTACGAGCAAAAAGTACTCCTGATTTCACTCTAACTTCAGTTTTTTGAATTTTGATCAAAATGGAAACCTCATGCACGAACCTTGGACTATATATTCATTTGTTTGGTACCCTAAAACTTACTTCTATCATATCTAAAGATTGAGAATCACTTTAAGAGATCTCTGTGAGTTCTGCAACAAGGGTATTTGGGTTGATTATTCAAGAAGAAGATTTTATCTTTATCCTTTCTTCGTTGCTGATTGAAGCACCTTGAGAGGCATCAAGGTGGGTTGATTTTGCATCACCTTGAGAGGCATCAAGTTGGGTTGAGTTTGCATCACTTTGAGAGGCACCAAAGTGTGGCTGAATCAAGCACATTGAAGGTAAACGGCGGGTAGTCGGCAAGTCCTTTGCAGTCCTTAGGTTGAGTTGCAACTGGGAAATGTTCTATGAGTCTTGTAACTTTCTTTATTTAGTGTTTGGTTTTTCTGGTGGTCTCTACCATCTGTGGTTTTTCTCGAATAGGGTTTTTCACGTTAAAAAATCACGTGCCTCCTCTTTTTGGTGGTTAATTGATTTTTTGGATTTATTTTTAAATATCTTCTAAATTAATTAATTAGTTAAAAAATTCTGATTTGAGATCTTAACCTATATTAAGGCTTAAAAGCAAAAACGCTTTAGAACCCTCGTAAGAGTTATTCTCAAATAAACACATATATAATGTTCAAATAAATTCACACACATACAAACACACCGAGGCTGTTATTGTCCGAGCTTTGACCTTCAAACTACGGGCTTTTAAAATTTTGTCCAATCCTGACTATCGGGCTTTTTAAGAAAAATCAAAATTCATCATTTTCTGGCTTGTTTGAAGGCAATTTGGCAGGGCGAAGTACACTCATAAGAGGGCCCAATTTGCGGCCCTAATGAGGACCACTTGGGACCTTTCCATGATATCGCTTTATGTTGACTCAGATGGAGCCAACCTGTAGGTTCGATCATATCCGTTATTTGTGCCTTGTTCTGTTAATAGGTACAATACATCTCACGGTATCCACGGACCACGAGAGATAAAACTTTTAACTCTCTTTTGAGACCCACTTAAATGGATGCTAATCATAAAAGAGTATTGTGATGGAAAGGTCTCACTGTGGATATGATTTTGGGTAAAATCATCACATCCTTAAAGGGCCTTAAAGTTTAAATAATAATTTCATAAGTTACATATTTTATGAGGTTTAATCCAGCGGTGAGTATAATTCAGATTAATATCAAATTGCAGCGAATGCTAATTCATAAGAGATTATCGAATATGAGGGAATTAAACTTACCATATAGAGCGTCCCATGTGGTGGATGGATTGCAAGAGAGGTACCTCTTAGCCAAACATGACCTCTGCTGATACATCCGCTTTAACATAAATGGCAACCGTCCAAATTTCACTTCAATTGAAGTGGTGCATACCACTTGATTGATTAATGCATGAAAAGAAAGATTAATCGATCCAATAGTTTATATAATCCAATTGGAGCAAACTCTGGGAAGTAGTTAGTTGTAGGGGGATATGCAATCTGAATGGTTTGGGTCAAAATAAAAGCAGCCACAGATGGGTCAACACACAAGTGTGAATCCAAATGATAGGCCAAAACTTGGTCAATCATGATGACACTAATAAAGTCATGGACATCGTAAGCCATCAAAGGGTATTGACCAATTTTATAAAGTAAATGAATCTATCATGCTCGCTGTTCAAAGCCACCATCACTATAGTTTTCCATTAAAGCTGTAGTAAGAACCACGCTAACATATCCTAGCCATAGTTTTTAGACATGGTTTCAAAAGTGTAAGCAAAAGCTAAAGCCTATGTGTCCAGTGGGGATATAGGGGCCTATTTATTTATATTAAAATATATAGAAACTGAATACATATGGTACATATCCGTAATGGTTAAGAATAAAGATCAAAGGTAAATTTTTAAAAATGAGCATAAAATATCTTTTCTTTTCAAAAATAGAATCAAAACAAGATGAGAAATGAACTACGAGGGTGATGGCTGGTAGTTTATTTCTCATTTTCTTATGATTCTATTTCCTTAATTAAAAAAAAGGTTATTTGATGCTTATTTTTAAAACTTTACTTTTAATTTTTATTTTTAACTGCTTCCTATGCATTCAATTGCTACCTAGTATAATACAAACAAAAAGGCCCTATATGTTATGTGCTTTTCTCTTAATAAGAGTTATAATATTTAAAATAAAACATTGCAGATCTTCATTTTAAATTGCTTTCAATGTGTTTTATATATATATCAAAAAAAGAATACAAAGGTAGTCAAGATAGAAATTATACGATTTTTCCTTTCGGAAAAAAAACCCATCGAATTGGTTTTTTATCATATAAACTATATATTTTAAGTGATGTAATTACTTGGTTTTGGCCTAGTTTTAGAATCATATCATGTAAATTGTATATTTTAGGCGATATGACTTGGTTTTGGCCTAGTTTTAGAATCATGGTTGTAAAAATGAACAAGCTTAGTTCTTTTTTAATTGTTGGAGTTCTTCCTGGTCAAAAGGAACTGCATTCAAGATCTTGAGAAAGCTTAATCTTTTTTTTTTTTTAATCATTGTTCTCTTTGCTACTAGAAAGATTGAGTCCTTAGAACTCTAGAAAGGGCTATATGTAAACTCTTCTAATTATTTGTTTATTTTCTTTGACAGACAACTTCCATAACTTGTTTGGTGGGACTTTTAGAGTGAGTTTGCACTTTTCTATACTATGTCCTGATCAAAATTATTTGTTTACTTTCTTTAAAAGACTACTTCCATGACTTGTTTGGTGGGGGACTTTTAGAGTGAGTTTGCACTTTTCTAGACTATGTCCTGATCAAAGCTTGCCTCGTGGGTTTGACCAATTATCAGCTCTGATATTATAATCATTCATGAAGATATCATCGATAAATATAATGTTGCCATCCATTGATATTATATTATCACTATAATATACTTATGACTCTTTCAAGATAGTTAAATGCCTCGCCATTAGATTATAAACCTTAAGGAAATAGGGTGATGAATCTTAAGGTTAGCCTACCCTATATACAATGAACCCTTCTCCAAGCAAATATTGGTTGAGCCAAGCTTTGTGTAGCTTGAGCTTGGCATGAGCACTAATTGAGATGAGGTTGCCAAATTTAACTGAGCTCGAGCCACAATCAACTCAAGCTTGATTAGAATTTGAGCTGAGCTAAGCCAAGCTTGAGATTGGCTTGACAATCCGTAACGAGCTTAAACTCAAACTCGAATATTTTATAGCTATAATTTTGTCTTAACCACTGCTTATATCATAACCACTTTTAGAGAAGTAATTCTTTATGAATTACTTTGTGCCACCATCAATAAAGTAAAAGCCCTGGATGGCAGGTTAATCAATTAACAAAGGATAAGCTTATGCAAGGATGAGTATACAAAGTGAACTTGCTGAGCCAAGCCCTTTATCAAATCGAGCTCAACCTGATCAATTCCTAGCTTGAGCTCTGCTTAATGTGGTTTAATCAAGTCCAGCTTGAGTTCAGCTCTATGAGCAAACGAGTCAAGCGCAGGCCCAAGCCCAACCCATCCGAGTCGATCCAGCTCACGACAGCTAATTGACAACCCTGATTTCTGCTCAATATGAAAGGTGTCTCTATTCAAGCCGCTAAGATTGACAACACATTGTCATCTTCATGAAATCTCTTACATAAGCCTGTTTATTTTAACTCTAGTTTTTTTTTGAAATTATGCTTCATTGTTGTGTAAAACTCTTATCAAACTGTGTATGAGTAAAGGCAACGAGAGAGGTAGAGGAAAAAAAAGGGAATTTGACACATTGGCCCCTCTTAGACACTGTTGTGTCAATTGCATGACTGTTAGTAACATAATGTCACCAGAGTCGTTTGACTCTGGTCCACCTTGTATTTTTTACTTTTCTGCCCTGGATCCCATGATATCATGGGATCCAAATTAAAAAGCCCATACATTAAAAAAATCCCTAGACCATACGTCTTTCCCCTTTTCACCTTTTTATTTCCCCCTCTTTCTTTTTTCACTTACAACAAGTGACCGACCGTGCTTCTGCAACATTTGGGGTTCTTCATCTTTCTAATCCTCTTCTTCTCTTTTTTTTTTTTTTATCAACGAAGAGGGTTCTTATAAAATGATTTGGGTTCTTCATTGCTTGTTATTGTGTTTTTAAGTCACTAATGGCTACTAGGAGTCTGCTCCAACTTGCCTCCACTGAAGCTCTAGTTTTCAAGGACTTCTGTGGTCTAGATAAAGCTCTGGAGAGGATGCGGGAGTAGCTGGAGGGGTTAATGGAGGAGGAGTCACCACAGTCCTGTTACTGACCTCTTTTTGGAAAGTAAGAGAAGATCAAAGAGCTCGTGATCTGCATTTCCTTGTTTTACATGAAAATTACCCACTGAATGCTTACCTTTCCTTTAATCCATGTAGATACGTGTTTGATGCATCTTTGCTTAAAGGGGGTGCACCGGGGCAAACAAGAGGGTTGAATGCATATGCCATTGATCCATTTACCGAAGGTTTGAATGGGCTGAAGCAAGAGTATTTGAAGAGAGTGAAGTCACCAAGTATTTTATCAGCAGTGGATTCTATCTGTGCATGAAGGGAGTAAAGTCACCCAAATGGGTCATTCTTCTCCGGTCAACACATCATCATCAATTTATTCAAGGGCACTAAATTATCTGTGATTTTTTGAATGCAAGTATTTTTTTTTTGATGATGTAACTGGAAACCTTTTGTATTTGTAGGTGGATATATTTTGTGAATACCATTTTGTGGAATTGGGTACTGTCCTCTGGAAACTAAATCTACACGGTTAATTTTTTCTAGTGTTCTATTGTTGGAGACCTTTTTGCCCCAATATGCTGTAGAGAAGCCATGATATCATGGCACAGTCCCATGAAACCATGGAACTCACATGTTCTCTTCAACCACAGTTCACATGATATGGTGGGTTTTATCAGAATCCCCCTCAACTGTTGTAATGAATTCTATATTTTAAGGGGAAAAACATAATAACATACAATGTAAAATAAATCTACATGGGCATCATTTCTAATGTTTTGTTATTGGACTAACATTTTACCCAAATGTATTGCAGAAAAGCCATGATATCATGGGATAATCCCATGATATCATGGCCTTTTCAGTTTCTATATTACAAACTGTCTGCATTTTGTAAGTAACAAAGATCATTTTATTTAGGAATCAATAATGATAAAGCGTGTAAAACTGACACATGGCCATCATTTCTAAGTCTACATGGGCATTATTTTTAATGCTTTGTTGTTGGACAAACATTTAACCCAGATGTATTGCAGAAAAGCCATGATATCATGGTTTTTTCAGTTTTTTTTTTTTTTTTTTTTTTTTTGCAAATTGTCTGAATTTTGTAAGTAACATTTGTATTTTAATAGGAATCAATAACATTTTGTAATCACATGACCATCATTTTGAAGTCTACATGGGCATCGTTTTTTTAGTTGGACTAGCGTTTCACCCAAATGTATTGCAGAAAAGCCATGCTATCATGGGATTATACCATGATAGCATGGGATAATCCCATGATAGCATGGCTTTTATGTTTGTTCAATACAAACGTCTGCATTTTCTTTCTTCACCTCCAATACTAACTTTCTCTCAACCAAAATATAAACCCATTTCCTACAAAAACCCAACAGAGACAACGAAATGAAAAAGAACCCAACTAATGAAAATCTCTCTCACATCTAATGAAGGTTAAAATGAAGGGTTTCTAACTTTTACGTCACTGCACCAAACTATATTGAGAAAGGCACTATTTCTCTTTTTTTCCAAGGGCTAATCGAGCTACACAAACGCAACCTAAAAGTATACAATTAAAAGTAAGATTTAATCAAGCTAAAAAATCAAACGATCCAAGGAAAGAAGAATCAATTTTAAGATGGCCATAGACAGCCAAATCCATCCATTCATATATTAAGTATCAACAGCTGAAATCTATTTACAGACAACCGTGTCCTCGGACGGCTTTCACTGTGGCTCGCCCTAAAACAGGTATGATCTCATCACATTACAGCACCGAGACATCACTGACGGCCCCCAACATATCTGCCACTCCGCCGCCACTGCCGGAGTCTGACTCCTGACCCTTGTGTCCCAGAATCTCATCCCCGCCACTCCGGCGGACACGACCACCGCCGGCGACGGCGTGGTTGTCGCCGGAACTTGGCTCCGTCTGGCAATGAACGAGCTCAGAATCTCCCCTCTGTTCAAATCCCACATCGAGATGCTACCATACGGAGTCATGCAAATTGACACAACAGTGTCTAAGAGGGGCCAATATGTCAAATCCCCCCCAAAAAATATTGCCACTTGTTTCTCCGCTTAGACTACACACGGAAATGCTTACGATATATCGAACTTACATTTTTATTCTTTTTCCAGCACAAGACAAAGTACCATTACATGGCAGTTTATATAATGTTCCTAGAAGAGTTTTCTCTATTTTGCTAAGTGTCTGTTTGTTTTGTGGAATTGAATTCCAAGGAATTCTAGGACTTCGTATCTCTCTAAGTGATTAAAAATGATGAATCGAAGTTAAAACCCCAAAATGACCATCAAATGACCTCTCACTTAATGGAAATTGAATCAAGAGAGATGTGAAATGAATACCCAGATATCACTCTAGTAATTCAAATCCTAAGAAAGTCAAGGTCCAAGCATGAGTTTTTTTTTTTTTTGAACAGCGTATTGTTTTTTTTTTTTTTTTTAACAGTAAAGTCAATCATGGATCATTTATTTTAGAGGATTTTACGGGAAAATTTCCGGTAAATGTCCATTGCATAAAATGGTTCTTCATAGTTGGGGCCGCACGAAATGGTTCCTTCATTTCAATTTTTTTTTTTTTTAACTTTGAGAGGAGTGACGCTAGCATCACTTGTCTCTGACTTAGGAGTGACGCTAGCGACGTTCCTCGTTTATTAGGAAATTATTTTATCGGTGAACCTTGTAATTTTCTTATTTTTTGCAGCAGTCATGGCCTGGATCTCCTGGCAGAAACGACTCTCACTTTGTGGTTGGAGCTACAATCAGAGGCAGAGGTCACTTAGTTGCTGTGTCCTAAGATTCTCCATTTCAGGTGCTAGAGAGATGGATGGAAGTTTTGGGCATGTGAAGTCTGGATTAGGCTGAAAGAAGTGCCATTGCATGTCTAGAGGGTTGAAACTTTCTCCCTACTTGGAGAATGTCTGGGAGTTGTGCTAGAAGTGGACCCTGCTACATCCAAGAAGGAGAACGAGTAAAAGTCTCTCAAGACCTGAACCAGAAACTCCCGCAAAAAACCAACCTATGGTTAGACGACCTCTGCTTGCCCATAGATGTGGAAGGGGGTTGATCCATGTGGTAGGGAGGAGTGAGAGAGAGGAAATAAAGAAAGAAAGAGAGAGATGGAGTGGGTCGGGGGTTCACCAGAGATGGGTGAGCTCGGCGGTGATGGTCCTGGTGGTGGTCGCCGACGGCGACAGTGGTGCTCCGGTGATGGAGATGGTTGGGTAACAAGGTTGTAGCAGCTTCGACCTTTTCGACGCACTCGGGTAGATGAAGGAAGGAGAGAGAAAGGAAGGGGAAAGGAACAATGGAAAAAGGAAAGGTTTTGGGGGTTTTAAAAAAAGCCGCAGAGTGACGCTAGCGTCACTAATTTTCACACTTCGTTTTATATTGAAAAGAAAAAAAAAACAAGCGGGGTCTAGCGGACCTCGTTTGTGTAATGCTATTTTCGAGGCACTAATTCGTGCAACGGCCAAATAGTGGGAATTTTCGAGTAAAATCCTCTTTATTTTATATGAGAAATTATCATGTTCGGTTCATAGGTCTAGACTGAACCCATTTTTTCAATTACCCATAGGATATATATAAACAAGCATGATCTTACGAAATTTTATCCTAAATTTAAGTTTAGGAAAGCTTGCTATATATATATATATATATATATATATATATATGGAACCCACTGAGATATCCACGAGATATCCAGCTGATCCTCGACCCTTTGGTTTTTCAAGGCCTTAACTTGTCTCCTTCCCACAAAAACCAGTTTGAAAAATGCACAAACATGCTGTAGAAGAAAAAGTTTTCATAGGTTTCCAATTTTCATTTTTCAGAAGCCATGCGTGAATTCTTCACAGCTCCATTTAGTTTCCACAACTTACAAAATCAATCTCTCAACCCAACATTTAGTTGAGCTGATGTACTCTGACAAACGTCACATCCAGATGGCTTCTTAAACGACAGAAGTTAAGAAGTCTAGAGATTAAATCCTGATAGGCGTGACAAGAAAATGAGTGTTTCACAAACATCCACATGCATTGCTAAAGGGAAAAAATGTAATTCTTGTCAGATATTTCATTAAAGATGACTTACATTAGCTGATGTCTTTATATACACATAAAGTCACACACATGTTACAAGAAAATGAATCCAAATGAAGGTTTTCGCCCTGGAACCACATGATTCCGTACACCAATTTGGCTTTGAAAAATAAACAAATAATAAGAGAATGAGAAAGTAGGCACCCTCAATCTTGATATACTTACGAACTAGGATACCAAAACTAACAGCAGAACCGCAGCACACGTCGTTAAGACCATGGAATAGGGCATCGGCCAACCTCCAGCACGAATATCCTGTGACAATGCTAAACATTAGATGCAATGTATTAAAGGTAGTTTCTGCAAAACCTGTTATGATTGTAGAATTACTTGTTTGTGACAATAGGCGGAAATCTTACTATACTGAATAACAATAAACAAAAAAAAAAAAAAAAAAAAAAACCCGGCTGTAATGATGGAGGCATTATGAACATTCACCTGTGTTATCTATATAATTGTTATTTTCATCAACTTCAGGATGTACACTTGCTGATTTATTTTGTCCATCAATAAGAGCTTTCATGGGCATGCTAGAGAAGATCAAGTTTGGGCATCAAAATAATGGATTTAGCTTAGATATGAAGATTTATGATTCACACAGTAGGATGTTTTATGGAAAATGATTTTACAGACCTTTTTGATACATTAAGGCCTTTGACTTTCTAAGTGCTACACACGCGCACAAAAAAAAAAAAAAAAAAACAGAGAGAGAGAGAGAGAGGAGGGGTGTAAACATCGGAACCCAATTCCACATTTATACCCGAATCTCATGTTTTAATATAATGAGAAAAATGGTAGGTCGTGAAGAGAATCATACCTTCAGAGACAAGAGAGATTTGGATGCAGATGAAGGCTTAAGTCCTGTAAATCCAATGTCGTATGCAATACTACCATCTGCCTTGAATAATCCAAAGTTCCTCTCAGATGTTGGCCCTGGTTTCAAATTCTCATTAAACAAGGCAAAGACATAAGCCTTCACTGGAATCTTTGGCCTAAATGGAGTTCCTTTCTTCTTACGAAGCCGTTTAAGTAGATTTAGATTATATGTTCTGGCATTCTGAACATTTGCGCCCGCTTCATCAGCGTCCCCTTTAGAAGCCCAACCGGTCTCAGAAACAATGACATCCATCTTGCTAAAGCCAGCTTTGTCCAAAGCAGCATAAGCTGCATCTACCTGAGCGTCGAACATGTTGTCATAGTGCAGATTAGTCTTTGCATCATAAATTCCAGCATTCTTTTTGAAAATAGCATAATTAAGATCTATATGCTGAGGATCACTCTTGTAGGCCAGGAATGGGTAGGCATTGATATAAAAAGGGGAGCCTGTCTCTGAAAAGAACTCCAAAAGAGGCTTCATGTATACGAGGACGCTATCTTTGAAAGTACATGCTGATGGAGGATAGGAGTTAGCAAACACACCCTCTGAATGCGCTGTTGAAATCTGAACTGTATCCTTTAATTTAAGCTTATCAGTAGCATTGTAAACATTTTTGACAGCACTTACTAGAACTTCTGCCAGCTCCTGATTAGTCTCCCCCCAAAATCTCATTGCCAACAGCAATTCCTCGGATATGTGTACCAGGCAGAAAAGCCTCAACGTTTTCTTTAATCCAGTCCATTGCACGATCTTCATTCACACTCATTTCTTTCAGAAACTCATTGCCAATTCCAACCACAATTTCAATACCAGATCCCTTGAATGCCTTGAGAACAGAGTGGTCGGCATCGTAGATACGAACATTCTTTATCTTAGCCGCTTTAAGGAGCGTGACAACGCTTTCAGGTGGAGGTATATTATCAGAAATCCTGCCATAGTTTATACCAAAGGTTCCGGTAAATGCTTCCACTCTCACTGGACCTGCAAAGCAACAGAAATGACTTAAATCAGTCACGCTACTTCAACTGTCTCCATCAGAGTACCTTTCTAGAAAGAGTCTGATCAGGGATGCAACTGGAACTCAGGTTTGAATTGAAGGTAGCACCCTAAGAGAAGACATTTAAGCTGCCCAATCATCTATGAGGAACTCAACTTTCCGATCAAATGGTAGTTCAGTTGCCTCTTAAATGGCTCTTAGAAGCTATGTTGATACATAGTAATGAATGTTGATGCATAGTTATATAAAACTTCTTTCATTGAATTAAAGAATGACTCTAAAGCTCATGCTCATTAGAATACAGTTACAATGAACTACACTAATATCTTCCAATCATAGCTCAAAAAGGAAGCAGATACAATTGTATCATGTATCAGGATGGTCCACTCCAATAAAAAGGTTGAACCAGCCATATAAAACATTCCTACTGTTGAAAGAATTGGCTCATACGCAAGTACCCAACAGTGAAATTTTAAGTATCAATAGAAAGACCTGAGAGGCAATTTTTTTAAATTAAAAACGCTGACACAAGAAGCATCAAATATCAGTCAGGTCCATTCCGATAAATTCACTGGAATCGAGAATGTAAAAGAATCACACTGATGATTCATATCAAGAAATGCATAGCACTATGACATGGTTAACAATGAAAAGAAAGAAAATTGCCTATTCCTGCAAAAGAAGTATGGGAATCTGGTTAGGCCAAATCAGATATCCATTCAGGTAATTAAATGGAGGTGTCTAATGCACATAATCCAAGAGAAGAGAATGAAGAGGCATCCATATTAGCAAAATAAGAGTTGAAGAGATTGTAATATGTTATGAGAAATTCCGTATATCTTTTCCCTTCTTTGTAGCTCCCTGTTGCCTTAACAACTGTTTTTTTTTTCTTTTTTCCATGCCCCTTGAGTTGATTTGGACATGTGCCGAGGAGGCCTAAATTAGCTCTTGTACAACATGCTGAAAGATTACTACTTCAAGGAAGTAGAAGAGGGAGAACCCAACTAAGACCTTGGATGGAGTAACAAGGAAAGACATGTTAGACCCTAGAGCTATAGAGAACATGGCCTCAAATAGGGTCGAGTGCAAAAGCAGAACTCACGGTTCATTATAATGGGATTAGCCTACAATGAAAGCAACAACATTGTTCTATTCTACCTTGACTCAATATTTTGCACTCATTTGCACATGGACACAGGCACTAAGAGAGGGAGAGTAAACTATCAAACTCGCACCAATATTAGAAAGATAGGTTGGTATGGTGTTAAATGAACACATTAGCCAGCCCCAGAATGATGATCACATAAGGCTCTAATACAAGCAATGATATGAACAATCAGAATGTCTAAGCCACATTAACAGATTAATGAAGTGAATCAAAACCCGCATTAGGCTCCCCTGATTTTAAAATCCTAGGAAAGAAAGAAAATATTCTCTGCGGCCTAAACCTATGCAAAAGAATCACCAACAGAACTCAAACCATCATGGGTCAGGATCAATTTCCATTCTTTCAACACCCAAATCACATTTACATTCAAAATTCCAAGAAAAGTAGAATGTGGGGTGGAATTGTTATTATTTTATTAGAGGAACCCAGAAATGGATTGGAACCCACATACCATTGAAAGAGAAGAATAAGAAGAAGAGAAGGAGCAATGACACATAGAGAGAGGGAAATGAAATTCCCATGTTTTTCCTTTTCTTCTTCTTCTGCTGCTGCCGCCGCCTCCTTTCAGGTTTTTGTGTGTGGAATAATGCAAATGACAGGAAGGATAAGTACTCCATTTGTATAGGGATTAGTAGAGAATATGAAGGCTTCTTCTTGAGAAATTCCAAATCCATTCTATGGAATGTAGATTCCAAACAATAGAATTGAAGAAAGGAACTGTGGGAAAGAAAAGTATAGATTCTGTCTTAACATTGCGGGAAAGTAACGGTTTTGGATTTTCGTTCGTAACGACTTCAATTCTCCGTCCTTTCTGATACCTTTCTTTCGTGGCTGCGCGGGACAAAGCACAAGAGCAGGAAGCATAAGCAGAAGCTGGCCGACAGACCTGTCAAACGGGCCGGGGGCTCGACGTGCCTCTTTAATTTTATTTTTTTTTTAATGAATTTTTATATTTTTAATATTAAATTTAAATTTTAAAATTTAAAATTAAAACACAAACACTAATATTAAATAAGATGGTTATCAATACTGGATGGCCCCTATTTTGTTGTTGATGTCGAAGATTTTTTCTATTTTTTATTATTATTATTTTCCCTTTCTCTTCTTTTCTTATTTTCTCTCTTTATGTCTTTATTTTCTGTAACGTGTATATATATATACATATAGAGAGAGAGAGGAGGGATTGGGCTGTGAAATCCGTAAATGCGAAGAGAAAGAGTAACAAAAGATGATATATATATATATATATATATATATATATGGGCCTTGCGGGAAGGGAAGAAAAAAAGAAAAAGAAAAAGAAAAAGAAAAGAAAGAGGGCAAAGGGATCGAGAGGTTTTTATTCGTCTCCTTGATCCTCTGTCCTTTTGAATCAATTCATGAAAACATATCCATCCATTTATCTATATCTATAGTCACCCCAGCTATTTATGTGTCACGTGGATTTTCCCATTCTGTATTTCAGTGTAAAATACAATGATGAAAGAGTCTCTGAAAGTTAAAACGGGGTGAGCATGGCTGAAGGTTGTGTAAGCCCAAGCCCAAGCCAAGTTGAAATAGAGGTGTTAATGAGAAAGGATAGGCCAGGTTGATGGTTGTGTAAGCCCAACCATTTAGTATTGGGCCTAATATTCAAGCCTTAAACATTTAAAGGCCCATAGTCCACTAAATTATTAGGATAGAAAATAGGATCCAATGCGGGCCAAGCAAGCCGTGCTTGGCGGGCCGATCGTTATGGATAGGTCGGTCCATGGCGGGCCATGCCAATTCCCTCGGCCGAGCACGGCCCATGGCACGAGCCGTGTCGTTGACCATTGACTGGCGGGCCATCCCAGCCCATTTGACATCTCTAAGCTGACGAAAAGGAAAGACACAGACGGACTCTGTGGGCTGCTCCCGAGGAGTAGTAGTGGTGTTAGTTTCCAACTTCAAACATGTGGGGGCAAAGGGGGCAATGGGTCGGGTCTGGGTCCAAACCATGGTGTAAGTGGATTCGGGTCCAACTTTTTAGTGTAAGCCGGAAATATGGTTTTGGATCCCAATTAAAGATAATAACCTCCTTAATCCTTATTAGTGTCTCTTCTTAGAAAGAGATAAAGAGGTTGTCTTTCGATTCTCATTAGCCAAATTAAATAAAACTTTCATTGTTCGTATTCCTAAAGTTCCTTGTAGCTAAGGTGTTAGTGATTTTAGACTTATTAGTTTTTGTAATGTTGTTTACGAGATAATTGCCAATGTGGTGGCCACTAAAATTAAGAGGATTCATGACAAA
Source organism: Litsea cubeba (assembly GCA_012931725.1). Classification (NCBI taxonomy): domain Eukaryota; kingdom Viridiplantae; phylum Streptophyta; class Magnoliopsida; order Laurales; family Lauraceae; genus Litsea; species Litsea cubeba. The sequence continues at coordinate 102,423,930 of CM022944.1, read as the reverse complement.
ATTATCGGACGACTATAAATTCACATATCTTTGGCAACTGCATTATTGTGTATGAGATTCTTCACTCTTCTAAGAAAAAGAAAAAATTAGTTGTTGGGCCTTATATTAGAAATGACCAAAGATTATGATCGGATGGAATGGGATTTTATCGAGAATGCTCTTGATGCCTTTGGATTTAGAGAGAATTCAACTTATTGTCAAAGAATGTATATCATTTATTTCGTATTCTATTTTGCGCAACGGATTGCCCTTTGGTAATATCTCACCCTCCTGAGGTCTTAGACAAACACATTGTTGAAGTCATCACTAACTTAGAACAATATGCATCGGGAGGGTTGGGCCGGTGATGCTGTGTAGGGCAGAATATTAGGAATATTCCTTTTTAGTGTGATTTTCTTTCCTAGTTTGGTTAGGACCTTATTTAGCAGGTGTGCCTAGGGTTTTCTTTTTATATTGGTGAATATAATTGGACTTATGTAAGTATTTAATGTTGGCTAATTCATGGGTTGGACAAAACTCTAGGTCCATTGAGTTGTATTTTCTATTTTATTTTAGAATATACTGTGGTTGTGTCACTGGAAGAGCTGAAGCGAAGAAAAGAAGAAAAAAGAGAAGACAGGGCGAAACACCCAGGTCCGATCGATCGGACAGCTGACGCACCCCAGTTATTTGGGTGGTCCGATCGATCGGACATGTGCGAGCTATGCGGGAAAGTCTCCAAATCTACTAAGATTTAGTTTCCTTAATTGAGGCTTAGTTTCCCACTTTGAGTCCTATTGGTGTTCTAACTACAAGGCACGACTTTGGGGCTATAAATAGGATATTTCTCTCAACCCTAGAAACCGCGACTCTCATTAATCTGGGTCAAAGATATCTTAGAGAGAGAAATCTTCTCTACAGCAATTAAGAGATTGTTCTGAAGGGTTGCTCCAGAAGGTCATTGCTGCTTCTGCTTTCTTGTAGAAAATATTCATCTTGACTGACAAGGTACGAGGGGATCAAGTAAGGAGAATAGTGCACGGTGGATGTCGTGACAATGGATTTGGTGCAATAACAACTATAGTCCTTAGGTCGAGGTACAGACTGAGGGAAATGAGCTGTGAGTATATCTTGTAAGTGTTCGTGAGTTCTTGATTTCTGGTTCGTGGTTCTTCTCTCTAGATAGGATGTCCACGCTAAATATTGTATCTGCCTTCTTGTGGTGATTGCTTGGTAGATTGTTAGTTCAATATTGTTTAATTGGTTATTTCCGCTGCATGTTTATTGGTTAAATTATAGAACTAGTATCCATTCCGGTAGCCTGCAAAAACTTTCAACTTACTTAGAATATAATAATACAATGCAATAAACTGGTTTTCTAGTATGTTCTCAAGTTTCTATCTTCCCTTCTTCCTCAACGTAGATCCCCTATACTACACTGATCATTATTTGGTGCTAAACTTTATCACGAAGACTTGTTTTTGCTGAAAACATTGGAACTATTTAGGGGTTAGGGTTGCAAAGAATGCACCAAGTATCTCTCACTTGTTTTTCGCTAATGATAGTTTCATCTTTTCATTTTTACTTTTTATTTTTTATTTTTTGTAATATTAACTTACATAAGGTTAGAAAAATTAGGGACATCCAAGATGACTACTGCAAAGCTTCGGACCAAATAGTCCATTTTAACAAATCCTCCATTTGCTTCAGCAAGGAAGAGTGTGAAAGTAGATGCCAAAGTCTTAGGGGTTTAAAATTATGAGTAAGAACGGAAGGTATTTTGGAAGCCCCTTAATGATTAATAAATGTAAAGTCCTAAGTTTTGAATCACTTGTTAATAAAATCAAAAGTAAAATAAACTTTTGGAGGTCTCATTGCTCTCATAAGTTGATAGGAATACAATTCTTAAGACGATGGGCTCGGCTATTTCCAAGTCACAATATGACCGTCCTCAAACTGCCTAAACTAATGATGGGGTGGGGGTGGGGTGATTATGCTCCATACTATCAAATGGAGTGAAGTATGTAGAATTCACTCAAGGGGGCCTTGAAATCAGGGAGTCTAAGGGCAACAATATAGCTCTCCTTACCAAAACTTGTTAGAGATATCTTCATCACGGCGTTCTCCTTTTCTCTAGAGTTCTAATGTCTAAATATTGTCCTAATAAATTAAAATGGGAGGCAAGTATAAAAGCAGTAATTCTTGATTTTGGAAAGGATTTGTAGAGGCCCTTACCTTTGAAAATGCCAATGCTAGTTGGGTCACACATACTCATAAGAATATTTAAGTTTGAAATTGTAATTGAATACCTAATCCCGATGGATTTAGGAAATCATTATTTGGCATCTCAAATCTAGATCTATATGTTAGTGACCTTTGAAATTCGAGTAAGGAGTGGAAAACTTCTTAACTCCAAAATCAATTCAACAATCGTAAGGATGTTAGAAGACATTTCTAAGATCTATATTCCCCGATCTACTAGAACTGAAGAGATTTTTTTTTTTTTACCCTTTGCTAGAAGTGGCCAAATCACAACTAAATTGGCTTGTGAGTTAATGTCCAAGAGTGTTGGATATCTAAATCATGTTGATACTTACATTAATTTGAAGCATTTTTGGAAGACTCCCATGTCCCAAATGATTCTTTAATTTGGCTAGAAATGTTCGAAAAGGATCATCCTAGAAAGATATTGAATGTGTAGTTATTAGAATGGGATGAGTAAGCTAGTCCAATATAACCAATGCACAGTGGGTGTAACCAACAAAACAAGATAGAACTTGCAAAACTATCTACCAAGCAATCACCACAAGAAGGCAACACAAATTTAACATGGAAACCCTTATCGGGAGAAAGACCGTGATCAGAAAAAATAATCACTATTGAACAGTTAAAAGATATACTCACAGCTCCTTTATACCAATCAGTACATCGACATTCTTGCACAACTTCTCTTGTTGCCACGACTTCCCCGTCGTGCACCACTCCCTGTGTTTTATCCTTCTTCAATCACCTTGAGAACCAAGATGAACTAATCTTCTACAAAGAAGTAAAAGCTTCATACCTTCTAGAGCAGCCCTTCAAAATAATTTCTCAAATATGGCTCTAGAGAAAAATTATCTCTCTCTTAGATCTCTCTTGCTCAGAATAACGAGAGAGGGGGTGGTGGATACCTTTGGGTTGAGAGAAACACCCAATTTATATCCCCAAATTCATGCCATAGACTTTTAATCATAAACCACTAAAAATTGAAGTCATACTCAAATTCTAAAAAAGAGTTCAAATCGGACTGGGCATTCATAGCCCCACTCGCTATAGCAAGCAGAGTCCTCGCTATAGGGTGGGTGCTCTCTGAAATTTGGCTCTGTTAGATATCTTTTCAAGTCAAGACATGGAATTGTGAATGATTTTTACCTTGTTTGTAATATGAAAGAAGGATCTTTGGAAACATTCCATTCACTATGAATTTGTGAGGGCGGTTTGGTTTCAATAACATTTGGGATTATGAGCCCACCATATTCCAAATGAGGGTTAAATGAATGGTGGTTAAATTTCCTTAAAGCCAACCGCTGACTTTGAACAGAGATGATGTGATGTGAAAGCATAAGTTCTTTCTCTTTGGTGGGCCATTTGGAGTACCAGAAATGACTTATCTTTTCAAAGGCACAATCCTAACCCTGTTTAGAACCATCTTTGGGGCAAAAGTATGTTCCCATGTGACAATGTAATGGTTTCTCCCAGAGCCTCCTTGGGTAATTTTGATGAAAGTCTATTTTTTTGGGGCAATTTTTATGAAAGCCTTTTTTTTTTTTTTTAATGTTGACTTCTGAGAAGAGAATGATATACCAGGCTTTGGTTTGTTGTGATTTGCAATGGCTCTTTTATGGGTGTAGGCGCCGTGAAAGGCTTTAGGGTGTGCTTGTGAAAGGAAGTAGAAACGGAGGCAATTCTCTTTGCTTTATACTAATACAGAGAGGGATCAACTTTAAGCTCTTTTTTTTTTCTTTTATTTATTATAGACAAGTTAATTGATCATTTTCTAGAGGACCTTTGCATATGCTGTTTCAGTTGTACAGTCCTTAGATGATGAATCAAAGATGATATGAATTTGAAACTTAAGAGTTGATAGGAGGCTTCAGAATCCAAAGCTTTAAAATAAGTTATATAAAGATGAATTATATGAATTGCAATTTTAGTAGGGATGTGTCAAGAGATGTACCTTGTGTGAGAATTGAAAGCCCAAGAGATATCAAGATCTCGTTCAATATTCAGGCTCTATAATTTAGTAAGGATGGAAAGATTGAGGTGGATATTTAATATAGGCTAAAATTTGGATGCTCCAAGCAGAGACATTCTTCTTGGGTTGGCTAAAGAGAACATAGATGGAATTAGTAAGGATACATATGAAGAATTGCAGCCTATCTAAGGATTTGGCCTTGGATAAACTAAAATGGTGAAATAGAATTTCTATTGTGGTCTCCTAATATAGTTGGGACATGGCTTTTATGATATATGATGATGATGGCAATAATAATCATAACGACACATTGAGGTCGATACATTCAACTCCTTGGCTTCATTGATTTCATCAGGTGCATTACATTCCGACTATAATGTTCTCTTTCTCTTTACTGGTTTGAAGATCTTTGTAGAAGTAAAATGCTTCTTTTTGCAGTTCGGAGAAATTGTGTCGAATCTTCCAAAAAGGCTTTCATGAAATCTGCGAGCACATTGGAGAAATGGACGGCACAACTTTATCAAATTATTCTTCTTCTGAGAAGGAGATGGCGCCCTTTTGCCTTTTCTCCCAGGCCATTTGTTCTTTGTCTTCTGTGATGCAGATGCAATGTTGATGATTCTAGTCTTGGGGATTAATGGGTATGGTTCTTCAGATTGGAATGAGTTTTTAATGCATGATCAACTTACCAAGCTTGTTTGCTGAGCTACAAAATACATGATGATTATATTTTATATTTTTTACGTGTGAAATGAAGATACTTACGTGAACACACTCATGGTTGACTGGTGTTAACACATCGGTATCACACATCACATCACACATGTACCCAAGAATCAACCCCTCAATCCCGACATTGGTAGTATCACTCCTGACCAGTATGCCAATTTAGCCCAATAAAAAAAATAAAGATATTCACAAATGAATATCAAATAAAACTATAGGTCAAACATTTCTAACACTCCGCTCCCCTCAGTCCATGGTTATCCGATAATTGTAGGATCTTAGGGACTATTTTAGGATTAACAAGACATGACGTTTGTAATGAAAATATAACTCTGCTCATACAAGAAGCTGCTGGAAGCTGAATCTCCCAGAAGTATTAACAAGACTCCATGCTTTTATTTTTTATTTTTTATTTCCTGCAAAAATACCTTTGTCCATGACATTCAGATGTCACAAAACGCTTTGAGACTCTTCTGATGCATTAAAAATTGTTACTTTCTTCTTTTACACCTTTCCTTTGGCCTCTGTCACACACCATCACTCAATTTCATGGGATTACATCAGAATGCAAAAACGAAATGGATATGAACAGAATTACCACAGGCAGAAGTTTCACACGATGTCATTGATAATGCAATAGTATGTGGACAGCATGCCCATGAATGAAAATCCAGTATAATTCAAGTATACATTAATCACCATTTGATTTGTCAATGGAAGCCTTGCTTCCTAAACCATTCGATTTGTCAATAGAAGCCTTGCTTCCTAGATCAAGACTTGTGGATCTTATGGAACCACACTGAATTGCAAGAGGTTCAAAAGTCTCCCAGATTGGAATCCATCTTCTGATCTCAAAGAATAATGGGGCATCCTACAACCATGCAGGATCTTCCGATCTATATTTTTCTAATATATATATCTTTTTAACAAATAGTTGGATTATATATAGTTGCAAATATTGCTCATCTGATTGCATGGCCACAAGATACGAAACATAAAGCCAAGTAATCATCTATCTCAACCAAAGAGAGCAGTTTTAAGAACAAGTTTAGAGGATTAGCAAGTGCATCCATAATTAATACATATATTAGCAGTGTTGGGTATCATAAGTTTATAATGTTCGCTGTGCAAATGACTACATAATTAATGCATATATCAGAAGTGTTGGGTATCTTAAGGTTCTAATGTTCTCTCTGCATACGACCCTACTTGGATGTCACAAGAATAATCAAAACATAAACAACCTGCAAATACAGCCATCAAATTGAACCCAGGAAGACAAAAGGGATTAGATAAAGAAGCTTTGGACTTAGCAGCTAATTGGAGCAGGCGCCGGAGGTGGCTGCATATCTACACGCTCTGACTGATGAACCTCCCGTGACTTTGTTTCACTCTCGTCACCTTCAAGGCTACTGTTTTCGATCACTTTGTTCTCAGTTCTATCTTTTTCTTCAACCTGTGAAGTAGATTTGTTTCCATCACTATTTGCTTTTGTCTCCTTACCCTGTGTTTGTTCCCCAGAAGCTACATTCTCCCTGTGATCCTCCTCAGTCGGTTCGACGTCTTCTTTTAATTGAACTTTGTTTCCATCTTTGGCTCCTTCAGAAATAGCAGCTCCTGGTTCTGCATCATCCTTCTTCATTATCTCCACATCTTGGGTTTCTACATGAGCTGTCTTCTCATTTACATAATCATTCTTGGTTAGCTCTTCACTTTCCTGCATTTTAACTTCCTTTCCATCCTGATTTGTTTCTGAAACTTCTGCACCTATTGCTGTGTCACTGCTCTTCTTGTTTGCCTCTTCATCATGGAATTCATCTCCTTTCCCCTCTTTGGTTTCATGGGCACCATCTGCTTCCATGTCATCCTTCTTCGAACCTGGCGACTTCCTGCTCCGCTTCTTCTTAGGCTCACTTTCTGGAGGCGGAGCTGCCTTTATTTTCCCACTGATCCTTGCCGATCTCCTCGGGGTCTCTCCAGTGCCCCAGTCAAATTCAGAGATCGGAGGATTTCCAGGGTGGGACTTGAGGTATTGCTCCAACTGCCTTCTGTTATTCATCTCTTCTCCTGTGGGCGCAATGAAAACAATTTCGCTTTTCCTTGGGGTCCCTTTCTTGGGTATAAACTGCAGAGAATGTGTCAATAAGAATATTGGCATAGTAAATCATTCAAATATAGTAAGCAGAATGGTGTATAGAGATAACAGAGAAAAAACAAAGCCAAGGCTACTATCAAAATACAACCAAGCATGAACTCAGAGAAAAAATCATGATAATCAAATTCAGATATGATCATAAATTACATTTAGTTGCATAAGTCAGTTCAAGTGTGTGGACATGGAAATTAAACAAAAAAGCAACCCATCCAATGATTTGTTCTTCAATACAACTGTTCCATTTATTCTCATTTTTTTTTTCAAAAATAAATAAATAAATAAAGTAACATTTACTGATGTCCATGGGCGGACCTACATACATAGATGTGGGAGCGGTCGCCCCTGCCAGACTTGGTTCCGCTTCCCGAACACATATGAAAATCATGGGTCTGCTTCCAAACACTAAATGAAAATCATGGGCCTGCCCCCAAAAACCAACATGAAAATCCTGGGTCTACCACCCCAAACCCAACTACCTGTTTGGGCCCAACCTCCTCAAATGAAAATCCTGGGTTGCCACGGTTCCATGTCGTGCTAAGGCTTAATACACCATTCTCTGTCAGCTTAAGCTTTTAGAGTAAGTGGTTGTCAACACAGATATATAAACTTGAATCGCACTGTAGTAACCAGAGCTCTTTATAAGAATGTTAGAAAATTCTAATCTATGATTAACATCATACTGCCTGTAAGCCATATGGTGAAATCATTAATACTTTAAACCATACTTTCCAAGTAAGCTTTCTAAAAGCACAATAAACATTGTCTGATGGAAACACATTTCGAAAACATTTCCAAGAAAAAATGAGTGGTCTGTCATACAGTGGTGAAGATCCAGACACTAGACTGGACTCCTTTTGCCTTGTTCTATTCTATTCTTTTATTTAATTATTTATTTTTGTGAGAAGCAATGATGAATTTTATTTGAAAAACAATAAAAAAAGAAAACCATAAATCCATTGTGTGTGTCTGTGTCTTTGGGGGGTGGGGGGGCAGGGGTCGAAACACACTCTAGTAACCAGAGCTCTTTATATGAATGGTAGAAAATTCTAATCTATGATTAACATCATACCGCCTGCAAGCCATATGGTGAAATCATTAACACTTTAAGCCATATTTTCCAGGTAAGCTTTTTAAAGCACAATAAACATTCTCTGATGGAAACACATTTCAAAAACATTTCCAAGAAAAAATGAGTGGTCTGTCATACAGTGGTGCAGATCCAGATGCTAGACTCGACTCTCTTTTGCTTTATTCTCTTATTTTATTTTATTTTATTTTTTTGTGAGACGCAATGATGAAGAATTTTATTTGAAAAACAATAAAAAAGAAAACCATAAATCAATTAAATAAAAGGCAAATAATGAGTCAATAGACAGCTACCAAAACAGGAAGCACACCGAAAACAAGATTACATTTCCTTGCATTTTTTTTAGCAACTGTGCTCTAAGCATAACCGGGCCTGCCGTAAATCAAAGATTTTGGTAATCGGTTATGCATAGGTAAAGATGCCCAATATTTGGGTCCTACTACGCACCATGACCAACCTAGATTGCCAAATTCCCACCCTCTGGAAATGAATTCAAAGCAAAATAGTTGTATTTCTCTCATTCACCTGTGTCGCTATATTATCACTAAAACTAAGTTAGCGATGATGAGAAAAGGTCACATGAGCTCCAACCCCAATGATTTCATCAGCAACAACAGTTCTCTGCAATGGTATTTTTTCAAGAATGCCTAGAAATGCTTCCGGCCAGATCATATCTGATTATAATATTTTTGTTTTCAAAATAGTAGTTTTATTGCCATCCAAATCTACCACTTACTTTAGAGGATGGCAGAATCCAAATACTAGAGAGTACCTTACTAGCATAAATTTCCCTTCTCAACAAAATAATTTCTCCTTATTTGCTTGTCTTTAGAGGAAAGGTTTTCCACCTCAAGCTGTTTCACTATTGGTTTTAAGTAAATTCTTGCTATCTTCTTATCTCTTCTTTTAAAAAGCAACTTTTCGCTATAAGATAAACCAATCCAATCCATCAAGATCCACATAAAATATTACTAGCATCTCTACTCTCGGCCCTCCGCCTCCGGAGAATGACCAATAGCTAAATGAAAACATGGCCTTTGATCCAAAGTAAACCTCTACAAGTATGTCTGACTTAAGCCACCAAAAAACACAACTTCTATTACCCAACATTGGCTTTTATTATACAAAATGTATCTAGCATTATTCAACATTCAATTCTAACTACAAACCTCCGATTCGTACAAGGATATCACTTGCAACCTCCTCCACTAACTCAGTTCTGTAACATTCAAAAGTCTCAACAGTAAGTGGATTTATTGATTCCATAAATAACAAAAGGGAAAGCACTGGCAATGCCAACATTTTAAATATCACGTGAAAACTCTGAAATAGTCCAAAAGTATCATCTTAAAGTTTAAAATTCAAGATTTCTTTAAACACCAATCCTTTTTTTTTAATGGTTTTAAACACCAATCCTCTTTATCTTTGTTCACCATGTCTCAAGGTGTATGAACATCGATTGCAAGCAGGCATGATCTTCCCTAGATCAACCAAAAACACAAATGTCTTTGTTCACCATATCTTACAGCCATCCTGAGTAAGAAGTCATTCAAGTATCCAGATTATTACCAAGCACACATGAATTTATGGGGAATTTAATCTTTTGGAAACGAGCATCTTGATTTTTGGACCTTATGTTGTTTATACTGTAAAGAGTACAAGCTGATTTAAACTACATTTCAATCTGTGTTTAAAGTTCACATATACTAACTACACATCTATCAAACAAAACCTCCATTTTCTGAACCATCTTCCATGATTCGTCCAATCTCTGCAGTAATATAGTTATGAGATATTGTCCTCCCCCAAGCCCTAAACTCCTCATCTGACAGGATATGACTGCTTAAACATGTAGCTATTTAAAGAATAGATACTAGCCTCTGAGGGAAGAACTCAATTTCTAAGTACAGCTCCAGAAATACTTAAAATGGTTACATTCTAAAAAATTGCTACATGATTATACAATAATTGGATAAACCGCATCCTGGAGTTTGGAGTTACTAGAATCCCCTGTATTGGTCAATGCATATCAGAAAAACAATGAAGAAAAAAAGAACTAGAATAAAAAAGACCATTCAAATGAAACAAGTATCAAATATTATCAGCTTGGCACAAATCTTTATCTTCAACTCAATGTCATGCGTCACCCCAAAAGTTGATAATGTAATGATCAACATGATATTTATGTACTTCTACGAAAAAAAATGATATTTATGTAGTTAGTTACAAATAAACATTAGAGACCATTCTTGGTTTCATGTTTCATTTTATTTTATTTTATTTTTTCATTGTGAAAATGACACCCATTCTGAGTCTCCCATAATCTCCATTCATACCATGGAGCAATTTTGGGAATCTGACTCCCGCGCTAAAAAAATTTGTCTCACAAGTCCTTAATTATTTGGACAATGCCGTTGTGTGCCATTGCTAATTAAAAAAAAAAAAAACACTGTTTCCTTGCTTCTATAAAAGCAGAGTCGGGACCTTACTAGTTGAAGCAGATTCACTTGCGGGTATAAAATAAGGGCAAGGATGTTTACATCCTCCATGGAGATTATACATCAACTGTAAAAAAGATCAAAGAATGGAGAGGCAGATCCATGGCAAAATAAGGAGTGAATTAATCACAACTTGCCTTACAAAATACACCCCTTCTGTGATTTTGACTTTATCATTTACCGTTTTAGTATTTCCTCTTTTTATTAGCTTGATATTGCCTTAACAGACTGATAGTTGTATGTACAAATCCGATAGTTGTAATCAATTAATTATCGCTACTCAAATACACATATATATATTAGTGATATATAGAATACATAAGAAGCAGACTGAAGAAAGCTGCCCAATCAAACATTTTTTTTGCTCGAGTCATGACTCATTTTCCAGCAGGTCTAGATCCTCCCCCCACAGCACCAATGAATCCAAACAGAAAATAAAATGATAGGCCAGGTCTGAATTTCCTGCTTCCATTAGTTTTATAGTGATAAGAGAACCATTTTGTTCCTAACAATTCAAATATATATACTCTCCCTACTACTTTTGATAATAGTTTTCCATTTTCGGATAAGATTCAAAAGTATCTTATACCACCACTTCTCATAATAGGACATTTGCTTCTATAATATTGTTCAAGAAAGGAAATAGAACAAGGAAAAGGGCTTTACAACAATTAACAAGACAGGAAAAGAAATTTTAACCATAAACAAAAAATTGCCACGGAAGTTAACACATGGAGGGCTCATTATGGGAAAAGTACAAATTTCAGCAAAAGAAATCACCCCTACAGTCCAATACAACTGATCCTATCTCTGCTCTAAGTCCTCACTAAGTCATGTATTCTCTCTAAAGGTTAACCAAAACCTAAAATCCCCTTGCAAAATGGAATTTAACACTGACAAAATTCGGCCTTTTACAAGGAATAGCAGAGCCCTTACGGATCTAGTGCCTTTCTATCAAAGGAAGACACACTAATGAAACCCTAATCAGTCAAAGAACAATAAGAGGAGAGAAAAGGAGTAAGAATCTAAGGAAACATCCATAATCCACAACACTAGAAGTAGAAACCAAACTAACAAAGAAAAAGAGCCAATGATAGAGCAAACTGATGTTTAATGTTTTCAAGAAAATAGATGAGGCTAACACCCAAACAATTCGCATCCCTCCAATTCTGGAAGAAAAGCACAAGCAATTCAGCATCTGTCATTCTCAAATTACGGCAGATACCAAAGTAGAGAACACTAACTATTAGAAATGTGAGGACAAAATCACTACCACTCAGATTTCCACAGAAACACAGAACCTTTCAACAAAACCTAGTTCATGAATCACTACATTAAAGAAATTCAGTAACAATAACAAATAAGACAACAAAGAAACCTAGGAAGACACACTAATCAAAGAGTTTAAGTCCATTGAAGTAAATATATATGAACAGAAGCTTTTATGGAATCGAATGATAAAAAAAAGCCAACAGATCCATAGAAGAAATGACTTTGTGATACTTGTCATTTTCAATGAAGCCTCGAATTTTCCACACCAAGATACAAAATCATAAATGTCCAAGAAATTCGCATCTTGTAATGAAAGCACTCATTGTTTTTGCATAAAGGATGAAATTACCACTCACCTAAAACCCAGCCAACACCATCCACGTGAATTTTTATGGCAAAAACATGGAAGAAAACGGAATCAGTGTATCAATGAGGTCACAGCACGAAAAGCATGAACGCAAAAAAAAAAATGTACTTTACTCCTGCTCATGATAGTGCACAATTTTATTTTATTTTTTTGTTAAAAAAAAAAAAAAGGCTTCCCGTTTTTTCAGAAAAGAACATTAACTACAAACACCAGACCTAAACCATTTCATTCGGGTAGTTCCAACTCTCCAAAGTTAAAGAACACAAACATATCCAGATCAAGCTGCCATTTATACTACCAGAATTCACATACTTTTTAACCAAAAAAAAATAATGATGAAAGCACGTCTAATGAATGTTTTTTCATACATGTCATGCCAGAGAGAGAGAGAGATGAAGTTATCACCAACAAGTCCTGATATATCCAAACTGTTTCTGAGAAATTTCCACAACCCCACAACCTCTCAAATTGAGGTTGTATATATGCGCTTATTCTTCTATAACAATCAGCTCCTTACTAAGTTGCCAGGAACAGCTCCTTTATGGCATGTAGATAAGAGAAAATTTTGGGTAAGTTACTAGTATTGGTTGACTAAGCAAATAGAGCTATTGAGGTTCTCACTGTTGATGTAAATTGTTATGCCATTCACTAACAACTTGAGGTTTTGGTGTTACTTGTTACTAACATGATATCAGAGGTCATGAATTTGAAACCCCTGGGAGGTATGTTACCTCCATTTGTCTGTCTAGTGTGTTCCGTCTGTCATTTTACCTCCATCTGTCTTTCTCGTTTGTCTGTTCCATCTGTCTGTTGGGTTTTGAACTCGAATGGGAATTCGAACGACTTCCCATTTGAGGGGAGGGTATTGATATAAATTGTTATGTCGTCCACTAACAGCTCGAGCTTTTAGTGTTACTGGTCATTAATACATACGGCCACACATATGAGGCTGACGATGGGCCCATATGCTCCCACTTGGCCAAAGAACCAAAACACTAACGTATGCTCCCACTATGTTGTGGTTTTAACCATTATCGATGTGTCGTATCTATTGCCCGCTAAAAAAAAAATGTTATTAGTAAGTGCGGGTCCCACCGAAGTAGGGTCCCGAGAGGGTTTTGATTGGAGACAGGCCTAACCTTTGGCAATTTTGCACAAAGTGGCGGCTCACAGGTCTCAAACCTGCATTAGCAGGTACGGCACCCGAGACTTATACCATTGCACCAATGTTACGATTGCTCAGTGTTTCGTCTATATCTATTTCATTCGAACAACCCATAAAACATAAGCACAAGTGCACACCCCTAAAACAGAAGCACAAATGAGTAATGACAGAAAGAATCACAAGGAAACATAAATCAGAGCTCATCATTTTCACTGCTACATATGCTTGCCATTTTCCAAATAAAAAAGTAGGCATCGGTATAAACAATAGAACTGAAATATATATATTATTAGTAGTTTCCAAGAAAAAAAAATTAAGAGAAGAAGCTAACAAACATGACAGATTTTTATACATACTCTAGCAATTTTCTATATACAGAAAGAGCAAATATCAACAGACAGAAAAGTTCAAAGAAATTACTATTGCCATTTATATTATTATTTCACATTTTGAAAAGGAAGAAGGAAACTTTTGCAAACCCTAGCCCAAAAATCATTATGAAAAAAAGGAGGTATTTCAACAACTACAACATAAAGACAAGCAGCACAATTTGAGCAATTTCCACCCCAAAACATAGAATGCAAACCAAACTCACGTCAATTTTCGAGAAACAGAGAAAACAAACCGAAATTAATCTATGTTAGCGATGACTGCTCATTTATTCCAAAAAAGGGGACTTTTCTACAAACCTCAGCCACAAAATCATAACATATTTAATCGATTTGTAGTGCAAAAGACAGAAGGTAACACATATAATAACCCAGAAAAATAGGGGACTTTTCTACGAACCTCAGCCACAAAATCATAACATATTTAATCGATTTGTAGTGCAAAAGACAGAAGGTAACACATATAATAACCCAGAGAAATACGCACTAGACATATCTACTCAAATTACTGTTTGTATCTATTTGACATTTTCAAAAGAAAGAAAAGTGGGGTTTTTTTATAAGCCCTGCCAGAAGAAACATCACAATTGGGAATTTCTACATCAAAAACACAGAAATAGAAACAAAAAGGAAAAAATCCATATACTTCAATTTCATAGAAATAAGAAAATGTCCACCAACCCATACCCTGGAAAAACATCACCATATAAGCAAAACCCAGCAAAAAAAAGGAAACAAACCCAGAAAAGTCTAGAAGAAATTGGAAACCATTTAAGAAAAACAATAGAAAGTCTCAATATTTTTTTTCAGAAATATCATCACAATTTGACAATTCCTGCAGCCAAACACAGGTGCAGACAGAAAGGCTAAAGCCATAAAAGCATTTACTTCAACTCTCTTTACCAATAAAAAAAGAATAAAAAATGCTAAAGCCATTTACTGATTTACTTCAATGCTCTTTGTAGAACCCCTAACCAATCATATCACATAAAAAAGGTGATTATTCTTCTTCAAACACCGGCAGAATAACTGACACCACCACTCAAGAAATTTCATCAACACAAACAAAACAAACCAAACCCATAACTTTTCAAATTTATTAAAAAAAAAAACAAAAAGTCTCCTCACGCTATGCAAATTACTATTCCATTAAAACCCATTCATTGAATGGTGAAACTATCACCATTCAAGCAATTCCAAATACAAATTCTCAAGAAGGGAAAATAAAAATACAGAAATTAAAAAAAAAAAAAAACCCCAAAAAATTGGAAGCCAAACAACAACAAAAAAAAAAAATCCATATATTCAAGTTCCATTAAAGAAAGAAAATTTCTAGGAAGCCCTGACTTCGGAAAACATTGCCATACAAGCAATTCCAGCACAAAGACAAAAAAGAAAATCAACAAAAAAATATTCAAATAAGCAAGGAAAGCATTCATACAAACAGGTAAATATATTTACTGTGGGACAATTTCCACAGCAAGTTGCAATTTTTTCTACCAAATCATCACAGTATGAAATTCTCACAACAAAATATATATAAAACACACAGACAAAAAATATATAGTAATAGTACTTATAAAATAATAATAATAATAAATAAATAAATCCATTTACTTCCCCTCTTCTGCAGAACCACTGACCGGTCATTTAATTTAGAACCACTAACCAATCATCTCCCATAAAAATATGATTTTTCCTAAGTAAACACCGGCCACCACGGGAAACTTGATCAGCACAAAACACATAACAAACCAAACCCCTAATTTTCAAAGTTAAATAAAAAGAAAAAATAAAAAACCTCATTTACTCCTCCCACTTATCAAAATATACTATTCCATTAAAAATCCTTCCTATGTACTTTTCCTGAAAAACTAGGCGCAAAACAATCACGATTCAAGCAATTCCCAACTGCAAATTCTCAACAAGGGAAAAAGCAAATACAGAAACAGAAGTCACAATTCAAGCAAACTGTAATAAGAACCCAACAAGATTAAAACTACAAAGTACAAACAGTATCAGAACAGAAAAACAAACAAAACCCAGAAGAATTCACAGCAAAAAAAAAAAAAAAAACAGTAATAACATCAAATATAATTCATTCATCAATTCAACAAAGAAAAATCAAGAAACAGTAGCAGAAGAAAGATACAGACCAAAGAAAGTACATAATATGGGGTGTAGAGAGAGAGAGAGAGAGAGAGAGAGAGAGAGAGAGAGAGATGTATACCATTTTCTTCCAACCAAGAGGAGCAGGAAGCTCTACACACACCACTTCAGAGTTCTCACTTGCCATTTCAATCAAACCCACAAAACCAAATAAGCTAAAGACAACCCACAACTATGATCACACAGAGCTTCTTCCTTTTTCCTCTCTCTTTCTCTCTCTCACTTCAGATTTTTCTATATATAAACATATATGAAAAGAGAAGACTCTCTCTCTCTCTCTCTGGGTGTGGTTCAAAGTTTATTAAGTTCCTAGTTCCTACAACTGCTATGAGCAATCTCTGTGGGCCTAGAGAGAGAGGTGCATCGTACGGACACCTGCCCCCGAGATGGGAGATTCAAGGGCCTGGATTACGTTCCTCAAGCTCCTAAATTAACTGAATTGGAATTCGACGTTTCACGTCCGAATGCAAAGAGATATATCGGATTCGAAACGAGTGACGTATGACATCACCTCACTCTATATTTATTCATATCGGATTTTATCACAAAGAAACGATTTTAAATTTTGGTGCAAACCCTGCGCACCATTTACACTGGAGAACCACCTTGGACTCTCCATTGTGGGTCCCACTTTTTCTCAAATCCAAACTTTTCAATGGTTTTCTGTCAAAAGTATCAATTATTACCACTAATCTAAGTGGAATTGACCGTTGGATTGAGATAGTGTAAATTATACTTGTGTTTTCTCAATCCAAACATCAATCCTACTCTAATGATTATTCAGTTTGGTGATAATATTAATCATTGAGGAATAATTTCATCAAACGGTTTGGATTAAATGAGATTTGCTCCATAGTAGAGATCAAGGGAGGGGAAAGTTTACCAATAGGCGCATCCTGGCTACAGAGAACAAATTCTTTTTGTTTATTATTCTTTGAGGAAGAGTCACTCCACGGGGTCAGCTGCTCATGATATATGATATATCCATCCCAAGTTATCCACCAGTGCTGGATACTCTTGAGACCATGTCTTCCATAAACATCCATATCTACCTACCCCTACATTTATAGAATCCAAACAATTGAGAACTACTCTCCTCTACTGTTATGTTATTGGGCCAGGCTTTAGTCCAAATGGATGTGGTTGGATATAAAGATTGACTCATTATAGCAATGCAATTTAAATAAAAAATGAAGTGAAACCAGATAAGTTAGTATCTGATTATAGTGGAATTTTACTCAGTAGTAATACACTGAGGACTAGGCAAGTAGGGATGGCAATTCCGTCCGATCCGAACCGATCCGATACCCGCTCCGTTTGGATATGGTTTTCGGAGATTTTTTCGGAGATCGGGTCGGATTCGGATATGGATTTTGAAAAAAATTCGGAGGTCAGATCGAAGGCGGATATGGAGATATCCGATCCGAATATCCGTTTGGATATCCGATCTCCAACTCGTATCCGACCCATTTGGATATCCGTTTAACCTTTAATTGCAGTTTTCTCCCTTATTTTATATAATATTATATATATTACACCATATATATCAATATATTGTTGGTTGAAATTTTGAATTAAAACTAATTTGGATTTAATTGGGATTTGTATCACTTGTGTAAGTGTGTTGAAACTTGAATGACTTTATTTTGGAAGTTTATTTTTTAATATATTTTGAATTATATTGTCTTTTTAATGCTTAAATTATATTGTCTTTTTAATATTTTTTTAATGATTCGGATATCCGATTCTCCGTGTGGATATCTGATCTCCGTTTGGAGGCGGGGATGGAGGATAGAATGGATATCCGTTCGGAGATCGGAGCGGATATGGATACGGAGAATTGGATTCGGATATGGAGGCGGATATGGCAATATCCGCTTCCGATCCGACCCGTTGCCATCCCTATAGGCAAGTCGATTTGGCCTGAGATAAGGGAGCCCGGCCCGGCCCTCAAAAAGCTCTTAAAATAAGGGCTTGGATAATCTGTTGCAGGCCCTAAAATTTTAGAGCCAGCCCAGCCCCAGCCCTCCTACCTTTATTTATTTTATTTTTTATATATGTTTGTTCGTATATAAATATATACTAAAATGTCCTTATCGCACTCACTTAGTAGTAATAAAAGGGGGATATGAAGGCAACATCCTACCCACCTATCCATTACAAAATGCCCTAAAGTCCACACACAAAACTTGATTCATTTTATCTATATTTAATTATTTAAGTTTAAGTTAGGGTAATATTCAGGTGGAAACTGTTCTCACATATTATGTGAGAACTTTTTTGTGGGGCCCAATTGTGGGCCCCATTTGGGGATGGGACTAGGGGGGATGGAAAGATCTATGTGAGACCGCCCCAAGTATCAAGTTTTGACCCCAAACACATGCCCCTAACCCCTTCATCCGTGGCCCACAAGTTTAATGGCTTCATATTCAAAAAAATATTCAACCCTCAATCCAACGGTTCAGTCCATTCGGATGTGTGCCAATCCTTGGATTAGTGACTATCAAGGAGTTCCCTATTTGTTGCTAGGTTTGGATGGTTTGCTAGATAGGCATTGCAAAAAAGTTCTCATATAATAGGTGAGAACTAGTTCTCACTTGAATATTTCCCTTTAAGTTATGTATTGTACTTAATACTTAAGCAATAAGTGTTCCACAATTTATTCTAATCCCTTTCTTCTAGTTTTATTGCTTCTTATTTAGTCTTTTTATGTTATTTTTCTTTATCATGTGAGTGCAAAGGGGGTATACTCCTTCCTATTAATAATGATACACTTTTTCCTCTATATATTTACTTGGATGCTAACCAAATCATAAAGGTAGTTTGTATGTACATGGGACTTTAATGTTATGGGGTGAGTCCAAACTAATAGTATTTCTTAAGTGCATTTATTTTGTGACTGAAATCCAACAACGCTTAATAGCCAGATTAGTATTAAATTAAAAATAATGCCAATTGATAAAAGATATGTGATTATAAATAGTTTAAAATTTTCAAAGATAAGACACTTCTAAAATGGTTTCATACGTTGGAATTCTTATGAAAAGTTGAAATAGACTAGACTCTTAAGGGTGATAAGGCTAAGAATTAAGTCAACATCACCGAAGAAAGTGTGGTCATCCCCTACAAGCAAATAGAAGATAGCTAAGAACTCTACATGGGCAACTTCTTTATGGCCAAAGTGGATGGTCAAGGGAAAGTGGTTCTACCAGTACCAGGGGCGGACTTAGGGGGGGCTGGCAGGGGCCTTCCCCCCCCCCCCCCCCCCCCCCCCCCCCCCCCAAAAAAAAAAAAAAAAAAAAAAAAAAAAAAAACTTCTTAAGCTTCTCTATGAAGCTTGCTTTAGCCCCTCCATCGTGTGGTCATTCATTAATGGATGCCCTCCACCCCCCCCCCCCCCCCCACCAATTGTTTATGGCTCTTTTAACATGGTTTGACTCTTAGAAAAATGGAAACAAAAAAATTGCTAATTTTAATAAAACTTGAAATAAAAAATGGAAAAATTTGCTGATTTTAAGAAAAACTTGAAATAAAAAATGGAAATGAAAAGAAAGGAAAGGAAATGAAGAAAAGAAGAACAAATCAACAAGGCTTAATGGAGTTGGGGAAGAGATTTATTTTAATATTCATTCTAACCATCTACACTTGCCCCAAATCTTATGATCCAAGAGAAAAAGAGGAGAAAGCACATCTTAAAGAGACTTTAAAGTTTTGTCTGTGCAAGCGACGTTTCAACGGAAAAGGGTTAAAATTTGGACCTTTCTTTTACTTATTTGGTGCAGCGGTGAAAATATAGGGAATTTCGGGATTTTACATTATCTTTCCTTGCTAGAGAGGTTCAGAAAACCCCATCTACCCTGTCGGAAACCAAAGTTGCAGAACATGAAGCCTATGGCTTTGCCCAGAGAAGTTCGTCGTGGAAAGAGGAGGAGACAAGGCGTCGGTATGCGTTTGGTGCAGCGACGAAATGTCCCGATTTTCTCCTCCATTTGTGCTTCAATTCCAGGATGGCATGGATCCGCGCTTCCCACCTAGGGTGGTAGGAAATCAATTCCGCTGACCATTTCCTCTTCCACGACATTTACCCAACAAACCTTAAGGGCCCATTTATTAATTTAAATAGTGTAGTGAAGGTGATGTATATGTCACATCATTATTTTTTATGGGTGAAAAGTGAAATAAAAAAAAGAGGATTTTAGTGGAAAATACCCAGTAATTGGACGTTGCACTTGGTAGTGCCTCAAAAATCGCACTGCACAAACGGGGTCCGTTAGACCCCGTTTGGTTTTTTTTTTCCAATATGAAACGAGTGACGCTAGCGTCGCTCAGTGTGAAAATTAGTAACGCTAGCGTCGCTCTGCGGCTTTTTTTATACCTCCACCTTCATCATCTTCTTGTTCCTTGTTCTGGCTCAATAGCTTCCTCTCGCTTCTCAACCCTTTCTCTTTGGTTTGGCAACAACCATGGGCACCAAGCGAGCATGAGAGCATAAATATCTTATCTTCTTCATTGGGCAAGGAACCAAAACCCATCCCCTCCTCCTCTTTCTCCTTTTCTTCTTCATCCACGAAATGGGGATACAAAAAATTGGTCAGAACTCTAGTTTGTGTTGGGTTTCATGGTGCTCACAAATAGGTTTCTAATTTCCTTGTGAATAGTTGAATCTCACTGTTTGTTCAAGTTCATGGAGAAGCACATATTTGTAGGAAGAAAGAGAAAGAAAGATAAATAAAAGAGGGGAAGAAGAAATTGGGGGCGTGCAGATGGTGAAGGCAGGGCCGTGAGAGGGAGGAGAAGAAGAAAGAAAGAAAGAAAAAGAAAAGAAGGGAAGAAGAAGTGTTAGGAATTTTGTGTATTGCAATTTGATGGATGCATATCATTTTAATCATCATTTGATTTCTCACACTTGCATTATTTTAGAAAACATTGAAATCTTATTTTATCCATGCATTGTTTTTAAAAAATGGTAAAACTCATGTTTTATGCATGAATTGGTTTTAATTTAGGATGCAATTGATTTTGTAAAAGGAATTTCAAAATTCAAGCTTAGCCAATGATTTAAAGTTTCAAATGATTTTTGGCTTTTTATGTTTCATGATTTTAAAATACTTAGAATGATTTAAAATCATGTTTCCAAGCTTGATTTAGTGGCCCAAAGATCCCACAAAGAAATCTCTTTAAATATGCAAAAAATGGGATTTTTGGTCCTTGGGCTCGGGTCGACCCGCAGTGTGGTCGGTCGACCGAACCCATGCCTTCGGTCGACCGAAGACACTGTGGGTCAACCGAGAAAGTGTCCGTTGAGCATTTTTCAAACGGTCTGATTTTTGACCGTTGAGGGTCGGTCGACCGAGCCAAGCTGGGGGTCGACCGAGGACACGCAGGAACTCAACTTTTGAGTATAAAAAGGGGTTCATTCCCATTGAAAAAGTGTTGAACATTTTGGAGCTTCTAAGCACTTCTTGGAGGTGTTTGAAGAGAAGATAAAGGGGATGAACCAAGGGGATTAAGGTCATTAGTAAAGCTCAAGCTTGGTTTAATGAAGTTAAATCTCCAAGTAAGTTTTGCTTAATTTAATCATATGTTTCATGCTTGGTTTTAAATCTTTGGTAAATGTTTTTAGCATGATAACTATGATGAAATGAATTCATTACTTCCATTCAATCTTTGATATTAAGTTGTAATGAATTCTTTTCTTTGATTCAAACTTAGTTTAGTTTTAAACTTTGTTAAACATGTTATGTTTAAAACTTTGATTTCTTTATAACATGTTAATTTAACTTGTTTGAATCATCATTGTTGTTTTCAATCTTTTTAAAACCTTTGTTAAATCTTGTTTTTGAAAACAACACTACAAATGCATCACATGTTTAAGCCAAATTAATTTCATACAACTTGTGAGCCTTTATTTTTTAAATCATCAACAAGTTAGTATTTGTTCATGTGATTTGCATTTAGACTTCAATCAATTCTTTTTATGTGCTTTAATCTTTGAATTGCTTTGAGCATATATTCATTGGACTTTACTTTTTAAACTTGATTGAAGTTGTCACACACACACCTCATTAGCATACATCTTTGCACTCATTAGTGTGTTGTGTGAGTTTAGTTTTCACTTTCAAATTAGCCTATTAAAGAGGCATTGTAATTGTGCTTTAATTGTAATCTCTTAGAGTGTTCTTTGGAAGACACTTTCTTTGAGAAATCATTTCTTTGTAAGGTTATTGCTTAGCCATATAAAAGCATAGTGTAAGGGTTGTTGTTTAGCCTAGAAAAACAACATTGTAAGGTTATTGCTAAGCCTTGGAAAGCATACATTGTAGAGGTTATTGCTAAGCCTTGGAAAGCATCTTGTAGAGGTTATTGCTTAGCCTATTGGAAAAGCATATTAGTGGAAATCCGGTGGGGTGTGAGAGCACAAGCCGGTAGTGGATGTAGGCACGTTGGCCGAACCACTATAAATATTGTGTTGTGGTGCATGCTCTTGTGATGATTGTATGTATTTAGCTTCCGCATTGTGCTTGTTATCATCACTAGTGACTAGTTAGTTTATAGAAAATTAAAATTGGTCATAGTTAGTCACTATTAGTAGCTCACCCTATTCACCCCCCCCCCCCCCCCTCTAGGGTTAAGATCCCGGACTTTCAATTGGTATCAGAGCAAGGTTACTCCATTTAGGGCTTAAACACCCGGAGTTGATCCTCTCTATCTAGATCCTTAAGTTAGAACCCTAGTAGTGTTTTTTTTTATGAAAATCATTAGAATGGATTCCACTATGCTAGACTTTGTAGATTCTTCTAGATCCCTTCTTCTTCCATCTATTGGAGACTCAAACATTGAATTTAAAGTATCTCAACTTGAATCTAAACTTAAATTAAAAGAAGAAGAAATTAATGAAAATGAAGATGACATTCAACAAGCCTATGATGAATTATGTACATTTGCCTTAGAGCTTGTTAAAAAGAATAAAAGATTAGAAGAAAAATCTAAAAGTCTAAACAAACAATTAGTTTCTTCAAAAGATGAACTTAGAGAGAAAAAAGAATTAATAAATTGTGTAGACTCTAAGTTTATGATCTCTTTGCATAACCTACAAAATGCTCAAGATGAATTAGTTGAATTAAAGTTAGGTTGTGATAATCTTAAAAATGAAAATTTGAAACTAAGAGATCAATTACAAAGGCAAGATGAAAACATTAACAATCTTGAATCTAAGTTGACTATCTCTAAAGAAAATTTATCTAATGCTCAAAATAAGATAAATACTCTAGAACTTGGATCCAATGTTTTTAATGAAATTAAACTTGAATTAAAACTTGCCCATGAAGCGCTAAACAATTTTAAGGGAATTGAACTTGAACTAACAAAAGTTAAAAATGAAAATTCAACCCTTAAAAACCAAGTCACTCAACTTGAAACATACAAACAAAGTATGAGTGCAAATTTACCCAAAGTGAAGAAAGATTGGAAAAGTTATTTAATTGGGTAAATCAAAAGGAGATAGGACGGGTCTTGGATTTGATAGGAATACCTCATATGACCCTAAATTCACCAACACTTTTGTGAAAGGTGAGTCCTCATTCTCTAGCACTCACACTTCTTTGCCCATGTCTAAATGTAATTATTGTGGCATTGAAGGACATTTTAGGTTTGAGTGCAAACAAAGAAGAAGCAATGTGTCTAAATCCATATTTGAACCAAAGAAAGGTAAATCAAATTCTATGATGGATAAGACACCAAAAACCAAGGAGAACTCCATGAAGCTTAAACAAGTAAAATCAATTAAGAAGGAGTCTCCTAAAATAGATTCTAAAAGATTAAACAAGTTGAATCAAGTTTAAAAGAATCTATAAATAAAAAGCTTCTCAACCTACCTCCCATATCTCAAATGAAAGAACTTTTGAATAAAGTTGCAAAGTTAAATTTAAAATTCAAAAGTCAATTAAAGGGAGGAGATAAGAAGAAAAGAAAAATGGTTCAAACCCCAAAGAAGCAAACTCACCAAAAGACTAATCACCAATCTAAGCTAAACTTAGTTAAATCTATATCTCATGGTGATAAGTCTAAGTTAATAATTTATCAAGTTAAATCTCCTAGAGTTGGTGAGAAGTTTAAGTTAGACCTCAAAGTTCATCCATCCCAAGACCTTAGGTGGATTCCCAAAGTTAGACAAATAGACAAACCTTAGGGCCTTGGACCTCATTGACCAACCTAACCTTAATAGTTAAATCTTTTTGTTGGTCATGATTGCATTTGCATTTTATGTTCTTTCTTAGTTACATTTTTTAAAATGCATTTGTTTCTTTATGATCATTTGATTTTGTCTTCATGGACTTCCCTAAGTCACATATCATGGTTTTCAAAATCATTTGATTGTATTTCTCACATGTTAGATTTGCTTTTTATAGTCACATCTTGTTTGCATTTCTACATGTTCAATTGATTATGGGTTCAAAGCTTTCATAGCTAGATCTTTCATAATCAATTGATGTTGCAATATCATTTGTTTGTATGTCTTAGTTAGATTATTTTGAAAAACAAATGACTTAAATCAATTTAATTTTTCCATGAATTTTTAAGTTATACTTTCACATGGAAAATTACTTTGAAAAGATCAACTTGTATGTTTTCCAATTAAGTTATATCTTTTAAAATGCAAGTTGAATGGTTTTTAAATCAAATTGTATGATTCTTGGTAGTGATATTGCTTAGAATACAATTTGATGCTTGATAAGGTGCTTTCTTTATTTTCATATACATTATGCCCATTGTTAGATTTTGTTTATGATTTGAAGATTGCATGAATGGAAATGCTTTAAAACTTTTTGTTGTATTCATCAAAGCATGTTCCATGTTTTCATTTCCTTATGCTTTTGCTTATGTCATCCTTTAATGGAAATGAATGTTGTGATAGACTATTTGCATGTTTGCTCTTTTAGTTACATTCTTTATGCAAATGTTTTATTTGTTCCATGTATGGTTGTGTTCTTTAATTATTTTTTTTGTAACCATACTAGAACCCAAATCCATCCTTTATGCTTTCTAGTCATTTTTGTGAAATGGATGGTTATGATGTTTGATTCATGTGTATTTGTCATACTTATACATGTTTCAACCTCATAGTAGTGTTTGATCATATGAACCTCTTTGAAATTCATTTCTTGAATTACATAGTTATATCTCTTGAATGATGGATTTCTTAGATGTTGTATTCATATGGTTGACACTTTGGAAATTGCATATTATTATAAGTCATATATTTTCAAAATGCAATTTCTCATGTTCATCACTATGCTCAATAGTTATATCATTAAAGTGATGAATATTCATTTATGATGCTTTTTGGAATTTTGTGTTTGTCACATCCTTACTCTTAATCATGTTTCATATTCAATTGGTATCATTTTCATTTAGTATCATATCCAATTGATATCTTGAGAATGTGATAGACCTTGTGTACATTGGATTGAACTTGATAGTAATATGTCTTTGTTCCATGTCACATTCCATTAGCTTCATAAATGGTCATGTTTGCCACCTCTCTTGCTTATTTGGTTAAATCTCGTGACCACCATGTTTATGTGTTAATAATCTTGGTTGGTTAATGATTGAGGTAGGCATCATGGTTTGAATTTCATTTCACTCATCTTACACTTGATAGTCATATTTTATGATTGAGTGAAATGATTTCAAAATTTACATAGCTTATGATTTTCATAGTTATATTAATTGATGCTATGTTTAGTAAACCCCTATCATCATGGATAGCTCTAACTTGGATTAATCCTTCTAGTTACATTCCTTAAGTCCATTTTAGAGTGATTGACCTAATAAGTCATACTCTTAAATCTCAATTGATATGGTTCTTATTTCAATTGGTATCCATGATAGATTAACCTTTTGACCTTGCTCTTCAACTTTCCTTAAGCTTATAGGTCAATTGGTTTGTCTCCAATTTGGTAATTTGATCATTGAGCCTTATAGTTAATCATTATCAATTGGTATCTAATCCTTCCCTTGAAGTTATCCCTCAATTGGTTAAACCATCTTCTTCTTGCATCTAATAGTTATATGGATTGAGGGGGAGTAAACCTTCTAAGGAAGCATTAGAGATGATCAAATTCACCATTGCTATTCCCTTATAACTTACTCACATGCATAATAGCCTGTTAAGTATTTCATTTTCGATTTCATTTGTTAACAGGTGCTACTAAAGGTATTTTCCTTGTTTCATATGTGTAGGTACCTTTCTTCAATTGCTACCTTTGCAATTTAATGGCAAAGGGGGAGAAAGGATTAAGGGGGAGAAAATGCTCTAGCTACCCAAAAAGGGAGAAAGATCAAAGGGGGAGAGAGCATTCAATGGCAAAGGGAGAGAAAGACCAAGGAGAGAAAGTTCTTGGTCTAAGGGGGAGAGAAGATAAAAGAAAGAAAGCTTGGAGCTAAGGACAAGAAGAATGAAGATCAAAAGAGCTAAAGCCCAAGCTAAGTGAAGGAGCATCCGAAGATTTCAAGCCGTGTCAAGCCAAGGAGCTGAAGACTTAGTGTGAGGTTTAGTGTTAAGTTAAGGTTTGCCATCAAATTGCAAAGGGGGAGATTGTTAGGAATTTTGTGTATTGCAATTTGATGGATGCATATCATTTTAATCATCATTTGATTTCTCACACTTGCATTATTTTAGAAAACATTGAAATCTTATTTTATCCATGCATTGTTTTAAAAAAATGGTAAAACTCATGTTTTATGCATGAATTGGTTTTAATTTAGGATGCAATTGATTTTGTAAAAGGAATTTCAAAATTCAAGCTTAGCCAATGATTTAAAGTTTCAAATGATTTTTGGCTTTTTATGTTTCATGATTTTAAAATACTTAGAATGATTTAAAATCATGTTTCCAAGCTTGATTTAGTGGCCCAAAGATCCCACAAAGAAATCTCTTTAAATATGCAAAAAATGGGATTTTTGGTCCTTGGGCTCGGGTCGACCCGCAGTGTGGTCGGTCGACCGAACCCATGCCTTCGGTCGACCGAAGACACTGTGGGTCAACCGAGAAAGTGTCCGTTGAGCATTTTTCAAACGGTCTGATTTTTGACCGTTGAGGGTCGGTCGACCGAGCCAAGCTGGGGGTCGACCGAGGACACGCAGGAACTCAACTTTTGAGTATAAAAAGGGGTTCATTCCCATTGAAAAAGTGTTGAACATTTTGGAGCTTCTAAGCACTTCTTGGAGGTGTTTGAAGAGAAGATAAAGGGGATGAACCAAGGGGATTAAGAAGGTCATTAGTAAAGCTCAAGCTTGGTTTAATGAAGTTAAATCTCCAAGTAAGTTTTGCTTAATTTAATCATATGTTTCATGCTTGGTTTTAAATCTTTGGTAAATGTTTTTAGCATGATAACTATGATGAAATGAATTCATTACTTCCATTCAATCTTTGATATTAAGTTGTAATGAATTCTTTTCTTTGATTCAAACTTAGTTTAGTTTTAAACTTTGTTAAACATGTTATGTTTAAAACTTTGATTTCTTTATAACATGTTAATTTAACTTGTTTGAATCATCATTGTTGTTTTCAATCTTTTTAAAACCTTTGTTAAATCTTGTTTTTGAAAACAACACTACAAATGCATCACATGTTTAAGCCAAATTAATTTCATACAACTTGTGAGCCTTTATTTTTTAAATCATCAACAAGTTAGTATTTGTTCATGTGATTTGCATTTAAACTTCAATCAATTCTTTTTATGTGCTTTAATCTTTGAATTGCTTTGAGCATATATTCATTGGACTTTACTTTTTAAACTTGATTGAAGTTGTCACACACACACCTCATTAGCATACATCTTTGCACTCATTAGTGTGTTGTGTGAGTTTAGTTTTCACTTTCAAATTAGCCTATTAAAGAGGCATTGTAATTGTGCTTTAATTGTAATCTCTTAGAGTGTTCTTTGGAAGACACTTTCTTTGAGAAATCATTTCTTTGTAAGGTTATTGCTTAGCCATATAAAAGCATAGTGTAAGGGTTGTTGTTTAGCCTAGAAAAACAACATTGTAAGGTTATTGCTAAGCCTTGGAAAGCATACATTGTAGAGGTTATTGCTAAGCCTTGGAAAGCATCTTGTAGAGGTTATTGCTTAGCCTATTGGAAAAGCATATTAGTGGAAATCCGGTGGGGTGTGAGAGCACAAGCCGGTAGTGGATGTAGGCACGTTGGCCGAACCACTATAAATATTGTGTTGTGGTGCATGCTCTTGTGATGATTGTATGTATTTAGCTTCCGCATTGTGCTTGTTATCATCACTAGTGACTAGTTAGTTTATAGAAAATTAAAATTGGTCATAGTTAGTCACTATTAGTAGCTCACCCTATTCATCCCCCCCCCCCCCCCCTCTGGGGTTAAGATCCCGGACTTTCAAGAAGGACTGGGCATTAACATATTTCCACATTCCCACCTTCTTCTTCTCCTTTTTTTCCTTTGATTTCTTTCTTTCTCTTCTTCCTCCTTCTCTTTCTTTTCCACCTCCCTCTCTTTTCTTTTTCTTTTTCTTCTTTTTTCTTCCTCTCTGCGAAAACCTGCAAGATACCATTGATGTGGACAATTAGAGATGAGAAAAGGAGTGTTTCGAAGGTGAGTTTATAAAACGACAGCGTCACTCCCCAGTCTAAGACGAGTGACGCTAGCGTCACTCGTCTCAAAGTTATAAAAAAAAAAATTCAGACGAAGGAACTATTTCGTGCAGCCCCAACTACAGGGAACCATTTCGTGCAACGGACATTTATCGGGAGTTTTTCGATAAAATCCTCTAAAAAAATGAATAAAATATAAGTGGGTTATGATGGTATTTTATTTTTAGTTATTTGGAAATTAATTTTTTGACTTTTTGTATGGGAAAATGTAGTTTTTTTTGTCTTTTAGTGAGTAAATGTAGTTGTTTTTTGACTTTTTGTTGGAAAAGATGGAGGGGGTTTTGATAAAAAGTGCTTTTGATGTGATGTTTAACTTGACTTAACTTTAGAGGTGAAATTAACAAAAGGATCCTAAGGCATGAATAAAGAAGAAGAATGACAAATCCACTTTCTCTTTTATAATTTTTTTTACATTGTAATTTTGTTTATAGTCTTTTTTTTTTCTTTGGCCCCCCCTAAATAAAATTCGTGGCTCCGCCCCTGGGTTCTACACCTTTCATCCGGGAAGTGTCTAACTTTGACTGAAGTAAAACATGTGCCCGATGTGCAGAAGACTCTAGTTTCGGGTGCAGTTCTAATTATAAGTTATGGCATTAGGATTTATTTTGGTGACAGTATGAGATCACTTCAAACCCCCCTCATCTGTAAATCACATTCCCATGACGTGAAGTGTTCATTTCCACGAGATACTTCCGTGATATTTTTAAATGAAACGTGGTAAAAATAAAGACATTGGTGGCTGAGGCTATTAGACGCCCAATAATGTGGTTTTCTAATGTTTTTGACGTAATGCTTGTATAATAGTTGGCATGAGCTCTGTCTTTTATAAGCAGGGTGTTGTACTGGAACACCCTTGATAGAACATACCAATGTGAGTGTAGAAGTCAGGCCACTTCCGATGAGAGCTACAGGATTAAGCTAATCACAGCCATCAGATGGGGCTAAGCATTCTCACGTGCCATCCGCGTGCCATCTACGTGGCACCGATCTCATCCCGGCTACCAGGGCAGAGGCCTTGGCCGACATCAAGCATCTCCAGGCCACAAGCGCCGAACTGGACCACCTCGGGCATCATCTCGGCAAAGAGTCCACCTCGGCAGGGCCATCCCGGATGCCATCTCCGCAGAGAGTCCTACCTCGGCTAAAGCCACCTCGGCTGAAGAAGCCAGGACAGTAGACGAAGCGAGAAAGAACCTTCACTTGCGCCCCTCATTCCCCACGTCATCAGGCACGTGGAGAGATAGGGTCACGAGCTAGTGGGACAGACACGACATCCAGCCGCCCACTATCTTCACCAGATCGCCACATGGCAGCATCCAGCGGCTGAGGCCACATCAGGGCAAGGCCCGAGGGCAGATCCGCTGGTACTCCAACCGCCAAAGGCGCCCAACACAATCTGGCCCAACAAGACACGCATTTAATGCAATGTGGGCTGACCCGACTAGCATTAAATGCTGAGTGGGCCGGATTAGACTGCATTTATTACTTTGTGGGCTGATCATGACTTCTCAGTCAAATCGTGGGACCCACACCAAGATATCCTTTGAAAGATACGATCCAAACCTCTATAAATAGAACTCCAAACACCATGCAAGGTACGCATAATCTCATTCACAGAGCCCTTACTCTGTCTCTCTTCTTCCTCTCCTTCCATCGTTCCAGTTCCCATACTGACTTTGGCATCGGAGAGCCTTGCGCCGCTCAGGCCAGGGTCCTCTGACCGTTTGCTACTCTCTTTCAGGCTTCCGGACGGCATCCAGACATTCCAGACACCATCATCTTCTCGGATAAGTCCTGTAAGGCACCCTCTTATTGTGGGTCATTATTTTCTGCACCTACAATCGGCGCCGTCTGTGGGAAAGTAATATCCCAACCCCTCAAAACCTTCCCAACCTTCTTAACCTCATCTTCTCAGAAGCCATGCCTCCGAAAGCTAAGAAGGGCGTAGAATCCTCAAGAGCAGCGCTCGAGCTGCCACCACCGCCAGCGGACGTCCCTCCTCAAGGACGCTCCCGCACGGTGCATGGCACGACTGCAGGCGAGGGCCGCTTAGGCTCCCAGCTCTTTATCGAGTTCCCACTCCAAGAGGGACTCGAGGCCTCGATCTCATCAGAAGAAGTCGCGCCACCCGGACGCAGTGAGCGTCAGCATAAGCGTCCCCGGAAGGACAAAGCCGTGGCCGTAGGAGAAACGCGCCACACTCAACCCCCTGGAGAGGTTCCTGAAGCTGCCCTCCTCCAGAAGCAACTCCAGAAGCAAGAACGGATGATTCGCGAGCTTCAGCAGCAGCTGAGGGCAGTGCAAACTGCCTCCTTGAGGGAGGTCTCTGAGCCTCAAGGGAAAAAGAAGGGCGCTCCTAGCAAGGCAGCCCAGCCTCCCCGCGAGGAACTCAGAAATCATCTGGACCAGAAACGAAGCCAGATCCGTGACGAAGGCTCGAGCAACAGCCGAAGTCACCACAGCCGCGACGGCCGAACTCATAGCCGTCGTAGCCCAAACCATCACAAGCGAAAGCCCAGAGCTCAGACTCCAGAGAAGAACGACGAGCAAGAGCGATTTGACAAACGTGTCAGGTTGGCTCTCCAGCACAACTTGGACATGCGGGACCAGAAGCAGCTTTGTGGTCACACTGATCTCGGGGGCTCGCCCTTCACAAAAGAGATCGAGCACACCCCATTGCCCAAGAAGTTCTCCGTCCCGCGGTTCGTCCCCTATGACGGACTGTCCGACCCATCTGCACACCTCCGACACTTCTCCCAGAAGATGTCCATCTGGGGAAACGAGGGTCACCTAAACTGCAAGATCTTCTCCTCCAGTTTGGGTGACCTCCCCCTGAAGTGGTTCTGCTCCCTCCCGGAGCAGTCGGTTTCCAGTTGGAAGGAGCTCCAACTCTCCTTCCTGAAGAAGTTCCAGGCCTACACCGTCGTCCCCAAGAAGGAAGGGGACCTCATCGCCCTGAGAATGAAGCAGGGCGAAACCCTCGCCAAGTTCACCCACCGATTCTGGGCGATCTATAGCCAGATCGAGGGCGCAAGGGAGGCGATAGCCATCTACGCCTTCCAGCATGCCCTGATCCCCGGCATCGACTTGCGGAAGGACTTGGCCGGGGACACCCCAGAGTCCATGTCAGAGTTGATGTCCCGGGTGAAGCGCTTCATCGCCCGGGAGGAAGACGAGATCCGAGCTAAGGATCAGGACGGGCATCCGGAGCCCGAGCAGAAGAGTAGCCAGCCTCGGCAGGGAGGCGGGAGGCCCTCCCAGAAGCAGGAGCCCGAGCAGGCCTGGGTCTCCAGTTCGGCACAGCCTTCGTCGTCCAGGTCTGGGGGCACCTGGAAGCCCAGACCTCCCTCCAGCGCCAGTCAGAGCGTCAACGTCGTCTTCAAGGAGCCGATCTACCGCATCCTGACCAAGATCAGGTCCAAGCCGTTCTTCAAGTACC
Organism: Litsea cubeba; assembly: GCA_012931725.1. Lineage (NCBI taxonomy): Eukaryota > Viridiplantae > Streptophyta > Magnoliopsida > Laurales > Lauraceae > Litsea > Litsea cubeba. The sequence continues at coordinate 102,391,766 of CM022944.1, read as the reverse complement.
CTCCGCCCATGCTGAATGAGCCCACCTCAGGCGCCCGAAGCAAGCTCTACTGCTCCTTCCATAGGGGCAACGGGCACAGGACCGAAGACTGCAACTCTCTGCAGTGGTATCTGGAGAAGCTGGCCGAAGATGGCCACATTCCAGAGTTCGTTGAGGCAGGAGATGCTGGCGGCAGCGAGGGCCGAGTTCACCAGAGCGCAGCCCAGGTTCCAGACAGTGAGGATTCGGAGAAGATCATTACGTGATCCATCTGGCGTCCTCTGTATCCATCTGTATCCCAAGAAATTCAATTTCTAAAAGATGTAATGAATCTCTGAATCAATGGAAATAGCTCTCGCCCCTCTTTGATCGACTTCGGCTACAAGGGTCTACCGCCCTGGAAAAGGCCTCGAGTCCAAACTCGGTCGTTTCCTAAAGCTCCGGGTCCTGGACCCTGGAGAAGGCCTCGAGTTCGGACACTCGGCCGGATTCCTAAAGTCTGGGTTTTTACATCCCTCAAGGATCATTGCCGAGCTCACGCTTCCACAGCCGGAATGACGACTCCACTTCGGCACAAGCAGCTCGTCTCGGCCAAAGCCAGCCATTTCGGCCAAGGGCAATCTGTCACCTCTCTCTGGTCGACTCCGGCAGCATAGGCTCTACGCCCTGGAAATGGCCTGGAGTTCTTACACTCAGCCTTTCCTAAAGCCCCGTGTCTTGGACACAATCAAGGCTCTACGCCCTGGAAATGGCCTGGAGTTCTTACACTCAGCCTTTCCTAAAGCCCCGTGTTTTGAACACAATCATGGCTCTACGCCCTGGAAACGGCATAGAAGAGTTCCTACACTCAGCCTTTCCTAAAGCCCCCGTGTCTTGGACACACTTTGGGTACATACGCCCTGGAAACGGCATGGAAGAGTTCCTACACTCAGCCTTTCCTAAAGCCCCGTGTCTTGGACACACAGGCTCTACGCCCTGGAAACGGCATAGAATAGTTCTTACACTCAGCCTTTCCTAAAGCCCCCGTGTCTTGGACACACAGGCTCTACGCCCTGGAAACGGCATAGAAGAGTTCCTACACTCAGCCTTTCCTAAAGCCCCCGTGTCTTGGACACACTTGGGTACATACGCCCTGGAAACGGCATAGAAGAGTTCCTACACTCAGCCTTTCCTAAAGCCCCGTGTCTTGGACACAATCGAGGCTCTACGCCTTGGAAATGGCCTGCAGTTCCTACACTCAGCCGTTTCCTAAAGTCCGGGTTCATAAACCCCTCACAACGGCAGTTCGGCCAAGGACAGTTCCCTAAAGTCCGGGTTCATACACCCCTCAGAAGGCCATTGCCGAACTCACGGTCGCCGAGCCGAGACCAACGAAATGGGTCCACGTCGGCACAATGCAGCTCGACTCGGCCAAAGCCAGTCCTTTCGGCCGAGGTCAGTGCCAGCATTCAAACAAAAACCCAAGCATTCCGGAACAGCGCAAAGAAATGAGAAAAAGAACTCAAAAGCACTGTACACAGTTTGGGTAACCAGAGAATTCCTTCTTATCCATTGAAAACTGCTTCATTGCAGAAAATTACAGAGCAAAAAGCAAGAGCAAATATCCCGAGGTCCCGAGGTCATGGCCGGTCTGTTGCACGGGCTGCGGCGTCAGAAGCTTCGCCGGATGGAGGGGCAGAGGTCGGCACCGGAAGCGTGTACGAAGGAGGCTCCCGAAAGGAGGGGTGGCCCTCCGAGACCCCGACCTCCTTCAGACCGGCAAGCCACCCTTTCGCCCAGGCCTTATCCCTCACGACAAGAACCCTTTCCTTGTAGTGGGCGGTGACCTGCACTTTGGCATCCTCGAACGCAGCATCGCACTCGGACTCGAGCTTCGCCTCGCTTCATCCGCCCTCCTGGACTCGGATTCGAGCTTCGTCTCGGCCTCATCCGCCCCTCTTGGATTCGGCTTGAAGCAGGGCCGCGTAATCGTCTCCCATCTTCGAGATGGAGACCTCGAGCTCGGCCACTCTAGTCCTCTCCGCCTCGGCTTCTTCCCTCACCTGCTCGAGCTTCGCTGCGTACTCCTCTTCCACCCTGGCCAACTTCTGGCTAACGGCGTCCAGGGATTCCTGCAGGCCATTCTTCTCCATGGACAGCTCGGCAACGTCCGCGCTGTACCTACGGATCCTGTCAGCAACGACCATGGACTTCTCTGCCGCCTGTCACAGAAACGAGATGTACTTGTTAGATCCAAAGAACGTCAGACGCTAAATCGCTGGTTTGACAAAGGGAAATGAAGATTTACCACGAAGTTGGACTGCAACATCGACAGGATCAGCTTCTGATCGCTGTACTTATCCAGCCGCTCCATGTCCCGGGGAAGGGCGCAGGCTCGCCCTAGGGCCTCGAGGACCGGGAGATCGATCTTGTGAAGAATGCAGTCCTCCGTCGTCATCGGCCTCCCCGGCCCAAGCATGAAGCTCGGCTCCCATAACGGCGGCCCCTGCGGCAACGAGGCAGCAGCCGAGCTAGGGCCCGCGTCGGTCCTTGGCATCTTCAGCGGCCGAGTTTCCTCCTGCTCAACCTCAGCTGGGGGCAGGCGTACCCTTGGATCAACAGGGCTAGGGGGCGCAGGAACCTCCGCCACCTCTGCAGGAGAAACCACCCGAGCCCTCGGAGACGGATGCCTCGAAGAATTTACCGGCTCCTGGGGGGCTCGGGCGTCCTCCACTCCAAGCGCCAAAGCCTCGAGGTCCTCGAAGGACAACGCCTGGTGTGCCTCATCTCGCAGCCTGGCGAGGGAGATCGGGCAGGTTGACTCGATTCCCTTCCTGAGACCTGAAGTCTCGATCCCGACGTGGAAGCTAGGGTTCCAGACGTGGCCCTAACGTCGGACGACACCCGCGAGGGCTCTGCGACCTCCGGAACGGCCTGCTCCTGACCGACCTCAGATCCGACACCTTCACTCTGGATCGGCTCTACGGTGCCCCTCAGATACCCGCGGTACTTCGGCTGATACCCTAGCAGCGACCAAGCCGCCCTGCCGTCATGACCGCTGTATCGCTTCACCAGGCGGAGCCAGGCCTCGTTCCTCTTCCAGATGTATCTGGCAGCCCGCTTCCTCTCCTTCAAAGCTGCAACAATCAGAAGCATTAGCGCGGCAGAACAAAAAGAAACTTATGAAAAAAGAAAAGAAACGAAGGGTGTTTACTTGGGATGGTACCGAAGTGGCGAGGGACCTGGTAGCCTCTATCGGTGTCCGCCTCCCCAAACTCCCAGTTCCCCGAGACGTACAGAAGATCGTCTCCGGCATACTTGCTCGAATCCTCCAAGTACCGGACGAAGCCGTCCCTGCCTGGCTTAGCCCGGAGATAATAAGAATCCCCGGACTTGCATATGTCGTAGACATCCTCAAGGTCGAAGACGCCGAAGTCGGTGCCCAGGACCTCATTCAGCTTGACCGTGCCCATCACGATCTTGAAGGCATTCGGCAACAGTTGGCAGGGACAGAGACGCCACTGACTAAGGCACCTCCTGAGAAGGGGGTGAAGGGGGAATCGGACCCCGCCTTCTATCACAGCCACCAGCGGAAAAGGCATCCAGCCCCCCGAAAAATCGCGAGAATTGTAGCCGCGGGGTTCAGCACCCCTGACTTGGACATCAGCAGGGATCCTAAAGGCCAACCTGAAGCCCTCGATCGCTGCCTCGCCCTCTAACCAGTGGCTGTAAATCCCCATTCCTATCCCAATCTGAAAGCAGAGGAACCCGCAGAAGAAGAAACAAGGCAGAAGGAACTTACGGAAGCAGAACGAAGATGCTGAGCGGCAAAGAGATTCAACTTCAGCAGCGCACCACTCCTCAGACGAAGCTCCCTCACAGTAGCTTGCCCACCTCTGACGCTCGCCTCTGATTTAGAATCGCAAACGAAGGGTAAAGCAGACCTCGACTGTCTTATATATAGCAGAGAGACCCCCTTTCCAGAAGCCCTAATTGGGCGCCCCCTGGGATTTCGCGCGAATCATTTCAAAAATTGATCACGCCCCTGACGAAACGGCGCGCAAATCATTTCAAAAATTGATTGCGCCCCTGACGAGCCGGCGCGTACGACCTCGAGGAGACAGACAACCAGCCAGGAGATGACGCGTGGAGCCGTCGAACTGTCCTCAGCATTGAATAGGGGACGCCATTTATTACCTAGAACATCCAAAGCGACAGCGAGTCAGGGCCGAAAGAGGCTTTCTCCTCCAGAATAGACCCGGCACATAGCTCCCGACCTCACGGCACTGACGTTCTACGCGAGCTCAGAAGCTAGGGGGCAATTGTGTGGGGAAATTTCCAGAGCTACAGGATTAAGCTAATCACAGCCATCAGATGGGGCTAAGCATTCTCACGTGCCATCCGCGTGCCATCTACGTGGCACCGATCTCATCCCGGCTACCAGGGCAGAGGCCTTGGCCGACATCAAGCATCTCCAGGCCACAAGCGCCGAACTGGACCACCTCGGGCATCATCTCGGCAAAGAGTCCACCTCGGCAGGGCCATCCCGGATGCCATCTCCGTAGAGAGTCCTACCTCGGCTAAAGCCACCTCGGCTGAAGAAGCCAGGACAGTAGACGAAGCGAGAAAGAACCTTCACTTGCGCCCCTCATTCCCCACGTCATCAGGCACGTGGAGAGATAGGGTCACGAGCTAGTGGGACAGACACGACATCCAGCCGCCCACTATCTTCACCAGATCGCCACATGGCAGCAACCAGCGGCTGAGGCCACATCAGGGCAAGGCCCGAGGGCAGATCCGCTGGTACTCCAACCGCCAAAGGCGCCCAACACAATCTGGCCCAACAAGACACGCATTTAATGCAATGTGGGCTGACCCGACTAGCATTAAATGCTGAGTGGGCCGGATTAGACTGCATTTATTACTTTGTGGGCTGATCATGACTTCTCAGTCAAATCGTGGGACCCACACCAAGATATCCTTTGAAAGATACGATCCAAACCTCTATAAATAGAACTCCAAACACCATGCAAGGTACGCATAATCTCATTCACAGAGCCCTTACTCTGTCTCTCTTCTTCCTCTCCTTCCATCGTTCCAGTTCCCATACTGACTTTGGCATCGGAGAGCCTTGCGCCGCTCAGGCCAGGGTCCTCTGACCGTTTGCTACTCTCTTTCAGGCTTCCGGACGGCATCCAGACATTCCAGACACCATCATCTTCTCGGATAAGTCCTGTAAGGCACCCTCTTATTGTGGGTCATTATTTTCTGCACCTACAGGCATTAATGTGCATAGTTATTTAGGAAACAAAGTGACGTTAAGCTTGTGCGTGTAATAAGTATGAGATATTGGATAAACTCTTACTTTAAGATCTTAGCTCACCATAGAGTTTTGGTATTCTCAAACTTACTACAACACTAAGTGGAGGTTCAGGGTATAGTTCACCTCCATTTATGTACAATCTCAGCATACTACTTGCAACAACATCTCTTTCTTTCCAATCCTATAATGTACAGGGGATTGTTTGTAGTTATGCACATTGTAGTATAGGTTATTTCTCTTTTTTTGTATTTACATTTTGGACTCATATAGGTCAAGCCTTCCATCTAGCATGATCCATTTCCTTATAGTTGTTGTAAAGTTGTGATACTAGCCATTATAGAGTTATGAGGCATAATCGTTTAGGAATTATGAGACTAGCCGTTATGGAGTTATGGGGTTTGAAGTGCAAATGCCCGCATTAGTGGTATGTTACCTTTGCCTAAAACGACCATAAATGACTATAATGTGTAATAAGTGACGTTAACGTTGGGACTCTGCTATATAAGAGAGTTTATTGATAAAGAATTCAACATAGAATGCACATAACACAACCCCTCTCTTCTGCTCTCAGATTCCTTTCTCCCTTTCTGTTTTGTTGCTGCAAGCAAGTTTGAAATAGTGGTCCGATGCGTATTTGAGTGCACGAGTACTAGAAATTGCTCGATCAGGAAGTTGTCGTATCCTAGGGGCCTGCGAGTCCACTGCACAAGTGTGTGTGTGCGTGTGGGGGGGGGGGGAATCTATCTAAAGAAATAATCCTTTGTGACGTGCTTCGGCTAGCTATTAATTTGTTCGGGTTCTTTCATTCCTTTATCTAATTAATTTATTTAATAATTAATTTATTGACAATTTTCGTAATTTAATTTCAACAATTTGGAAGGCTAAGAATGAATTCACTCTAAGGGTATAACCATCAATCCCACTTAAGATTTTTTTATAATGTTAAGTTCCTAATGATTGGGCCGTCATGGCCTCTAGAAAACCATTGTTGGAAAAGTAACAAATCCTTTGACCTAGGCTTTACTCTAAGGGCATGTTTGAGTAACTTCCTCAAACAGGAATCCTTTTTTGGTTTTCCTCAATTCCGAGGAAAACCCGCATTTGGGTGAAGAGAGAAAGAGTCAGAGGATTTTACAAATCCTCTCATCCCATCAGAATCCTCTCTTCCACCGACTCCTCGGTCTTCACCTTCCTTCATCGAGTTTTGCAAATCCACAGAGGCCAAGAAGCACTTAAGTTACAAGGAGTAAATAACAGGCTATCATGTATGATAGTTAACAATCCTAAGGGGTCAAAGTCAACTCAAGGGTGAATTTGATCAATTTGCATAGGTCTAATGCTTCCTTTGATTGTCTACACTCCCCCTCAATTCATTCTCTCCTTTGGTCAATAAGCTTACAATGATTTTACTATGTGGTACAAGGAGAACGTGGTAAGAGATAGATAGTCAACTCCAAGGAAATGATTAAACAATATTTGCCTATATGATCAAATTGCTAAAGATGGAGCATGGGCATGGGGATATGCAATCATGGATAATAGAAATATGACTAAAAGCACAATTACTCTGAAATGGAGTTACAAATGTATAACTATGAGGATTAGTCCAAATAGAGATATCCATGAGAATGGGGGTTACATAGTATAAACTAATGTGACTATGAAAACCACATGCTATGATTATTAATCAAATGCATTGAAATCATTTCATCCAACATTTAATACGATTACGACGCACAAGGATATGAAATGAAGTTCAATCACAAAGCTATCATCAACCATTGAACAACCAAGATTATGAACATATAAAAATGGTGGTTATGAGATATAACTATATGAGCATAGGAGGTGGCAATCATAAAAACTATGATGCTTATGGAATGGATTAACAATATTTAACTTTGTTGAGAAATCCATTTTACACAAGATCTATCACATCCACATAATATATACCAATATAAAGAGCATGAATGTGGCAAATGCAAAATCCTACTAAGCATCTTGAATATTCATCTCTTTTAATAACTAAAACTATAAATCACAATGATGAACAAGAGAAATTGGATTTCATAGATATGACTTGATGTAGCATACAATTTCTAAACATGTGAACTCATCAACTAGAACATCCATCAAACAATAGATATAACTATGAGGTACAATGAATGAGTTTTGAAGAGTTTCATATGAACATAAACACAATAATGAAATTGAAAAATGCACAAAGATAAGATTGAAAGTCCACATCTAAAACCGGGGGGGGGGGGGTGTTGGGGGTTGTGGGGGCTCAAAAACCTAGACCAAATCTTAAATTCTAATGCCAATTATTCTTTGAAAATTAATTGCCTTGACTACAAGAGGAGTTTCTAATTCATACGTGAACAAGTAAAGAAACTATGCAATCATTCAATATTGACATTAATAAAGAACCATTAATCATGTGAGCATCAACCAAACATTCAAATAGCAATCACCATAACAATCAGATCTATAGTGGTTCGACCAAACATGCCTACATCCACTCTCGGTTTTCCTACCGGATTTTCCACTATCAACTTAAGGTTTTGGGCTAACCTCCAACCTTACAACCACATAAGCTTTTACACTATGCTAAGCATTAACCTTCACAACTTCACATGCTTTTCAATAGGCTTAGCGTTAACATTTACAACAACATATTTTATTTCAAATGTTTATGCCTAAGTAAGCACAAGTGAGATACAATATTGATGCCTCTCAACATAGGCTGATAATAAGATGAAAAACAATCTAAGACATATGCATGATAAATGCAAAGATCTATAAAAGATGCATATGCTTAAAACCTCTCTATCTCTTTTGAAACTCAATGCTCAGAAATGATGCAAATGAGAGATAGAGTAACTAAGTGATTCACACATGTTTTTTGAAATGATGACAAACTTGTTTTGGAAAGTCTAACTTAAAACTAGCAAGTTTGTTTTAAAAACATAATTGACTAACATGTGAAATACTATTCAAATGATGAAGTTAAAATGATAAACATATTTGAAAATCAAAGCACGTTTAAACAATCAACTTTTGAACACTTTAATCATGCCATTTGACGAAAGCATAGATTTAAAGACAAGCATGAACAAATATAAATTAAGAGGAGCAAACCCATTGAAGAATCAAAGGTTTGAAATGATTGATTTGCCCTCCTAGCTTCCCTCTAGCCTAGCATGGATGTCCCACCTTCCTTGGCCCTAAAATGTCGGCTCTATTGTTGGTTAACCAACATTTAGGGTCCGGTTAACCAAACTCAACGGTCATATTCCAACGGTCATAAAATTTGAAATTTGCTAACCAAAATACTCTTGTCGGTTAATCGAACTGAAGGTTTGTTGACCGACAGCTGACTGACGTATGACCGACATCTGACCAAAGTTCCTGATTTTAACATTTCTAACATTCTGGAATTGGAACTGATAGCTGGCCGAACTTTCCCTGATATAAAAAAAAAAAACCTTATAAAATGATTTTAAGAGGGAAACTTTGTCTTGGAGAGCTAGGCTTGACTAGAGGCTAACATGTTTGAGAAATGAGTTTTTAAAATGCAATTCAAAACATGTTTGTGCATGCCTTTACAAAATCTTTTGATGCTAAGATTAAAAGCTAATAATGCATGAAGATTCCAATATTTAAGAACTATGAGTGCATGAGAAATGAAGCTAATTAAAATGAATGCATCCAATCAAATCACAAACAAATGAAAACCCTAACAAATATTACTAAAATAAGCATGCATAAATCAATGTCATAATCATCCATCACATTTACACATTTTACTTTTAAAATCACGTGATAGACATTGTGAGATTGCATTTCATAGATTTTTATATAAGGTAAGAAGCAATCTCATTAATCTCAACATATATGACAATAAGTACAAGAGATTAGAATGATTGAGTCCCAATAAGGTTTCTAAAGATGTGACTATAAGCATAACTATATATATGGAACAATTTTACAATTGCATACAGAGGACTATACATCAATTAAAATCAATTTCATACCATACATTCATTCATAAGAGATATAAATATGTAAACAAGAATGTATGAGGCATGAAGAGTATCATGGATTTCATACAGATGGAAAATGGATCTCATATATATAGGGAATTGTTCCCCTAAGTTGAAGCTGAAATGAGATTTCAGCTAAAGCATGCGAATTGAATGTGTGGGAGTCATCACTGGTTTAAGTGGCTGAAATTTCAAATGGCCCGTTATTTTTTTCGTTTCCCCCTTCTTACACTTACGAGCCTTTCTCACTCAGACCTAATAGTCTCCTCTCTCTCTGCAGGCGATTTCTCTATCTCTGCATGTTCTTCACCGGACGTGATCTCTCTCCCTCTCTCGTCTCTTTACTTCAGCTCTCGCATGCGCTCCAATCAACTGTCGGATCTCCATCGACGGAGCCTCTCTCTCTCACTGCATCTCTGTGTTCCTCTGTGTTCGTGCGACACCTCCCTTGCCTCGCTCTCTCCCTTGAATCAGCGACCGGATTTGAGAATCTCTCTCGCCTCTTTCTCTCTCTCCCCAGAACTAGCGAAAGGAGCTCTTTCTCTCCCTTGAACCAGAAACAGATATCCTCTCATTGGAATCTGAATCCATCTCTTCATAGAGATCTTCGGTTCCTTTCGATCTGCAAATGCTTTCTCCTTCGCCTGCAATTTCTTCTTCAGGTACTCACTCTTCTTCTTATTATTTGCTTCTTTCCACTCATTTCCATCTCTTTTTAATTCATTCTACTTCTACTGTGGATTTGTTCGATCTCAATTGAATCAACGGATGTTGAGCTTCTCTTTTAGATCTTTATGTGTTTGTGGGGGTGTTTTATTGGTGGGTAAATTTTATTTTTGATTTTTGTGACTGGTGTTTTAAATTGGGATGATGCCATATAAATCAATTTCATACCCAGTCGGCTGTTTTTGTTTTCAATTAAGAATATCATCATATGCTGTTGGATTATTGGGCCTTCTATTGTCCTTAGAAAATCTTTGCTTTTGTCTTTATTGAACATAATTCAAATATTCTGTTACAATTCTTGGTTTTTGCCGAATAGGTTTTCACTTGCCACTCAATTTACTGCTCATGTAGGCTCCTGATTCTCTCGATTTGTAAACTGTTACAAAGATTCATAAATGGTGAATTGTGATATTCCAAAACTGATAGAGAATATCTTCTCCTTGCTACTGTTTCAGATTTGTTTGTGCCCATTCAATTGAATTTTTTTTGGGGAATACTAGATCAAAAGTAATGAAATACTTTTGTTAGTGTTATTTCAGTCATACTTCTGGCTTTCGTTTGGTCTGTTATTCATGACCAATTTTAATTATATGTGTCCAGATTGGATATGGATATGACCTCCTCAGCTGTTGCAGTTGTCCACTATCCGGTTGTTGATGAAAACATGACACCAAAGTTGGGCATACATTTTGATGATTTAGATGAGGTATATAACTTTTACAATGGTTATGGAAAGCTTGCTGGATTTAGTGTAAGAAAAAAATCTACTAATAGAGGCAAAGATGGGGAGGTTGTATGAAAGCGACTTGTCTGTTCAAAGCAGGGTAAAACAGATGATAAATACTTGATTGATAAGGAACTTGTTCAAAGACGTCGAATGGAAACAAGATTCAATTGTAAGGCACAATTGCAAGTGAAAATAGATAAGTCAGGTGGTTATGTGGTATCCAAGTTTGTTCCTCAACACTCTCATGCCCCCGCTACTCCTAGTAAGAGATTTATGTTGAGGTCGCATCGTGAAGTGCCACAATCAAAGCGACAGATTATAAATACGTATGATTCAGCATATGTGCGAAGCAAACAACAAATGCAAGTGTTTGCATCGCAATCTAGGGGACTTGATAAAATTGGATTTACAAATCAAGATGCCAGGAATCACCGTAGGGATGAAAAGGAAAAGAAAAGGGGGCTAGATGGGCAGTTGTTATTTCAACTTTTTGAAAACCGCAAAGAGATGGGAAATGGTTTCACATATACCATTGAGCGGGATGCACAGAAAAAGATAACACATATTTTTTGGGCAAACGGAGCATTTCGTTCGGCTTACAAAGTGTTTGGTGATGTGGTGACATTTGATACAACCTATAAGACAAATTGTTATGAACTTATTTTTGCCGCATTTGTAGGTTGCAATCACCATGGGCAAACGACTTTATTTGGATGTGGGTTTCTACCCAATGAAAAAACGGAGTCGTTTGAGTGGTTGTTTAAGACATGGCTTGAAGCAATGTCATTTGGTCCACCAAAGGGAATCATAACATATCAAGATCTGGCAATGACAAAAGCTATAAAAGAATGTCATGCCAAACACTGTTCATCGTTATTGCCTATGGCACATTTTGGATAAGTTGCATACGAATTTAGGAGGGGCTCATATTCATAATGAGGGTTTATTAGATAATATCAAAAAATGTGTTCATAACTCAGACACATCTTATCAGTTTGAGAGTTTTTGGAATCAAATCATAACAGACAATAAGCTTGTGGAGAATGATTGGTTGGCGGATATATTTAAGATTCATCATATGTGGGTTCCGGCATATTTAAAGAGAGATTTCTTTGGTGGCATGTCAACCACTCAAAGAAGTGAAAGAATGAATGCATTTGTGAAGCAATATGTAGAGTTCAAGAATTCTCTTCTTGATTTCATATTGCGTTTTGACGCCGGGGTTGAACGTTTAAGATATCTTGAAAAGAAAAAGGATTTTGAGAATAGCAATGAGAGGCCTATAATGAAAACACGTTCACCAATGGAAAAGCAGATGGCCGAAGTATACACAAAGAACATATTTTACAAGTTTCAAGATGAGTTGCTGCAGACCATGTCACTTGGCGAAAAGCTTGTATACGAGGATGATATGAGCTGTAAGTTTGTTGTGAAAAATCATTTTGAGGAAAATGAAATTGAAAGAGAGGTCGAATGGAAAAAAGATGAGTTGCATGCATATTGTTCCTACAACAAGTTTGAATTTGAAGGCATCCCCTGTGGTCATGTATTGTTTGTCTTGAAGCATTTATTTATTATGTTTTTACCCGAGCGTTACATTTTAAATCGATGGATGAAGGATGTTACAAAAGATGCTTTTGTAGACTTGAATCGGGTGAATCTGCCGGTGTTAACCAATGCTTGGCTCGACATAGTCTCTTGTCATGTATGTTTGCAGGTCTTATTGACCAAGCTAGTAATTCTAAAGAAGGTTTCGACATTTTGGTCAGTGGTCATATGGAATTGGAAATGAAGTTAAGTCAGGTTACGTTAAACAACCTAGAAGATACAAGCATTGCTAAAGGGAAAGGACTTGTGGACAGTAATGTGGTTGAATATCACGAGCCGTCGCATGTTGTGACGAAAGGACGCGCAAAGAGACTTAAATCATCGAAGGAAAAGGCAACAAAAGGGCGTCTTTGCAGGGGCTGCAACAAGCGCGGTGTATCACATGACAAGCGGAATTATCCGGTGTTGTTGAACAGGTAAACAATTTAATGAAAGTTGTCTTTTTATACCCCATGTTGAATATAAAACTATTACTTATAATAAAATATTTCAGGTTAGTTGATGCTGAGCCAAGCCAGTCACTTGATTCTGACTGTGGAAGTAGAGAAAGCTCTGATGAAGAAATACTATGACTTACAATGTAGATATTTATTCACAAAATGACTTAGTTTTATTTTTTGCCAAACAGAGTCCCTCCATATCTTATCTTATATTACATGCTTCAATTTCTAAGTCAGTTATTGAATTTATGTGGATAAAGTGCAAAGATGAGTTCCATCAACAAGTGTATGCCGGTGAAGTTTTGCAGCAGAATGGTGTGTGTCAGTTTGCGTATGTGTTCTTGTAATGGTGTGTGACAGTTTGAATATGTGTTCTTGTATGCAAGTGAGGTTTGGACATGAATGGTGTGTGGATTATTTATGATGCATGAACCTTTTGTTTCTAGACTTTGAATGGATGGATAACCATTTTTTTATGGGGTTAGCATTTTTGAATGGATGGAAGTTGTCTGTTATGGAAGTATTTGCATTATTTATTGACTGTTTCCTTTGTTGCAAATTATGGAATGGATGGAATTTGTCTAGTAAATGCAAATTATTGAATATATGGAATGGATGGAATTTGTCTAGTAAATGCAAATTATTGAATATATGGAATGGATGGAATTTGTATCGTATATGCAAGTGTCTGCATATGCAAATAATTTCTTCAGTAGTTTCATGAAATATGTTGCACTTGTTTCACAGATTACAGGGGAGAGAAGGCTCCTTATACAAATATTTTATATGTTGCAACAATGAGTTCAATTGAGATTTAACTTTGCAACACGTTTTGCTCTCTGGATGAAGTTTAAATTTGATGATATAGAATCCAAAAGTTTTGTGCAGCTGGATTCTTTTTAAGCCGGGTATTTATGTATTCTGACATGATGATCTGGATCTTGAATCGGCTACAGTCATGTAGAGAAATGTCCATGTGCAGAAGTTTGAAGTATATTCTCTTGGCAACAACCCGTGTCCCCAAATATTCTTATTACTTGAAATGGCACCAAAGTTGGAAACAAGAGGCAGTCAAATGCTGGCAAAAAACTGCACAACAAGCCAAGGATTAAAACAAGTGAAAATACAAAACTGTCTTATTGCCATGGGCAACCTTTTCTGGTTTTTAAGTTGCTTATTTATCTCCCACGATGCTGCATGCTGAGCCTTCTCTGGGAGGACAAATGGCAAAGAGATCTCCCTGATCATCAGTTCCCCACAAAACGAACATTCGCTGGCTATTGCATCATCCAACAGTGACTGTATCTATCAATCAATTATACACAAGTTTAATGCAGAATGAAGTTCATATATACCTTTTGCTTTGGTAAATACTCAAGCACTTTGCACACTCAATCATGCGGGTCCAATGAAAAAGGAAATTATAGGGGAGCGCTACAAATAACAAAATATCAAATTTTTATACAATTAAGTACAGGGCCTAAAAAGAATTGTTTGACCACAACCACTTGATACAATTTCAAGTCGGATTTTCCATATAGGCCAAAAAAATAATGCAACAAATTATCACAACAAAACCAACTAATTTGTGAGGTGACTCTACTTTTACGTCCAGCTTTGTATCAATCGACTTCAACATCATTTCCATGCGCTCTAACTTAGTTGCTAAATTATGAAATTCTTCGTAAGATATGCAAGATCGGTTTACAGCAAAATTTACGTCCTTTACATAATCCATGGATGTTTCATCTTTCCAAATAAACATGTCGCAACCATTTTCGCCCTGCGGAAAAAAAAAGACATAAGCTTAATTAGTTTCTTATTTTATTTTATTTTAATTAATTGAAAAGAATAACAACTAACTCACTTTCCAATCTGGGCATTTCTAAAATTTTCTACCGGGGTTAGTTGAGGTTGTTAGTGCCACATTTTCATATGCACTGTTTTTATTGTCAATTCTTTGCCAAAGAGTTCTGAAGACATTGTCTCTTAAGTACTTCAAAGAAGATTCAATTCAAAAGGTCTGTCAAAGCTTTTTGGAAAGGCCAGGTTTCGTCAAAGATCAACATCAAGATGTGCCAACCAAGATCATGTAATTGGGACCGAAACCATACGCCTTAGTGACCCTAAAAATCCTAGGCTAAATTGTTATTTTGATAGGGTTTTAGAAGATTTTTTTGAGCTTGTTTAAAACTCAAAAATGACCCCAGATTTCGGCCAGCCAACCTCATGCGGTTAGCAGTTCACCCTCTAAAACCACCTGTCCTAAGGCATCTAACATGATCATAACACCAGGTCACATTGAGGCTTAGTAAGCATGAGTATGTATAGAAACTTAACAATAAACAACGTTTTATAAATTAATAAAGAAATGTGAAGTTTTCAAAACCGGCGTGCTTTTGATTTCTTTAATAATTTTTTCTACAAAAGTTCCCTCATATTCATACGCATGTTTCATATAAGGCCTCACCAAAACATTGCTTATGTCATGGTTTTTATCAAATTTCAAATGTTGGAATAGTGATCCTGTTAGGTACACCCTACCATGACTTAAGTGACCGTTGGAACTATCCGTTGGATTTTTTCTATAAATACCTGAAGCTCATTTTCAACACCAAGGAGTCCGATTTTTGACGAGCCTTTGTTCTAAATTCTTGTAAATATTTTTCAAGCTCTTAAAGCTTCTTCCAAACACACTTAGATTCTATCTTGAAAAATCCAATGGCTTACTTAGCTCTAAGGAGTGTGCTTTGAGAAGCCAAATCTAGGGTATCCTAATCCATAAAGCTAGCTATCTCTTATTTCTGCCCTAGAAATCAAACCTCTACAACTTGGTTGTGCATCTCAATGGAGTTTTATCATCAACACCAAGCTAGCTGCAAGAGGTAAAAAGTTTCGATCATGGTCAAAAGCTTCCTCGAACACTTTCGATCTTCATCAAAGGCAAGTGTTCGCCCTCCATTCAAATTTATATCTTTGTGACAATGGATTGAATCTGTGTGTGTCAACCACTCTAAAAAATTGTGTGTGGGGATTAGATCTGTGTGATCGAAACTCAGTAACAAAATTGAGTTAGAATCAGTACTTGTGTAGTTTGATTCTTTATAGTGGAACTAAGGGACTGTGTGACCCTTGAGAGTGGATGTAGGTCTGTGTGACTGAACCACTATAAATCTCTTGTGCCATTTTATCTCTTGTGCTTACTATCTTGTTTCAAATTAGAGTGTCTCTGATTATTTAAACACACACACATTGAACTTATAATTCAAACAAGTTATTTTGTTACGTGTGATTATTATTCCAAGTTGATATTAAAATTGGGCTAATAAGTTTAAAATTGGCATTAGAATTCCTTTTGTCCTATTCACCCCCCTTTAGGACTTATTCATTGAACATAGTTGCACTTTCATTTGGTATCAGAGCAGGGTTACTCCCTAAAGGTTTAACAACCCGGAGTAGATCTACTTCTTTTTACTAGTGCCAATGTCTAATGCAGAAGGTAGTGCTATAAACAGACCTCCATTGTTTGATGGTACAAACTATGCCTTTTGGAAAGCCTGAATGACCGTCTTTATCAAATCTCTTAACGGAGATGTGTGAGATACTGTAGAGGATGGATGGACTCCTCCTACAGTCACAGATACAGATGGCACTATCCAACCTCTTGCAAGGCAGAATGGACAGCTGATCATAAGGCACTGAGAGACAACAATGCAAAGGCATTGAATGCCATAACTTGTGCCATGAATGCTGAAGAGTACAAAAAGATTATGACATGTACTACAGCTAAACAAGTTTGGGATCTTTTGGAAACAAATTACGAAGGAACAACCATTGTCAAAAGAGCCAAGCTCCAAATGTTGACTTCTCAATTCGAATCTTTAAGAATAAGGGAAGATAAAATGTTTGATGAATTTTGAACTTAGCTAATGGTAATTGTGAATGAGATGTGATCACTTGGTGAACAAATTCCTGAAGGCAAAATTTGTAGCAAAATCCTTAGATCCCTTCCTGATAGATTTCACCCCAAAGTGACCTCTATAGAAGAATGCAATGACCCAGAAACTATGAAAGTTGAAGAATTATCTGGTAATATTAGAACTTTTGAGTTAAAGTTAAATAATGCTTCTAATAAATCCAAAGATAAGAAATCAATTGCTTTAAAAACCTCTCAATCAACTCAATCTAAAGGAGAATCAGATAATGATGAAGAAATTGATAATGAAAATATTACTCTTCTCACTAAGAAATTTATAAGACATTTTAAGAAAAAGAACTCAAATTTTAAATTCTTTAATAAAAATAAAAACAAAAGCATTTCTTATTCTAAGAGTCAAGAAAGAAAAGTCAAATGCTATAACTGTAAAAAACTTGGACATATATCTTCTGAGTGTCCAATGGAAAGGAAGAAAAAGACACTTATGGCAACATGGGATGACTCATCTAAATCAGAGTCAGAATCAGATGAATCACATCGAGATGAAACAAAAAATTACACTATTTTAATGGATCGAAGTTTATGTGATCCATCAGTTGAGACATCTGAAAAATCTCATTTTGAGAAATCTGAGGATGAATATAAAAATTCAGATATTGAAGAATTTGAAGAAGAACCAGAATCTGAATATGATGGCTCAGATAATGAAGACAATGATGAAAATCTTCAAGAATCATATAATAGACTCTATGATGAGAGCTGCAAGTTAATTAATATCATAAGAAAACAAGAAGTAAAGAATAAAGTTTTAAAAGATAATGTTAAAACCTTAACAGGTGAAATTAATATCTTAACCAATGATCTTAACGAAACCAACTCTAAATTTCAAATTGCCAGTGAATACATAAGAAATCATAAGAAAGAAACTGATACTCTAAAAGAGGTAATCACTAATTTAAAAAAGGAAGTCACCCATCTAATATGGTATAAAAAAAAATATGAGTATTCTTTTACTCATGGAGAAGAAAATTTTGAAAAACTACTTAGAATGGGTAAATATCAAAGAGACAAAACTGGGCTGGGGTACAACAAAGAATCAAAACAAAATCCCGATGTCTCTACTAAATTTATAAAAGGAAAGGCTTCCTCTATTAAGCAAAACATTCCTAAAGTTATATATAATTCTTATGAAAGAAAAAGATATATCAAGTATGACAGGAAAAAGGAACCAACTAAAAAGAAAAACTCAGGCAATTTATTTTTTTCTCAAAAACTAAATGAATTGATGAAACAAATTTATCAGCTAAAAACTCAATTCTATAATCATTCTAAAAATGTTTTATCTACAAAAAGGAACCCAAAGAGATCTTTTCTTCAATATGAGTCTCTAGGTCATAGAGGAACTTCTCACACACAAAGGTATATGTGGGTACCTAAAAGTCTACTTGTTCACACAGCTCTTAAAGCTAGAGACCAATCTGTATGGTTCCTAGATAGTGGGTGCTCCAGACACATGACTGGAGATAAAACACTCTTCTTCAAATTAAATAATTATGATGGTGGAACTGTCACTTTTGGTGATGATAATATTGCTAAAGTTATAGGAAAGGGCACTCTGAATGTTCCCAACTTGCCTAAAATAGAAGATGTTTTATGTGTTGATGGTTTGAAACATAACTTACTTAGCATTTCACAAATTTGTGATAAAAACCATGCTGTCTTCTTTACTAGTCATGGTTGTGAGATTTCAAAAAATGGTAAAGTGATTCTAAGAGGTCTTAGAAATCAAGAAAACTGTTATGTTGTTGGTAATCAGAAAGAAGCATCAAGTTCAGCCTGTTACATAGCTCATCTTGATGAAGCCCAACTATGGCATCAAAGGCTTGGACATATGAACCATAGAGACTTGTCCAATTTAAACAAGTATGTAAAGGGCCTTCTAAAAATTAGCAGGAAGTCAAAAACAGTTTGTGGAGAGTGTCAAAAAGGTAAACAAATCAGAAACTCTCACAAAAAGACTAAGTTTTTTGAAGACTTCTAAATCCTTAGAGCTTCTCCATATGGACTTGGTTGGTCCAACAAAGAAAGAGAGTAGAGGTGGCAAAAAATACTTCCTTGTTATTGTTGATGATTATTCCAGATTTACTTGGGTTGCATTCTTGAGGGAAAAATCTGATGCATATGCTGAACTCAAAAAGATTGTGAAAAGAATTCAAGTTGAAAAAGGAAGAGAAGTTGCTAGAATAAGAAGTGATCATGGTGGTGAATTTGAAAATACTAGATTTGAAAAATACTGTGATAAGTATGGAATTCACCATGAAGTTTTTGCCCATAAAACTCCTCAACAAAATGGAGTTGCTGAAAGAAAGAATCGGGTTTTACAAGAGATGGCCATAGTTATGCTTCATGGAAATAAACTCCCTAGAGATCTATGGACTGAAGCAGTGAATACAGCTTGTTACATCATAAACAAGGTTTACTTGAGAACTGGCTTGAACAAAACTGCTTATGAATTATGGCATGAGAAAAAGCCAAACATTAGCTACTTTAAAATTTTTGGTAGTAAATGTTATATTCTCAAGGATAGAGAACATTTGAGCAAATTCGACTCAAAAAGTGATGAAGGCATTTGTATTGGCTATTCTCAAAACAGTCGTGCATACAGAGTTTTGAACACAAACACTGGAGCCATACAAGAATCTATAAATGTTGTCATTGATGACAAATTAAAAAAAAATTTCAGTAATCAAGAAAACCCTGATAATGATGAGATAGAAGTCCCAACAGCTAAGCTGGATGAGCCTCTAATCTCTAAGGACTTGGTAAATATGAAACATCATCCTATGGACCAAATTCTAGGAGATCCTTTGGCTGATGTCAAGACTAGAAGGCAATTGGAAAATATTGTTAGTTATCTTTGCTTTACTTGTATCATTGAACCTAAAACTGTTAATGAAGCTTTCTCTGATGATTGTTGGATAAATGCTATGCAAGAAGAGCTAAATCAATTTACTAGAAATGAAGTATGGGACTTAGTACCTAGGCCTATTGACAAAAATGTTGTAGGTACCAAATGGATTTTCAAAAATAAACTTGATGAAAATGGTACCATAGTTAGAAATAAGGCCAGACTGGTTGCCCAGGGATATTCCCAAATTGAAGGAATAGACTTTGAAGAAATATTTGCTCCTGTTGCTAGACTTGAATCCATTAGAATCTTACTTGCCATTGCTTGCGCTTTGAAATTTAAATTATATCAAATGGATGTGAAAAGTGTTTTTCTAAATGGCATATTAGAAGAAGAAGCTTATGTTGGGCAGCCTAAAGGGTTTGAAGATCCTAAGGAGCCTAATCATGTGTGTTATCTTAAAAATGCTCTCTATGGTCTCAAACAAGCTCCTAGAGCTTGGTATGAAAGACTCACTCAATTTTTGTTTGATCACAATTTTAAAAGGGGAAGTGTTGATAAAACTCTATTTATTCAAAGAATAAATGACACTATTTTGATTGCTCAAATCTATGTTGATGATATTGTGTTTGGATCTACTTGTAATGATTTAACAGAAAGATTTGCTAATCTTATGAAATCTGAATTTGAGATGAGCATGGTTGGCGAACTTAATTTCTTTTTAGGACTACAAATAAAACAACTGACTGATGGAATGTTTATTTCCCAAATCAAATATGCTAAAGAATTGGTCAAAAGGTTTGGATTAGATTCAGCTAAGCACATGAACACACCCATGAGCACAACTCTCAAATTATCTAAGGATATGAGTGGTAAGAATGTTAATCCTAGTTTGTATAGAAGCATGATAGAGAGCCTATTATATCTTACAGCTAGTAGACCTGATATTGCTTTCAGTGTAGGAGCTTGTGCCAGATACCAATCTGATCCCAAAGAAGCTCATTTGAAAGCTGTTAAGAGAATCATTAGATATGTTTCAGGGACTTCAGGATATGGCTTATGGTATCCATATAATTCATCTACTTATATTGCTGGATACTCAGATGCCGATTGGGCTGGAAATGTGGATGATAGAAAATCGACTAGTGGTGGTTGCTTCTACCTAGAAAACTGTTTAGTTACTTGGCACAGCAAGAAACAGTCATCCATTTCCCTATCCACAGCTGAAGGAGAATATACAGCAGCTGGAAGTGGTTGTACTCAAATGTTATGGATGAAACAAATGCTGAAAAACTATGGTATTGAACAAGGTAGCATGAATTTATATTGTGATAACACCAGTGCTATCAATATTTCCAAAAATCATGTCCAACACTCTAGAACTAAGCATATTGATATTAGACATCATTTCATTAGAGAATTCGTTGAAGAGGGAGTCATAGTCTTGGACCATATTTCTACTGAGAAACAACTTGCAGATATTTTGGCAAAACCATTGGATGTTTCAAAATTTGAAAATATGAGAAAATCCCTTGGTATTTGTGTTATTAAATAACTTCTTATTGTTTATTTGTTTTATATGTGTTAGTTTCATTTAATTGATTTTTTTGTGTTTAATTTAAAAAAAATGGAACATATCATTTCTTAAGTCATGAACTTATTTCATAGTTCCGTAAAAAGCAAAATTCTGTTGCACTATCTACTGCTGAGGCAGAGTATGTTGTTGGAGGTAGTTATTCATGTGCTCAAGTTCTTTTCATGAAGCAACAACTTAAGGTTTTTAAACTTGTGTGCTATATAAATCTTTCTTAGAACCCAATACACCATTCTAGGACTAAGCATATTGAAATTAGATATCATTTTCTTAGAGATCATGTGCAGAAGGGTAATATTGTACTAGAATTCACAAGCACACACGATCAGTTGGCAGACTTTTTTATAAAACCCCTGCCAGAAAATAGACTATGTATGATTAGAAGAGAAATCGAAATGATGCATGCCATGAATATTTATTGTATATTTTTCTCAATGTCTTACAAAAACTTGAGACTTCTAGCCTCATCATTCAAATCCTTTTGCTTTTCATAGATCATCATGCAATCCTTGTCTAAAGGATTAGGTAATCGAATTGAAGAGGTAAGCAAGGATTTTAAATCCTTATTCTGTTGCTTCAACTCTACTATTTTTCTATTAGATTCGAGAAGAAGTCGTTGCAGTACATCGATCTCCTTAATAAGCTTTTCTTTCTTGCGAGTTTTGGACTACAACCGATCGGAAAATGAGACAATGGATGATGAGTATTGAGTTCCGAGACTCACAAGCTCATAAATGGCGTCTTGATCCGATTTATTAGCCAAAACTCTCTCTTGTCGTCTTGGTACCATGGAACCTAAAACAGATGCAAAAAAAGTTAGGGATTGAGGTAAATAATACCTCATCTCCTGATCACAAGAAGTACTAAAAGGAAATTGTTGAGCCATTGAAACTTTATGGAATAAGAATGCAGATGACAAGAAGAAGTTTTGATACAAATTAGATAGAGCTAAGACTGTTCTTATAGAGATGGATTTCGAATAAGACAAACCCTCATCTCTTCAAATCTTACTTTTCCAGATTGAAAATATGCTGGATGCATATTTTCAAAAGCTACTTAGCTAAGCCAGTGAAATTAAATGCGGGATGTCCCTATTTTTCTTGTTTGTCAACAACATCCAGCGAATTTGAATCTCCTTCAGCATCCAGTTGATAAATCTAGGCCTCTAGCCTTTGCAGGTTCTGTCGGACATGAGTGGTTCCAGAGTTTATTTCTTTGCGGGCTTGGCTTAGGTGGGCTGGGGCTTTCATGATGTGCATGAATTTGGGTTGCACTCACTTAGGACCAGTAAGAATTGTGGGGGATGACCTTGAATGCCCTTGGCCCTGTCTAATCGAGGCCCATCTATTATCTATGCTTGCATGGATTATTTACCTTCTGTTCTCTAATCTTTGGATTAGCTTCCAAAGTTTTCTCTCAGTTTATACATCTTTTTGTCAATTTCTGACAAAAAGGGGGAGAAATAATCTTCGTTGAGGGGAGACAATCAGTATCTCCTCAGTTTCATATGTTGCAGGTACAAAGGGGGACAAATAGGTACAAAGGGGGAGAGTATCTTCTCAGTTTCATATGTTGCAGGTACAAAGGGGGAGAAACAGGAAAATTCTTCTCAAGCAATAATGAAGAAGGATCATACACATTCTTTCTGCTTCCTTATCCTTTTATTATTGAAAATCATATGTAGAAGTTTATGAACTTTGTGTATAATGTATGATTTTTTTTAAGTCTCCTCTTTTAAAGATGTATAAGTTTTATTGATTTCGTCACGAAATTGACAAAGGGGGAGATTGTTAGTGCCACATTTTCATGTGCACTATTTTTATTGTCAATTCCGTGCCAAAGGGTTCCGAAGACATTGTCTCTTAAGTACTTCAAAAAAGATTCAATTTAAAAGGTCTGTCAAAGCTTTTCAGAAAGGCCAGGTTTCGTCAAAGATCAACATCAAAATGTGCCAACCAAGATCAGGTAATTGGGACCGAAACCATACGCCTTAGTGACCCTAAAAATCCTAGGCTAAATTGTTATTTTGATAGGTTTTTAGAAGATTTTTTTGAGCTTTTTTAAAACTAAAAAATGACCCCAGATTTCGGCCAGCTAACCTCATGCGGTTAGCAGTTCACCCTCTAAGACCACCTGTCCTAAGACATCCAACATGATCATAATACCAGGTCACATTGAGGCTTAGTAAGCATGAGTATGTATAGAAACTTAACAATAAACAACGTTTTATAAATTAATAAAGAAATGTGAAGTTTTCAAAACCGGTGTGCTTTTGATTTCTTTAATAATTTTTTCTACAAAAGTTCCCTCATATTCATACTCATGTTTCATATAAGGCCTCACCAAAACATTGCTTATATCATGGTTTTTATCAAATTTCAAACGTTGGAATAGTGTTCTGTCAGGTACACCCTACCATGTCTTAAGTGACCGTTGGAACTATCCGTTGGATTTTTTCTATAAATACTTGAAGCTAATTTTCAACACCAAGGAGTCCAATTCTTGAAGAGCCTTTGTTCTAAATTCTTGTAAACATTTCTCAAGCTCTCAAAGCTTCTTCTAAACACACTTAGATTCTATCTTGAAAACTCCAAGGGCTTACTTAGCTCTAAGGAGTGTGCTTTGAGAAGCCAAATCTAGGGTATCCTAATCCTAAAGCTATCTCTCATTTCTGCCCTAGAAATCAAACCTCTACAACTTGGTTGTGCATCTTAATGGAGTTTCATCATCAACACCAAGCTAGCTGCAAGAGGTAAAAAGCTTCGATCACGGTCAAAAGCTTCCTCGAACACTTATCTCAAGAGTTCCTCCATTCAAATTTATATCTTTGTGACAGTGGATTGAATCTGTGTGTGTCAACCACTCTAAAAAATTATGTGTGGGGATTAGATCTATGTGATCGAACCTCAGTAACAAAATTGAGTTAGAATCAGTACTTGTGTAGTTTGATTCTTTATAGTAGAACCAAGGGACTGTGTGACCCTTGCGAGTGGATGTAGGTCTGTGTGATTGAACCACTATAAATCTTTTGTGCCATTTTATCTCTTGTGCTTACTATCTTGTTTCAAATTAGAGTGTCTCTGATTATTTAAGCACACACACATTGAACTTATAATTCAAACAAGTTATTTTGTTATGTGTGATTATTATTCCAAGTTGATATTAAAATTGGGCTAATAAGTTTAAAATTGGCATTAGAATTCCTTTTGTCCTATTCACCCCCCTTTATTGGACTTATTCATTGAACCTAGTTGCACTTTCAGGTGTATGAGAAGTTTTTAAAACCATATATCCATGCCTAACAAGGGCATTTAGGAGCCCAATGCAAGGACCGAACACATGATGAACTTGACTTGCCTATAAATTAAAAAAAACCACATTTATTCCTTAAACAACATAAACCTCAATTACCATCAACAAAATAAAAATTTTAAATTGGGCACTTACTCGAACGTGATTGTGTTGCCATGAATAAAAATCACCTATTCATACATCTAAATTTAACATTAACATCATCAATAAAATTCTGATGTACCTCAAGCATGAACAAATTAGAATCCATCTCCATCTCATCTAATCTTCTTTCAACTATGTATTCCAATACAAAGCAAACGATTTTCTTTACAATGGAAGAGTGATTCAAAATTCTTCTACTTGTATAAGAAATAATGATAAAAACAGATCTGCCAAAATTTGATCAAAGCATTTCAACAAATCCAAATAAGAAAAGAGTAACAGACCAACTCTAACATTTAATCAAACCACTTGGAGAGTCAAGTAGCATTCATGTTGACCACAGTCTCCACTTAGGATACCATAGTCTCCACTTGCAAACCATCAAATGGGTGGTTCCATATTCAAATGAACAGTGGTTGAATTTTTTTCATACATAAGCTGGGGCCATTTCAACAAAATGATTTCAAATGGCAAGTGAAAACCTACTCGACAAAAACCAAGAATTGTAACAGAAGATTTGCATTATGTTTAATAACAGAAGTATGACTAAAACCAATTATTGTAACAGAAGTAGTATGTTAAAAAACCAAGAATTGTAACAGAAGTGAAAAACTATTCGGCAAAAAGCAAGAATTGTAACAGACCAAACGAAAGGCAGAAGTATGACTGAAATTACACTAACAGAAGTATTTCATTAGTTTTGATGTAGTATTCACAAAAAAAATTCAATTGAACAGGCACAGGGATGGGAATAGGAAATTGGGTATTACTTCATGGAGAAATGTGTCCAAAGTGGGAATCACCTTGGATTCTTGTGAAATATCAAGGTTATCTGTTTTTCAACATTACAGTGTTTAATTTTGATAGCTTATTCCTTGTACTCTAGCATAACTTTACCCCAACGAAACATGACATGGATTATCAAAACACTCATCTCCATTGCTTTAAACTTTGACAGAAGTGTACGCCTTCATTTTAAGGTGGGTTTTACCTCTGGGGAATCATGGATAGACTCACAACGAAACCAGATTTGCAGAGAAGAATAGTAACAGACCAGGTCTAAAAACAGATGAAAAAATAAATAAACCATACAAACCAGGGGTTGTTGGTCAAGTGGTCTGATCGAGAGAGGAGAGAAGAAGGGCCATGCGCAGTCCAGATTTGCAGACTTAAGCTTCGATTTGCGAGCTTAACTTCAGGCGTTCACTGGTTCTGGGGAGAGAGAGAGAGAGGCGAGAGAGATTCTCAAATCCGGTCGCTGATTCAGGGGAGAGAGCGAGGTGAGGGAGGCATTGCACGAACACAGGGGAACACAGAGATGCAGCGAGAGAGAGAGGCTCTGTCGATGGAGATCTGGCAGTCGATTGGAGCGCAGGCGAGAGCTGAAGTCGAGAGACGAGAGAGGGAGAGAGATCCCGTTCGGTGAAGAACATGCAGAGAGAGAGGAATCGCCTTCAGAGAGAGGGGAGACGAATAGGTCTGAGTGAGAAAGGCTCGATTAAGTGTAAGAAGGGGGAAATGAAAAAAATAGTGGGCCCTTTGAAATTTCAGCCACTTAGCGATGACTCCCACACGTTCAATTCACACGCTTCAGCTGAAATCTCATTTCAGCTTCAGCTTAGGGGAACAGTTCCCATATATATATTTACAAGGCTAAGAATAGTATGCAAATCGATTACATGATATACAAGCCATTTAAAAAAAAATGTAACAATGAAGCACAATCATCTAATCCAATTTGCATTTAAAAAGAATGTAACTAGTTGAGAAAACATCCAAATTACTTTTAAAATCACATTTTTTTTTCAAAAAAAAAATATACCTTGTAAGTACATGAAAAATGCATTTTTCAAAACACTTATACCAAAATCAATTGATTAAAAAAAATGTAACTACAAGGCTCATAACCAATTGAGTTTCAAGTATGATACTAAAATTGGATTTTCATTTAAGAGTTCTAAAATGGAGAGCATAAAATGAAAATCAATTCTAATCAATTTTTCAACTTGTATTTTAAATAATGAAACTAATAGGAACACATACAAGTTGATTTTAGAAAATAT
This sequence comes from Litsea cubeba, assembly GCA_012931725.1. NCBI lineage: Eukaryota > Viridiplantae > Streptophyta > Magnoliopsida > Laurales > Lauraceae > Litsea > Litsea cubeba. The sequence goes on along the minus strand of CM022944.1, from coordinate 102,364,980 downwards.
TAATTTTCTTTTTGAAAAGATAGAACTTAAAAATTCATGAAAAATTCAAATCATTTCAAATCATTTGATTTTTCAAAATGATTGAACTATGATATCCATCAAATGATTTTGCAAGATCAATAATCTAACTACGTAAGCTTTTGAAACCACAATCAATTGATCATCAATAGAATATAGACATACATTACAAGAGATATAACTATACGAGATCAAAATGCACATCTATCATGACCAATAAAATAATATAACTATAAAGAATAGGTTGGTTCAATGAGGTTCAAGGCCTTAATTAGGTTTGTATATGTATTTACCTTGGGAATCCATCTAAGGTTTTGATAGGGTTGTCCTTTGAAGGCTTAACTTTGTCATCCCACAAACACTTGGAGATTTAACTTATAAAGATTTAGAGCGGTGAGATTGTTTCTTTGGGGAAAGAGTGAGCTAGAAGGGAAAATCTCAATTTCAACTAAAGTGGAATCCATTTTAATGATTTTTAAAAAAAATGCACATCACTAGAGTTCTAACTCTAGGTATTTACACCTAATCAAGGGCACCAATGCTCTGATATCAATTGAAAGTCCTACTCCATTAGGATTTCAATTTGGGAGTACTTAGGCTTTCATACGAATGGAAAGTTCGGGATCCGAACCCTAGATGGGGATGGGGTGTTGGGTTTGAATAGGGTTGGCTTAATTTTATGCCAATTATGCTAGATTTTGAAAATTTAAAATAATTAGGCACAAGTGATGATTAATAAACTATTGAACAGAATCTATCAAGATAAATCACCACGAAGCAATGATCACTACAACACAATAATATATAGTGGTTCGATCTCAATGCCTACATCCACTACCGGCTCGTGTTCCTACACCCCACATGATTTTCACTATCTTATGATTTTCAATAGGCTAAGCAATAACCTTCACACTAAGATTTTTTATAGGCTTAGCAATAATCTTTACACTATGCTTTTCTAGGCTAAGCAATAACCTTTACATGCCTAATGTTTGTCTCTCTAAGATGTGTCTAAAGTACACTTGAAGAGATAATTTGGGCTCAATACAATGCCTCTACAATAGGTGGATATGAAAGTGAAAATACAAGTCACACATACACTCTAAGAATGCAAAGATGAATGCTCAATGTGTATGCATGAAGACTTCAATCAAACTTGAAAGTGAAAGCTTAATAATGTATGCCTAAAGCATTTGAAAGTTTAAATCATAAAAAATATTTGATTGAAGTGAAAAATGCTAACACATGTTAAAAATAACTTGTAGAAGATATACTTATCTAGTTCAAGCAAGTTATGAAGTTTCAAAACCAAAACATGTGATGCATGAATATCTTCAATCAAATTTAAAGATATAGCTCATAAATGTATGCTAAATGCATTTGAAAGTGTAAATTACAAAAATAGATTTGATTGAAGTAAAATACAAATCACATGTAGTTTAAAAAATAACTTGATGAAGATACGACTATTCATGTTAAGCAAGTTGTGTGAAATTTCAAAAGCTAATACATGTGAAATGTGAGTACTGTTGAATCCAAACCATAAGATAGATTGAAAGTATTTTTCTTGCAATAGTAAACAACAACCAAAGATTCAACCAAGTATATGAATCATGTTACATATGATTTCGAAGGTGATTGCAAAACATGATTCAATAAGATATACCAAATTAAGTCTAACTTGGTGTGAATCAAAGTGGAGCATCCAAAATAATAAACCAATTCACAATGATGTCTATGTTAAGGATACAACAAATAATAGTTAACATGGTAACATAGATTTACCAAAAATTTAATCAAAGAATGAAAACATATGATAAGGAAAACAAAGCTTACTTAGATGATTTAACTTATGATTCCAAGCTTTTGCTTCTCTTTTGACTCTCTAACCTTCCTTTGCTAATTCCCCTTTGTTTGGCCTCAAAACACCTCTAAGAGTCCCTCTTGGTCCCTCAATTTTGGCCTTAGAATGAGCTAATTTATATAGAAAAAGTTATCCAATGGCTAGTTGTCGGTTAACCCCCTAGACAGTTCGGTTAACCAAACCCCCAACGGTAAAAAAAGGACTAGTTTTGACCATCTAGTAACTTGAACCGAAATGGATTTAGTGAAGGTTCGGTTAACCGACATACTAGAGTTTGGTTAACCGAATTCACTGTAGCAAATCACTATAGCACGAGTACTGTACCAAAAATACTATAGCACCGATGTTAAAAAATTATGCCTTCTAAAAAGATTAAGCAAAGAGCTACTCCAAAGTATTTTGCTCGTGGGAGTTCTGGGCCATGAAAATCATGCTTCGATTCATGTTTAAATCAATCCAAAAGTGTTTTTCAATACATGAAACTATTATGCCTAAAATGATTTAACTATGAGATCATGGTCGTGTATGATTGCAAATCAATTAAATCAACTTTTCAATAGAAATGAATCCAAGTTTAAAATCCAAACTATTCATAAAAATCACTTTTGAAAGTTATAAAACCATGCATGTGAAAAATCAAGATTTCAGGTTTTTCAAAATCAATGCATGTGTGAAGATTCAAATGATGCCAAAATGAACATGAATCCATCAAATTGCAACACACAAAATTCCTAACAAAAATGAAAAAAAAAATTATTTTTATTGTACAAAATGATAAAAAAAAGGATGCTATAAAAGGGCACAAAATGACTAAAATATATTTTTTAAAAATACAAAATGACAAAAAAGTTCTCTTACTCCCAACTCCCTCCACCTGTTTTTTCTTCCTTATATGACACTCAACTCTACTTTATTTTACTCCATGCTACAAACATACAAGCCTAGGTTTATATAAAGTATGAATCTTCTTAGATGAGCTGGAAATGATATAAGCCATCAACGGAGCATAGGATTGGTCGATCAAGGCAATCTATCAAGATATTGTTGAAGTTATCGTTGACTCAGCACACGCACAAGAGGGGTTGGGCCGTTGGCGTTATCTAGGGTAGGATTATATTTAAAATAGGGTTTCTTATTATATTAGGATTGGCTTCCTAATGTGGGTAGATTTCTTGCATAGCAAGATAGGTTAGGCTTACCTATTTATATTGGTGCATGTAATGAGATCTAATAAAACACAAGAACACAATAATACTAGTTTATATTGTGTGTTCCATCTTCTCTCCCCTTTCTCCCTCAAAAGATATTGCTTGTTTTTCTTCCCATTTTGACTCTATTGAGTTTTATTACACTTCTAGAGAACTAAATGGGGGCAGCTAAGTCTCGCTACCTGTTGAATGGGGAAAGTGTGTGGGTGAGGGATTTTCCTGGTTCGGTTAGCGGTGTTGCTGGTGAGGGGTAAATTTGCTCTAGTATTTTGTTGTTGGATTTGCTTTTGATCCCTCCCTTGTTTTGTTGTTATTGTGCTTCTTTCTAACAAAAAAAAGGTAACTGGCCAGCTCTTCGGCTATTCATAGTCAAAAGGTGTCCAAATCATGATCAAAGTTAGGCCCATTTAGTCATCAGATGTGAGATTTATGCCCAGTCATGACAGCCAAAGTTAACCAAATCAACGAAAAATCTATACATTGACTTTAAACATGACTTTCGGGGTAAAGCCCCAGGTCCAAGGATTTGTTATATTCCAGGTACACAATGTTCTCCATGCTGGATAGAAACAAACCAAAATTCACATTGATAGATCCAGTTATATGAGTGAATTCAGGCCAAAAATGGATCCAGGCCCATTGACAGACCCAGCTATATGATGCAGATGCACTCATGTTTTGAGCATTCAATACCAATACCTGCTTGTTTAACCAAAAAAAAAAAAAACCTGCTTTCATCACCCACTAATGGGAATAGAGACCGTCACTCAGAATTACAAATTCACAATTTCAACTAGCTGTTGCAGGGTTTTGAGCAATGACATGGTTTGATTTGTACCATAGTAGAATAACAATGACACCTCTGGTCTCTCGTTTTACAGAACATAAAATCCAATAAAGCAGAATGAAGTGGGATTGACTGATGATAGGTGAAGCCGGGGATCGTCTTTAGAAACTTTCTTTTGTATCCCAAGAATTCTCTTTACACATTTTTCTCAGCTTTAATGTTTAAAAGGGTGTCCTTGTTTCCAATTTACCTCAGTTTGGATCCCTCCCACCGGTAACAATGTCATTCACAAATTTTAATTGAATTGGAAAATTCCAATTCAATCTGCCATTAATAGTTGTCTCTCCGAGTACAAATAGAAAGCACCAGACAATAACACACAAAAAGGCATTAATGCTTTGCCTTAATCAACTGCCATCTTCATTAAGTAGAAGAGCACATGTCCATTCAAAATTTAAAAAGGTTATCCCTTTATTGCTTTGATTTTACATTGATCATATCATACACTTAAGCTTCAACCATCACAACAAATTGACACCCCTATAGGCACACATGAACTAAAAAACACAACATATTCTCCTAGGCTAGCTAATCCACATCTTCCAACAAAAGAACCCCATTAATTAGTTATGATACTAGCAGGTGATTGTGTGATCGATGTTGTGATATGAGAAGGAGAAGAAAATGTAGATGACGATAATGAGGATGGCGCCGAAGCTGGTGTGCTGAAGTGGAATTCAATCTGCAACCTTTGATGGGGAGGGATGTCACATACAATCCCCTTCTTCACATCCATCTCTAATTGCCCCAAAGGAATGGCTGCAAGAAATCTCTTAATGAATTCCCTACAACACTCTCTCCCACTACACACAACCCCAGTTCCATTCTGCTCCCCACCCATCACCTCTTCCATCTGCTTCTCCCCATTAAGTTTACTAACACCATCCGGCGCACCATCTCCTGCAACCTTCTCTTGGACTCTATACATTGATGAGCCACTGTCAAACTTCAAAATGTAGGCTTGGTTGCACCCTTCAAACAGCCGCTCTCCCAATGTGTCTATTATATAGTAGGCATCTGCGTCAGCCTTCAACACAAAGAAATGATCATTCCAACTCACAATATAAACTTGTGGCCCAGAATTGCTTGCGCTGCTACTGATCTCATTCCAGATGTCATCAAATGACATTGCACCCTGCAAGAATTCAAAGTTCTCAGGGCAGAAGAACCCAATAAAAGATTTCTCTCTGGCGACGTAAACAGGTCTGATTCCTGCTTCAAGTACTGTGTCAAGATCAAAGTGCTTGTCAGGGAAGCGCTCTTGGTAAGACCTATCTTGGCAGAGCTTCCTCCACTCTGATGAGCCTTCTCGAATGAGGTTGTCGAACTCTGATCTTGTTGGCATAGCACCCTGGTTTGCCTGAAGCCAGTCAGCGATTACCACAACAAGAGCAGTGCAGGCACTCTCTCCGGCAGCCCTCTCACTGCGCTGATCGATCGAGGCAAAGAACATGTTTGCTTTAAGCATTGTCTGCCCGTCTCTGCTGATCAGCTCCTTCTCTTCCCAGTTGCCAACTGTGAAGTCATCACTCCCAAACTCAGAGTCGCGTACCGGTTTTCTCAGCCAATTCATCTTTCGATTTCTGTTGAAAAGATGGAAAAAGAAGATCAGACTACAAAAGGCCAGTGGTTTCAGTTAACATTTTTTAAATTATGAAACCCAAAATGCAAGTAAAATTTACGTCCACTGGCATTCATTTTCCCATGTGCCTAGAGGAACGCAGAAAACACAAACTGAACTAAATAGACCTATGACATGTTTCACAAACATCATCATCATCACTGTCTTAGCCTTATCCCATCTATTTGGGTCAATTTGTACATAGCTATAGAAGAACTATGATTCTGTATGATTAAATTTAACTGGAGCCCAAATTGACTTTGGTGACGCCAAGTCGCCAAGGAGCATTCATTATAGTCTTCCAATTTCAAGAATGTACCTTACTAAAAGATGTGGACTCATCTGAGGAAGAGCAGAGCTGCCGGCGAACAAAGTCAATGTCATCTCCACCGCCTTCTTCATTCCCCTTCTTAAGCAGAGGCTCTTCCTTTCTTTTCCCACTTCTGAAACTTAGCCGCCTCTTCTTCCATGACAGAAACCCGCCTTTGGGTGGAGACCCCATTGCAGTCTCTAAACTTGGAGAGGATTCTGATCGAGTCACTGATCTCGCTTCCTCATATCGGCAACTGCTGCTATAACCTATCCCTGAATCATCTTCAACCTCTGCCAATGCAAAGTTTGCAGCAGAAGCAATCGGGCCATAACCCAATTGCTCAGGTTGGACGGGGCCCTGGTCATCATCAAGCAAGTCTTGGGTGTTGGAGGTGGACGAGTCATCGCTGTCAACTGATAACCTACTACAGATTTGGCCATAGCTGGGTTCTTCCATCTGTTCTGGGCTGTTCTTCTTCTTCTTGGCTCTTCCTGATGGAGAAACGTAATTCGTCATCCTTCTGAGGAAGCTGTCTTCTTTCTCTGGTACATTGGCTTCTTGAACAGTTACAGATGAATCCGGAGATGTTCTGATCTCAACAAAGCTCACAGAGATCTGAAAGGCAACAGAGAGTGTTAGTAACATTCTCTTCATGTTCCACCCTCAGGATTATGCTTTTCAAATTGCTTACAATTCCTCTGAAGCTAAATGTGTCAAAGGGGGCTTGGTAAGGCTGTTATTGAGACACATAGATGAAGCCAAGCCCAGGAGGCCCATATGATTGAGACTAGCATAAAAACTTGTTCTTACTCGCCCAAGTTGTCATGGGTGGTGGCCTCGTGTTAAGCCAATGACTCAAAGGAGTCGAACCAGACTGCCTGAGTAGTTAGTGAAACTTGCTTGAGTCACTCAGCTAGGTGACCTTCCTGAGTTGCATATAGTTTCGGAAAATTTAAACCATGATGGAGCCAATTATGTTTGTGACCTGGGCAACTAGGGCAGATACTCCGGAAAGTCCATTCACAGGTGACCCAATGTTGCATTTGCAGCTATAAGCAAAATGGGGTCTACCTTTAGAATGGCTCGGTTGTGTTACATAAATGTCCCACTCGAATATGCACCCCCTACGCAAGGAAATGTGTCGATGAAACTACCTAATTTAGGATCATTTGCTAAGGTCCACTTCATGAATTTGATGAGAATATCCTGATCATCCATACCCATAGTTTGAAGAAAACTCATTCTAGCCCACCCTAATTTGGCTCAGTCAACTCGGATCAGTAGTAGTTGAGGTAGCCAGATGAACTTCAGCGTCTGAGCAAGCCTGAATTACATGGCTCGGTGTAGGGTTCCAAAGTTTTTGAACTATTGCGATACCCTATAGCATAATTCTAGGCCTGCAAAGTCAGGCCCAAGTCCAACCTGATAATTCATAACAAGATCTTAAAGTCTGAAGAGAACCACCCCCCCCCCCCCCCCCCCCAAATTGCAATGACAATCTTATCTGATGCAATAGTAGCTACTCAAAAAGTAAACAGCCATTCAAACAATCTATAGATATAGAAATAAAGCCCAGGTAGATAAATGGACAGATTGATAATAGAGAGGGCAGACAGAGATATATGTGTGGCATAGTAATACTCTGTCTTAACCTTGGGTAGTGAGCTAATGGAGATGAGCTCAGGCTAGTGTCTGTCAACCTTGGCTATCAACACGCAGAGCCAGCTCGACTTGGTTTGGCCTCGAGCTCGGCTTGTTGCTGAATGGAGCTCGGGTTTTATCTTGGCTGGTGAGCTAATCTAGACTAACTCAAGCTAGTCTCTGTCGAGCTCAGGTTGACAAAAAGGGTTTGGCTTGAACTTGAACTCAAGCTCGGCTCAATTAAGTTGACATTAATGGACATATAAGCGAAAGCCCAAGCTCAAAGTCCAAATCGACTGGGCAATAAACTTAAAATGTATAAAATATTAGGAAGACAAACAAAGCCTAGGCTCAAACTCAAGTAGGGTTCATCTATAATTGAGCTTGCTAAAGTGAGAATAAGCTTAAGCTTGGCTCCTCAAGCCCATATCAAGCTCGGTTCATGTACACCTTCAGATGGTTGCATTCATTTTGTACCAATCTCACTCTTGGGCTGCAACCCAAAAAGAAAAAAAGAAGGCCAAAATGTACGTCCCTCGTGCAGAACCTCACATGTATTTTATGGAACAAGATGCTTTGTTATCAATCAATGACATTGTCACATACAGCTAAGAGAGAGAGCAAGAGAGAAAAAACGCATGTGGTGGAGGGCTTACCAAAAGAGAGGCTTCACTGGCAACATCACCAATCTGTAAAGGGACTGGTAGGTTCCTTTGGATGTTCCTTGCTTCCTTTTCTTCCCTTTCTACAACAACTGCAGCTTGAGAAGCAATTTCTCCAAGATTTACCCAAACACTCCCTATCACTGAGGGCTTGCTTACCCTGCTCTCCTGGCCTTCCCCCTGGACATTATTGTCATTTCATATCAACGACAAAGAACAACATTACAATAAAAATAAAATAATAAATATTTATAATATATATGGCATTATAATAATGACCAAGGTCTAAAATAAATAACATATACACTGGAATGTGCAGTACAGAAAAGTGGGCCACACCAGGGCCTCATGCATTGATGCAGATTCCGCGTGGGCCCGGTAAGAAATGATGTGGACTGATTTATTTTCCATTCTAGTGATTAAACTTTTCATTAAAATGCATAAAATAACAGGGCGAACCAGACTGCATCTGTGAGACAGGCATGAATATGGCATCCAAATTAAAATAGAAAGTTCATATTTTCATCTGTGACACATTAAGCATAATCAATACGCACCATTGTTGGTTCCTGGGGTCCTTGGGCATCAACCATGAACCCCAAGCACAGTGGGTCCAGACCCAAATTAAATGGAAGGCTCAATTATAGTCTTGCACCCATGCCTATACTTTTAAAGGTGTGTTGTGGTCCTTGCAGTGCTTGGTTGCTAGGTCCCCACACATCAAGAATCATGTGGACCCCACCAAAATTTATGCTGTAAACCCTCAACCCAAACCATTCCTGGGCTCAAAATTGACCGATTAAAGGAGTCCTCTTCGTTCTGACGAAAACAACGAGTAAATGACGTCTTGAAATGGTTTTTGAAGAGGTCAAAGTCAAGACAGAGTGACCAAGAATCTAGTTTCCTTGTATTGAATTTCCCCACTTTGAGCTTCACCCACATAAAACCCTTTGATTACAGGAAGAATCCCAAAAACAGAACTCTCGGGTGATTCCAAAAATCATTTCCTTGTTTTCTAAACGGTTGAAACGATATGTAACAAGAATTTCTTTTACTAGAAATTGGTTGGACAAAGGAATTTCACAATTCATGTCAGACCTATGTCTTCTAAATTAATACAATAGAACTTAAAAACAAGCTCCTTACATTAATTTTTTTTTTTCTTATGTAATAGATATAATCAACAAAAGTTAGCAATTGTAAAATTTTATTTTATTTCTTAATAAGGTGGGTCCACGACCCATCGATACTATTTTAATAAGGTTTGTACCCACTAAACCCGTACAAAAAACAAACTAGATAAATATGGGGTGATGGATTTCGATCACAATCCAAAAGTAGCAAACCCATGCGTTATACCATTCCACCAACTCGCAGATAGCTATAATTGTAAATTAATAAAAATGAGGTTTTCAAAATCTAAAATACTATTGAATTTTGATATTTATATTAAACATTTAAACAGAAAAAAAAAACTAAAAACTTAAAATTTAAAGATAGAAATTCCTCTAATTCCTGGGATGCTTCCACCAGCCCCACAATGAGATGATCTCACCCGTCCATTTATTGACCGTTTCTTTGTTGTATACGAATCATTTCTATGCATGTTCTTCTAAAAAACGACGAAAAAACGAGGAGAAGTGGACCCCATCAGATCACTGGGGCCCACCTGTACGGACTTAACGACACTATTCACATCCTTAACAATTTTTTTATGTAATATTACAGCAGCAGATGTAAAATCAACCGTTGAAAACACGGTTTAGAATACTGTATCGGTCAAAGCCGAGATGTGAACGGATTGGCCGATATGTCCGTTACGTTACAGTTTGATTCGGGCCTTTTCCTTAATAGAAATTCATTTCTTTCTCAAACATGTTCCGTAAATCTTTTATAGGGTTCCAGAAAGCCGTAACGGTTGGCCGAAACTATTACATATCGGGAGTACAAGTCGGTCTCCTGAAGAGGAAAGCGTTACGATCAGATAAAAACCATCAAGAGAAAATTGCGGAAACAAAATCCATCATTTGGAAAACCGCTTTCAACTCTCATCACAAACCAACCCAGAAGTTAAAAAAAAAAAAATCCAGCAATTTTACTAAGAAAACAAATACCCAGGATTCTCAAATCCCCACAAGAAACGATTTGTGAAAAAGAAAGAAAAAAAAGACTTGAACTTTCATCGACCCAGAAACGAAATTCGAGTTTCATCAAGAAGAAAACGACCCAAAGAACTCTCATATCCAGAAACAAACAATTTGGGGAAAGTTGTTGAATTTTCATTTCACGAAATCCCAGCACCAGAAACTTTCCCAGGAATGCAAGAACATGTAATTCTCAAATCCTCAAACAAAAAAGAGAGAAAAAGGAAGGCAAGGGAGAAACACTCACATATAAAACCGACAACGAAACGTCCCAAGCATTAAAGACATTCCCCTTGCTCGAGGTCGAAAACCCACAAGCATTCTCAAACGAATCTCCAAAATCCACCCAAGATTCTTCCCCAACAGCCCTTTCCATGGAAATGTTTTTCCTCTCTCTCCTCCTCAAAGGCACCAACCCCAACTTGGGTCCTTTCCATCTCATCTCAACCATCACAACCTTTCCTCTCTCTGCTACTCCTCCGATTCCTTCCAATCTCTGCAGCTCCACCTTCACCTCAAACCGCTTCATCGCAGACGGCGGCCAAGGAGACCATTTCATCATCTTTGCCACCATTTTAATCTTCCGATTCCGGGATAGATGCCGGATTCTGGGAGCAGGAAATTGTCCGTTGGGCTCTCTTGGGAGAGGACGGTTTGAAGGGTATTTATAAAGGGTATCTGGAGTTGATAGAAAGGCGGAGAGGGAAAGGAAGAGAGAGAGAGAAACTTCCTGTTTGGTTTTTGGTTTTGGTTTATTAACTTTGAGAGGGATTTCTGTTTTGTTTTGGTTTAGGACGGAAAAGTTGAGGAAATTGCGAAAGTAGACATGGGGTTGATTTCTATTTTCTAGTCGAACGTTGCGGGTTTGGTATGGGTTGATAAATCACGTCCCGCTCCATCTCAAATTTAGATAGAGATAGCAAAACTCGAGCTAGTACCAAACGAAAAAAATCTATTACCAAACCCCTCTTTCATAAGAGAGGGTTGAGATGGGTCTCTATGACCAATTGTCATTTCTAAATGTAGGTATCAAGTTCAGAGGTGAACTTCGATCCGCATAAGAATAGGTATGATAGGGCCAAAGCATGTAGGGTTGTCAGGCTTAATATATAAACCGAGTTCTATTAGGTTACATTTATTGGCCCAAGTGGAGCTTAAGCAAACTTAGGTTGTGAAATATTCAATAATCGGGCCAAAGAATTACGTGAGATACGGTCCATGGGCCTAAAACCAAAGTCTAAATCCAACTCAATTTCGGCAGGGGCAGACTAGTGGCCCATGAGAACTCTCAAGATTTATGTAGATATGGTCTTGACATTCGAATTATTAGGTTGTTGGCTTGGTATTTATTTCAAATCTCCTTATAATTTAATTTTCATTAAAAGATAGGCGTTTTTATGACCAATTTTGGATATAGTGACCTTTTATTCTTCATTTTTAACAATGTTGTGAAATATAAATTCTAAGTGAAACAGTCCTCTTTTCCTTTGAATTCTATCGTACAATGGACGCATTAACGAATGGCAAATCATTCCAACTCAGCAAGTGGGTCTTTACCTAATTGATGGGTCCCACTATAATTGGCCAACATTATCAACTGTTGGATTGATGCTTCTCGATCATTCGAATAAGGATGGGTCGTCCATTTTCCCTCTTCAAAAACTTCCATTTTCGTCCGTTTGATGCCAATTTGGGGTAAAATAAAAAAATAAATAAAAAAGTTGGTTGTGGTCCTGTGGACGAACAAAACAAGAAGGGAAAAGGATACGAAGTATCCTGGATTCTTCGGCACGAATAGAAAGGGTGAAGCCACGTCATTTCGCAGCGCACGTGCAACCGCGTGAAATGTAAGTCACGTAAAAGGATAACTACAGACGACTCTCTGTTTACGGAGTTCTCAACTGACGACCACTTTGTGGCGCGCCACGTGGCGTGCCCTGGGTGGATGAAATGCTCTAAAAAAACACTCCTCCACGCACAGCGTACAAACGGTGTCGACTCTTCTTGGACACGGTCTCTGAAATGAATCCCTGTAACTGGTTGGAACAAATGACTCGTGCACCCAAAACTGATCAAATTAACATGATTAAGGGATTGGGTGGAGTTTGTTTTCATTTTAAGTATGATGAGGTTGGATTGATCATTGATGATAAGTGGGTTGTAAGTTTAAATTTAGTTTTTTAACACAGCTTGTATGAGAGACGAACATCGAAGACTCTTGCGTGATGCATTTGGATATATGTCAATTATGAAGGGATAGGGTCTTGGAGAGGTCTCGGTGTGAAAATTAACTTTGGAAAAAATAATCTCAATCAGATTATTTTAACAACTGATTTAAGTAATTTAAGGTTAATGATTTCTTTTAAATTATAATTTTTATGTAATTTAATCCAGTGGTGAGTATAATTTCAAGATTTAAATTCCTAAGGTTTCAAGGGGACACCTTTATGTTGATTGGACCTAGAGAAAAGGACTGAGGGTGAAAATCTATAGATGGCCTCTCCTTGGATAAAAATGATTGTACATGTAAGTGCACAAAAATTCACTCACAGGGGGGTAGTGATTTTGATGATATCTTCTTGAGGAGGATGAAGGTCCTTATAGAACTGCTGCATGCCTTGAACCTGAGAAAGGGTAAGAGAAAAATGACAGCAAATGACCCTGGCTTGGGCAGCGCTAAGCTCTCCGATGCCTAAGTCAGTGTGAAAACTGGACAGTATGATAGAGATGGGGAAGAGAGTTTATCTCATATCAGCATATGGTTTTTAGGAGATCAGAGAGATCAGCCTTATTGATGAAGTTAGCTCTTGTGTATTTATAGGCAAGGAGTCTTGTCTTTGGGTGACGTTTTCCATGACTCATGACAGAGAGTCATATCATAGCTCCTCTTTCTTTAATGATAGTAGCCCACCTGTCATTTCATTGCAGTCCCATCGTAGCCCACTCTGTCCCATCGGGCCTTATCCTAGCGCTTGGGCGGTGCAGCTGTGTCAGGGATGTCAGGGATTTGGATAGTGCCCTTATCATGTTGTACGTGGCTAACTGTGCACAGAGATATACTTGTCACCGAGATCGAAACCGAAGCTTACCGGAATGGGACACTGTACTGAAATGGAGGGTCTGGCTCTCTCCAAACACTTGCCGAGATGGGACAAGCAACCGAGACCAATGATGGATGATACCGAGATCGGGACAGGGACACGTACATAGCAAAAATGTAGCCCATGTCATGGTTTTTTGTCAGATTGAAACATGGGAACAGTGCCAGTGCCAGGTGCCGAGACCGAACATTGACCGAGACCAAACTTATGTGCCGAGACTGAGCATTAGCTAGTGATCTCGGTATTTGAGATGTGTATACCCACACAGTACAAACTTCGCTGTAGGAAATTAAGATCTAGAAAAGGGATCATTGTACCTAAAACTCTATTTCTTCATTTCCGTATACATTGTGAACTAATAAAAAGTTCCACTCTTCTTAGCACTACTACAATTTATAAGCTTTTTAATGAGAGTGCTCAACTCGTAAAACAAACTCCATGTTAGTTGTCCACGAGAACATGATAGCCTATAAATAAGATACAAACAGAATTTTAACCAATAATAGTCACTTAAATAAAGAACAAGTTCTAAATTCATGGACATTATTAAAGAAAAGGAGAGTGTCTTTTCTTGATGTAGAAGTTAGAACTGGTCATTGATGATTTTGTTGAGCATCAATATTAAGAAAAATTGATGTACAGGCCAAATGCAGGGCCAATACTCACGGCCATAACTTCTGATCAGATCATCTTATTTTAAATTATTTTATATCATATCATTGGAAAGTTGTTATGGAAGTAAATTAATAGGGCAGTAACTAGTGGTCTTTTTCATGCAACATTTCATCATTTCAGTGGTCAAATTTAAGTTCTTTTTTAGATTTCTAGGTTTTTAAATCTAGTTGGACTTTATATATTATATGTCCTTTAAAACTTTATTTATGCATTTCGTTGTGGTTTAGAGTCTACATAAACACTTTCATTATTTTCAGTAAATAACAGCCAAATCAGATTAATTAGGAGTTGTTAATTTTCTATATAAAGCATTGTACTGAAAACTCAATATGATTTATCTATTTTTCTTCCTAAATTTTCTTGACATTTGCTTTTATCTTCTCAATGAAGATTCTAGGTTATTTGTTTGGGGAGACGTCTTCTTTTATTGTTTCCATGCGTCGTCTATGCCCCCTTTTATTGGCCCAACTAGATGCATGGGGCAATCAATGAAGATGGAGGATTAATAGATCTTGACATGAATTAAAGGTAGATTTAATATCAATCTAATCAAATGTCAATAGTCCCTAAACGTTTTGGTTTTCCTTTTTTTTGACGTATCTATAATTCTCCTCTTCTGTAATCTTATTCTTAATTATATCCTTTCTTTTTAATCCACAACATGCACTCTCTCTTTTTCTCCTTTCTTTGTTGCACAACATTGAAATTCATATAATATGGTAGCTCTAACTGTAATTTCTGATTCAATGATGCATATCTTGCATATTTTTTGTAATTAAATACAATGGTGAGTGAAATTAAGATCAACGCCAAATTGGGAGGTGGATTGATCATTGGTTTTCTTAAAATTTCCATCATTAAAACAAGAGTTTTTCACTTTTAGTAAAATACAAAAGGGGTTTGGCATATTATAATCATCCTTAAAACCCAATTTTCCAATTTCATGATTGAAGTTTGAATAATGTCACCAGAATCGCTTGACTGTGGTCAACATTTTTTTTAAATTTTTTTGCCTCAAATTCCATGATAACATGGGAAAGTGTATGTACAAAATTCAATAAATCCCATGATTTCATGTCTTTTATGTATCATCCGCGGGATTTTTTTTTTCAAATGATAAAACTTGAGAAATGGAGGTTAGATGTGTATTTACTTTCCACAAATATCATTTTTTTTTGTGTTCTATAAAAATAAGTTTATTTACTAGTTGCAAAAGGTGTATTATAAAAAGAACTAATAAATCCCGTGATATCATGGGATCTGGGCCAAACAAGTATTGAAAAAAAGGTTAACTAGAGTCAAGTGACTCTGGTGATATTATCTGAGTTTCAGTCATTAAATTAGAAAAACTGAATTTAAAGAGAATTAATAAGTTAAAACCCCAAGTGACCTAGGGGTCACTTGTTTGCACTAATTCACTTATGGAAATAACGCACGTTCATAATACTAACGTGAAAAATAAAAAAAGTGGTTGAAGGAAAAACTTTTGCTGAGCACCAGTGCTCCTCATGAGCATCACATGTATTAGGCCCACCGAATGATCCACCTGAGGGATCATAAAATAGAGATCCCCTATAGTCACTAATCCTAAGTTAGGCACTCACCTGAAAGGACTAGACCATTGGATCGCCTGTACACTCATTTTGAAAGCTTGTGGGTTGTTGATCAAGTGGTTAGGATGACGATGCTTCACTTTTATTTTTTAATGCATTTATTTAACAAAAAAATTCTAGCATAGTAGGGCTACTATGCTCACACCCCCGATATTACTTAGAGTCATAATAAGATATTTAACTTATTAAGAAGCCCTTTTAATAGCCTACCAAGAAACTTTTTTTTTTTCCATTAACAATGTCTCCTTACAAAAATAGTTCCAACCTCAAAAATGTTAAAACTTGACCAAAATCTTCACTCAAAGGAAGCAAATTTCAGCCATGATGGATACCAATTTTATTGGATTCGCCACAAAACTTAAACTGTTTGGAACTCATCCATTCGAGTACCATTATGGATAGACCTTTTTAAAAAAAAAAAAAAAAAGAGAGGATAAACTATATGTTTTGGGCTCTATGGCATTGGATCCTTGTTGATGTTGATTTTAAAAAAACAAAAAATCTGAAATTCCTTAAAAATCCAAATAAAAAATCCTTGTATCTTTTAATTTTTTTCTTGAGATTAACATTATATTATTCTATTATCTATGTATAAGACCTTACACTTTTTATAAGATTATTAACATCTTAATGAATGCAAACTTCATTGAAAAGAAAAAGAAGTTTGCTTGCAAGAGGCATAGCTACCATACACAAAATGCCTGTTTGAATGCTTCGAGATTTCAGATGTTTTAATAGGCAAGGGAAGAACAGAAAGCCTCCTTTACGTGCCTTATATTACATTATTGTCAGAGGATATTAGAATCTTCTCACATGACCCCACGCTAGAAAGAATAACCAGTTGCCTTGATAAACTCAACGTGTCCGAAGGCAAATCATCGTACAGGGACTCGACTGTGTCGTTGCATGCATCTCACGATTTCTATTGGGCAGCTTCAAATGTTGTACATCAAGGGGAATTCGGCTTTATTAAGGAGTTGTCTATTCAAATACTAGATTACTGAAAATCTTGCAGAATAAAAGTGTCATTGAGAATGTCAATTAAGAGAATTCTCTTTATTCAAATAGGCCATTTGAAGATTTACTGTACTTGCGATGCTACTAGAAATGCTTGCAATTGAATAGGACATAAGGGGTCGTAGGACTTTTATATAGGAGTTAGAAAATGAGTTTTACATATGTAAATGACCAATATGGAGACATCAAATATGCAAATGTCATACAAGTGACACACATTATCATATTTGTCAAAACCACCATTTAAACTCAAGTAAACGAGTATATATATTCAACGATTTTAGATCTATTTGGATATATTGGACTTTTCCATAACTTTTTTTCAAAATCCATGAAAAATTATGATATGAAACTATATTTCTTGATGTGTGCCATTAATATAAGGAAATTGAATGATTTGGATCATGAACCGGGAGCCCACAAAAGTGCAAAAAATTAAATATATAGATTAGGGTTTTTTCTACAAATTATCCAAATTCTATGAAATTTAAAATAATTAACTTCAAGGTAGTGGGGTTTGTTACTTCAATAAACAAGAACCGTTTGGATTGCAAGTTTGAAGCCCACCGAAAAAAAAAAAAAAAACAAAGGTGGTTGATGTGGCCCACAATAATGTAATCACCGTGTGAGAGACTAGAGATTTTTGCAAGGGGTAAATCACTTTTGTGCCGATTTAGGTGTGTACGTACATATTGCTTTATGCACACAATATCTTCACACTCATTAGGTGTGTAGTCTTACGTACACATTGTGTAAATGTTTCGTAGGACAAAATTCCTAAATGTCATTTGTTTTATGTGAAAATGATGCACATCATGAGTAAACATGATCCACATGTGAATCACTTATATAGGCAAACAATACACGTACGAAAGATATTCCATTTTTTCTTGTCATTCTCACATCTCTCAGCATGTGAATCTGAGCATGTCCAATGGTTCACCGTTTTTACAAATTTCTAAAAACCCATAAAGAACCAATGCTTGAAATTTGGCCCCTTACCTTCTGTAACCTTCCAAAGAAGATAAACAATTCGGCTTATGATTTAGGGGCGCCAGCCCGTAGAAGTACTCCAAAAGAGCATATCCAAGGGTTTAGAATTCTTTACAATTAATTAAATCTCTCAAAATCAATTATGTATAGAGACCTTAAATTTCACCATCCAGCCATTTTTTGGCCTTCTAAAAAGGATTAAAGTCTCATATCTTAATTTAGGGGAAGATAGTATTGAGAAATTTAAAAACGTTGGATATATAGCCATACATGGGATGTGAAAATCACATCGCTTGCACTGGATCTATCCAATAGTTCACTGTTTTTTCACAAAACTATCTATATCCATGATCAATTAGATTGTGAAATTTGATGCCATGGCCATTCTTAGCCTTCTAAAGTTTGATGCCATGGCCATTATTAGCCTTCTAAAGAAGATAAACTCTTTGGATCGTGAAATAGGGTCCCACGAAAGTCCAGATAAGCGGATATAAGGTTTTTTTTTTCTTTCAAATCTCTGATCAAAACCTATAATGAGTTAAGACTTAAAATTTGAAACTCCCTAGCCTTTTTGGCCTACTAAAGAGGATGAATGGTTTGAATCATGATTGAAGGGCCCATAGGAATGAAGAAAATGATGTAATCCATGGGGCATTATTCCACATTTTTTCATTATAGCACGTGCCTCTTTATACACAGTGCATAAATCTAATGCATAACAGGCATCAATCTGATGCATAACAGTTTGCCCACATGTTGAGGCCCGCAAGTTTTGGTTCTAAAATGGGCAGATTTTCACAATACGTAAGTGGTTGCAAACAAACATAAACAATGAGTTACCATTACATATAATCCCTATTTACATATGTAAATATATATATATATAAATGGCTACAAACAAATGACCCCTGTACAAGCCAATGTCAAGATCTTTAGGTATTTACTCATATATCAATTATGGATTGAAATTTCAATTTGTTTAAGTTCTTTTTCCTTAAAAGATAATTTTGGAAGTATTTACAAAATAAAAATTTATTTGCACAGAGTTCGAAACCTAGGTATCCCGCCTTTTCTTGTGTGAGGATTCATTTCCCACGTGAGTGGGTTGTCTTCTTGTAAATGTCAGGTAATACAAGTTGATTTCAAACAATTTTTAAAATAATAGTGGTCATGAGCTTGGTCACCTCAAGTGCGATGTGAATTTATTAAAGCTGAGCTGTGGTATGAAAATTTGTTGAGTTGACTTGTGACTCATCCAATCACCTCATTTTAGACAAGGCGTTGAGTCAAATTTTGGAAAGCTTATATGAGAAAAAGTAGTAATTAAGGATCGTCTTTTAAAAGTTTTCTTTGTTTATTTTCAATATTTCTTGAATATGTAAATTTATTAGTTTTAGATTTATTTTCATGAATGCAAGTGAATTAATTTATATCTCTAATTTAAAAAAAATTAATCTATTTCAAGATATTCTAAAAATAACTTAAGTGAAAAATGACTCTCGATCGACCACATTGACTCGCATGAGTCAAGTTGCTACGACTTGGGCAAGTTGAGTTCTAATTCCGAGTTTTTCAATCTTGAGCTGCTGTGTTTTAGACCTAATAACTAAATGGGTTGGGGCCTGGGAAATCACTATAGTGCCAACATGGGACGGTATATTATAGATCCTATACTGATATTTTGTTTTTCTCCGGCCCTATATTTTATTCATAGAAATTTATAATCAAGGCCTAAAAATAGAAATGGTATATCTTCATTTTTAAATACTTCAGGATGTTTAAATGTAAATAAAAGAAAAAATATAAAAAAAAAGTTTTTACAGTAAAAAGGGTCAGTCTTGTATAGCTGGTGCATTTTTAACAGTAGCAAATCACTTTTCCTTTATCTAATAGTCTTTAATTCTCACAATCAGTTATAGTCTAAACTCATATCTTTTCAATATCACTATTTGTTTTGGAAACGATAATGAAGTGAGAAGACTTAAGTTGTAGGCCAGGCCGGTGCCCCAAATAACTCTCCAAGAAGGAAGAAATCCAAACATGCTCTTGGAGAATAATCCAAAATGATAGAGAATATAATTTCCCTTGTTCCTCACATTACCTTGAATACAACAACAGACATTTTAGAGATATTTCCAAAGGAAACTAACTAAAGATGTTCCTGTCATCGGCTGAGATTCCTTTGTATTTCTCCCAACTCCCCAATGACAATGCCAATGGCTACAGCTAGCTCTTACCAAATTAAAGTAAAAGCAAAGAAACCACTAATCACTTCCTTGACTGTTTCTTGCATGTGCTGCTCCCGGCTGTCATGCATGACTGGAGCAATTATGGAAATCCATGCATGTTTTAGTTTTTTATTTTTAAAATCCGACATCTGACTCCATCGCAATTCACACGTAATTGACTGGTTGAATACAATTCCTCCAGCGATTCAGTCCACTTTGTTTTTATTATATATGTACTTTTGATCTAGCTCTTTTTGTCGATCTGATATATTATAGCATGATTTAAACTTAATATATATGTTTTTTATTGGATGGGGATTTGAATGGCAGCCTATACTACTTTTTATAAGTGAAAATGGTCCATGTTTGGGAAATCACTCAAAGGGAAAGGGTCATTTTTTTTTTTTCATAAGATACGATTCTATATTGGTGAAGCTAACTTTTATTTGATTCAAACCATTTATAGTACATGCTCAGCCACGTATAGAAGAAGTCTTAAGTTTTTCTCCAACTAAAGAGATTTACACTGTTAGATTATCAATGTCTTAAAAGCTTCACCACATATATCAAACATGATCAATCCATTTATATAAATAACTCTAGTTGGAGAGAAATTTAGACCATTGCTTGTATTATTGGGAGTGTTGTGGATGGATTAGAATAATTAGTAAAGGTTGACTCTTCACCTATTAGATAGATGGTGAAGATAACTCTGACATTAGGATATGACTGTTTTTCTTAAAATGGAAAAGAGTAGGAAGGATCAAGGCATGATTTTAAAGAGCTTGACCTTTTTGGATGTGGAGAAGAGTTAGATACCTTTGATTAGGAGTACACATGGGCGGTTCGGATCGATTTAAAGGGGAAACCATCAACCAAACCGAACCTATCAATTTTCTATTTTCTCAAACCGAACCGAACCGCCCATGTGCTCAAACTGAACCGAATCGAACCGAAAGGAACCGGTTTGGTTTGGTTCGGTTCGGTTATGAATTTTTGTTTTATTTTCACAAAAAAAAGCAGTTGAATTGGTGAGAGACGTTGGACTTCAAGTAATAGAATGGGGGTTTGTGTCTTCTTCAAGTAATTTTTTATATTCCTTTATATATTTTATAAAAAATATATATTTATATAATTGGCTCGATTCGGTTCGGTTTGAACGGTTTAACCACACATTCAAAATAAAAACCCAACCAGACCGAACGTTTGAAGGAAATCCAAACCGTAACCGAATCAATCTACTATAAAATCGAACTAAACTGCCCGGTTCCGATCAGTCCGGATCGATTTAGTGGTTTTAGCGGTTTTTTGTGCACCCCTACCTTTGATACATGCGTGCTTCAAAATGGGGATTGTTTTGTGTCCTATCATTTCATATTTTATACTTCGATGTCCTTTGATATCTACCCTGTCCCTGTTGCATCCAAGTCGTATATGAAAATCATAAATAGAAACATGCTAAGTTATACGAATTTATCACACAATGGTGAATACATTAATTCTTCTCTATTATGTGGGTGCTTGTTATTCTCTTAATTTGGACATGCATGTTTCTGCATGCATCACTGTTAGAATATATAACATGGGGCCCATGTGAGATCATATGTGGTGGGCCTCAAGTGACGGATCATACCACCATTACTTATTGAAATATTTAGATTTTAATGATTATTAGGTTTCCTTATGTCCTAATGTCTCTCTTTAAAGATAGTTATCTAAGTAATTGATATTTTCTCTATTGGATTAGGGAAAAAAAATCTCTCAAGCATAGAGAGTCGTTCTATTCTATTTATCCTCAAGTACCCATTGAGAGCATTGAACAAATAGAGATACTAGGGTTGGAAATCAATGAAACCACTCATCTTAGGTTGATTTAAACCATCCATCTTCTATTTCCATGATCAGTGTGTGATTCTTAGTTCTCGAATCATGAGTAGTAGAATTGATCTCTAGTATTCTATCTCCTGTCTTTATAAAGGGAGTTTGATCCTACCTGATACACAGTTCTCGAATCATGAGGAGTAAACTAGTGGGAATTGATCTCTAGTATTCTATCTCCTGTCTTTATAAAGGGAGTTTGATCCTAGCTGATACAAGTATTTGTAGCGGCCTATAAAAGCTTCCGTGACACTAAAGGCCAACCATCACTACAACAATCTTTTTTCTCTTTTATAATGCAATGGAGCATCCAAAGAAGGGGGACCTTTGCAATAAAAGACCCAGAATGGAAAAATATTCACATCTATGGATACATTTTTGCAGTTCCTTGATCCAATGGTTAGAATTCTTCAGCTGTCATACAAAAGAATATGATGTCCCTTTCAAATTATATCATCCAAGTTGGACCACATGAAGAGCCTCATTAAAGGCGTTTCGGGGGGAGAGAGCCCACATACACAAACTTGCTCCTGTAATGATTTTTTTATAAGCACTAACTTGCTCCTATGTGCTGATAGATAGGAGAAATCACATAAGGCACATATGTGGTCTATGATTGTTTTGTCACAGCACCAGAACCAGTCAAATAATCAATCTTCAAAAATCATGTAAAGCAATTGAATAAACCAAAGATACTTTGAAGGCTTTTGAAGTTTGATGTGGAAATGCTTCTTCATTTTTGGCCTTAGCTTTTGGAGGTAGTTGACACAATGGCTGGTGGCATATCCCTTTTGTATGGGAAGATCTTATTGCAACTTTTTGACTGGCTGTAGAAATTCCTTTCTAGTAGCCAACAACAATATAATCTCAAGGGCCTAGCTAGGGATGTCAATGAACCCCAATTACCCAGGTACTCCAAGAACCTGAAGGGAAATGAATATGGATCGTCTTTTTAGACCCAATGGATAATCAGAACCCAGCCTATGGTTTGGGCCTCATTAATGTTCAGGTCTGAGTTTGGGCCAGAGTCCAATCACATTTGGACCAATTACCCATAAAATTGAGTTGTATCATATATAATGACTAGTGATTGCCCGTACCTGAAGGCACGGCGCACCATGTTCTGAGCATAACTAAATCTAATTACTCTTCTTTTGACCACATAACAACTAATCTGAATTTTGGCACCCTATGAGGGGTAATTCGGTCCACCCAATTTAATGATGTCCTGATTAGGTCTCGAGTCAAAGACCACCTATTATTCATGGACCTCTGATTTTCCTAAGGAATTGGCTCATTGCAATCTGTTTGTCGAGGGCTTTCCGTCCATATATATAACTTTGAGATTCGACGAGCGATCAAAAATCATAATAGCAGGTCCCGCATCCCTGGGGTATCCACCTGAAAAATCACTTATCACTTCTAGACCCCTGATTGGCCAAAAGTTGGCTCATCGCAATCTACTCATCGAACGCTTTCCATCCATATATAGAACTTTAAAATCCAACGGGTGGATCAAAATCTGCGAAACCTGGGTCACAGTGATTATTGCCCAGATTGGACCCCACTGCAGCCCACCTTTTGGGCCCCAAACCTCTGATCCAAACCTTGATTGGGCCCTTAACTAAACCTGTCAGACCTTAACCCCAGACTTGGCCCAGACTCCTTGACCCGTCGCCCGGATAAGGGAGAAAGAGTCCAGGGATTGGGGAAGTAGTGTCCCAGATCTCTGGACTCTCAAACCCCCTTAAACCCCTAAACTGATTTCCTCTTAATCTCAGCCCTATGATTTATGTACATAAATCCAAGGGTCCAAAATATGGGGAATTCAAAAACTGAGCTCCCTTACAAAAGAAGTTTTTTTTTTTTTTTTTTTGCTTTTGACACCTTTTTGATCAATGACAAAATAATAAGAAGGTAAACAATCTTGCTTTTATTTTAAATGAAGAAGGGATGACAATACCTGTAAATAACTCAAACGTGCTGCCCCTTTTTGTGCCGTACAAACCAAGATGTGAACGTGCTTTTGATGGGGATGGCAAAAACTTGTAAATTTCTCAAACTTTTAGCCCCTTTTTTCATTCCCCTCTTAAATCCAAGGGTCCAAAATATTCCTAGGATTTATGTACATAAATCCAAGGGGTCCAAAATATGGGAAATTCAAAAACTGAGCTCCCTTATTATATAGATATATGATAATGAAAAATATCTATTTATGATATATGAAAGTCACTTTGTGAAATCATCGGACCGTTTCCTTGTTAGATATGGACCACATGAAAGGGCAACTTGGGATTGCGAGCATGAATTTATGGGGATTTAGGGATTTGAAAGGTCTCCCTCTAACATCTGAGGTCACTATAGATCTGACCTGATCCCAATTTGTGTACATCCCTAATTCCAATGTAGGCTCAAAACCTAATTTTGAGCGATCTCTCAATATCACAAAAGGTGTGAAACTCTACAGTGGGTGTCATCTATTGAAAGTCGAAACTGCTAAATGTAAAGGTCTTCAGTCCCAATCAATGAATTGACCCCAAGTTTTATGTCAATTGAACTTGGTTCTACTATAAGACTCGAGCATAGGGTGTTCTTAATCATATGCTCGATGAATCTAATGGTGGGACCAACTATTATTGGAGTAAAATTTAGGAAAATTAAAGTCCAATTTAGGGCATGACCTAGCGGCTCAGATATTTAATAGATAGCCCCCGTTAGCGCATTCCACACCCCTCATGGGAATTGTGAGTGAGACTTCGAAGCACCTGGACTCTTAACTTTGTATTGTCATGTCATATCATGCGGGACTGGGTGAATTACTTTAAGGGGAGTGCTATTGGCACCGCAAGTTTTTCTCTCCCCACCGCACTAGAAGACAAAAAAAAAAAAAAATTTTCCTAAACTACCCCTCCCATCCTCCCTCCTCCCTCCTCCTCCTCCTCCTCCTCCTCCTCCTCTTCCCTTCCTCTCCCACCCTCCACCCTCTTCCCTCATCTCACCCCACCCCCCAGTCTCCGGCGGGGAGGGAGCCTCGGCCGGCTGGTCGGTCTCCCTCCCCCTCTCCCTCTTTCTTCCTCCCTCCCCTTCCATTTACTTTTCCTATTCTCCCTCTCTCCTTCCCTCTCCTTCCCTCCCCTACTCCCCCACTCCCCCTCCCCCTCCCCCTCCCAGTCGCCGGCGGGAGGGAGATCGGGCTGCTGCAGGCGGGCAAAAACTAGTCCACCTGCAGCAGCCCAATCTGCCTCCCGCCGGTGACTTGGAGGGGGAGGGGGAGTAGGGGAGGGAAGGAGAGGGAAGGAGAGGGAGAAGAGGGAAAGAAAATGGAAGGGGAGGGAGGAAGAAAGAGGGAGAGGGGGAAGGAGACCAGCCGGAGACTTAGGGGGGGGGGGGGGAGATGAGGCATGAGGGTGGAGGATGGGAGAGGAAGGAAGGAGGAGGAGGGAGGAGGATGAGGAGATGGGAGGGGTAGTTTAGAAATTTTTTTTTTTTTTGCTGTGGGAAGAGAGATTTTTGTGGTGCCAATAGAGCCCCCTTACTTTAAATATTGTTCCTCTAACCATAGGCATATTGGTTATCAAATGATCACAAATAACCAACTAAAGGATTTATATTAATAATAGTGGGTCATTAATTGATTTACATGTGACCAATCTGTCATGGCACAACCTTGATTAAAGTGAGATATATAACTCTCTTGCCCTCCAACAAAAAAATCCTAGCTCCACCGCTGGCGATGGAATTGTAAAATGTGGCCCACTTGCGCAACTTGATAGAGTATCTAGGACTTTTTTTTTCTCTTTTGGTAAGAAAATCTAGGATTTGATAAGAAATCTTGTCCTCAAGTTTTGGCTTGACTCAAGTAAACTTGGTCTAAGTTGTTGACCCCATGTAAATTTGGTAAATGCTAACATCAAAGACTCTGTGAAAATTAAAGAAAATTATTTTAAGTTATATATAATTTTATTTTTACATATATTTAGGACCGAGTCTTGACTTTTGGTTTGATAATGACTTAGCTTGGTCCTCGTCCCGCAGGGAAAGGAGGTGTGCTTACTGCTTAGAAATGATAAAGGCGAAGTGTTGGTTATCTTTTCCGGGTACACGGGTATCAAAGAATCAAACAACATAGAGGTTTTAGCCATTCTAGAAGCTCTCTGATTATTTTCTTCTTCTTTCCATGGCAAATTAATCATGGAAAGTGATTCTCCTAATGCTATTTCTAAGATTTCTTTGGATAGGGGCTCTTGAAAGTTTTATTTCTTGTTTTCTGAAATTAAGGCTTTGTCTTGTTCTATTCATGTGGTGCTTAACCATGTGGCGAGATTGGCCAATGATATGGCGGATTCGCTAGTGAAGCAAGGGGTTGCTTTATTGGTAGCTCATGTTATGTAGCTTGGTCTTTTGGGTATAATGAGCTCTTATAGTTTTGTTTCTTTCTTGTTTTCCTCTTAGTGTGTGGTGTCTTAATTTAATGTACTCTTTCTTTTCATTAATTTAATTTTCAAGTTACTGATTGATAAGTTCACAAAATTGTAGCTTTCATTCATCATTTTATATGCATTCATGGACTTAATTAGGTTAATTGCATAGAATTACACTTAATTTCATGATTTCATGTATCTGAGCATCAAAGTTGAAGTCTTAGTCAAATTTGGTCAAAATCCATTACATTGCATGACTTTTGTGAAATTAGGGAATTTCATTTCATTCATCACTCAAAATTAGTTTTGTTTCACTAATGCATACCTGCTAATTTTGACACGATGTATTATTTTTGGAAAGATGTGTATTTTTGATGCATTTAGTAGGCATATAGGGTCCCATGGTCCATCTAGATTCCTCACACTTGATTATTATTGACATTATTTAATTTTATTTATGTAGGAGAAATCAAGAGTGGGACCTGCATTGGTGAAACTTGAAAGAGATCAAAGGCGGGACACCCTTCATGGTGGGCCCACATATCTTGGCATCTTGGTGGAGTTGGAAAGCTTGAAAATTCTCAAAGAAGAAAGAAAAAATTCAGATTTGGAAAGATGGTGTTGACTTGCTAAATTTGGAAACAGAAATCAAGAAAGAGAGAGAAAATTAGAAACTTTGCAAGGGGAATTGATTAATCAAATATGCAAGCAAAAAAAGAGTCCAAACATGCCTTGGACGTCCAACATGGGTCCCACACACCCCATTGCATGCCAAACATGGAAATTACCTTAATCGCATAATTAATATTCTCGAAATTTTCAGGGTGCAGCAAAATTGAAATGGTCATAAATTTCAAATCGAGTATCAGATTATGTAATTTATGCACCATTGGAAAGCTCTTTTCGAGTAGATATCCGTGGAGCTCAAGATTTCATAAATCGGAGTTATATTGAGGTAGATATGACCTTAGAAAGTTGGCTGATATAATTCTATGCGGGAATTGCAAAAAGTTTTCAAAATTGGCAACATGAGAGATCTTTGAGGAGTTCAATTTGGCAAGACTTGGAGCTCAAGAGACCACACTTAGTAACTAATCATCTCCAATTCAAATTCTTTCGAAGTGTGAAGCCTAGCTTGAGTCCTAAGAAAGAAATATCTGCAAATAAGGAAACAAGTCCTAAAAGAGATGAGATTCTTTGCGAAAAAGGAGACATCAACAACTATAAAACCCACTCAAAAGGGGATAGAGAAGTATCTCACGTCCAGCCCTCTCTCCAATTCTCTTCTTTTTTCTACCTTTCTATTAGTTTTGTTTTTTATTTATTTTGGTAGCCTTGGGCCATGTCCAAGGACTTATTTTGAAGGAGAATTTTTGTGAATGAGAAGTTGTAAAGATGCAATTTTTAATGACAAATCAAGAAGTATTCTTTGCAATGGCGGGCTAGTTTTTCTTTATTAGAGCTATGGATGAAGGTAAGTAATCGCCTTTTATTTATTTAGTAATTCTAATTTGTGTTCCATGATTATGTGCTTAATGATGAATAGGCTTGTCTTCGTGTCGTAGGCAAATCTCTAGTTTAATTCTAAAAATAAAATTTGATTTTTGACTAGTCATGCTTAGGTTTGATAGGCCATGCTTAGGATTAGATCTTTTGATGGTTTATGCTTATCTATGATGGGTAGTTCTTACATTATTTTTATTCTTTTATGAGATGAAGGAAGTCTTTTATTTTGAATTTTTATGATTAAAAATGGATTTTAAAAGTTAGATTTTTCAAATTAAAAACATTGACTTGTCTTTGATTTGAAGTAAAAACTGGAATAATTTAGGGTTACTTGATAAATAATTGGTAGATGCTTATTGGATTCCTATGCTCTAATCACTTTCATTAATTGGTAGTTTTCATATTTCTAAATTAGTTGCTTTCTTTTATTTTTAAATAATCAAAACTTTCCTTAATTGTTAGTTAATAAGTTTTTTTAATCTAAAAGTTTCTTTAATTAGCTCCCTGTGGGTTCGACCTGTTCTTGCCACTGTCTCATGTAGACACCCGTGCACTTGCGGTATTATATGATTGATAAAGATCACATCACTGATAGGAAAAAAAAAAAAACGACCAAATTCAATTCTAAATCAACTCAGTACAGGCTTTCCGAGCTGAGCCGCATTTTCTAGTTTATTGAACCATGGTTTCCCTATCTGATCCTTGTCCTAAAAATTAGGCCCACAACTAAATGTTACCCACTATAATGCCAAGTATTGAGAGTTGAGACCCACCACTTGGGATGGAAGCTAGTAGATTAAGACATTATCAACAGTAGGATTCAAACTCCGCCATTTTTTTTTAATTGTCCGTCCAAGCCCAGATAAAGGAGGGTTTTGTTATGTAGGTTGACAACAGTGTAAGATCTTATCAAGCCCAAACATCAACAGTGGGATTCACTATTGAAAATAGGCCTAAAACATTTGGTTCTCCACTCATATGCCCAAAATTAGTCCCAGAGTCCAGCCTATTACCAAATGTTATGGGCTGGGTATCTCGATATTAGGCCCAGTGAGTAGATTAATGTACTCAGTTTTTTTTTTTTTTTTTTGGGTTCTCAACCATCTATTTCTATTCCGTTCATTGCTTGCCATATGTAAGATTTTCACAACATATAATTCCATCAATGAGCCATGCGATTAATGATCATGATCACCAAACCAATGCCCACCAAGGATTAATAATTTGCAGTATACAGATCTGGACCTGGTGATTCCTTCATATTCAATACAAAGAAACCATAAGGATGTTTGCCATTGATCATTCATTGGTTACAATCATTTGGAAATAAACATAAAAGACGGGAACAAAAAGAATCTGCTTAGTGGACATTTTCCAGTGGCAAGATCTCGACTGTTTCCATAGATCTCACTTCTTGCGTACATAATTTCAATTATACTTGCATAGCTACTTTATGAAGTCCTAGGGCAGTAAATGGATGGGGTTCAGGGTGACCAATGTCCCTTCGTTTCAGGTCTGGCCTTTCTAATATAATCAAGGAGGGTCACCTGCTATCCAGTCTGATGTAGATGAGTTGGGTCCACCATGGTCCATATATGATTCTCAGGTCAGTTTTCAAAGTTTAGCCCTTTTTTTTGGTACCCGTGGGTAATTGGAAAGAACCAAGAAGCCTGCTCTCGTGTGAAGAAAAACTTATAGACTGAACACAGGGCAGTTAGGTTAGAAGCAGGGTACCCAGCCAGCTCATTCTCAGTTAATCGATTATTGTGTCCATGACAACCTTGCATAGGGTGGGCCAAGGTTTCATAAGATGAGCCTGCTTAGTAAATATGGCCATTTAGGAAAGTATAACGCCCATTTATGCTACATGATTTTGGGCTAGTAAGCCAGCTCAGTTATATATTGAGTTGAAAGATTACTTTGGGCCCAGCCCATGTTTAAAGTTGAGCCCAAATCAGGCACAAAGTGGGCTACACTGAGGTCGAGCTTAGTCTTGCTTGGGCTACTATCAACTCTTGCCCTACTTATGGTTTACAAGATCTAAACCATAATCCAGGGTCTTATATGCTCTTGCCTGAAATTCACATTGATAAAGCAATCTTAACCCTTTAAGCTGCAGGGTTTTTCCTAGGCAGCTTTTCTCTACTAATGGGGCCTTTAGTTTTAATTTGCATATGTGAAGCTCACCTATTAAAATCCCGACCATTGATATAATGTGCCATCTGAAACCATACTACTACAGAAACTCCAGCACCATCGATACAATGAGCCCAAAATGGATGCCCACGTGTGGAAGATCTTCCAGATTACATTGGTGGGCCAAAAATGGACTGAAAATGGACGGACAAGAAGCAAAATAGCAATCATCCATGTGCAACTGTATTGGACGGCTAAGATCTATATAACCTGAGAGGTTCTAGTGCGACCCTTTGTAGCATTCTTTGTTTTGGATGATCTTCTTAGGCACATCTGAAGCCAATTTGGTTCACGACCGGTTTGTTTGTATTAGAATACGTACAAATTGAAGTCATAAGAATTCATGGTCGAATGAGCTCTACCAAAACATTATTAAGGAGGTGGGGTGTGAATGACATGAGATGAGTGAAGCATATATGGTAGTTATGTAGATGCGACCTTGAATTTCCTACGATCTGAATCGACCGGGTGATGGCCAGGTATTCATTTCTCATCTTCTCTTATTCTAGTTTCCTTTAAAAGAAAGTGTTATTTGAGGGTCATTTTATATAATGACTTTCGGTCATCATTTTTCTCATTTTTCACTTTTTATAGCATGAATTTCTGTGTATTCAGTTTCTATGCAAATAAATAGGCCTTTTGTGATCAACACTGATATGGAGAAGCGTCACTTGATTATCGCAATCAGAACACGGGGCATGATCGAAATAGAAGATTGGGAGGCTATAATTTTCCAACTTTTTCTGTAATCAAAGTACATTGGTTATTCATCAGGGCCCACCTAATGAACGGTCTGGACAATTGGATGTGACTCTGAAGGCTTGGCTTTGAACAAAATAAAGTTCCATTCATAGTTACGTGGAGGCTGCACAATTGGATGAGAATTCAGGAGTAGAACCTCAGTTGTAAGAGAGTGAAGTAAATCTATCCTTTCTGGAGGAAGTTGGAGGTAGATTGATTGATCAAGAGGAAATCAAAATTCAACTGCTTCTGAGGTTGCAGCTTTTGTGTCGTTTGATTACATAGCTAGAAAATGCCTGTTTTTAATTCAACTGCCTTTGAGGTTGCTGCTTTTGTGTCATTTGATTACATAACTATAAGATGTCTGTTTTAATATATAGCAGTTGCCTCTCAGTTCACTTATGTCTCATGGAATTCGAAACAGAACAAAGTTATGAAGTATGTTGTTTCACAAAACAGATTAGTGAAGGGAAAAATAAGAAGTCAGTTTCTGGAAATGAGAAGCCTTTAAGTCAAGCCCCAAACATGTGGTTGCGAGGTTAATGAAAAAGAAAAAGATGAAACATCCAGAGGGAAACTTATGTTGCAAAGGTGTCACTCACTTGAGCTTCCTATTTCAATGTGTCATTTACTTTAGCTTCCTATTTCAAGCTGCCTTTTGCCCTTGCTAACAACGGGTGTCATTTAATTGCAGGCAGGTAGTAGAGAGCAATGCAAGTGTTGGCCCCGCCAAGTTCTACTGGGTAATTCTATGGTTATGACAACTATTTTTTGTTTCATTAGAGTTTCCTGCTTAAATTGAATATAATGAAATTACTTGTCATACAATTGCATGGTTATAAATTCCAAGTTCTCTGTTAGTGATATTAGTGATGTGATCATATTTATATTTCTCTTAACAGTTATCTGGAAGGTCTGGATTCGCAACTTCTACCATCAATCTCTCTTCGCCTGAAGGCTTAAAGTATGTTTCTACGCTGTCTTTTTGTTCAAGTCATTGTCTCTGCTTATTTCTCTGTGGACCTTGCTTCTTTTGTAGATTTTACTGTTGGAAAAACAGAGACACAAATTGATAAAACAACACACAAATACATGAGAGCTATGTCCACAGAGACAATTATTTTACTTAGTAAGAATAGCAAAGGATTACAGGTACACTCTCACCCTCTCGCCCTCTTAACAATGCTTTCTCTCAAAGTTGGAAACCATTGGATCATAAAAAAAATACCTAAAATACCCTTATTATAACAAATAAATAACCTAGGTCGACTTTGTTAGAATTTCTATGATGCCAAGATCTCACTGGATACAAACAATTAAGATCATACTTGATTCCATGGCTAGGGCTAAATTGAGGAGGGATTTACAACTTCCTTGAACCCTTTTCTTTTATCTCGAGCAAATTGATGAAAGCCAAGAAAATTCACAGTAGACAATGAAGTAACCCAAGAGATTCTTTTATAAGGATAGTATCCTTCCATCAAGGTAAGTAATCTAAAATCTCTCCAATCACATCTCCCTATTTGAGCAACTTACAAAGGCAAGTTTTTAAATCCTTTGACCATAGGGAAAATATCCTTTATTGGATATTCTAGAAAGAAGTGAGCCCATGTTGTCAGATGGGCCACACTCCCTTACTCCAACAGACTTAACCCAATTAATCCGGTCTAGACAATCGCACCAAAAATATCCTACGTCGACCCACGTTCAGGGAGCGGGTAGTACTGATCATCCATAGCAAGGGTTAAACTGAAATGCAAGATATCTCAGCACAACATTTATATGTACAACTACTAGTTCATATGATAGAATTTACGCATGTCCCTTGTAGATTTTACTTGTAAACCTCATATTCTTATCTATTGTAAAAGGGATCAGATAAAAGATCGGACTCACCCTCCCAATTTTCGTTTTGAGAATATGTGGATGCTTCAGCCTGGTTTCTCTTTGGTTCTAGAAAGGGCCTGGTTGGAGTCTTGAAGTTCTAACCTGACTCTTTCTTCAAGACTACATGACCTACAGGGCTGGTTAACTAGTTGGAAAAAATCGGTTTTTGGATCTCTGCACAGGGCCCCTACTCTGTTTAAAAAGGAGGATGGAGGGGATTCATAATAGTCCTTCCTACCACTCCAGCTCTTATCTTCACAACCTTGAGATCTCCCTTCAACAAGAGTACGCCCTCAAACAGCTCCAACAAGAAACTTTTTGGCAACAAATATCTCGAGTCAAATGGGTTCAAGAAGGTAATAAAAATACAAAATTTTTCCACAGAGTTTCAAAAGCTGACTTCAGGAGAAACCATATCCACTTCCTCATCTCCGAAGAAGGGGACGCTATCAGTGATCCGATTGCTTTAGGCCATCACTGCCGGAGCTATTATTCTAATCTCTATAGTTCTCCAGCTGATCAGCCTAGTGGTAATCTGCACATGCCTACTGCTATACCCTCTTCCATCTCTGAGGAGGAAAACTCAGCTCTTCTGGAAGTGCCTACAGAGATGGAAACCAGGAAGGCTGCCTTCTCCATTAATAGGAACTCAGTCCCCGGTCCTGATGGTTTTAATGCGGCCTTCTATCAATCCTATTGGCACCTGCTGTCCCCAGACATTGTCAGGATGGTGCACCCTTTCTTCAGAAATGGCCACTTGGACACTGAGAGTAATGCTTCCACTCTCATTCAACTCCACAAAAAGGAGGGGGCAAATAAATTGGAGGAGTTCAGACCGATTAGCCTGTGTAATGTCCGTTATAAAATCATATCCAAATTGTTGGTTAATTGTATTCGTCCCCTTCTGTGGAAATGTATTTCGTGTTGGGCCTAGGTCCAGCCCAATAAGGGCTTATTTGAAGTTTATGTGTTTCTAGAGGGGCAATACGGTCCTTCAAAATCTCAGCACATAATCCTTTTTTGAAGCCCTAATCTTTAGCAGAGTTCAAGAGACACTAAACAGAGAGAGTGCAGAAATTCGTCCAGAGAGTATTTTTCAAACCGACGATCGGAGGTCGATCCGTGGTCCAATTGGGCTGATTTTTTGTCAGCAGGTTCGTGACTCATTGCTCTACATTCTGAACGGTTGATCTGTCATATGGAGATCTCTACATCAGGTTTCTGTGTCTATTTCAGAGGACGTTTTTGGGTGAGATCTTCCCATTTCTCTCTTGTTGTCTTTTGTCATTTGCTTTATCTTCACTTACATTTTGCGGATTCCATTGTTGTTGGAGTTGAGGAGGTTTTGTACCTTGTTAGTGTTAGGTTTTGTACCTAAACATTATAGTGAAGATTTGGGTGGACTCCGAGAAAGGTCCCGTGGTTTTTATCCTTCTTTTTGAGGGAGTTTTCCACGCAAAAATTGTTTTGGGTTGATTGGTGATACCTTATTTGTGGTTTGCATATTCTTCCATTGCTTGTGTTCAATTGTTTCTCACAGGTTCACTCAAGGGGGGAAAAGGTATTTGTTGTTTCCAATCATTTTCCCAACATTTGGGACATGCAAGGTGCGTTCCTTCCAGGCAAACGACCTTCCGAAAACTTGATCGTGGCAAAAGAAGTCTTACATATGATGAGTAACCCATTGAGAAGAAAAAAATATTGTGCCCTTAAGCTGGATATCACTAAGGCCTATGATAAACTCTCTTGGTCCTTCCTTTAGAGCCTGTCTCAGTCACATGGGCTTCTCAAAAACTGTGGTGAACAGATTGCTCACTTTTGTGACTTCGGTCTCTTACCGAGTCATGGTGAACGGCCTTCTCTCAGACTTCATATGGCCCTCTCGAGGCCTAAGGCATGGGACCCTCTATCCCTTTACCTTTTCATCATCTGCGGGGAAGCTCTAGCCTGGTCCGTCTACAACTTGGCTGTTAGTTGCCCATCGTTTTTTCCATCAATCGCCCCAAGAGGAGATAGAAATTCCAACTCTGCAATACGCAGATGATACATTGATGTTCATCAGGGCTAATCATAACAGTGCCAAAGCTGTGAAGTCCATCCTTGACAATTATGGGAAGGAGGCTGGACAATGGATTAATCTTTCCAAATCGAGCCTCACGTTCGGTATCAACACGGACCACCGAGAGGTGGATATAGTTAAAAACGTGATGGGCATCCCTGTAGTTTCTCCATTTTTCCAATATCTGGGGGAAACGATTGGCCTGGGGCGCAAAGCCTCTAAACCTGGGCTTCTGGTTCTATCTAGGATTTCTAGAAGAATACATCACTGGCGAGGCAAGGCCCTTTCCATAGTTGTTACAATCTGTCCTCTCAGCTATCCCACACTACTGGTCTGGGACGCAAACTTTTCTTAAGACCCACATCAAAAAGATTACTTCTGCTGAGAAAGCCTTCCTGTGGTCGGGAACTCAAGATAGAGGAGGTTACTACCCGGTCGCTTGGTCCTTTGTCACCCATGCTTTCCCTGATGGTGGCCTGGGCATTAGGGAACTGTCCACAGAAAATAAAGCTAGCATCACTCACTTAGTCTGGCGCCTTCTCACCAAGGAGGCGGCCTGGTGGGCCAAAATCTTGGCACAAAAATACCTGCGTCAAGTTTCCTTAGAAGCCTGTGCTGATTTCATGAATTTACACATTTACGTATTATTTTATAATGAATTAGGGGTTTAATTAGGAGAATCACATCATTCTTAATCTAATTCCATCATTTCATACATTTTCACCTAAGAATCTGAATCTTCATATTTTTCATACATTTTCTGCATTAACTTAGAATGTTTTGCAAATTTTCTCCGAAGAGTCCCAGACTCCCAGCAATATTTGATGTGTTGAATTAGAATGTACAGAAAATGAGAATTGCAGGCCTCTGTCAAGGAACCCACTTTCACGAACACAGTCATCCTGGGCCTATATTGTTGAATTGAAGTTTGAAAAGAAGTAAATTGAAAAATTTACCATGTGAACCCCACACACAAGCCATGTGCAAATCAATCAAGGGAGGGGTCCACTCATCATGTCAGTTGAAGAGTCCTAACTGCAGTAGAAACGTCTCATAGGGCCCACTATTCAAGCAGATGAAATGTCCCACATGGTGGGGTCCACAGTAGTTGCAGATTTGAAATTATTCTGATTGGAATAAAAGAAGAAGAGTTTGAATCATCCACACCTGATCTCCTTTCAAAAATGAAAGTTGCGCAGAGATAGAATCCATTGTAAATCAAATTTCAAAAGTTAATCCCATTTTTCTTAGGATAACTCATTTTTAAATGGCCATAACTTTCAATCTGACCGTCGGATCGATGGAATTTACCTACCATTGGAAAGGTTATTCAGAGTAGATATCCGTGGAGCCCAAAAATGTGTAAATCAGAGCTAAATTGATAAAGTTATGGGCCTGATATTTTCATGTTCATTTTTAGACGAGATTGCAATTAAATATACACCGTTGATAATCAATTGCTGTACATCCCTTGTGGGACCCCATCTAAAGATTAGCGAAGCCATCCAGAGGTTTCCAGAAGCTTCCACCTCATTCAAATTCAAAAAGAATAAGAGATATACCTTATCAATGAAGATAAATTAAATCTGCAGAGAAACTTTCCAGATTCAATGTATCTGTAAGATAACCGGAGTTATAATAGGAACTCAAAGGAAGCATACGAGAGACACTCCCTCCCTTGGACGTTCACCATTATTCTCTCTCATTTTTCTCTTCTTTTCCTAATTAATAGAATTTAAGAATTATTTTTGGGTTTTCTAGTGCCCTGTTCCAGAAGTTAGGATTCTTAGGAAAGCAATTTCTTAGAGACCATTATATAAGGAGAAGTTATTAGTGAAATTACTTATGGCGTTGTTTTCATTAGCTGGCTAGATTTCTGAATTGGAGCATACAGATGAAGCTAAGTAGATATTTGATTTAATTTATATTATTTTTCTATTACTTTCTTATCTCTTTTAAATGCATGTGCTATTTGAATAATATATCTGTCTTCATGCCTTAGGCAACCTCTATTTTGATTTCTAATGAAAATAGTTTGATGATTTATACTTATTTTGATAGATTATGCTTACGATTGAGATCCTTTGATAGTTTATACTTAATTTGATGAGCAATGCTTATGATTTTTCATTCTTTTATGAGGTGAAGGAGGGAGGTCTTGGGTTATGTCCTTATTCTTTTTATTAAAAATTAATTTTTGCAAAAGGCAAATCCTCCGGATCCGAAACATTGATTTGTTTTTTATTTGAGTTATTTTGAGACAAATAGTAGAATAATTACATGGATGGATTAATTATCCTGCTTAGTAGATTCTGGATGCTGTGATCTGTTTTATATATTTGAATAGTTTGTGTTTCTGAATTTTTCTATTTTTTTATCTCAATTATTCATTAATCTTTGATTTACAAAAAAATCAGATTTTAAATTTTAACTTAGTAGTGCTCCCTGTGGGATCAACTTGTAATTGCCACTGTCTCAATAAGTTAACTATGCACTTGCAGTA
The DNA here is from genome assembly GCA_012931725.1 of Litsea cubeba. Classification (NCBI taxonomy): domain Eukaryota; kingdom Viridiplantae; phylum Streptophyta; class Magnoliopsida; order Laurales; family Lauraceae; genus Litsea; species Litsea cubeba. Next base: position 102,327,844 of record CM022944.1, on the reverse strand, counting down.
ATTTTAAAAGATTGAATTTAAATTCACATCAATTTTTTGGCGCCGTTGCCGGGTGCCAAATTTGAGTTTTGTTAAAAATCTGATTTTTTTATTAGATTCATATGCATGCTCATATTTAGGTTGCATTAGTTGTTTAGTCATCTAATTTGCATTAGTAGTGTTCTTTACAATTAGTATTAGTTAGTATTTCACTTTGCTAGTTTTTTTATTTTTGTTTGTTTTATAATTAATTGAATTTTCGGAATAAATTATCAATAAAAATTTTTTTCTTTGGATTATATCCTTTAATTCCGAATTTTAGTAAATAAAAACAAAAAAAAATATTTTAGATTGGTTTAACTATTTTTTTATTAGATTAGGATTGGTAAGGTATAGTTTAAAAATTTTAGGATTAGGTTGTTTTGATTAATATACTAACCTTTGAATTCTTAAATTAGGTAGTTAGAAATTTTAAAAATTATATCTCTTAAGTTGTTTAGATTAGTTAGAGTTTTAAAATCTGAAGTTTGAATTGGATAAGATTGGGTTTCTTATAATTGAAAACTCTGACCATATCTAGACACTTGTTTGGATAATTTAGAATTTTTTATTTTATTTATTTATTTTGTAGATAAAATTTTTGATTTGTTTCAAAAACTTAGAATTCACTTTGGATAGAGTTTTAATTAACTTGGTGTCTTTTGAATTTTCTTATTTTTTTTTATCAGGATAAAATAGAATTTTGAGATGGTTTGTTAACTTAGGATTTACTAACAAGAGTTCATTTTGGATAGTTTACTTTGTTAAGAGGAGAGTTGCACAAAAATAGGAAACTGCATGGATTTTCTCTAAGCAAACAAGTTACTCTCAGAATTACTTAAAACAAATTGCTCTTAGAATTGCAAAATTTGCCAAAGGAAAAAGGTTATTCTTACACAGTTTAAGGATTAGCGTGGGCCCGCTGTACGAGTTTCTAAACTTTACTCCACAAATCTTTTACTTGCAAGTGGGGCTTGGCTGATTTAAATTTTCGTAAGTATGATTGTGTGATTGACACACCAAGTAAACCGGACCCACACACTTAGTTAATTAAAATCAAGTAGAAACGAGACCATAGGACTCAAGCTCATTAGGACGAAGACCACAAAATGTAGCACCAGTTGCGCTCTTTGGTCAAGTTGATGTCTAGGTAAGTCCCGTCCCTACCTGAAAGGGTGACAGTCTCTGTTCTAAGAGTTTAGTTCTTAAGCGGGACCCTTGTCAAGTGCATTGTGACCCCACCACTCATCCTAGGGACTTACCTGGTCGATTTGGCTTCATAAGACCGGACTGGAGGCCTTAGTGCACTCTTCAAACCAGTTAAGAGCTGTTTAGTGAGTTAGGCTAACCCCAAGATAATTTCTTGTGTTCAATCTTTGTGCTCATCTAGTAAGACCATTAGGGCCCCGCATATAGATTAGGCTTGCATTTTTTTAAGGTTGAACCCGATGCATGTACTCTAGACCTGAGAGAGAGAAACTGTGGGTACGCAAGAGTAAAAGGATAGTCATGATAGAGCTCGAATTAACCTTAACCGTTGTCGGAAAGTCTGCCATCTTCGAATAAATTGTTAGGATGGCTGATCAAGAGGACTCACCCATGACTTTGAAGGACTACATGTACCCCATCAGGACAACTCAACCGTCCTGCATCACCCAGCTTCAAACCAATGCCACATTTGAGCTGAAATCTGGCATGATCCAGATGCTCCCAGTATTCCGTGGTCTAGACCAGGAAAACCCATATCAACATGTTAGGAAATTTGAGGACATTTGTAGGACCATGAGAATCAATCATATGAGTGATGAGGCCCTTAAACTTATATTATTTCCTTTTGCCTTAAAAAAAAGGCTAAAGCTTGGCTTTATGCCTTACAGGCCGGGTCCATTACTACATGGGCGAAGCTAGTCGAAGAATTTTACAAAAAATTCTACTCCAAGCACAAAACCGCTTCGATTAGACAGGCCATCAATGGATTCCATCAAATGGAAGGGGAGACACTTTACAATTATTTGGAACAGTTCAAAGACCTCTTAATCAATGTCCCCACCATGGATTTGAAAATTTTCGATTAGTCCAAATTGTGTATGAAGGCATGATTACCCAACCAAACAAATGGTGGAATCTTTCTCTATTGGGAAATTTACGCAGAAAACAGCGGAAGAAGGTTGAACATTTTTGGAAGATACTGCTGAAAACACACTACAGTGGGCCCCTGTTAAGAAGGAGCCCAGCAAACCCACCATTTCTGATTAAGGGGGGATGTTCAAGGTTGAACCCAAAATTGAGGAAGAGGCCAAAATGGCCACACTGGTTAAGAGAATAAAGGCCTTAGAGCTGAACCAAATGCCCACTCCAAACACGTTGGAGTCATTGAAATATAATCAAGCCATGAATGGAGGGATTGACCCAACAACTTTGGGTCAGATCGAGTCTGTCAAGGAGGTTAATGCACTATATCAAAACACTCGTTTTGATAATCGTCAGATGTATGACCTGTACTCTAACACATACAGTCCAGGTTGGAGGGACAATCCGAACTTTTCTTGGACCAAAGGCCCAACTTAAGGTGGCACATCTCAATCCACTCAATTTCAGCCTAATCAATCTCAAGTCAATGCCCCACCCGGTTTCCAAAAACCCAACTTCAACCCCAGTCCATTGACCCAGAGGGTAGATTCTTTAGATGACGCCATGAAACTCATGTCTCAAACCACGGCCCAATTGTCTCAGAGTACTGCTTAATTCTAGCAGACCACTACTCAACTTTTAATTGGCCACACTCAAACCTTTGCAAAATTGGAATACCAAATGGGCCAGTTGGCCAACTCCATCAGTGCCAGAGACAAAGGAACCTTCCCTAGTCAACCCGGACCTAATCCCAAAGGCTAAGTTGTTCATGATATAAAAGAAAAAGGCCCAGAACAAGTTAAGTCCATCATTACTCTTAGGTTGGGTACACAAATTGATAACAATATTAAACTACCAAAAGAATCTGAGGAAAATCCAAGTGAGGATGTGAAAAGTGAGGAACAAATTGTGAATGCTGAACCTATGGTAGAATTTGAGCCAGTCAAAGAAAACACAATCATAACTAATCCATCACCTAGTAAGCCATCTCTTAGGACTTATGTTCCTAAGGCACCATACCCAGAAAGGCTAGGCCCAGCAAAATCAATTGTTTAGTTAGATAAAATGCTAGAAGTATTCAAATAAGTGAGGATCAATATCCCACTACTTGATGCTATCCAATAGATTTTGGCCTATGTAAAATTTTTGAAAGACCTTTGCACCTTCAAAAGGACTACTAATCTGCCCAAGAAGGCTTTTCTAGCCCAACAAGTTAGTTTGATAATTTCCTGTTCAACACTGATCAAATACAAAGACCCAGGGTGTCCTACCATTTCTTGCCAGATAGGAGACCATCACATAGGAAAAGCTTTGCTAGACTTGGGTGCAAGTGTGAACCTTCTCCCATACTCTCTTTATGAAGAATTAGGTTTGAGGGAGTTGAAAAAAACCCATGTGACCTTGTAAGTGGCTGATGCATCGATTCGATGCCCCAAGGGGGTAGTCGAAGACGTTTTGATCAAAGTCAAAGACTTTGTGTTTCTTGTCGATTTTATTGTCTTGGATACCAAACATACATCTTAGGCTGAACCCAAAATTCCAATAATCTTGGAGAGACCATTCATTGCCACCTCAAATGCCTTGATCAATTTTAGGAATGGAGTGATGCAAATTTCTTTTGGGACCATGACAGTTCAAGTGAACATTTTTAATGTCAGTAAGAAACCTCCCGATGAGGATGATGGGGTTTTAGAAATCAGTTACATTCATGAATTGGCAGAAAATCACTTACCGCATTTGAAACTTGAAGATCCAGAGGCTTGTCTGGCCCACTTTGGAAGTGATTTTGCTGTAGATGAATATATTGAGGGAGTCAAGCACTGTTAAACTCAACTCCATCCATGGACTGCTCCAAGTGGCAATCGAAGCATGAGATTCTGACTCCATCTGCTTCCCCACCTGTCCCATCGATTATAGAGCCCCCTAAGTTAGAACTCAAGCAGTTGTCGAATACCTTGAAATATATGTTTTTAGGCCCGCTAGAAACCCTTCCAGTAATTATAGCTTCAGACTTGGACCCTGTGCAAGAGGATAAACTTGTAAAACTTTTGGATGAACATAAGGAAGCTATAGGGTGGTCCATTGCCGATATTAAAAGAATAAGCCCATCTGTGGTCCAACGTAGAATCCATTTGGAAGAAAATGCAAAAACTTCTAGTGAACCACAGAGGCGACTGAACCCTACAATGAAGGAAGTGGTGAGGTCGGAAGTCTTAAAATTACTTGATACAGGAGTGCTTTACCCCATATCTGATAGTGCATGGGCGAGACCGGTTCAAGTCGTACCAAAGAAATCTGGAATAACAGTAGCTCAAAATGAGGGCAATGAATTGGTACCCACTCGGATACAGACTGGATGGAGGGTATGCATTGATTATAGGAAGTTGAACTCAGTCACTTGAAAAGATCATTTTCTCCTCCCATTCATGGATCATATGCTCGAAAGGCTAGCCGGTCATGCATATTATTATTTTCTTGATAGTTATTCCAGTTACAATCAAATTCCAATTACACCCCAGGACCAGGAAAAGACCACCTTCACCTGTTCATTTGGCACTTTTGCTTACAAACGCATGCCCTTTGGGATATGCAATGCACCGGCCTCCTTTCAAAGGTGAATGTTGAGCATATTTTCTGACATGGTAGAAAGATTTATTAAGATTTTCATGGATGATTTTTCAGTCTTTGGCAATTCTTTTGTGGAGTGCTTACATCATTTGTCCCTGGTACTTGAAAGATGCAAAGAAAAGAATCTAGTCTTAAATTGGGAGAAATGTCATTTTATGGTAAAAGGGGCATAGTTCTGGGACACATTATTTCTAATAATGGAATTGAGGTGGACAAAGTAAAAATTGATTTGATCTCCAAATTGCCACCACCAAAATCAGTTAAGCAGATTTGATCATTCCTGGGCCATGCTGATTTTTATCATAGATTCATCAAGGATTTTAGTAAAATTGCTAAACCTTTGGGCCAATTGCTGACAAAAGATGCCCCGTTTGAATTTGATGAGAAGTGTCTAAAGGTTTTTGAGAGACTGAAAAAGGAACTAACTTCAGCCCCTATAATTCAGCCACCTGACTGGGCCATTCCATTTGAGCTAATGTGTGATGCATCCGATACTGCTATTGGAGCCGTTTTGGGTCAACGGGTTGGGAAGTTACCTCATGTAATTTACTAGGCAAGTAGGACCCTTAATGATGCACAGTTAAATTACACAACCACTAAAAAAGAATTGCTAGCTGTGATTTTTACCTTGGAAAAATTTCGGTCATACTTGATAGGGTCCAAAGTCATCATCTACATGGACCATGCAACTCTAAGATACCTTTTGTCCAAAAAGGATGCAAAAGCCCAATTGATCTGATGGATCCTTCTGCTACAAGAGTTTGATTTGGAAATAAGATATAAAAAAGGATGTGAGAATGCTGTAGCAGACCATCTTTCAAGGTTACCCTTAGAGCCATCAGATGAGGTCCCACTGAATGAAAATTTTCCTGGTGCACAATTGCTCAGTATTTCCCAAATCCCCTGGTTTGTAGATATAATCAATTACCTTGTTACAGGGGACATGCCCACCCATCGGTCAAAACATGATCGATCAAAATTTCTAACTAAGGTCAAGTACTTTTTTTTGCGATGACCCGTATCTTTTGAAGTACTGCCCAAACTAGATCATTAGAAGATGCATTCCTAATCATGACCATTACTCGATCATTTCATTCTGCCATGATCATGCATGCGGGGGCTATTTTAGCTCCAAGAAGACTGCTGCGAAAGTTTTGCAGTGTGGTTTCTATTGGCCCACAATCTTTAAAGATTGTCATGTGTTTTGTCTGAGTTGCGATAGGTGTCAAAAGCTTGGAAAAATCAATCGTAGGAATACAATGCCCTTGAATCCAATCTTGATAGTGGAAATCTTTGATGTTTGGGGAATCGATTTTATGGTGTCATTTCCAAGTTCTTTTTGGAATTTGTATATTTTACTTGCAGTGGACTATGTTTCAAAATGGGTGGAAGCAATACCTACCAGAAAGATCAAATTTGTGAAGGAATACATATTTTCTAGGTTTGGTATACCCAGGGCAATTATCAGTGATGGTGGAACCCATTTCTGCAATAGCACCTTTAACCATCTGATGAAAAAGTGCTATGTTACTCATAAGGTTAACTTTATGAGTAACAGAGTACTTTTGCTACGCCATACCACCCACAGACCAGTGGCCAAGTAGAAGTATTGAATACGCAAATTAAACAAAGTTTAGAGAAGACGGTCAATGCAAATGGAAAAACTAGTCTTTGCGGCTATTGGATGCATTATGGGCCTATCAAACCGCTTACAAGACTCATATTGGGATGTTCCCTTATAGGTTGGCCTATGGTAAGACTTGTCATTTGCCTGTTGAGTTGGAACATAGAGCTTACTGGGCCATCAAAACTTTCAATTTTAATTTGCCCTTGGCAGGTAACTATCATAAGTTGCAACTCAATGAGCTTGATGAATTGAGAAATGATGCTTATGAAAATGTCAAAATTTACAAGGAATGGATGAAGCTGAACCATGACAAATCAATCCTTAAGAAGTAATTCGAGCCTGGCATGAAAGTTTTCCTCTACAATTCCCGGTTACACCTATTTCCAGGGAAATTGAGATCTCGATGGTTTGGCCTATTCATTGTGTGTAATGTTTACTTTCATGGTGCTGTGGAAATTGAAAATCCCAAGAACGGGGAAATTTTCAAGGTTAATGGTCAAAGGTTGAAACCATTTTTGGAATTGGAGGATAAAAACATTGAGGATATCCTTCTGGACGACCTAATTTACCAGGACTAATCATTTTTGTCACGTCGGGCTGACGACATTAAACTTAGCGTTGTTTGGGAGGCAACCTAATTTTGGAAGGTAATTGAGCTAGTTGATCACATTCTTTTGCAATCACCCCAAATGGTAAGATGTTCCAATTTTCCTTACTATTCATTTTCACACTACACATGCATTCATAACATTGAGGACAATGTTAAGTTTAGGTTTGGGGGTGTGGTTAGAACTTGACATGTGATCATTTGTTCAATTTTCATTCTACATTTTTTTTTTCGCTTTGCTTTGGTTTTTATTAGATTTAAAAAAAATAAAATTTGCTATTGTTAAGTTAGAGGGAAACTTTCGAGAGAATTTTTATTGGCTGAAGATATTTATTTTGGAAAAAAGAAAACAATAGTTCACTATTTTATTTATGGAAAGGTTTTTTTGGAAAAGTGTTGCATTTTGATCCCTTATTTTTACACAGGTTGTATACGTTTTTAAGGTTTTGAATGTGAAGCTAAGATTTCCGTTTTTCTTTGATAATTGAAAAAAAAATTGAAAATCGACCCTTAGTGTACAGAGCTTCCTGGTTCGACGGGTGGATACATCGAAAGAGTTGCCTATTGTTGGGGACCGCAAAAAGAAATGAAAAAAGAAAATATATACAAATAAAAAAGTGTTTAGTTAGAAGTTTTGAAACGAATAAAAAGTTTTGTGACTAGTTTGGGTTCGTAGCCTTTTTAACCCGAGCCAGTAAGCCCGTAGTGGTATTTACATACCTAGTGCCCGGAAGACATCTAGTTTGGGAGTCACTGGCCCAATGCTCATCAGTGGGTTAATTCGAAAGCTTAAGGGACCTAAACATTACACAGTCACATGTGTGTTTAAAAAAAAAATTGCGCCCTTTGAATATATAATAGTGTGAAAGCCGTCATTATCACCTTGAGAGGAAGACTGTTTTTCTTTGCTAAGTTTAGGCGGCCAAGAATTATAAAAAAATTATTATTATTTTCACGGAAATTCTTGGTGGATCATTTTATGCTTATTACGTACATACTTTTCACTGTGTACGATCAATTCGCATGATTTCGAGAATTTCTGACCAAAAGATGGGATTGGTGAACCGAATTTAAGATTTACCTTTGAAAATTCTAAGAACCGAGAATAGTCGGTATCTATAAATTTTCTCTTGGAAGAAGTTTCCCTAGATTTTGTTAGGTTTTAAATACATTTTTTTCAAAGAAAAAAGAAATTTTGTGGGTATATTCACTGCAAACCCTCACGAGACACAACTCATCCATTGGGTCACCTAGGGGTTTAAGGGCTTGTTGTATATGCTAAACGCAACCGAGAATACCCACGAAAGTGGTTTTGTTTTCATATTTACTGTTTTTTTTTTCATAGATTAGGTCAAAGAACTTCAAACCTTTTGTTCGCAACTTTTGCTAAGGGACTAGCAAAATGCTAGTTATGGGGTGTGTTGAGTTCATGAATTTACACATTTACCTATTATTTTATAATGAATTAGGGGTTTAATTAGATGAATTACATCATTTTTCATCTAATTCCATCATTTCATGCATTTTCACCTACGCACCTGAATCTTCATATTTTTCATACATTTTCTGCATTAACTTAGAATGTTTTGCAAATTTTCTCCGAAGAGTCCCAGCTGGAGTAGAACTCTGTCCGGATGGGCCCCATTTCAATATCGGCTCTTCAATATTTGATGTGTTGAATTAGAATGTGTAGAAAATGAGAATTGCAGGCCTCTGTCACGGAACCCACTTTCACGCACACATAGTCAAATTGGGTCTTACATTGTTGAATTGAAGTTTGAAAAGAAATAAATTGAAGAATTCACCATGTGGACCCCACACACAAGCCATATGCAAATCAATCAAGGGAGGGGTCCACTCATCATGTCAGTTGAAGAGTCTTAACTTCAGTAGAAACTTCTCATAGGGCCCACTGTTCAAGCAGATGAAATGTCCCACATGGTGGGGTCCGCAGTAGTTGCAGGTTTGAAATTATTCTGATTGGAATAAAAAAAGAAGAGTTTGAATCATCCACATCTGATCTCCTTTCAAAAATGAAAGTTGTGCAGAGATAGAATCCATTGCAAATCAAATTTCAAAAGTTGATCCCGTTTTTCTTAGGATAACTCATCTTTGAATGGCTATAACTTTCAATCTGACCGTCGGATCGATGAAATTTACCTATTGAAAAGTTTATTCAGAGTAGATATTCGTGGAGCCCAAAAATATGTAAATCAGAGCTAAATTGACAAAGATATGGGCCTGGATATTTTCATATTCATTTTTAGACGAGATTGTAATTAAATCCACACCGTTGATAATCAATTGTTGTACATCCCTTGTGGGACCCCATCTAAAGATTAGTTAAGCCATCCAGACGTTTCCAGAAGCTTCCACCTCATTCAAATTCAAAAATAATAAGAGATATACCTTATCAATGAAGATAAATCAAATCTGCAGAGAAACTTTCCAGATACAATGTATCTGTAAGATAACTGGAGTTATAATAGGAACCCAAAGGAAGCATATGAGAGACACTCCCTCCCTTGGACGTTCACCATTATTCTCTCTCATTTTTCTCTTCATTTCCTAATTAATAGAATTTAATAATTATTTTTGGGTATTCTAGTGCCCTGTTCCAGAAGTTAGGATTCTTAGGAAAGAGATTTCTTAGAGACCATTGTATAAGGAGAAGTTATTAATGAAATTACTTATGGCATTCTTTTCATTGGCTGGCAGATTTCTGGATTGGAGCACACAGATGAAGCTAAGTAGATATTTGTTTTAATTTATGTTACTTTTCTATTACTTTATTATCTCTATTAAATGCATGCTCTATTAGAATAATAAATTTGTCTTCATGCCTTAGGCAGCCTCTATTTTGATTTCTAATGAAAATAGTTTGATGATTTATACTTATTTTAATAGATTATGCTTAGGATTGAGATCATTTGATAGTTTATGCTTAATTTGATGAGTCATGCTTATGATTTTTCATTTTTTTATGAGGTGAAGGAGGTCTTGGGTTATGACCTTATTCTTTTTATTAAAAATTAATTTTTGCAAAAGACAAATCCTCCGGATCCGAAACACTGATTTGTTTCTGATCTGAGTTATTTTGAGACAAATAGTGGAATATTTGAATGGATGGATTAATTATCCTGCTTAGTGGATTCTGGATGCTCTGATCTATTTTATATATTTGATTAGTTTGTGTTTTTGAATTTTTCTATTTTTGCTTGGATCTCATTTATTTACTAATCTTTGTTTTTAAAAAAAAATTAGATTTTAAATTTTAACTTAGTAGTGCTCCTTGTGGGATCGACTTGTAATTGCCACTCTCTTAATAAGATAATTGTGTACTTGTAGTAATTTTAATACATTGAATTTAAATTCACATCAGCCTACACTCCTAAGTAGGGAGACTCTTAACACTTGGAAATCAGTCCTTCTTCAAAAACATGTAATTTTTTCTAAGCAGAAATGGGTGGTCGGCATGGGCACTGAGATACGTGCACTCAATGATCTCTGGGTCCCTCGGATTGGCAGACTACTAGAACATCTGCTCTGTTCAGTCAATACAGTGGCCTCCTCCACCCATCCCAGAATTCCAAACCTTTCTCTAATGAGGGTAGCAGATCTAATCACCACCTCTCCTGCTAGGCTGGCGTGGAATCAATAGCTACTGAGGTCACTATGGCCAGCAGCAAAATAGTTCAAGAAATTTTGAAGATTCCGGTGGGTAGCAGAGACATCGCCTGTTGGCAGGACGATCCTGCTGGCTCATGTTGCTTCAAATCCCTGTACAAGTATCTCTACCCTCAACTAATGGGGCCATCTCTTCCATGGCTTACAATGTGGAAGATGGACGTTCCCAACAAACTTCAGATTTTCTGCTGGAAATTACTCTTGGATAAACTCCCAACTAGAGCTCGTCTATCTAATTGGACTGCTGAATTAAGCCAAGCTACCCAATTTGCTGACTGTCTGATGAGACTGTGGACCACCTCTTCACTCACTGCTCCTTTTCTAGATTAGTCTAGAACTTGCTCCCCTCTTCTTTCCAGCCTCCCCCTACTTCCTCCTCCATCTCGGTCTGGTTCTGGAACCTGGCCTCTGAGTCGGATCATTTAGAAGGGATTTCAATCTGTTGGTACCTATGGAAAAACAGAAATAGTTATATCTTTGAATACTCACTAGTCAACCTTTTAACAGTCATCCGTAAAACTTATCACTCTATCCTTGAACGATCTTTGTATAAACTATATGCAGGTCCGAAAAGCACTCTGGCATCTTCTCTAGACTGGTGGATACCTCCTCCACCAGGGTGGGTCAAGTTGAATTTTGATGGTTCCTTCAACACAGTTACTGGTAGGGCGGGTATTGGTGGCATTATCCGTAATCCTTATGGCAATATGCTTATGGCCTTTTTTGCGGACGCCCTGGCAAATTCTCCATTAAAATCGGTGTTGTTCCGAGTACACAGATTAAGAATTCAATATTTAGGAAACAGATCCTCACAATAGTGAATCACAGCAACAGTAAAATAGAGTTACAGAAAGTAATCTTAGAATTAAAATTCACTTACTGTTTGAAGGCAGAAATAACAGTACTTCATTGTTGAACTTACGGAACTCAGAAATTCGTAGTAGAAGGTAGATCAAGGCTAGTGTTTAACACTATGTCCTTAAGACAAAATTTGTCTTCGTAATGGTGCTAACGGGCTTCAGTGGCATCTGTCTCCCAGGATACAATGATCAACACACACAGTAGCAGCACTGCAAACTGTGTGACAGGTGAACCAGAAGTGCAACAGGACTCTCTCTTCTTGACTATGCAGACTCGAAATTGTGCAACAGCAGCAGTGAATTGGATGCTCAAAATTGGGAAGACAAGATGCATTTTTATAGCCTGCTTCAGGTCTCTTCAATGGGGCTGCATCTGTTCAGAACAGTGACTGTTCAGTGAACAGATGTATCTCTTCTTTGGACACACCTCTTGGGCTGGACACACCCTTTCATAATTGAAAGGACACACACCTCTTGGACACACCCCATTTAATCCAAAAAAGAAATGTTTATTTTAATAAAAATTTCTCCAAAAATTAATAACAGGTAGTGGGTCGAGCCAGGCCCAAGCCCAGGCCCGGTTCGGGTCGGGGCGCACGTGTGGTGGTGGTGACCCAACATAGGTCTACGTCCTCCCTCCTCCACAAAAGTGGGATGCCCCTTGGGGCTCATCTTATACCACTAAGGTAAACATATTTATACCAAAGAAATGCTTTGCTCTCAAGCAATGTGGGAAGCAAGTTTATCACTTCCTTTTCTTTCCATGTTTAACATGTTCAAGTAGTAGTGTTTAGGAGGTAATTTCTCATTCACTCCTTAATGGATTAGAGCAACCCAATACATGTCTTTAATCTACTCATGGAGTAGATTACATTCCCATGTATTACCACCTACAAATAATAAGTGGGTCCCTTTTTTAGTTTGGTCCAATGATGGCCAAAATAGTGGGTTCTCTAGCCATTTTTCCAACAATCGGAACTTTTGGCTCTTCAACGAGGCATCGGTCATGTGAAGGAACTAGACGTCCACAATATTCAGATTAAAGGAGATTGCCTTGCTATCAACTCCTCAATTCAACACTCAGAAAACTCAGCCTGGGATCTGATGCCTATGTGGCAGAACACAATGACCAAGCTGTCTTCCCTCACCACTTGTGTCACGTCCCCAAAATAAGAATTGGGGAAAAATGTGAAAAATTAAAATAAATTCAAATTCCTGTGTTTAATACAACACAAGCTTCCAAAAGTGAGCCCACATAACATCACAAACCGTGGTGAGTCCAAATAAAATTTCATTAAATGCAAAGGAAGCTTCATTCAATTGGTATTCAATGACCGTAAATAAGATCCAACGCGAAAATCAAATATGCATTAATAATTAAAGTTGTAGAATGAATAAAACAATTACTAAGGAAATGTATATTATTAAAGAAAGTTCATCTAGAGGATTGCTAAGATGACGTCACTCTCATGCAGGCTCAGACGGCTCAAAACCGTCTCTGGCATTCCACTCGGGTTCGTCAGTTGGCTCAAACGCTTGAAACGTTTGATCCTCCTCCGTCTCCTTAGTAGGGTAGGGATTGGTACCTATGCACCAATAAATAAAGTAAACAGCAAGTACGAAAGTATAATTTATAATTAAAACACAAGATCAATGTGAGTAATGACATGTAATAATCATAAGAGAATAACAATATGACAACGATGAAAAGAACGTATAACCTAAATCCAATCTACACAATAGAGCAATACAATAATCACACAGAAGCAATGCCACTGCTTTGGGTGTTCAACCCTAACTATCTAAATCACGTCGGCGGTCATAAACCGATCGATAATCCGGAATACCGGTCAAACAATCAATGCGGATATTACAGTGTCCGTTCACATCGGTGATCAGCCGTCCAATTACAACTGCAGTCGTTCAATTATGACCCAATCGATGTACATATATATATACATATCATAATAGAATAAACCTAGTGATCTGTAATGCTCTGACATAGAAACCTAAGTCAAAGTGAAGGGCTGGCTACACAACAATCCACAATCAATATCGATATCATTCGAATAAACCTCTACAATTTCTCAATCGATTGCCAAGCCACATCACGGTCCATATCCAATCAATATAGGGTATGCAGCTAATAGACCAACATCAATCTCAATCATGTATGCAAACCCGAAGGTCAAAGAATAACAACAACCCAATCCTAAAGTCAAACATAAGGTCTCATACCTAACAACCACAGGAATCTCTAAAAAGATAAAAGGTCAACACATCCTTTCTCAATCAATGGTGCATAGACCCAATTAAGGGTTTTCCAATAAATATGGGTTGAGCTCGAATCTATTAGGATTTCCCCGAGGTTATGTGAAGTACTAAACCCATATGTTAGTAATATACCGTGTGCCCAGATGATATTTACTCAGTCCAAAGATTCAATTATTAGTTCCCAAAAATATAAATTTATCACATTAAAAACCAAAGATATCATTTAAATATTAATTTGCAAATAATAACCATAATGTATAATTTTAGAAAACCTAAGGATTCCATTCGTGATATTTTCCAAATTCAAGTCTTTATGAAATAGGCTCAAGGGTCTAATTGGCTTTATAAAACAACCAGGGCCCTCTTTTCTAATTCTTAAAAACTAATGGTTGAAAATAAATATTCCAAAAGTAGCATGTGGATTCAAAAACATGCACAGGTCAAATGCTCCCATCCAAAACGTGTCCATTCATAATTATTTTTCATTCTTTATTTCTATTCAATGTTAGGGTCATGTTACCAGGTCATCAGGTCACCGTCCCCAACACAGATCTCTTTGTTTCCTTCCAATTCATGTACACGCTGAAAACTACACAGAACCCTTTTTTCCAACATAGCCTCACGCCTAATGTAATAAGATGCTAAGATAGTGGACCCCACTGATCAATAACCAGTGATCAACCTCACAAGCATAAGTCGCCCAGGCATGTCTGGCCCTTTGATCGGACCAGATCTGATCAGATCTTCCCGTGGGCCCCACATCAAGATTAATTAAAAGAAAGCAAATAGAGTAAATCAATCCTTAGGGCATAAAAATGGGTTTCTACATGCATCTAACAGTAGAATCAACGAGAAGCACAAGCATTAAATTTATAAATTATGGTTAAGTACTTGCCTTTCACCGGGGTTGAAGAAAAAGCAACAGATCCTAACCAATACCCAATCTGAGATTACCGGGGCGCTCGATCACAATCCTATCGCCAATCTGACATAAGAGATGGGAAAGAAATGCCCAGATGAGCAGATCTATTATAACCCTACCCAAAACCTAACATTGGAAAGAAGAAGAAGATAACCCAAGAGTATAGATTTACTTCTCTAATGGCTTGAGGAGATGATTACCTCAGATTAGAAAGTTGAACCAGGAATGATGGTATCCTCTGATCTTGATTCTGATGGCTGGATCCTAAAGTTGCGGAGGCTTGGGAAGTTGAAAGAGGAAGAAGAACCGGGAGGAGTTGCAGAGATTAGTGGGAAGAGATAAGGACGAGCATTTAAAATAAGGATTAGGTTAATGGGCTTAAGTTATTGGGTCAAAACTACGGGTCATGTCATCTACCCATCAACCCAACTCACCAATCCACACATCTAATCTAACGCGTGCCCCACTTAATCCTAACCACTTAAATAACTAAAATACATTCAATTAAAATAATATTAATATTCTAATTAAAATATAATAAATATATTAAAATAATAAAAGCGGGACCGGGATCTTACATTCTCCCCCCTTAGGATATTTGGTCCTCCAAATAACTAGTATTGCTTTGGAAGGAGAAACGGGTACTGTTCCTTTACTGAGATTAGAACGGTACCTTCCACGACGCCCGCCGAAGCATTTGCATTCTCATGGGTAAAAGCATACATCATACCCTGCTGTGGTTGGTTATGTTGTCCGTGCGCTGGCCCAAGTGGTCTCTGTTGACCCTGAAGTTGCACCTGCTGCTGTGGAGCTTGTCCCCTAAACTGTTGATTCTGAGGAGCCCTAAATTGTTGTTGCTGCTGCCCCCGAGGAAATTGTTGTCCTGTTTGCTGCGGTCTCTGCTGAGGTGCTGTCCTCCAATGCTGCTGCGAAGGCGCATGAGGTCCAACTGCCTGAGATGTCACCGTCTGACCGTCATTTTTGGGACAATATCGGACTCTATGTCCAAGCTGCCCACAGTGAAGACATGCTCCAGTCTCTCTGTAACACTGCTCTGTTGTGTGATTCCTCCTACCACATCGCTCACACTGTTGGTTCTGACTAACCGAGGGTTGACTTCGAAACTTTGGCTTCTTCGGGTTACCTTGGCTAGAAGACTGCCCTAACTGATGTTGCTGAAATTTGGCCTGTCTTTCTGCTGACTTCTTCCTTAGTGCACCCTCAGCCCAATATGCACTCTTTACCATCTCTTGGAATGTCGGGCGTTGATTGTCTCCAATCATCATATAGATATCAGCTGATAAACCATCAAGAAAACGCCTGATTTTCTCTTCCTCAGGAACGACTAGTGTAGGAGCAAACTTAGCCAATCTGGTGGACTGCTGCTCATACTGCTGCACCGACATGTCACCTTGCACCAAGTTTTGGAAATCTCTCTTCCACTGGTCCTTGACATATTTGGGAATAAATTTATCCATGAACTCCTTGGTGAATGTTTCCCATGCAATCTCTTCAGCAACTGCATCTGCTTGCACTACCATCTTCACCGAATTCCACCATTGGAGAGCTATCCCTCTGAACATGTAAGTTTCCAAATTCACTCGCTGTCTCTGAGTACAGCGGAAAACTGCAAAGATCTGCTCCAACTGCTCTATGAATTCATCTGCTGCCATGGGATCTTCTGACCCATGAAACTCAGGAGGAACCCTCTTCCTAAATTTCTCGTACAGGTCATTTGGATCTACTTCCTTTGGAGGCATGACCACTTGTACTGGCTGGGCTGCTCTGTCTATCAAAGCTATGATCTGAGCTTGAAATGTTGCTCTATCGTGATCTGCCTGTGCTCGCTCAGCAGCTCTCTCTTCTCTTTCATGTTGCTTTTCTGCAGCTCGTTCTGCCTCAGCTGCTTTCTGTTGCTCATTTTGAGTGGCCTGTGATTGCATAAAAGCTTGCAACAGTTGACTAAAACGTTCGTCTGAGTTGTTCGATCCACTCCCAGGTTCTTTGTCCTGAGACCTTGTATTACGTTGAGCCATATCCTGCAATAAAATAAAGATGATTTAGATCCTATAAAACAAGCTAACAAACAATTCTATAGACTTTACAGACAACACTTTAAAGTCTGTCTAACGGAAATCGTAATCCTCACCACGTCCTATTGTTTCTGTCCATTTTTTTAATATCCGAAGATCGTGCTGGCTCTGATACCAACTGTCACGTCCCCAAAATAAGAATTGGGGAAAATGTGAAAAATTAAAATAAATTCAAATTCCTGTGTTTAATACAACACAAGCTTCCAAAAGTGGACCCACATAACATCACACAACCGTGGTGAGTCCAAATAAAATTTCATTAAATGCAAAGGAAGCTTCATTCAATTGGTATTCAATGACCGTAAATAAGATCCAACGCGAAAATCAAATATACATTAATAATTAAAGTTGTAGAATGAATAAAACAATTACTAAGGAAATGTATATTATTAAAGAAAGTTCATCTAGAGGATTGCTAAGATGACGTCACTCTCATGCAGGCTCAGACGGCTCCAAAACCGTCTCTGGCATTCCACTCGGGTTCGTCAGTTGGCTCAAACGCTTGAGACGTTTGATCCTCCTTCGTCTCCTCGGTAGGGTAGGGATTGGTACCTATGCACCAATAAATAAAGTAAACAGCAAGTACGAAAGCATAATTTATAATTAAAACACAAGATCAATGTGAGTAATGACATGTAATAATCATAAGAGAATAACAATATGACAACGATGAAAAGAACGTATAACCTAAATCCAATCTACACAATAGAGCAATACAATAATCACACAGAAGCAATGCCACTGCTTTGGGTGTTCAACCCTAACTATCTAAATCACGTCGGCGGTCATAAACCGATCGATAATCCGGAATACCGGTCAAACAATCAATGCGGATATTACAGTGTCCGTTCACATCGGTGATCAGCCGTCCAATTACAACTGCAGTCGTTCAATTATGACCCAATCGATGTACATATATATATACATATCATAATAGAATAAACCTAGTGATCTGTAATGCTCTGACATAGAAACCTAAGTCAAAGTGAAGGGCTGGCTACACAACAATCCACAATCAATATCGATATCATTCGAATAAACCTCTACAATTTCTCAATCGATTGCCAAGCCACATCACGGTCCATATCCAATCAATATAGGGTATGCAGCTAATAGACCAACATCAATCTCAATCATGTATGCAAACCCGAAGGTCAAAGAATAACAACAACCCAATCCTAAAGTCAAACATAAGGTCTCATACCTAACAACCACAGGAATCTCTAAAAAGATAAAAGGTCAACACATCCTTTCTCAATCAATGGTGCATAGACCCAATTAAGGGTTTTCCAATAAATATGGGTTGAGCTCGAATCTATTAGGATTTCCCCGAGGTTATGTGAAGTACTAAACCCATATATTAGTAATATACCGTGTGCCCAGATGATATTTACTCAGTCCAAAGATTCAATTATTAGTTCCCAAAAATATAAATTTATCACATTAAAAACCAAAGATATCATTTAAATATTAATTTGCAAATAATAACCATAATGTATAATTTTAGAAAACCTAAGGATTCCATTCGTAATATTTTCCAAATTCAAGTCTTTATGAAATAGGCTCAAGGGTCTAATTGGCTTTATAAAACAACCAGGGCCCTCTTTTCTAATTCTTAAAAACTAATGGTTGAAAATAAATATTCCAAAAGTAGCATGTGGATTCAAAAACATGCACAGGTCAAATGCTCCCATCCAAAACGTGTCCATTCATAATTATTTTTCATTCTTTATTTCTATTCAATGTTAGGGTCATGTTACCAGGTCATCAGGTCACCGTCCCCAACACAGATCTCTTTGTTTCCTTCCAATTCATGTACACGCTGAAAACTACACAGAACCCTTTTTTCCAACATAGCCTCACGCCTAATGTAATAAGATGCTAAGATAGTGGACCCCACTGATCAATAACCAGTGATCAACCTCATAAGCATAAGTCGCCCAGGCATGTCTGGCCCTTTGATCGGACCAGATCTGATCAGATCTTCCCGTGGGCCCCACATCAAGATTAATTAAAAGAAAGCAAATAGAGTAAATCAATCCTTAGGGCATAAAAATGGGTTTCTACATGCATCTAACACTAGAATCAACGAGAAGCACAAGCATTAAATTTATAAATTATGGTTAAGTACTTGCCTTTCACCGGGGTTGAAGAAAAAGCAACAGATCCTAACCAATACCCAATCTGAGATTACCGGGGCGCTCGATCACAATCCTATCGCCAATCTGACATAAGAGATGGGAAAGAAATGCCCAGATGAGCAGATCTATTATAACCCTACCCAAAACCTAACATTGGAAAGAAGAAGAAGATAACCCAAGAGTATAGATTTACTTCTCTAATGGCTTGAGGAGATGATTACCTCAGATTAGAAAGTTGAACCAGGAATGATGGTATCCTCTGATCTTGATTCTAATGGCTGGATCCTAAAGTTGCGGAGGCTTGGGAAGTTGAAAGAGGAAGAAGAACCGGGAGGAGTTGCAGAGATTAGTGGGAAGAGATAAGGACGAGCATTTAAAATAAGGATTAGGTTAATGGGCTTAAGTTATTGGGTCAAAACTACGGGTCATGTCATCTACCCATCAACCCAACTCACCAATCCACACATCTAATCTAACGCGTGCCCCACTTAATCCTAACCACTTAAATAACTAAAATACATTCAATTAAAATAATATTAATATTCTAATTAAAATATAATAAATATATTAAAATAATAAAAGCGGGACCGGGATCTTACAACTTGGACCATCCATTACTGCAAGAGGACAACAAACTCAGTGGCAAACCTTCTCGCAAAATTCGTTATTCCTGCCAAAGCAGAGGGTCGGGCTACTCTCCCAACACACATCAGGGACGCTCTAACTGAGGATCAAAAGCGAGCTTCAACTTATACCCGCTCCTTCTTCCTGCCCAGTGTTGATCATGGGTCATCGGCTAATACAGGGGACAGTCCCCATTCATCAATCGCAAGCAGCGCTCCGGGTGGACCTGGAAACCCCCTTCCCACTAATGATGTTTCATCCTCCTAATTCCATTAACAGGCAGCACTGGCGAGCGGAAACATGTTTTGTATCTTCAGAGAAGTTTTGTTGGCCTTTTAATTTTGTTGCATCTGCTACACGTTTAATCACTACTGTAAGCAGGAGGGATTCCCTCCATCTTTTGTAACCTTTCTGTTTCAATAAACGAACCCTTACTAGCAAAAACAAAAAAAAAAGATAAGATCTGAAGCCCCTGAAACGAGGAACACTCAATAAAGTTGAAGAATTCTCTCATTGTGCTTCATTGTTTCCTTTCTAACTACAATCTGCATCTTACAAGATATTGGGTTCCTTTCATCCTTTGACATCTATGTCATCCGGATACATTGATGATTCTGATTATCCTTTGGTGACTTATAGAAGCCTCCCTGCAGCAGGTCCAAAACCTCGTAGAATAGGTACTCCTCCAATGTACATCTTCAGTTTTAAATGTGATTATTTAATTTAGTATCTGCATTCAATTGAACTTAAGACAGTTTATTATGTTATTTGTTGAACAGCTCTGTAAACTCGAGGAAAAGATTCATGCCAAGTAGAGAAAACTACTATGGCCAGGCCAGATTTGAAGTGATGCCATTAACTTCATTATATGGTTCAATGCTTCCTTCTATGTGAAACTCCAAGAGGCATATAAGGAGCTTAGGAAGACCTTAAATTTTAGAGCAACACCCCTGCCCAGTTTCTAACAGGAGCCTTGTTATGATTGAAAGTTTTTGAGAATTACACACGTGAGTGATATATACAGAAAGACACATTTTTACATTAAGTAGATCTATCTCTCTTTTTTTATTATTATAGTTTCTCATTTACTTTACGTATTAAAATTAGGGGCATTTGGCGACACGTCCCTAAACATTTCACTTTCTGCCCTTAGATCCATAATTTTTTGTCATAATGTGATAGGTCCCTTTTTCCAAATTTGAAGACCTAAAATGTCCAAGTTACCATTTCTTTAAAAGTTCTTATTTATTTTAAGTTAAATCATATACAATGATTAGTAGGATATGTCATTAATAATGGTCAACTAACATTTAATTGGCAACGATTAATTAAAATCCCATTAATGAGACTTTCACATAAATTTAATTTTATTTTCAAAAAACGCAAATAAATCTCAAAAGAATGCAAAGAAATTTCAAAAGAACGAAATAAATTTTAAAAAAAATAAATAAATTTCAAAAGACTCAAATAAATTTAAAAAATACAAATAAATTTCAAAAGGCACAAAAACATTTTCCAATAATATAAACTAATTTCCCAAACTTCAGAATATTTTTTCAAAAACTCAAGTGTTTTTCCCAAAACTAAGTTAAATTTATTTCAAAAATGCAAATAAATATCAAAAGACGCAAATAAATTTAAAAAACCCAAATAAATTTTTCAAAAACTCAAATAAATTTTAAAAAAAAACTCAGATAAATTTGACAAAAACTCAAATAAATCTCACAAAAATCAGATAAATTCCCAGACCAATTCCTGTATCTTCTCCGGGAGTGGTGAAGGTAAGTAGGGATGGGAACCGGTGATGGCAGTTCCTACTCTTCTTTCTCTATCAGCAATGGCCGACCAAGCCTCAAACAGAGTTCGGATCCTCTTGGATTCTTCTTTGTTTTCCACGGTGGATTCGATTTCAAGACTAGGAATCTCTTCTTTTCGAGGAAAAACTTCTCTAGATTGATCATCGATTGAATTGACAAGAATTCCAGAGAAGAAATCCTCTTAGAAATCGTAATTATCTTTGACCACGTTGTCTTCCTCAAGAAGAAAATGCTCGATGTCATCGAACCACGTGGAATGAAAATTCGGAGACGGATTTGAAGGTTCAAGAATGGTGGATTCTTGGATCGAACAACGTGGCTTTGTTTGGTGGAGATCAAAATCATCTGTGAAGAGAAGAACCGGATATTGAATGGATTGAAGGAAGCTTTCCCATTCGATTTCTTCAAGAATGTCATGTTCTTGCTGCTCTAAGAGCAAATAGGGGTTTTACCTTTCCCTAGGACTAAGGGATAATGGAAGATTCGGAATTTTAAAATTTAGAATCTTATACCGAAACAGTTGAAATGGAAAATCAGTTATGAAAATGTCTGATGTTACGTATCTAAGGACCTCTCACCAAAATATGTCCAGCTGAATGAACTATAGTCCTTAAAGAAAAAGTTGTTGAGCTGGAGACCTTACAAGACCGTGCAGAAGGACTTTCCCTTAGAATTATAAGCAATCGTTATTTTATAGTTGCTAGGAAACATTTCTATGTTTAGATATAGATAATATCCATATAAGCAGCTGAGCAAGCTCATCAAACCAATTGAAGTGACAATTCATGGTGACCAATACCTCCTTTCTATTGCCTCAGTTTCTTGTGTGCAAGCTGGACTTTCTGTCGTAGTTTGGAAATAAGAAGGGTATTTAAGCTCGAGAGATATTTGTCATCCTCCTATCATCAATGATGGATATATACTATACTTCTGTACAAGCTTCTCTTACCGATTGCTTC
The DNA here is from genome assembly GCA_012931725.1 of Litsea cubeba. Classification (NCBI taxonomy): domain Eukaryota; kingdom Viridiplantae; phylum Streptophyta; class Magnoliopsida; order Laurales; family Lauraceae; genus Litsea; species Litsea cubeba. The sequence goes on along the minus strand of CM022944.1, from coordinate 102,305,457 downwards.
TGTACAAGCTTCTGTACAAGCTTCTGTACACCTAGTGGGCCCCACCTAGGAGCCCACAAATCATGAAATAGGGGAGATTGGAAGATCCAAGTGGGGTCATCCTAAATATTAAATTTGAAGTCAATTTAATACCTCTAACACATTCATCTGTGGTCCACAAGTTTAACGGCTTTATATAAAAAAAAAATTGACCCTCGATTTATTAAAACTCGGTTGGATCCTTGTAAATAGGAGGGGTGGGTTTGGATGGTCTACTCAGATGGACCAGCAGGTGGCCCCACGAGGTGAAGGGAAGCTTGTGCGCGAGTATTACTCATATATATTATCATTTGCGGCGGGCTCAGTGTTGGACAACAAGCACATGATACATCGGTTATTGGCGTGAACCTAAACTGAGATAAAAGAGAATAAGAAAAATATTAAAAAATATTAAATGTAATGCTTATTTTTCATTGGCAACTAAGATGAATGTATGTAACATACACTGCATTTTATACAAATTGTGTATTGTTGTATAATTTTAAAATAACAATAACACTGCAATTGTTCACCTATATTCATGTTACTCGGCTATATTAAGATCTAATAAAATGTTAATGGTCAAATAGTTGAATCAAGATTTGTATTGTTCAGCATGTATAGAGTATGTAGTATCATGATATCATCAATCATGTTCTATATGTACTGCCTAGTGTGCAGTTATTAGTACTTAGTTAGTACTTTCGTACCAATTTTAATAATTACTACTACCTACGGAGCACTTATTAGTCCATGTTTAATACTAACTAGTTGATAACTAATATATAAGGGGATCAAAGACATAAATCTAGAATAAGAAAACATTAATCAAATTATCTTTGTGAGAGCACACCTAACCTAATTGAATCTCGAGAAGATGGACTTCCAGTGACCAAGGAGCAAGAGAAGCCCATAGGTCAAGAGACCATAATAAAGAAGTTTCATGTGAAGCTTCCACTGAAGAAAATTGAAGGGAAGCAGGGAGGGGGTGTTTTTTGTGGACCCATAGACTTTATTTTTTTCATATTCAATTAAATTTTGTGGACCCAATTGGACAGCAGAAGTGAAACTGATAGGCCTATATGAGACGAAGGTGCCAGGGAATTGACTTGGTGGGATGTGACGTTGTTTTGTTCATATAACTTTTGCAGTGAGGTAGCATGGTTCTGAAGTGAAGTGAGTGTTCATTTATGATTAGAAATATGAGCTCACATTTGCGTAATAACTGTGCTATTTGCAATTCGTGTTTTTTTTTTTTGCTGTGAGGTGAGATTGTATTTGTAAGTGCACAAAAAATCACGGACCCGGGGGGTGGTGTTCTTGCGACTCACTGAGGAAGACGAAGGCTGAGGCTCCCCGTTTCCTCGTTGAAGGTGGAAGAACCGATGCCTGAGAACCTGGAAGAGGGAGAAGAAACAGGTCAGAGGACCCTGGCTGTGGGCAGCGCAGGGCTCTCCGATGCCTAAGTCAGTATGTGTACTGGACAGTAGGAGGAGATTTTGGGGGAGAAGGTGATACCAGTGATTCTCTCGGACGGGGGAGAGACCCCCCCGTCGCTGTTCTGGTTTGGCCCCTTTTATAGGGGAGGAGAGGAGACAAGGAGGTGACTCTGTCAGGGAGCTATCCCATCGTGACATGTCGTGTCGCATCGGGCCATACCCGGGCGTCTGTGGACGCCGCTCTGTCAGAGGACGTGGGCGGCATGGGAGGCTCTGTCAGAGAGTATGGGCGTGCCCTTGTCTTGTCGCGCGTGCTCTAACGTGCTTAAGTGTCCAAGGGTGGACAGCTGTCAGGCCCTGCCTTGGCTAGCCCTGGCATCCTGACCGAGGTCAGGGTGCGACGCTGAGGTCGGGGACCCGAGGGCGGGAAGCCGAGGGCGGAAGCCGAGGTGAGGCTTTTGCCGAAGTGGGAGCACTTGGCCGAGCAGGCGGAGGTTTGAGATGAGCTTTGCCGAGGTGGATTAGCCGGCGCGGCAGCACGGGATGGAGAATCAGGCCAGTTATCCGGTGAGCTAGGAAATATCCCCACACAATAGCCCCCCAGCTTCTGAGCTCAATAGACTGCTCTTTGAGGTCAGAAGGTAAGTATCATGGAGGATGACTGGCTGGCAATGGACCAGAGCTAGAGGTCGGCATCACTGCTAAGCTGTAACAGGGTGCTTCTGCCGAGCTGGAGAGTCACACAACTGCCGGGTAGGAGAATGGGTACCGAGATGCACTCATGGAGGTCCCACTGGCTCGTCACCAGGGGCCTGTGCCGGGCATCTGGCGCGAGGGCCCAGATGCGCCTGCCGCACGCAATGGAGATCCCACTGGCTCGTCACCAGAGGCCTGTGCCGGGCATCTGGCGCGAGGGCCGAGATGCGCCTGCCGCACGCAATGGAGATCCCACTGGCTCTTCACCAGGGGCCTGTGCCGGGCATCGGGCGCGAGGGCCGAGATGCGCCTGCCGCACGCAATGGAGATCCCACTGGCTTGTCACCAGGGGCCTGTGCCGGGCATCGGGCGCGAGGGCCGAGATGCGCCTGCCGCACGCAATGGAGATCCCACTGGCTCTTCACCAGGGGCCTGTGCCGGGCATCGGGCGCGAGGGCCGAGATGCGCCTGCCGCACGCAATGGAGATCCCACTGGCTCTTCACCAGGGGCCTGTGCCGGGCATCTGGCGCGTGGCCGCGATGCGCCTGCCGCACGCAATGGAGATCCCACTGGCTCTTCACCAGGGGCCTGTGCCGGGCATCCGGCGCGCGGCCGAGATGCGCCTGCCGCACGCAATGGAGATCCCACTGGCTCTTCACCAGGGGCCTGTGCCGGGCATCTGGCGCGTGGCCGAGATGCGCCTGCCGCACGCAATGGAGATCCCACTGGCTTGTCACCAGGGGCCTGTGCCGGGCATCGGGCGCGAGGGCCGAGATGCGCCTGCCGCACGCAATGGAGATCCCACTGGCTCTTCACCAGGGGCCTGTGCCGGGCATCTGGCGCGAGGGCCGAGATGCGCCTGCCGCACGCAATGGAGATCCCACTGGCTTGTCACCAGGGGCCTGTGCAGGGCATCGGGCGCGAGGGCCGAGATGCGCCTGCCGCACGCAATGGAGATCCCACTGGCTCTTCACCAGGGGCCTGTGCCGGGCATCTGGCGCGTGGCCGCGATGCGCCTGCCGCACGCAATGGAGATCCCACTGGCTCTTCACCAGGGGCCTGTGCCGGGCACCCGGCGCGCGGCCGAGATGCGCCTGCCGCACGCAATGGAGATCCCACTGGCTCTTCACCAGGGGTACGAAGCTCTGGACGACTAGTGGCGGCAGAGGACCGTGCGATCAAGGCTGACAGCAGAGGACCGTGCCGTCATGACGGTAGAGGGTCGTACGATCGAAGCCGACAGTAGAGGGTCGTACCGACGTCGTCGCAGCTGACGGCGCCATCGAAGCTGACAGTAGAGGACCGTGCCGCCAGAAATGACGGTAGAGGGTCGTGCGATCAAAGCTGACGGGCGGTCGAAGCTGAAAAATGATTGGAGGCTTCAGCAGCCCCCCGAGCTGGAGGAGACTTCTGTCATGGAGGCGTCCGCCGAGATGGACGCTGCTGCGGAGCTGGAGGCATCCGCCGAGATGGAGGCGTCCGCCGAGATGGACGCTGCTGCGGAGCTGGAGGCATCTGCCGAGATGGAGGCGTCCGCCGAGATGGACGCTGCTGCGGAGCTGGAGGCATCCGCCGAGATGGAGGCGTCTGCCGAGGTGGACGCTGCTGCGGAGCTGGAGGCATCCGCCGAGATGGAGGCGTCCGCCTAGATGGACGCTGCTGCGGAGCTGGAGGCATCCGCCGAGATGGAGGCGTCCGCCTAGATGGACGCTGCTGCGGAGCTGGAGGCATCCGCCGAGATGGAGGCGTCCGCCGAGATGGACGCTGCTGCGGAGCTGGAGGCATCCGCCGAGATGGAGGCGTCTGCCGAGGTGGACGCTGCCTGTTGATTGCCATTGAAATGCTTCTGGGCTCGGGCTTCGTCTGCTTCTTGCCTGACGAACTGGTTTACCCTTGTCATCAGCGCTGCCATAGTGACCACGGGGTGCATGACCAAGTCCTTCCGAAGCTCGTTGCCTGGCAGGAGGGCTTGTTGGAAAGACAGGATCGCTATCGCATCTGGAGTATCCTCGATCTGGCTGTAGACAGTCCAGAACCTTTTGGCGAACTGCGTGACGCTCTCGGCCTGCTTCATTCTGAGGGCCATCAGGTCGGCGGCCGACCTGGGTATGACCCTGTGAGCTTGGAACTTCGTCATGAAGGAATTCCGGAGCTGCTGCCAACTTTTGATTGATCCTTGGGGGAGTGCGCAGAACCACTTTAGGGGGAGGTCCCCGAGGCTGGAGGAGAAGACTCTGCAGTTGAGGTGGCCTGCATCGCCCCACACCGACATCCTCTGAGTGAAGTGCCGGAGGTGTGCTGCTGGATCCGAGGTTCCATCGTAAACGATGAACCTCGGGACTTTGAAATCTTCGGGAAGGGGGAAGCTCCTGATCTCTGGAGAGAGGGGAGATGTGCCGAGATCGTCAGAGTTCAGCCGAACTCGAGCGAAACCGGCAGCCTCCAAGTTTTGTCGTACTGCTTGCTCGATGCGTTGATCAAGCCACTTTCTGGTGTCGTGGTTGTTGCCCGGAGCTTGGTTGCTTCCGTTGTCCTTCAGGGTGCGTTTTTTGGAAGGTGGGGTCGAGGTCGAACCCTTAGAGGATGAACCCGACTGAGTACCCTGCTGTTGGACGCTCGCCGGATTAGATCTTGCTCTTGACCTTTCCCGGTGGGGGACCGTCGGCAGCTGTGTCGACAGTGTCAGCGGTTCCTTTCCCTTTCTGGTTCTCCAAGGCATGGTGTTTGGGAAGATGGCTTTTTGTAGCGTTCCCCACAGACGGCGCCAATTGTAAGTGCACAAAAAATCACGGACCCGGGGGGTGGTGTTCTTGCGACTCACTGAGGAAGACGAAGGCTGAGGCTCCCCGTTTCCTCGTTGAAGGTGGAAGAACCGATGCCTGAGAACCTGGAAGAGGGAGAAGAAACAGGTCAGAGGACCCTGGCTGTGGGCAGCGCAGGGCTCTCCGATGCCTAAGTCAGTATGTGTACTGGACAGTAGGAGGAGATTTTGGGGGAGAAGGTGATACCAGTGATTCTCTCGGACGGGGGAGAGACCCCCCCGTCGCTGTTCTGGTTTGGCCCCTTTTATAGGGGAGGAGAGGAGACAAGGAGGTGACTCTGTCAGGGAGCTATCCCATCGTGACATGTCGTGTCGCATCGGGCCATACCCGGGCGTCTGTGGACGCCGCTCTGTCAGAGGACGTGGGCGGCATGGGAGGCTCTGTCAGAGAGTATGGGCGTGCCCTTGTCTTGTCGCGCGTGCTCTAACGTGCTTAAGTGTCCAAGGGTGGACAGCTGTCAGGCCCTGCCTTGGCTAGCCCTGGCATCCTGACCGAGGTCAGGGTGCGACGCTGAGGTCGGGGACCCGAGGGCGGGAAGCCGAGGGCGGAAGCCGAGGTGAGGCTTTTGCCGAAGTGGGAGCACTTGGCCGAGCAGGCGGAGGTTTGAGATGAGCTTTGCCGAGGTGGATTAGCCGGCGCGGCAGCACGGGATGGAGAATCAGGCCAGTTATCCGGTGAGCTAGGAAATATCCCCACACAGTATTGAAGCAAAAGGAGAAAAACAAGGGCAGGGAATTGTACGTATTCCAGAGATGCCTCTCAACAAAACAACGAAGAATAGCCAACATAAACAATAATTAGACTATCAAGAGGTAATTTGAGAGTTGTCTCCCAAAAACGAAGAAGATCTTCATTAGACGGTCTCTAAACATTTTTAGGAAAGCCTCGATTAGAGTCTGAAAGGTGTTCAGACAGGAGGCTGATGGCCTAGGATTGGGCCATTGATTTGTTGTTAAAAACTACATCATTTATGCAATGTCAGATCATGTTGATGAGGTGAAAGAAAACAAGGGCAGATCACTGTCGTTTTGACTTGTTTCTGCCAACAGACTTGAGAGCCCATAACCGAGATGGGGAATACGGATGACTTTTGCAATTTAAAGCTTAACATCCTTTATTATGTAATATGACTTCTTTGCCTTTTATCGTTTTAACTTGAGCTTGGTAGAGCAGGGTGAGCCCCCTGTTCTTAGACTAGAATTATTTGTATGCAAGGATTCTCCACCCAAGTAGAGGAACGTGGGTGCGGTTACACTCGTCAAATAACGGCGTGCTTCCAAAACCTATATAAAATTTCTATGTCAACTTCTAAAAATCCAATAAAAATGATGGGTCCGTGCCTTGAAAATCCTTAATTTTTCTTTAAAAATCAAACTATCTATTAGGGTCCGCACCCCTCAAACGAAAATCGTAAGTCTGTCATTGTCCATACATGTAGAGTCATTGGAGATTTCGAAGGTATTTATTTATGTAACACCTAGGGATTCCTCTAAAAGCTGGGCTGGGAATATTGTATTTTATGGTTCATCCAATGTTGGAATTCACAGGAATATTTCTTCTTGTTGTGAACTCCAGAGTATGAACTCCATTTAAACCGCAATAGACAGGAACGGGTTGAATGGTAACTTAGCTTAGGTTCCCAATCACTAATTTGCATCAATCAAATCAGGAGTCTAATCTCCCCTTTGTTGGTTTTCTATTAAAAGAAAATTCACAATTGAAACTTCAACCACTTCTAAAAATATAAATATCAAAATGTAGAAAAATTCAATTACATAAAACAAACAGAAGAAAAATAATGAAATGGTTCAATGGTGTGGCCATGAAATGAGTTTGCCTAGTCAACGGATTGGATTTGTTAAGGAAATCGCCTTGGTTGAACATGGAATGAGATTCATTGAGTCGGCAGAAAGCATATGAGAGACCTTCTATTCCCAAGGCAAAAGAAAATGGGAACCACAAACCCTCCATACCATTTTTAGGATGCCACACCGACAAGTACACGACGTGATTTCCACAACTTGAAATGGAATATTACTTTTCATATACAGCTCCCTTGTCACAACTCACAATCTCTACTACACAAATTTCATGTAGGTCACGTGGTTTTAGTTTTATAGATTATGTCCAAATAGGGCTTGAGCCGTCCAACCCTTTTATAACTACTTTATATATTTTATCTAAGTATTGGTACAAAATTCTTTTGTGATGAGTAAGGGAAATACATTATTTGAAAGAGTTCAAAGGAGAGGATCTGAGTTTTAATCTTGCTACACAAAATAGAAAATATATAATGTAATTTTTATTATAAACTTTAAAATAAAAAACTCTAATATTAAATTAGACCTTACCTTATATCTGTCGTAAGACAGGCATGATATTACAACTTATAAATACATCACAGGTCAGGTCCAGTACGAGATGGGTTCGGTCTTAGGTTGGATTAAGGTTTAGCACAAACTTTACCAAACTCAACCAATTGCCATCCTCATAGAGAGGGCCACAAAATCTCGAATCTTTGTCATAACATTAAAGTGAATTGAGTGTCAAATTTTTCACAATCAATTAGGGCACTTGCAAATGAGCATCACTCGGTTGGTAAATTTTCGAGGACAAGGCAATAATATTTGACGGATTAGATTGATCAGAAGAAGGCCAGGTGGGCTCTATAGGCTCGAACCATTCCTATTATTTTATGTATTGAACCATTACTAGTATTTTATGTAGAGGAGCAATTATATAAGGTTGACCCTATCACTAAATTCAAGTCGGTTCAACTAAATCCGTGCATGTGGAGCCGTATTTTAAAGAAGTAGACGTACGGCTCGAGTACTGCTACTTTAACCATAGCTACCTTAGTCGACCCAAAACTTATTCACCTTCATCATGGTAAAATTAACATCATCCCCTTTAAACTTTATCATTGTTAGTTCATGTTTGTTATCTCTACTTTATTTTTCTAATGGACCCATTCAAAATAGAGCCATAAAAAAGAGGCATTGAATAGGCGGGCTCGAGCCTTACTTTTATGACCCATTTTGGGCTGGGCCGGGCCTCTAGGCTTGTGTTTTCAAAAACAGGCCGGGCCTGGATATTAATTTTCTAATTTCTTTTGAAATGATTTAGAGATAAATTAAATAATACAATAGAATATGGAGATGGTGTGAATGAAATTATAACATACAGTCAATTTTGGGCTGAATTGAAAAATCTTTTTTGATGGTGAAAATACAAAACACCCTTTTTGAACAACTTTTAGTTGCTAAAATGAATTACTTCATGTAGCAAAGAGAAAAAAATCAACTCATTACGCAAATTCATGAGCATGCCCAAAAGAAGCTCTCATCTTTATCTCTTCTTGCTCCATTTTTCCATGTAGATGTAGATTTTGTAGGTTGAGTTAGGCATGTCAAATGGGCCATGCCGGCAAGCTCGGCCCGCCCGACCCGTGCAGGAAAAACCCTGGCACGACACGGCCCGCTGGCACGGCCCGCCATGGGCCGGGCTGGAGCGGGCCGTGCAGGGCTGGGCCTCCGTGCCAAGCGTGCCTCCTTCATCTTTTTTTTAGATCTTTTTTTCTTCTCAGTATTAAAATTAAAATTTAGAACACAAGCACGGAGAATGACAAAGATATTTAAGTGGTTCGGTTAAACTCGACCTGCTCATGTTTAAATAATTAATACTGATTCAGCAAAAAATCCTTTTAAAAAGCCTTATTCTCTCACCTAAATTTATATTTATTATGGCTAGGGTTGTATATATATATATATATGGGTTGGTTGGGACCTAATATCTGAATGGACACATTCCAAAGAGACACCTTTGAGTCCAAGACGAGATCCATGGTCTGAGGCACAAGTGAAGAGACCAAACTATACTTAGAGCTGATTATGTTTTAATGGGATAATATAATCATAATAAAAGTAAAAGTAACATTATATATTTTTTTGGATTACTATTATAAGTTTATAACTATTGACCAGGCCGGAGAAGAATATTAGAAAGGGATGTAATTTGGGTCAATAAATTTAGATTTTGTTTCAATTAGACCCAAGTTCCGAACCTATTTTTCAAACTTACCTGGCCAAACAAAGCCATCTATCTAGTGATGTTTGGTAGGTGTCAAAATAAAAAATGCACAGAAGAAGTTTGTGTTTTATTTGGGCCCAATTTCCACAGTGATTTTGTCACAATGGGCCCACCTGTTATATAATGATTGACATCCTTTGTATTTTTTTTTTTTTTTGGTAAATAAAACTTTGATTAAAAGAAAAAGAATAGGAGGGTTAGAGTATTTATAGACTTTGTAAAATTGAAAATGACACAAAATACTCCTTATACGATTGTTTTATGGCTGTAGGGAGGTAAAATGGATATTTTTTTAACAAATAGTCATTTTTGGGCGGGCCGATCTTGGCTGGCTTGGCAGGCCGCAGGGGCCAGCCCACGAGCTTGGCGGGCCTGGCGGGCAGTGCCAAACGGGCCAAATGGGCCCAGGTGCCTCTGCCCAGCACGGCCCATGTTACGAACCGTGCCCTGTGGGCTGTGCCGAGCCACGGGCTGTTGACGGACAGATAGAGCGGTGCTGAATCGGGCCGACCTGACCCATTTGACATGCCTAGGTTGAGTAGTTGAGTTCCAGTGTTCAACCACTAAAAGGCAATCTCTTACCATGTTCCAAAATAGTTATAAAAATGGAAAAAGACCGTAGCCATACAGGTTGTCAGCCATCACCAACTGAAGAAAGAAATCAGAAAAAAATCTCATGTACTTTCATTTCATTGATTGCAATGGACAGGAACACTGAAAGATACCTGCTACAGTACGGTCAAAAGGAAGATGCCCGCCACCACAAAATAGACAAAAATGAGCCTGCCTCCAACCACAAATAGGAGTTCTCTTCCTCTGAGCTGAGGGCAGGACACAGACAATGTCTGAGTGTCAAACTCTATAAACCCATCAGTGAGATAATATAATTAAATTGATCAGTGTCTGAGTGCTAACCACTAAATTGATCATGTTGAAAGGACATTAATAAAATTAGAAAAAGGTAAAAATATAACATAGTGGGTTGGTAAGAACATTGGCTACTAGGAAGACAATTTCTATTTAATTGGCTGAAAGACTGCAGGACAGCCTACCACATAAGTAAATATGTAGGAGTCAAATTAATTAAGGTGATTTTTTTTTTATTCCTTCAACACATGATCGAATCTGACCCAGGGACATGACACTGGGGTGCAGTGAAACTTGGGTTAGTGACTCTTAAGGACCTTAGACTTGATCACTCTATTGGTAGATTTAGAACAATTAACTCAAACTCAATTACCCTTCCCTACAAAGGATTTGGAAATTCATTTGGGCGATAGATCTCTTATTTGACAATAAAAGAGTATTTGATTGTGTTTCTTAGGATTTGGATTAGGACTTTGGGACTTGGGATTTGAAACCGAGATTTAGAAATTAAGGATTTGGAAATAGATATTCTTTTGAATCATCAAGACCTGATAATAAATTTACTAGTGACAACAAATCTAAACACAAATTTACGAACTCCAACAAGTAGCATCCCATGAAGAATTCAATGTCTTAATAAAGAATAAGTAAATTTTCGCAAATATATAATAGATATATAAGAAACCATTTTCTTGCAAGATCTTTTTTTTTTTCCAAAAATGTAAAGGCTTTTCTAATAAAAAATAAAGATAGACACCTCCATAATGTTTCTTATTAGAAGATGTAAGGGCTTGACTTTCCTACCTGATTAAGTTTTGTATCTTTCATGTAGTGTGTAATAAGAAAATACCACGCGTTTTTTTTCGATACGCAGCCATAATGGGCAGTGACCCTGAAGATTTTTTATAGGCCACCAGAATGGATTACTGGTTCTATTTAACCAATCAATGCACATCGGAAATAACCAATCAGACAAGTTAGAACTAGCTATCTACCAAGCAATCACCACAAGAAGGCGGACACAATATTTAGCGTGGAAACCTTATCCAGGGAGAAAAACCACGAATCAGAAATCAAGAGTTCATGAACAGTTGCAAGATTACTCACAAGCTCCTTTACCTCGGTCTGTACCTCGACCTAAATACTTTAGTTATTCTTGCAAAGAATTCACTGACACGACATCCACCGTGCCTCGTTCTCCTTACTTGATCTCCTAGCACGTTGCCAGTCAAGATGAACTATCTTCTCCTTCATAAAGCAGAAGCAGCAATGACCTTCTAGAGCAGCCTTCAGAACGATCTCTCAATTGCTCTAGAGAATAATCTCTCTCTTATGATATCTCTGACTCGGATTAATGAGAGTTGGTACATTAGGGTTGAGAGTAACACCCTATATATAGTTTCAAATTCGTGTCAAGACTTAGAGCACAAGTAAGACTCAAACTGAAAAACTCAGCCTCAAAGGGAAACAAATTCGTGCAAAATATGAGACTTTTCCGTTTTCTGCGCACCTGTCCGATTGATTGGACTGTGCTCCGATCGATCGGACAACCCATTTAACTGGGCACTGTTTCAGTCCGATCGATCGGGCCTGAGAATGTTCGCCCGGTCTTCTCTTTTTCTTCTGATCTTCTCTTCAGCTCTTCCAACGACACAACCACAGTTCATTCTAAAATAAAGTAGAAAATACAACTCTATGGACCCAGAGTTTTGTCTATGAATTAGCCAACAAAAAATACTAACATACCATATCCTCAGACAAGGGTAGTAGACCTCGGATAAGGTGATAGAGCTCTCGAGTGAGGAAAGCTGGTATGCACATGGTGAAAGCAAGAGTTTTGGTTGCACTTCTTTCCCACCTTTACCGAACTGCTTATATATGCACAAGTGTGTGTATCCCTCCGTTTTTATTGAAATTTATTTGTATTCTTTTACATATTATAGTAGCTCGGTTTCTCGATCTTGAGCATCTATCAAGACCACATTTCTGAGATGGTCATCATGCACATCTTATTCCTTTCATCGATTTCTGTTTAACAAAGCCCGGATGACTTCTTTTTAGCAAAGACAATCATTATTGATGGCCCCGATCAGTATGGTCTAATCCGTGACACAAGTCACACAACCATGGTACATCTGGTTCTTAGTTTGAGACTAAGTAGTGGCACTACAAAGTCTAAAATACGATCAGTGAATCACACAGGAGAGGAATAGTAAACTATCCTAGTTCTAATCTCGCCTGAGAGGGTTGTGTGGCAGTTCTAAAAGAAAATCTTACATTCTCTTAATTGTATACTTTTTTATTCTCAATCTGAATCACGTTAGAACCCATTGATCTAGATCCAAAAACTGGTTCAGACATGCACCTTTTTATCTTCTTCATTTTTTCCCTCCATAGATTAAGTCTTGTGATAGTGAGTTATTCGGATACCTAATAACAAATCTAGGGGTCAAGATTGCATCAGTTACATTTTAGGGTTCAATGGTCAAGGAAAAGAAAAAAAAAAAAAAAACTCCATCCGTAGACATCATTCGTTATGAGTAAGAAAAATCTAAGATGCTTCCATTCGGTTCCACTCCAAGAATTGGTGAAGAAAGCAACCCAACATTCATATGAGAATGTGGGAATATCCTCAAAGCACACTTAGGAAAAAGATCAAAGCAACCCCACATTCGACCATTCTTCTCTGTCACACACAGTTTCCACGAAGAAAAAGATCTTAATCCTTCCAACTCTACAAGAACAAAAAGACAAAGACAAAAGTAGCTATAGCTACCGTCAAATCTTATTCCTACCCTCCTCAATATCAACCCCCGGTAATAACAAAAAAAGAATTTACAGTCAGAATTGCAGTTTCCACCACATCCCTGTATATTTTACAATGTTACTGTATACTTATAGATGTTCTCATATGATTTCTATCTCAATAAGCAGCGGTAAGAGGAAGCTGAGAAGGAGCCATTCCTGGGAAAAAAGGCTGTGTCTTTTCGTTCTCTTGATCTTGATCTTGATCTTCTCCTTCTTCTTCCTCAGCATCCCATAGGAATCGAGCATAAGAAGCCATCACATAACTGAAAAAGAGTAAAAAAATATATTAGAATCTAAAACAACTCATCAAACGTATGAAACCAATCAAAACTCCAAAACAGTAATCAATCTTGTTGCTTAATTGAGATTACATGATGGGTTTTACTTTTACTCCATGAAATCAAACTCAACACAAAAATTACCATCTATAATTACCAAAACCCATACCATTTATATGTTGCATCTAATATTATAACACAAACCCCCTGAGCCTCAATAAGATGGTAATATTTGAAAAGAACCCAATAACACCATGTGAAAAAACAATGAAAGAACAGGTCTAAAATTCCTATAACTCCATAAGAGAAGAAAAACCAATTCCAAAACCTTTCTCCCTTCAAAGCAGCAAATACTCCATAATTGAAATTCTTACAGCCAGTAGTAGCTCTTACCAGTCATTGGGGGCAGCTCGAACAGCTTGTTCGAAGTAGCTCTCAGCCCTTTGAGCATCCTTATGGCTCTGCCATATCAGATCAGCATAGAGAGACAGAACATTCCCATCACTTGGATTCGCCAAAATCGCTCGCCCACAGTACTCTTCAGCTCTAGGTAGATCGCCTCGAACCTATCTCCAAGAAGAACCCCAGACATCAATCACATGCAAGATCAAGCTTTTCCTATGAAAAATCAACAATCGAAACCAATGAATTAGAAACAGCATATGGATTGATATCTTGATACGTACCTCTTTCAAGAACCTTGCATAATTGGAGAGAAGAAGTCCGTTTCCAGGATCTGCCTCAATCATCTTCTGGTAATAAGCGTCAGTGCTGTTGTTTCCATGGTTCGAATCCGAAAATCCAGACTCCCCATCTCCATCATCGGCACCTCCTCCTCTTCCCCCACCACAAACCCCACCCCCACCTCCAGACCCAAACCCATCTCCAGAAAACAGAGTCGCAGACGACATATCCTTCATTTTGGAGCCCAAAACAGAGCACCCTTCTGCTCCCAACACAGTTTCATTCAAACCCGAACTCGTAAACAGAAGCGAAGACGAGATCGAGTCGCTACCTCGCTCTTCTTCTCCTTCTTCTTCTTCTTTCACTGCTATTGATGGTAACCCGTTTGGAATTTGAGAAAAAGGTTTCCTCTTTGAGACTGTAGGAGGCCGAACAAGGTCCCCAAGGTCGGTATCTGATAGAGCTCTCGTGAGTCTTTTAGATGATATTCCAATCGATTCGTCGCTGAAAGATGGAGAATTCAGTGATGCTGTCAATGACATCGAACGAGAGAGATGGGCTATCGATTGATTTCGCGGCAAAGGAGGAATCAGATCCGGTTCTGGAGAGGAATCTTTCGAGAGTGGAAGCCATGTGTTTAAGATAGGAGTCGAAGAGCTTCTGAGAAGCATTGCAAGATAGAAATCCGATTCAAATTCTACCAAAAACAGAACACCAAGAACGTGATCTTTAAGACCCAGAACGATTTTTGAGAGATTTAGAAAATCGATCCACTTCTTATGCCAAGATCCTAAAAGGGTTTCAAGCAACCAAGTCAATCTCCAAAACCCATGACGGGTATTGATTTAAACATTCTTAATTTCATGAGGATTTCAAGAACCCTTGAATTAGGGTTTGATCAGCTGCAAAGAATAAGAAAGTAAGCAGGTTTTTAAATGGAAAGTGTGTATTTGAGTTTTGGAGATCTCTCGATCTCTCCTCACCGGCAGCTAGAAGGGAGGAATCGCTGGGGCTTTTATAGTAGATGAGGAAGATTCTCAGCCGTTGATTTGCCTCAAGAGCTGTCTCGACGTCGAGACAAAGGAGATTTTCCTTCTCACGTGCCGACTCGCTCCGTATGGTTGGTTCAGAAAAGTATGGCCCATGTGTCTATAAGAAGGCTTTACTTTATCTTTATTTTACAAATAAATTAACAAACAGGCAAGGGCCGTATCTGAATTACTAGGGCTGTCGGTGGTCGGTCTTGGTAGGTTTTCAGTCACCTCTGCACCCGGGCCAAATGTTCGGTTTTTTTGATATAGATAACCGAAAACCGACCACTGTATTTAGTGCAAGTGGGAAAACCGAACATTCGGTTTGGTCGGTTTTCGGTCGGTTTTCGATTTTGGGCTGGGTCCTAATTTGAATGGGTCAAGCCTCATTTTGTATTAGTCTAATTGGCCATTGGGCCTTTAATTTCATTAAATAAGTTAAGTGTCCAATCTAATTTAGTAACTTACACACAAATAAAACAAGCCCAGCAGCAATTAACAATAAGTACAGGCCCATGATTAAATAAGTTAAGTGTCCAATCTAATTTAGTAACTTACACACAAATAAAACAGGCCCAGTAGCAATTAACAATAAGTACAGGCCCAGCAGCTAGCTAGTAGTACTTAAAAAATGCAGATGTTCAACAGTTCAAGTCACTAAGTTAGTGAAGTCTCCAGCTGCTTAACAATTCGGTCGGTTCGGTTTTAACCGAACGGTTTTTTAATTTATAAAAAGACCGACCGTCGTGTAATTTTTAGGTGAAACAAATAATCGATTGGTCGGTTTTCTTTATAAAAAATATATAGAACCGCCCAAATGGTCGGTTCGGCCGGGCGGTTCGGTTATTTCGGTCAATTTTCACAACCCTATGAATTACAATTGTCCCATCTTCTTATGTCCCCTGGGCCAAATTCTAAATTATCCCATCTTGAAATTGACTACTTTTATAGGGTGCGTTTCCGCTGTTAGAGGAATTTAGAGAAGAAGGAAAAGTATTCTAATTTTCTCTCTTTTAAAAGAGTTTTTATATATATACCTTTTAAGGTTTGTAGGATTTATAAATAGTCTCCCGAAGTTTAAGTATTTATAAATAGGCCCATGTCTTTTTTTTTAATGCCTTTCATGTCTCCAAAATCAATATTTCTGACAAGAATGGATAGCGACTATGAGATTTATGTTGGTTTTTTATAAAAATGATAATTTTGCCCTTACATCTATTAAATAAAAATGAGTAGTATATTATTATTTACAAAAATATTATTATTTTATCTAAAGTTCCAATGATTTCTCTCAATAACTCTCTCATGGGGATGATCGGGGTGGGGACCTAGGTACAAGGGCCTAGGCTGAAGCCCCAAGTTTAAAATTATCACCCTTAAAAATAAACATATATATATATATATATTTTACATTTTCCCCTCCCCCCAATATTTCTTTTATATGGAGCCAAACACCACAACCCCCCCTCGTAAATTCTAAAAGATAATATATATATATATATTTTGCATTTGTCGGTTCCTCCAATATTTCTTTGACTCCCCCCTTACACATGAAGCAAGATTGTGTATTTTGAGACTTTCATTAATCCAACGATGGGTAATGTAAGGATTGGATAAATCATAACCGGTTATAAGTACATGTGTTGATTTTTGTCATGGCCAATTTGGATTAAATGAAATGAGCCATGCATTGATAAAAAAAAAAAAGAAAGAAAAAGAATTACGTAGGGTGATTCTTTCCCACTAAATGCAATTGTTAATCTTATTTGCTTTATAATATAAAACGTGAGTACATGCAAGCTTTTGAAATTATGCATATAGGGATAAAAGAGATGGACAAACATGTCATTTCACTCTTAAACCATATGGTAGTTGGAAGACTATTGATTATGGGGGCACAGAATGTATTAAAAAGAAAATGCAGGGGCCTATTTACAAATCCTACAAACTTTAAGGGGTATATACAAAAATCTCTTTTTAAAATCATTTAGTGCAATGCATTCTCCTCATGGTAAGGAAAAAATTGAATTCATTTTGTTTCAAAGAGAGGACTTAGATTTCCTATATAACTCTCTATTTTAGAAATGAAATTCTATAAAAAGCTGAATTCTCTAGCTGCACAAACCAATCTTTAACTAAGAAAAAACATGATCTTGTGCCAGCGAGCGGGGTTCATGAACTAATACAAAATGATATACCATTAAGCTCATGCAAGCTTCACTTTTCCTCGATCTGAACCACATTTACATTTTGCACTCTTACTGTGATGATAGTAATATTCACATGAAACACTATAAAGATATTGGATCAACCTAATTTGTTCGTAGCTAGGATTGCTTATATGATAATGAAAATACAAGGACTTCAATCAAATGATCATAAATTATGATGATACATTAATTCTAAGTTTCTAACTGGGTGATGTTCTTGGATTTACTTACACACATGGGCATGGGCTGAACCGCTGAAGTATTCACATTTCACCCTCTGAAGTCTGCCCTCAGAGGAGAAGAATAGTCTCCATCTTGTTAGAATGCCATGTGGCTATGAATGGGTGCTTGAAAAACACACAAGTGCCGGTGGCCCCACCTCCAGATGATGGAGATGTGCACGTGACTTGGGACCCGGCAGGGACGTCGATTTGCAATTTGGACGGTCCAAATTGCGTACCTCCACGTGACCTATCGCGGTCTCCTCATGAAACAAAACAACAAAACCACGCCTAGCAAGTTGCAAATCGCAGCAGATTTTTTAAAACAAAGACGGTGAAAGATTTTCCAGCGGTTTTGCAGAAGCGTCCCTGATAGTCGTTCGGCTTCGCTCGTAGGGTGTGCGTCTTCCATAACGTGGTCATTATACATCCGTGTGAGAATGAGATGCATGTATCATATGATCTCCCATTCTAACTCAATTCAGCGCCACATCTAGGGACTATTTGGAAAGTATAATTTAATTGCTCTAAAAAAATCTCTAATTTTTAAATTCTAATTATATTATATAATGAAAGAGACTGATTTGGATTTGAAATCAGCTCCAATTAATTTTGACCATCCTACATAATTTTGACCAAATGACCATCACCAATTCTAACACACAATTCTCCTTTAATCTTATTTAATCTAATTCAATTCAATAATAATATCATTTATTGAATGACATTTATTGTTTCAATGATTGATAATGTGCTATTAGATCTATGATGTCCAAGGTAGACGCAATTATTGTGATGGAAAAAATCCTAAATCTTGAATCTATCCATTTTATTTTCTAACTTAAATAACTTTTTAGAAACATTAGTGGTGAGGATCTTATCAATATTATTAATGGAAATGTGAGTCAAGCAAACTAAAATCACCTGTCTTGAGACCTACTTGAGTTAAACTTGGAAATCCAAAACTACCATGAACCCAACCAATTAACTCACTATAAAACCCGCTTCTAATTGAAAAGTCTCATAGTTTAAGTTTCTAGTAAATTTCTTCTACTCATTAATATATTCAAAAATATCATATTTCAAGTTTTACTAAAATTCTAAATTTTTTGTATTAATTATTTATTTAGATTTTCAATTGTGTGATTTCTAAAATTTATCCTATTATTTTGTGTTTCATGATTAGGAAACAAGACATAGTATCCTTTTTATCGGTGATTATAAATTTAAGTGTGTAAATTTTTTATTTTTGAGAGATATTTTATTATTGATCTTCTATAATATAAATGTATGAAATCAAAATAATTTTTTCTTATTTCTATCGTAAAATAAAATGATATTCTTTTGTTGACTTCAATTGCCTGTGCTAAGCACGGGAGCATTTTGCTAGTTTACAATGAGAGTGTTTGGTAAAATTATAAAACGAAGTTCTTATTTCATGAGGTAATTGGAGCCCATACTTAGAAATTATGGCCACGGTAACCCCTGGCCCCAAATCCACGGGTGGGTCCTATGTAGTCATCCAATGAAGTGGCTCTTCTATTTTATTTTTTCACTTGAAAATGAGATAAGCAGGTCTTCTTTCCAGTCCATTCATTTTTTTAGTGAAATGGATATGCAACGACTTCGGTTTTCTTATATTTAAAGTAGGATAAACACTAGGTGAGCACCGCATGCTTAAATACGTAGTAGAAACCACCAGGTTATCCATCCGAGTAGACCATAAAATAGGAGCCCACTAATAGTCGTCGATCCCAAGTTTGATATCCATTTGAATGGACTAGACCATTAGATAAAAAATGTACTAATTTTGGATGGTGAAAACTTGTCAGCCGTTGATCAAGTGGCTAAAATAATGATTTGAGCCTCAGAGATCTTTCAATTCCCCTATCCCTAATTGAGCCCTAGGTGGGCCCACAAGAAATAGTGCTCACTTTGTCATGAGAAGTGGTACTCATGTGAGGAGGGACCCATTAAAATAAGAACCTCTACTCTTGATTTTTTATGAACAACAATCTATGCTCGCGAGAATATTAGTCAATAACATTAGTCAAGCTTTCTTTTTCATCCTCTGGACTAAATCTAGCCAACATTTTCTAATAGGACAAAAAATATTATCTTACTCTAATTAATTTATTATAGTAAATTTTGTGTTTGGCTCTAGTACTTGAAATAACTATACTCAAAATACCTATATATGCACCTGTTTGTCCCTAAATCAAGTAAAGTTATCACAAGATTTTTATCTCTAGCACCATCGTAGTTCAAATTTCAAGATTAATTAAAGTTAACCAAGGATAAACCACGGAAATTGACTTCAATGAAAGGATACTTTTCATCTTCTTCTAGCAGCTTTTACCGAAGATTCACTGGAAGTGGTAAAAAAGCCTTTTATTTAGCCATTCATCATTGAATTTGGTGGATCCATATTGCTATAAGAATATAGGTACTTTTAATCAGCCAAAGTAGAAAGTCCCCAACCTTCCAATCTAAAATATTGCCACAATAAACACCACGCCCATCCACCAAAAGGCCCATGATCAGATCAATCATCAAAGCGTGGCTTCCCTCATCATAATGAGATTAAGCAACGAACTCACCAGATTGAGGTGGTGATGCTCTTAAAAGGTGACTTCGAGTCATAATCTAAATGAACTGTTGAAGTGTATGTACTTTGGTTGTAGCCTTGTAAGGTAGCACCGTGTGGTTGGCGGGTCTGTTTCATTACCCATACATCTCCGGCTCTTTGCCTTCACTTGGTTTGTACGTAATTTTGTGAGATTACAAGTTTTGGATTCTCAAGGAAGAGTGAGTACTTATTGGGTGATTTTTATTCCTCTGAGGTGCCAACACCACTCAACTATTTTTATAAGTGTCATACCTCTAAATTAGATTTTCGAAAACTTTTTTAAATTTTGGAGCACGACTAGTGTTGGATCCACAGGATATGGCAATATTTTGCTCCACACCTGAATTTCCCGCAAGATCTCACATGAAAGGATGTATACAATTCTCATCGCATTCGCACCATATTTCAACGAAAGCACAAGTCATCAGTGGTATCAAGCAATATAGTATTTAAAAGCATTCAAGTAAGGTAATTAGGATGTCTTAACATGAGAGCATAAATAAGTCCATCAAAAGTAGAGAAATGCGGAAATGTAAAAGGTTCGACCATTAATCCAAACCATAACCACCAAGCTCTAACAACTATAACTAGCCAAAAACAGTAAATCTCCTTAATCTTAGAATCGAGAGAGATAAAAAATTCTCATGATTTCTTGGATTCATGGATCCAATCCGATTTGGTGAGATCTTTCACTTCCATCCCCCTCCCCAACGGATGCCTAAACGACGTCATACGAAGTTCACTCAACTAGATTATTAGGCGGTGTCTCAACCACTCTGCCTCAATGGTGGTAGCAATGTCCACTACAACGCCAAGGATAGGAGGTTAGACTAAGTAAGCAAGTATAATAATGTAGGCAGACAAGTAGATTGTAAAATATAGGCAGGAAAGCAAATCTCTAGGTATGATTGTACGTGCAATAAATAGATTGACATCTTTGGAATCATGTTAAGACAAGTCTAAATAAGCGTAAACTAGCAAAATAATGTGAGCTCGTAAGCGATCGAGATGAATGTCCTTCTCTATATATTATTTAGGGGCTTTTGGTCGGAGGTCCCTCATAATATAACTTTGTTGCTAACAATCCACAAAAAAAAGTCATGCAGTCAAAGGTCCCTTTCACACTTATGGGTACCTGAAAAGACTAATTTACCCCTCTCTAAATTGTCGCCTTGCTGCAAAGACTCGGGTTTGAAAAGAAGCAGAGTCGAGGAGTGCGAGCCACGTGCCTATTGCTATCATGCGCTCCTGGAGAGATGTAACAGGGAGCGGGTGACATTTGGATCTTTGTAAACCACATGCGAGTAACAATTTATTTACATGTGAAGCGTTTGTAAGATGAGTGACCATGAGTTACACTCCGACAGGGAGTGGGTGATCGAGTCCACTACCGCCGACAGGATATCGATGGAGGAGGTCATTTTCTGGCGGAAGGAGGAGGAGGAGGAGAGCGTCAGAGGCATGGTATGGGGGTAGGGGAGGGTTTTAGAGTCAGAGGCGATGGGTTCCGTTGACTGTTGAAGTTGGAACAGAACATGACGACGAAGAAGAAGGAGGTTGGGTTTGGTGCGGGTTGGTTCTAACCTAACTAGCTACGAAAGCCCAGCCTATATCCTAGTCCTCGTATCAAATTTATCTGAGGACCTGGTTTTTAGTAGGTAGAATATGAAAAGAGATCTTCCACCTGGTTTTTCCGTTACCACCCATCTCTCTCTATGCAACTTCTCCTTTGTCTTCCTTTTCTTATTTTTCTTCTTCTAGTTTTGTGGGGTTGATTAAAACTGAGGGTTTTTTTCAAATTAATTCATCTTCTTCTTCATTGGTTATTATTAATTTGTGGTGGTGATGGAGGTGTGATTCATTGGGGTTTTGATTTGCAGCCGCTCCTACCATTGTTTGTCACTGTTCATTACCGGACATTAAATATTCCCATCGCCGGAGGTTGATTTTTGCAAATTTATCCAAGTTTTTGATAAATTTATCTTTGTTTTTGGCAAATATATCTGAGTTTCTAACAAATTTATCTGAGTTTTTGACAAATTTATCTGAGTTTTTGTGAAATTTATCTGAATTTTCGTCAAATTTATCTGAGTTCTGGACAAATTTATCTGAATTTTCGTCAAATTTATCTGAGTTCTGGACAAATTTATCTGAATTTTCGTCAAATCTATCTGACTGTTTTTTACTATTTATCTAAATTCTGAAATAAATTTGTCTTCTACTACCTGTAGCGCCATGTTCTCTCGTTCGTCTTCTTTTTCTTTTTCTCTCTGCAAATTGGATAGATCAAGAGCACAAGAAGAAGTAAGCAATAAGAAATGAGAAGAGGGAGGATGAGGATGAGGATGGATCTCAATCTCACCGGTAAAAGACAAAAAGAGTCGACATTAAGCCCAATAATCGAGGTTTGCTACAGTCAGTAAAAAAAAGATAAGCAACTTTAATCTGAATCTTCAACGTGTGTTATGAACCATTCTGCTATTAGGCTTCCACTCGCCATAAATTCGTGAGGCGATGGATCTAGTGATCGGTAAACTCAGATATTGGAATAATCTAAATGATGGACTGTGTTTTGCCGTGGTCCCGGGTTTGCCCTTTCTACATGTGGGCGTGCACAAGCATTACGTGTCATGACGTCGGCAGCGCTTGGCTGGACTGGTGACTGGTCCCTTCTCTCGCTACTCTTCCTACTTTATGCCTTGCGTCCGACGGCAAATAGTTACAAGGGTATTTTTGTCTTAAAAAATGAAAACATGTGTGCACAAGGACCTAAGGCTGGAAAAAGTCTAGCTGAATGGACCAAAGACCTTAAAAAGTTTTTCCTTGGACTGGAGGCTGGAAACATGGACTTGTAGGGACCTTTCGCTAATTTCTCCTCTTTTTTTTTGCACTAAAAGGGTATTGTGACCGAAGAAATCTCACACAAGTTAACAAAAAAACGAAAGGCCACACATATTGCAAGGAGTGGCGTGCCCATAGATCAATTCCTGTGTAGCAAGTGGAAAAATGGGGTTGCCAAACCAAGCAACCTTTAGGGCCTATTTCTTTACAGGAATTCTAGCGGTTGCGATTTTCGGTCCCTGATATTTCCAAATCTCTTGTTTCTTGTGAAGAATCTTTGAATTTCAGCACATAAAAAGTTCTAATTAGCGTTGGAGAATTCAGGAATTTCACCTTTATTGTATTTTGGTGGAATTCCTAAATGCTCAAGTCTAAAGAAGCATCTAGGAATTTCACCTTATCTGGGAATTCAGGAATTCGATCCACAGACAGAAATTACTGAAATTCTAGTAAAAAAAAATTGGTCCTTAGTTGTCCAAACACATGCTCAGTGTTAAAGTCTCCTTTGAGCTCAACACCTTCTATTAGAGCTCAAATCTTTTATGGCTCTCACACACATCATGTGTGAGCTAGATACTCTGTGTGTGTGTGTTTTTTTTTTTTTTGGCCTACTTGCCACGAGGTATACTACAAATCTAAAAATCTATGAAGTTTTAGGTATATATGTGATATCGAGGTGCCAACACCACTCAACCGTAAGTATCGTGTTGAAGCATTTAGATTTCTAAAAGATAGGCCCTTTATATTGAACATATGTCCAATCAAGGTCTAGAGAGAGGTGGAGAAATATCGATTGATCCTTCATCTGGTTCCAACGTGAACCTAATAAAGTAGATGTGACCATTTTGAGCACTTCGTACTTTAAAAAAATAGGGCTCGCAATGGAGTTGTCTTTGTTTTTTCTTTGACAGATGGTGTCGTAGTTTTTTGAGCTGGACTAATCCCTTTGGGCCTATAGGGGAGCCAGCTAAATCTCCCTTAGTCCCAAGGTAAGGGAGACATTAGCCGGATCCGTACTCTAATGCCTAAGGTTAGTGGTGTGCCATTGACTTGGACTGAAATGACAAAATGGTCCTTTTAGGGTCAGTCAAGTTTTTTTTTTTTAATGAATAAAAAACAGTGTCCCTAAGAGAGAAGACCCATTGAGAGAGAGTTGCACACGTCCAACCTTTGTACATGAACCGGATGTTGTACAAAGGAGCTGAAACCTCTCCATCAAGAACATCTAATAGGACATGCCTTCAACGTTATCAACCATATAATGGATGTTTAAAATAGGATGGTTGTTTAAAATATAATTTTTCTCTCTATCGATATGGACATAATATGGTATAATCTTTGTGGCCTAGACCTGTTTTTCAGACGCATGATATGTACGTATGATTATAGAAATAATGATTCCTTTATGACATGATTATAGGCACAGATAATATAAATCTTGCACGTATTATAAGTCTTGGCATTGGAAAAAGTCAACGGGTTGGGTGAGGGAATTAGGAGACCTCGGGTAATGTGAGTGAGCTATACCTTAATTGGTGAGGTAAGATAGCTCTTGGGTGATGAAAGGTGCTTTGGGTTTGAACCTTGGGCAGTGCGCAACTGGATAAGAACTCACGCCTCATACTACTGAGGTAAGAGGCCATTGTTAGGATGTATCTAGATTTGAAACCAGATAGGATACAATCCCAATCTATCCAAGATTAAAAAAGTGGGGCCAATATGAGTATATCAGTATCAATTAGTTTCAAACTACATATGTTAAACAAACAAGTAAAACTCTTGAAATGAAAATATAATTTAAGATCTATAGGCTCTCTCACACAACAAAATGATTCAAGCTTTGTAGACTCTTATTAAAGATACCTGAAGTTCGCACGGGACCTAAATCCTTGGATCAGATAGACAAGGGTCTGGATTTGGATATCGCATTCATTTGGCCGAGAACCTTTATTAGGACCAGCTGATCCCACATACAGATGATTGGGGTTATGGCAGTCTCATTTTTATTACAAATGATCAAGTGCAGCTAGGTGGGTCAATTAGGCCCTTAATTATTCATGATCGATTGTAATATGATAAGGTCTACTCAGAGACTGTATATAGCTAAAAAATTAGCTCCATTTGATGATCATGACCACTTATGTTAGACTTTTGGTCTGGCCCATTATCTCAAGTTTGGGCCCACTTGAGATCAAGAGCTGGGATAGTATCCAACTCGGCGTTTTGTCTCATTCCAGTCGGTAATGAGGGGAACCTGTTTACATGCATGATCTCATCCAAAACTACAACATCCAGAATAATCAAGTCCAACCATTCACTTTGCTTGTTTCTTATGATCCTAGAATCAAACTAAAATTTAAGCCATATGTACCCAAGAATAATATGGCTTTCCTATCCTAACTTTCACATGTTGTTTTTAGCTAATGGCCGAACCAACCATATGGATCGAGATGGTTGCAGCAGGCCCCATACGTTGCATTAGACTGAAATTGTAGTCCTCCCAATGGGACTTGATTATTTCTCCTTGACAGACTAGTTTCTCTTGGATTGTCATCTTCTCCATTACTCTGTCGGTAAGAGACTAATTCAGATTTTTATTTCTACAGGCTCTCACTTCATAACTTTTCCATTATTTGGTGATATCTTGATCTTGGTATCCCATTAAGTTTATGTATTATACATGGAAGTAAATGAAGGTGAGGGAGCTGGAACTTATCTCTATATTGTATTCACTTAATTGATTTTACAATGATTGTTGAGTGCTATGCAATATTTCAAATTCAGGTGGAAATACTGTTGAGATCGAGGGGTAACTCAATTGGTTGGCAACCCCGCCTATCACCTGGCTCCCCTCACTCCTCACATGTGTTATTTCCTCTATCCTCAGTGGCGGACTCAGAATTTTCGTTTGGGTGGGGCTAAACTTTGCTCAACTTTGTTAAGGCTTTTTTTACATTAACAATAGCAAAAGAGAAAATATATTGCATTTATAAATACACAAAATATTTAACCGCATTAATTAACATACATTTCTCTCACTAAAATGTCCTGGACTTACTTTAGTTGTGAAAATAACTTCTTATAGTTGGTCATGGGGTCATGAAAAAGAAGAGAAATTGTTACTTAAGTGTAACTCAAGCTATCCAAATATATGAACCTTGAACCTTGAGGCTGGATTTACATATGAACTGAATATTAAAGCATGCCCAAGGGTCATTCCGTCATCTTTGAATTTGTATATATTATTAGATTTGGTGATTTAGGGATTAGGATTTGGATTAGGATTTAGGAATTAAGGGTTCGGACTTAGATATAGAGTGATTAGGATTATACTACATCTAGGAAGGGAGGGAGAGAGACTAACTACTAGAGGACCGACGATGAGGAGCCAATCTTCCGGTGAAAGAAGCAGTTGAAAGAGAATGGTACGAAGACGGTCGCGTATTCTCGATGGAAGAAGATGTCGAAATAGAATATGGGTGTTTCCATTTCTATGCCATGTGGGGCGATCGCCAGGTTTAAGCATGGGGCGATGTGTGTTGGGCATGATTCGGCCCATTTAATCTCACGTAATCTCAATATTGACCTGGGGCCACCGCCCCAGGTCATTACTATGTCGGTCTGCCCCTGTCTATCCTTGCATGTGCCAATTCTCACTTCCTGCATGTGCGGGTTCTCTCTCCTCGCATGTGCAAGTTCTACTCCCCGCTCATGTGGATTCCTTCGCGTGTGCAAGTCTCTTGGGGTCCCAACCACTCCTAAGTGGGGGTGCCAAAAATAAAGTGGGAAGGCTATCACGATCTTTTGAATTTGAAAGGGTAGGTGGGTTTGAAAGTGCTAGATCTCGATCATCTAAACAACAAATGCGAACAAGAAGTTCAGATAAAAAGTATTATCTTCAATTTTTTTTATCAGATATCAATGGTTCTATTATGACAAAGATAATGGGTTTTTTTTTTTTTTTTTTTTTTTCCCATTGTGTTGGTGACATCGATCACTTGAACCCACAACCTTGTTGCAATAGTGAAAGAGACTCCTGTTGTATAGTTCCTTTCACGTTTTCTCATATTAAAGTCATCTTAAAATGTAAATGATCTATATTACATATATATTAGGAGAGGTCTTACATCAAAAAACTATATATTGGAAAACCACAGCGGTAGCGAGTGGGGTCTGTCGGTAGATGCCACTCCTAAAAAATATGGACGAGAAATAATAGTTTAAAGAAAAGGTCCCAAAGAGAGTAATTTATGTGAGCTTTATTGTTTCTATTGATTGAATTTAGTCCAATCATCAACATCAGGATTTATAGTAAAAGTTTCCATAAGTTACAAAAATTAATTGTAGCTGATGGCATAGGAATCAACATAATTGATCTTTTGACCTTTTCTTGTTTTATGATTTTCATTTCTCTCACCTCCGGTCCCAAGTATGATAAAGTAATATCCCCGGAAACCCTTTACAAAAATCTTAGAGGACTCCTAATCTTTTAAAAAAAGAAACCTTCTCACAGTGGTTATTACCAGGGATAGGCCTCCAAGCTAAGCTGTATTTCGATTCAGATCACACCTAACAAGGCCTAGGTGCTTTCAAACACCACGAAAACCAAAACATTATAAGCCAAGCAAATGATTTGCCAATGCATCCGACCATGTGTCATGTGTGGTTGTGAGCACGACTCACATTTGATTCTCTCACATGCTAACGTTGCAGTCTTACTCCCATGATGAACATGTGTTACATTTCCACTGGAAGTTGACATCGGTTCTGGTTGGGATCAAACTCTAAAAAGGATCATTAAAGAGGTGAATAAAAGGTGGTGCTTAAAAAAAGGGTCACTAGCCCTATTATTATCTAGTGTGGTGCTCACTTCCATACGATCGATTAAAGTCCATTGACTGTAGTATTATGTTTAACCATTCTCAGTAGATCCCTTTAATGAGGCATAAGAAGGATTATAACTTACTTACTTACCACATGATGTAAGCTATAATAACCCTAGCTGGTTGAAATTGCTGGAAAAGAAACAGACCCAACTTGCCATGTCTCATCAACCTAAAACAAACAAAACACCCAGCTACATATCCAAAAGAGAAACTAGCTAGCTAGTGCCATTTCTCGGAGACATATTTGACTTCACATGAGTGAACAAATCAATTCAGACCTGGTCCACCCAGCTGAAATATTATTCATATCACCCTCTCGCAAATTGGTGAGGAGAAGAGAGACCACAGAAATATATTCTACAGTGTATGTGGCAGATTCCCTCTGGTTCAATCCAATGCCATCCACAGAAGATTTCTACAAGATACAGATAATCTCCACCTGCAGCTGGAGACCAAATACAATTCCACCTTCTCTTCCATTGAATAAATAGTATTAATCCATTCTCCTCTCCTCCACTAGACTAATAGCACAATTGAAGTGGGACCCAACGGTAACCATCACAAATTGAATTAAAAAAATGTCTTTATAAGGCCGGTAGCGGCCCTACCTGCATCAAGTTTTAGTGAAATATCAATGCTCAAGGATGAGGTAATCACATCACTTAGAAAACGAAATGAAATGACAGGAAACTAAAGCAACAGAAGGGAGCGTCCCTTTCAACTTTTGCTTCTGGAATAAGCCCATCAACTCACTCAAAACCATGGTTCAAAATCGCGGTATCGGTCGCGGTATCGGTCGCGGTATCGGCCGAGATAAAAAAACGATATCATATTGATATCGGTTACGGTTATCAGTCCGTCGCAGTGTGAGTTTTTTTTTTTTTTTTTTTAAATATCCAAAAAATCCATAATATTATAAAATGCTGGAAAATAATATCCTTTTCCATTAGTAACAACTATATGTCAAAATATCGGTCCCCACAAGTTATAAGATCCTGTATCGCTCACTAATCATTAATTATTAAATATGTCAAGTTGTAATATATAATATATGTGTCCATTCTTATAATTTACAAACCTATTAATGTAGCCATATTTAAAAGGATAAATTAGCGAAAGGTCCCTATAAGTCCATGTTTCCAGCCTCCAGTCCAAGGAAAAACTTTTTAAAGTCTTTGGTCCATTCAACTAGACTTTTTCCAGCCTTAGGTCCCTGTGCACACATGTTTTCTTTTTTCAGGACCAAAATACCCTTGTAACTGACGAAGAATGGAATGAAATGGTCCCCAACTTGTAACGTTATTTCAGCAACGTGTCACGATAATGTAGCCTCAGATTTAGGTGATAACTCATTGACTGTTACTGATATGCCGTTGTAATTTACCGCAAATCTATTATTTTGAATTTCAAATGGCAGTCACGCTAGAAAACTTTTGATGGAGATTTTATTGTTAGTAGATTGCAGACGAGTCGGCTGTGTTGCAGATTATAGATCTACCGTTGTGGAAGCATGTTGATGTTTTGAATCGAATCAGATTGTAATTCATATGCAACGATTATTTCAAATCAGATTGTAATTCATGTGGGAAGATTGCGAGCAGATTTCAGAGATTACAGATTGAAGCAGTTCGTAGATTCACTGTGAATCAGATCTGAGTTTCTGTGCGTAAGAGATTGCAGATTCAACTTTAGACGGAGGTAGATCTGAGTTTCTGTGCGTAACAGATTGCATATTCAACTTTGGCCGGAGGTAAGGAAGGTTTTATATTCATAGCAGAGTGTATGCAAGTTTTCTTGTTTAAATTGTAGATTTATATTTCTGATTCTCATTTTTATTTTTATTTGAGAAGTTTTTTATTTTGTATAGGATTCTGATCTGTTGTTCAGATTTGTTATTTGATTTTGTTATTTGTTTTTTTTATTTATTATAGTTATATTTTTTATTAATTTTTTATTTGATTTGATTCGTATAGATAAAGCCTGATGTATCTAGATGTCAAATAAGTTACTTTGTTTCTCATTAAATTGTTTAATAGTTTGAAATTCTGTTCAAAGCTGCAATGTTGATGGAATCATGTAATCGAATAGTTGTGACTTTTTGAATCAAATGTATCCGTGTTTCTAATATACATATGCGATTTATAAAGTTAGTTCAGCTTCTTTATAAAATTATCTGAATTCTATAGAAATTATCTGAATTCTATATCGAATTTATCTGAGTTCTTTAGATTTTATCTGATTTCTGCATCAAAGTTATCTGAATTAGAATGAATAAATATAGATAACTTTTATATAAATGCATAAAACTTTGTTTAGAAATAAGATAATTTTGTTCAGAAATCAGATAAACGTTTACAGAATTCAGATAAATTTAGATAAATGTTTGTTTTTTGTTGTTTTTTTCTTATATTCTGCACAATTTCAAAGATTCTGATGACTTTTGATCTTCGTTGATTTTAGTAAATTCAAAGATGGCGCAGCCGGTAATGCTTCTTTGTAAGTATGGCATGTTTACTGCCATCATTCATTTTAGTCTGGGCATGAGATTTGATGATTTAATTCGTCAAGTTTGCAACAAATGGAAGATGTTGGCAGTAAACATGGTATGTCTGACTTACACATTGCCTGGCCATCAAAAGTGCTTGCTGGACAGCGACTCAGATTTGTTGAGCTTATCAATGTTGGCATCTTCAATGGGATTGGGAACAGTGGATGTTTTCATATCAGAAATGTAGGAATCAGATGATGATGATCAAGAGGAAAACGTTGATGATTTTGTTGAAGATGCCATTCAATTAGTGGGTTATGAGGGCACAGATATTGAGACAGATCTACTTCCGCAGTTCTGCACACACAATGAGAAGATTTTGTTGTCTTCAGCCTGGTCAAGTGGTATTAGAGAAGTGGGACAGAGGTTTGAAGGCGGTGTTGCAGAGTTTAGAAGTGTTCTGTGTAGATATTCAATGGAGGTTGGATTTGAGTTTGCATATGTGAAAAATGATAAAGTTAGGGTTACAGTTGAATGTTCTCGCAGTCGTTCGATGGGTTGAAAATGGCGTGATCATGCATCGATTGAGAAGTCATCTGGACATTTTTATATCAGGACATTAGATAATGAGCATACGTGTGGTGCAGCAGTCCGAACTTCGAAGAACAGCCGTATGAGATCTGAGACGGTTGCTGATTTAATGATTGATCATATTCGTGAGAGGCCACTCACTAGACCAATTGATGTTGTGCACCACTTTAAGGCGAATTATGGACTTACAATTACATACCATCATGCATGGTGGGGCGTGGAAAGGGCTAGAAAAAAGTTGTATGGTGATTCGTCGCTATCTTTTGACCATCTTCGTTGGTACATTAAGGTGACGGAGGATGTGAATCCAGGAAGCCTTTTGTTGCTAGATTATAACCAATCAACTATGTGCTTTAAGCGGCTGTTTGTTTCATTCTATGCTTCAATTTTTTGTTTTAATCATGTCCGTCCTTTGTTATTTTTGGATGGTACTTTTTTGAAAGGGAGATACAAGGGAAACTTGTTGGCAGCAACCGGGAAGAATGGAAATCAAGGTATGGCAGTTGCTTTCGATTTTTTTATTTCTGAGATTATTTTTATTAATGATTACCATTTATTGTTTTATATTTATTTTTTGGAGTATAAAACTTTATTTTTTTATGACACAGGTTTATTTCCCCTTGCTTTCACTGTGGTGGACTCAGAGACGGAGGACAATTGGAAGTGGTTTTTGCAGAATTTAAAGAAAGTTCTGGTTTCGGATCGCACTATTACTTTTATTTCCGATAGAAATCCAAGTCTGATAGAGGGTGTTTCAAGCGTTTTTCACTATGCTCATCATGCTTTTTGCCTACAATACTTGAAGGCAAATCTGAGAGACAAACTGTCAGGTGGATACACTAACAAATTTAGAGAGAGAATGGTTATGATGCTTCGGGAATGTGCATATGCCCCGACCATAGCTGCATTCCATACCAAGTTGCAGGCGTTGAGGCATCAAGGTGGTAGCAACGTAGACAGATTTCTTTCTGGATTGCTTCATGAAAGATGGAGCAATGCCTACTTTAAGGGTCAACGGTATGGTAAGATGTGTTCAAATGCAGCTGAATCTTTCAACTCCTGGATTAGAGAAGCTCGCCATCTTCCAATTACAAAGATGGTGGACACAATAAGGGTTCAAATAATGGAGCAGATGGCTACTAGGAAGGAAGTTTCCAGCAGATGGAAGTCAGTCATTTGCCCGGATATGGATAAGTGGTTGGATGCTTTGATCTAGCTAGGACGGACGTGGACTGTCAGGCGTTCCAGTGAAACTGTTTACGATGTTCACTCTTACCCGTCAGTGACTGTCGACATTTTTAATCATATATGTTCCTGTTATCAATGGCAGATTAATGGCTTTCCTTGTGCCCATGCTTGTACTGCGATTCAAAAGAGTGGAAAGGACCTGGATTTTTATGTGGATCATTATTTTCACACTGATTCATATAGGGCTTCATATGACGAGCAGATATTTCCAATTCCAACTGTCGGAATGCTGGAGGTAACAGTTGCTGGAGCTGTTATTCTCCCACCTCTGGTAAAACGCCCAACCGGCAGGCAAAAAAAAAAGAGGATATTGTCAAGAGGGGAGATGACACGGCAGATAAAATGTGGGGATTGTGGTCGGTTTGGCAGTCACAATAAGAAGTCTTGCAAGGAGCCTATTATTTGACAAATCTTTGAAATAGACTTTGACTTTAGTTTCTGTATAATATTAGTCAATTCTTTAGCATGTATATAAGATACGATATGAATTCTGATTAGTGAATAAATAGTCAAAATGACAGACATTTTACTACTGTTTATTGTGTTTTTTATCGTATAAGTAATCACTTATATAATTCTTTATCTCATTTAAAATGTGTTTTCAAAAATTGATAATAAAAATATATTATAAGTGAGATTAAATATGTATCAGAAGTCATATAAATTGCTTTATATCTCATATAAATTGATTTAAAATGTGTTTTCAAAAATTGATAATAAAAATATATTATAAGTGAGATTAAATATGTATCAGAAGTCATATAAATTGCTTTATATCTCATATAAATTGATTATGAAGTTATAGAATTTATTTCAGAATTCAGATAATTTCTTGTCAACTCAGATAATTTCTGTCAGAAGTCACCCAATTTGTTTCAGAACTCAGATAAATTTATCTAAAAAATAGATAAATTACATCTGGACTCAGATAATGTGTTTCAGAACTCAGATAAATTTATCTAAAAAATAGATAAATTGCATTTGGACTCAGATAATGTGTTTCAGAACTCAGATAAATTTATCTAAAAAACAGATAAATTGCATCTGGACTCAAATAATGTGTTTTAGAACTCAGATAAATTTATCTAAAAAACAGATAAATTGCATCTGGACTCAGATAATGTGTTTCAGAACTCAGATAATTTTATTAGAAACTAAGATAAATTATTTTTGAACTCAGATAATTTGTATCAGATCGTAGATAAATTTATGAAAAAACAAATAATATTCTGTAAAAATCATATAAATATGTCAAGAGAATCAGCCAAAACTATATCAGGACACATATTTTACAATTCATTCACAATTTAATTCATTCATCGATTCAGAACTTTTGACAATTAAATTGCCAAAGTTGTTTCTCTTACATTCATTGTTCAAAAGTATACATTCACAAGTATGTTGCCATGGTTCTTTTCATATTACAGAAAAATACATGAATTTGGCTTATGTTTACTGTGACATAACCCTGTTTCGAACCCTATGTCACTGTTCGAATTCATCATCAGCACCTTCTCTCCTTGCATGGAAGTTTTGAATTGACCAGCAGTGATGCATGTCATTGAGGAATTTGGTAACTATCTCTCTTCTCAGATCATCAATGATGTTCTGTTGCAGCTTCAAAGCAATTGGTTGTTTGTGAGTAATTTGCCTCATGATGTAGCAAACAATGACGCCGCAATCGACACTGCAAAAGAAGATGATGTTGGTACTTTAAAATGAATTGAATCAGTGTTTATGCAAAATGATACTTACGATCCCATTTTCTGCTGTGGGGCGTCTTCCACGCTTATCAATGGAGCTCCATATGGCTGAGTTTCTTCAATATTTACATAATTGTAGTTCTCCACATATTGTTTCTGCAGAAATAAAAGAAATTGATACAGTTAATGGGTGGGTGTTTATTGTTATGGGCAGTAGTCTGTATGTAATGATTATGTGAATGAGACATACCAGAATTCGTGCATCTTCAAAGTAATGATCGACTGTTTTAGCTAATCTCGGTCTTAAGGAATTGTAATGTAGCCAATCCCCCTCTTTCTGATCCAGCACCAACAGTGTCCAATGAAATGGTTTAGCATTTTTTCTTTTTCCATTTGAATTCATTGGAAAGTGCACGAATCTGTGGTTGGCAGTTCTGCTTGGGGAGATTTGTTTGTGTAAAATCTTTTCTCTCATTTCTGATGTGTTTGCTGTAACGAATTTTTGCATTAACTTTAGTTTAGTAACTCTTTATTATATTATAAAATAAAGTAAAATGTTACTTTATTAATTAAGATTCATTGTATTTTACCCAGCATAAACTTGATACGAAGATTGGTTTTTCTTGGGGCAGTAGGCCTTGCTGATTGCTTGTTGTGAGTTGTTGTTGGATTTCTTCCTGTTCTCTGTATAACAACTCAGCATATCCGTCAATAACCTGTTCAATTTGAAGCAGATAATGTTAGTTATATTAATTGAATATGACCATTGTTGTTATATTACAAAAATGAAGCAATAGTATGGATAGTTTATTTGTTTGGATGTTTACATTGCTAGAGAGTTCTGCTTTATTGAGGATTGCAATGATGTCCTCGTATGATACAGCAGATATGCCCTCACCTCCCCAAACTAGCGCCCTGCAAATGCAATTGTAAAAAGTGCTTAAGTTGTTGTCATTTTGATTAATTTTTTTTTACAACAAGAGCTGTATTGCTTAGTTGCATAGGACTGTTACTTACTCATTGCCTTCTGCTTCGTAGATTTATTTCAGCTTTTCGATGTCGGGCTCAGTCATTTGCTTAGTGACTGCATTTCTGGGGAGTCTGAAGGGTGCAGCTGTTTCAATCATTTTCCTTATTGCCCTCCTTTTTTTAATTCTTTTTATCATGGAGGATTGTTTCACCTCCTTAACTGGCTTGATTTGTGTGTCAGAGTAGTTGATCTGATTAATCATTCAGCGAAACAAATATAGATTAAATAAATTGGAATATATACAAGGTGAGATAAATTCAATGCAACATCAGATAAGATTGATGGAAAGTCAGTTAAATTCACAAAGAACAAAGATAAATTTGATGAGATATTTACAAGTTCAGTCAGAATTCAGATAAATTTGTTAGAGAGTCAGATAATTTGAAAGAGAGTCATATATTTTGCATACTAAAGGTCAGGTAAGATAGCATTTCAATCCAAAGAATAATCTTCTAAAAAAATATGAAAGTGTAAATAAATTACCTCATCAGCATTCTCTTCAATTTTCTGATCTGCTGCAGACCCCTCCGCTTCTTTCTGCGCCATTCTAGACCCTTTTTGTTCTGAAATTATTTTTTTTTTAGACTGGAAGATATCATCCAATGTCTTTCCAGCCCACTCCAATCCTTTCTCTGCATAATCAAGTGTCATTTCCTTTAACAGCTGCCGTAATTTCATGTTGTTCGATTCCAAATTTATTATTTTTTTCTTCAGTTCCTTCCCCTCATTTTCTGCCTTTGCAGCTCTTGAGGACTGTATATCTGACACACTCATAATATGTTTGAGCTGCTCTTTTAAGGAGTTTACCATTCTAGAAGTATCTTCTACAGTTTGATCAGTTTTGACGTCACATGTTTCAAGGGAATTCTTCTCCTTTGTCAACTGCTCAATCATCAATAGAGTAGTGTCTCTTTCTTTAAGCAAGCTTTCTATTCTTTTTTCCATTTCAAGCCTTTCCTTTTTCAAACTGTTGTTTTCTACTGATGTCCTTTCAAGTTCAATAGCCATCCTTTGAATCTGTTCTTGTAAATCTTTATTATCCTTGGTCAGTTGGTTGGCTAATGAAGTTGCCCTGTCACGCTCTTCAGTTAGTTTTTGTAGTTCATTGTTTTTGATTGATTGTGACGGGTTACTAGGAGAAGGCACAATGTCAGCAGCTTCTTGTTCCGTTCCAGATATTGTTTCGGATGTCACATTGGTTGCTGCGTTGGTGGCATTTCCAATTATGTCAGCTAAAATGTTGGCAACGACCAGGTCTGTCTCTAGAGCCATTTGGTCATAATCAGTCATCTCCACACTAAAGGAGACAAACTGGGTTGCCACACCAGCAGAAGTTGTTTCTTCACTGTTGTTTTGTTCTCTCTGCTCTTCCAATTCAGATATGACCAATGTCTCTATCATCATGTATGTATCAGACTGTTTGCCTTCATTCATTTTATTATCTGATTCCTTTTCTCCTTTTTCCTCTTGTTGTTGTTCTTCTTCATCTGGTTCCTCTTGCTCCTCTCCTTCATTCTCATTTTCTCATTCTGCTTCTTCTACTGGTACATGGACTTCTTTCTCGTTTTGATGTTCTTCATCTTCATGTCCTTCCTCTTGCTCCTCTCCTTCATTGCTTTCTTCTTCTTCTGCTACAACTACATGTTGTGATATATTTTTATTTTTTCCTTCTTCACCCTCTTCATTATCTTCTACTTTCTTTTTTTCTTGAATTTTTTATGTTTCTTTTACCTCTTCTTTTCCTTCTATCTGCATTAACCCCCTTCAACCCCACTGACACTGCCCAAGAAAGACAGGAATCGTGCGATTCAAGCAGCGTGCTCTCTGTGTGACACCAAGGACCTGCAGTTGGTAACAGTGTTAGATTAAACATGTCAGATTAAGATATTAGATAAATTTAGATAGTGAAAACCAAGATAACAAATAATTATCTATATAATAGAGTACCTCATTAACTTTTGGTATATGAAGGGGTTTTTTCCTAAGTGCCATACTCACAGCCCTTAGATTCCACTTTAGTATCATTGGGAAATGCAAAGACTCATTTGGGCTGACAATTGTTGTATGCTCACACAGCCAATACTGTTATAAAATTAAAAAAGTCATATGTTAATATGTCATTATTTCTAAACTTGAATTCAAATGTTTTTAGTATGGAGTTGTATATTGTACCGGTAATGTAATAAGGCAGCCAATGACTCTATCAGAACCACGGCTCCTACTGTGTACTGATTCCATTAAAAACTTTGATATTTCTTCTGCCCAGGCATAGTTCTTCATATCCATGTACTTTTCAACGTAGCCCACGTACGCCCACCCTATTGTGTTGCCGTGGGTTGAAAAAAAAAGAACCACAAGGATATACAGGCGTATTAGCCTGGCAACATCAGCAATGTCAATTTCTGTTGATCCACTCAATGCAAGATGTAGCTGTTCCTTAATGTTTGGCGCTGAAACCCTCGCAGGACCTTCGAATATCCTAGATATGAATTCAGATCATTTTCTCTTTGTATATTTCAAATCAAGTGGCCTTGATCCATTTGGTATGCCAAATATGTGTAATATGTCATTTGCAGTGAATGACACATAGGATTTTCCTATTTTGAACTGCCTCCTCTTGCTGTTGTATGTATCGAGGATCAACATAATGTCGTTGTCATACTTTCTGCAAACCTTTTCTGAGAATGTGCCATCCAGAATGCACTCAATTAGGCTCTAGAAAGGTGTCTTTTTCAATTCAGCTTTATGTAATTCTGAGATCAAATTCTTTATGCCATTAACTAGTCTGACGACTGACACCAAGTTAGATCTGAATTGGTAATGGCTTGTATCCTTCTCAACCTTCTTTTTCTTTTTCCCTTGTATGTTCTTCGATGAATTTTCCTCTTGCCTCTTTCTTTTGCTTATTTT
The DNA here is from genome assembly GCA_012931725.1 of Litsea cubeba. Taxonomy (NCBI): domain Eukaryota; kingdom Viridiplantae; phylum Streptophyta; class Magnoliopsida; order Laurales; family Lauraceae; genus Litsea; species Litsea cubeba. The sequence continues at coordinate 102,267,967 of CM022944.1, read as the reverse complement.
TCTTGCTGCATACAGTAAAATTACACAGATAGATATTATCTTTAATCTAAACAAGTGTATTCAAATTCAGAAGAATTACATTTACAGACAGTTACAGTTCATAGAAACTATGTTAAAGTACTAGTAAAACATTGAACTGTTCTACTGAATTCTGTTAAATATACTATGAACTGGTTAAAAAATGCAATTAATTCGTATATTTATTCTTTTAACACACAATGGCAATATTAAAATCATACACACATAAGTGAAAATAAAACAAATATAGAAATTATCTGAGTTCTTTATCAAATTTTTCTGAATTAGAATGAATAAATATAGATAACTTTTATATAAATTCAGATAAATTTGTTAAGAAATCAGATAAACTTGTTCGAAAATGAGATAAAATTATACAGAATTCAGATAACTTTGTGAATAACATGTGTCTATTTTACATTCCGCACACAGTTATAAATACATTACAATCCGAACCAATTCTCATTCGTAACTCAGTTGCATTCTAATTACGTAATATCAGATAAATTCAACATAAATTCATTTAAGGTAAATTCATCCAGAAGTTAGATAGATTCAGTTACATGAAAACAGTGAGACAAAATCTATTTGCTACTACGCGAGCAAAATTTATTAAAATAACTCTGATAAACTTACTTATATTTGGACTAGTAGGAGTGATTGTGTGACATTTTGGCTGAACATTTCAAAATTTTATAAAAGCATTGGAAAATATGTTTTTTGAACTGACAATCTCAATTAAAATCATATATACATAAGTTAAAACGAAAAAGATATATATATTATCTGAGTTCTGTATTGAAGTTATCTGATTTGTAATGAATAAAGGTAGATAAAATTATATAAATTTGTTCAGACTTCAAATAATTTTGTTCAAATATCAGATAATTTTTTTAATAAATTAGATAAAATTGTTAAGAACTAAGATAAATTTTTGAAAAACATGTGTGTATTTTACATTATGTAGGTAGGTATAAATACATTATAAATTCTACTAATTTTGATTCGAGACTCAGTTGCATTCCAATTACGGAATTTCAGATAAATCTAACATAAACCCAGTTAAGTTAAATACATTCAAAACTTAGATAGAATCAGTTACATGATATTTCTCAAAACAACTCAGATAAACTTATTTATAGTTGGACAAGTAGCAGTGATTGTGTTACATTTTGGTTAAACAATTCAAGATTTTATAAAAGCATTAGGAAAATATGTTTTTTAAACTCACAATCTCAATAAAAATCATATATATATATATAAGTGAAAACGTAAAAGATATAGATATAATGAGTTCTGAATCGAATTTATCTGAGTTCTAATGAATAAATGTAGATAAAATTATATAAATCTAGATAAACTTGATCAGAAATCAGATAATTTTGTTCAAATAACAGATAATTTTGTTCAGAACTTAGATAAAATTGTGAAGAAATCAGATGAATTTTTGTAGAGCATGTGTTTATCTTAAATTCTGCATGTAGATATAAATATATTATAATTCAACTAATTTTGATTCGAAACTTAGTTGCATTCCAATTACGGAATCTCAGATAAATTCAACATGAATTCAATTAAGATAAATACATCTAGAACTCAGATAGATCCAGTCAAATGATATTTCTGAAAAAAAATTGAGATAAACTTATTTATATTTGGACAAGTAGTAGTGATTGTGTGACATATGTTTAAACATATTAGAAATTTACAATAGTATTCTTCAAAACTTCATACAGTAAAAGAGATTGAGAGAATTTTTTTTTGAATTTCTTCTCCTTCTTTCTTCTGATGCTCTTGTTCTGCAAGAATGGCAGACTTCGTTCTTGCCATTTCCTGAATAGATTTTTGGATTTAGAAAAATAATGAGAGAAAATGAAGCAAAAACATCGCAAATGTGGTTGAAAAGAAACATAGGGTTTCGAAACATCGATGATTTCTCCGATTTGAAAAGGACGGAATAATAAACTTACAATAGAAATCGATTGTTTGTAGTTTCTTTTCTCTTTTTTGCAATCATGTTTGCACTGAAATCCGCGACGTCTGCAAGTAGGGTTTGATCTCTTCTTCTTTGGAGTTCTTCTCTCCGAGATGAAATCGTAGATGCAGAGTATAACAGACAATGAAACAGTTATTATATGAAAACTATTCAAAAATTTGATCTAAGTGCTTCTTCTTCGCTACATGAACCATCAATCGCCGAAAATCGCCTTCGTTTTCGTCGGTTTCTCGATTTGGAAGATGAGTCCAAGATTTGTATCCATATCGGGCGATGTCAGCGTCTGTTTTAAATTAATAAAGCTAGATTTTAGAAAGGGGGCAAATTAGTCTTTTCAGGTATGTAAAAGTGTGAGAGGGACCTTTGGCAACATGGTTTTTTTTTTTGTGGACTGTTAGCAACAAAGTGATGTTATGAGGGACCTCCGGCCAAAGCTCCCTATTTAAAATCCCAATGATTAAAATAACTATCACATCTTCTAATAGTTTTGTAAAAATTTTACTTGAATCATAGTCTGGCAACAATGGAATTGGCCATGCTACTTGATTTGAATCATTACTCTAGTTATCTTATAAATCGTTAATTCATTGGGCCTAACTCCTATTTGAGTAAGAAAAATTAAAGAACCACTCAAGAAGGTTCATTTATCTTTGAGTGGTTTAGATTTAAGATAATTGACTCTTTTAGTAAAGTGTACTTAAAAATTAATGAGGGTAGTTTAGAAATCTTGTAGTCTTCATAGTAGACCCACCTTCAAAAATCTAAACCACTCAAAATAGTTTCCCTTCTCTTGCATGGGCCCTCATCCAAATCTCATTTTATTAGGAGATTTGTTCTTATTAGATTGATTTTTTTTTCTAAATTGGTTGATTGATTAATCTAATGGTAGGAAAACTTTCAATTAGAGTGAAACTTTCTCAGGGCATGATAGAGGGAGGGAGAGTTATTTTGAACGGTTTGGGTTTTATGTAGGTGGGCTCCATTGTGGGACCCATAAGGTGCCATGATTTCAATGTTACATACTCATTAATTGATGGTGGTTAGAAAAGGAAAGAGACCCTAAAAAGGGCATTTACCCCTTTCCCCCCTTTCCCACGTCCTTTCATTTCGTCAATTGCCTGAAACAGAGGAGAGAAACAGGGAGGGAAACGAAGGAGGGAAAGGAAAGAGGAAAAGGGAAAGGGAAAAAGAAAAAGAAAGGAAAGAGAGGAGAGGAGGAGAAGAAGAGGAAGTGGAAGTGAGGAGAGGAGGGGAAGAAGGCGGAGCGATGGTCGGCTGGTGCAGTGGTACAGTGGTGCGGCCGGCCTGTAGAAGTGGAGGAGCCAAAGGGCGGGATGGAATCCAGGTGCTTTCTCTCCTTCTCATCCCCTCCTTCAATCACTGTTTTATTTTACTGCAACATGCAGTTTTTTTTTCCCATTTTAACTTGCATGAAGAAGGCTCGGGGATTAGGGAAGAAAACTAAGAACGAGTGAGAGACTAATTGACTGATATTTTGAGAATATCGGCCAATATATCGGTCTAGCCGATATTCTCAAAATATCGGCCGATATCACCCGATACATTGGGGATACTTTTGGGGACGGTACCGAAACCGATATCTCCAGCTGATATCGGATCGGTACCGGCCGATACTGATTCATATCAGCCGATACGAACTCGTATCGGCCGATTTTTTGAACCATGCTCACAACAACTAGCCTTTACCTCATCCATAACAACCCTAACCAGGCATCGACTGTTTAAATAATCAAAAATATCTTTAGGTGCCAAACACCTCAAGCTTCTCACCCCAGTTTCTCTTTTTTCTTTTTTCTTTTTTTCCTTTTTTCTCATTTCCATTTTTCACCAGAGAAAATTTCAAAAGAATCATGGTGAGCATCTTGCACATGCATGATTTCTCCAAAGGCCCCTAATTAGAGATGAAACAGCTTGCGTTGAGATTTTAGTTACTAGGTGATGATTGGGTATTCATTTCCCATCTTACCTGTAAAAATTAAGGTCCTGACCCTAATTGTGCATTTTATTCGATTAATTATCTTGTTAGCTAATTAAGAAGGATTAGTGGTTGAGTGAGTTCGTTTTAGTGTTAGGAAGGTGTTCACAAAGTTTCATACGAATTGGAGCGCATTTGGTCTTAGTTTTAGTGTGCAATTTAGGGAAAAATGAGAGGTTTCTTCCCAAAAACTCGATTTTCACCGATTTTGGGCTCGTTGAAAGATCTTCGCATTTTTCACACTTTCCATTCTTGACTTGTCATGATTGACACATGAAGACCGCCGTTTTCTATCATCTCGTTGAACCATAACTTAAAACGGCCTCTTTACAATTTTTTCAAATTTCCCACTTAAAACACAACCGATCCCTAATTCATCTCATTTCCTCCTCCTTGCATGCTACATCGCCTACCCCCATTTCTCTCTTCCTTCATCAAACAAGAGGCCAACTCAAGCTAGGATTTCTTATATTCAAGCCAAGAGGTCATCATCTTCTTCTTCCTTTGACTTCCTTTGCCCAATAGCTTTAATTTGGTGAGTTTTGACCCATGCCCTCCCACCCAATTCTATCTCCTTGAGTCTCTAGGATTGCATGTTAGCTTAGATCTTTTTCTTCCATTCTCTTTTATGGTCGTAGGAGTTGTCTTGAGAGGTTTGGAGCTTTTTGGAAGTGAATTTGGTGTTAGAGTGCTTGGAACTAGGAAAACTCTTCAATTTCATTTAACTAAGACCAAAGGCAAGTGAGTAACTTTTATAAATTCATGTGTATGTTCCACTTTGATGATTCATAGCTTTAACTTCCCTTAGCGACCAATTTTAAGCTCATTTTATATTGTTAGAATTAAATACACATGCTGGAAATAGGGTTTTAATGGAATAGACTCTAATGTGGTTGGGTGGGTGGCTAAATGAAGAGGAATATGCCTTATAAATGTGTATTATAAGTAAGAGTTGAAGATGGGAGGAGATTTCCCTAATTTTGAACTGAATCAGCTTCAAGAATTGGTTTCTAGGAGCTTGCAATGAGCTGTAACACTCTCATAGCTAGCTGTGACTCTACCGCTCTGTTTGGGAAGGGTGCAAAATGAGGGAGGAAAAAGTAGAGGGGGAAGATGTGAGGAATGCCCTAACTGAGGGTGTTTGGGAAGGGGGGAGGGAAATTGGGGGGAGGGGAATATGGGGGGAAAATTCGTGTGGGCTCCACTCAAAAATTTGCCCCTCAAAACTGAGGGGGAAATGTGAGGGAAAGAGAGAATTTGTTATAAATTTACTAAACTGCCCTCTACCCAACAAAAGAGATGATTTTTTATCTTTTTACAGAAGTAAGGGTAAATTGGTAATTTTCTCTCTACCTCACAAACAAACAAGACACTGCTCTTTCACTTTTCTTTCCCCTACTTTTTTACTATCCAAACAAGGGGAGGTAAAATTAATTTTTCCTTCCCTCTCCTTCCTTCATTTTCCTTCCCCCTCAAATTTCCCCTCCCCTCGCCTTTCCCAAACATGGTGTATAGGTTCATTTTCGGAAGGCAACCTGAGAGCTACCTAAAACTGGCCGACTGTCAGAATGAACAAAAGTTAGCTTACAGCTAGCCGCTGTGGTTAGCTACAGGCCACTGTAGACCAGTCTCACTGCTAGCTGTAACCTTCTAGAACTAAAATGCAAATTTGACTGACATGATTGACAGTTCATCCTGTAAGTTGACTTAAACCTAGTAGTTGACCACCCTACTTATGGGACCCTTGACCCTACCTAATGAAGATCAAATGGGGAATTAATATTGAGTGAGGGGTGTTGGAGATTGACGTACCCTTACGGATTGTCCAGGAAAGTGTACGGAGTCTGATATCGATGTGCAAAACCTTAAGTTATGGACATTCATTACCTTTAGGGCATGTTTGGTAATGGGAGTGGAATCCTCTATTCGGGGGAATCTTTGCATCCGCGGAATTAGACTTTCTTACTAGAGGATTTATGAGGGAGATGATTCATCGAATTCCACATTTGGCAAGCATAGAGGAATCAACGATGATTCCTTCAGATCCAAGTTTGGTAACGAAAGAGGAATCCTAAAAGAAAATCGATTATTTTCATCTCAAATTCATTCAACATCATCCAAAAAACATTCACATCCTCTAATACATCCTTCAAAACCCCATTTTGTACTCACGAAATAACTTAGGAGGGGTTTTTTTTTCTTGCAACCTGTTTAGATACCTGTAAAATCAAACATTATATAATCATTTCATACAAACTATCATATCTTCCACAATCTCGATAAATCAATTCAATCCATAAAGCACAAAATATTGACTTCCACAAAGCCTTACAAAATAAATTGGTACAAAATATTGACCAACCCTATAACAAATACAGAATATAAACATCATTACACTGCTGAGGCACAACATGTAGTTATAGAACATCACTCCTTGCTTTGACGGCTGCATGCCGTAGAAGACATCAAGGGAGGGACGGAACCAAACACGTTTTTGGAAATTGATTTTTTTACAGTCCGAGGGCTTTCAATGACTTTTCCCTGATCGGGGGGGGGGGGGGGGCGCTTCATGATGCTGATCAGGTGGTTGATAAGTCGGTGAGAAAAGCTTCTTCTTCTCCCACAACAGGAATTTAGCTGCTTTAATATTGTTTCTGATTTTATGACATTCTTCTTCAGCATCTCTCATCTACTCAGCCAGCTCTGCCCCTCTTTTTTCATCTGCTTCTTGAAGTCCTGAACAAAAATGTGATGGGTTAAAAATAACCCAAAATGTCAAAGGGTGCAAGTCACACAGTCACCATCTCTATTAGACTCTATAGCTCTTGCTCTTTCGGTGAAGTTCAAAGAACATATTCTCTCCCCCACATCGTCTTCACTAGGGCTAATGAAAACAAGCATTAAAACCTTTGAACCATCACTTAATGCAATGGAAGTAACAGGGGTTAACAAGTGCAAACTATAAAGTATGATATCACAATTGTATTTCAAATTCACTGAAATTCAATTGTTATAATGATGCCAGACTCGAAAAGCTTAAAGTATTATATCACAACACACAGAAAAATGAAGCAGAACTTGCAACAACGTTTTCAGCATTTAATGCATGCTTCATCATAACTACTACTCCAAGCTCATTTTTTATAAATGGTAACCCCAGTGAACACAAGAAAGACTCAAATTGCCTTTTAAGTTTTGAAGCATCTTCTCCAAGTCAACATTCCTAGAGTTTAAAATCTCTCTTTAGAGACTAGAGTGAATATGCACATTGGTTATATGGATGCCACAAAGGATTTGTCCTTGATGAACAAAGCTCTTTTCAAACTCCAAAGGACAAAATTGAATAACTCCACAATTTACAGAATTACAAGGACTTCTAATGATCTATACACACATTACTCACCATGATGCCTTTCCCATACTCCAAAGGGTTGGAATGCTGAACTCTTAAATATAAGATATAAGCCTATGACCACTTGCATTAAGGTGAGCCATGTGCCACATGTATTTATGTGAGTGCATGCATGCATCTAGTTGTGGCAATGGAAATGGATGTTCATAGGAGAGAAGACATACAACAACACTCCAAAAGAAATTCTGAGCATTGTCTAGCATGCTTCCTGCAATACATCTAACTAATAGTTCAAGATCACAAATCTAACACTCCCATTCTTCAAGAGAAGGGTGGGACGGTAGCGTAGCTTCTTATAGGAGTTCTCTGTTCCAATGTATGAGGACCTAAGCTCCACCCAGAGGAGCAAATCAACATAGAGAGAAGCAATAGAGTCTGAAATGGTGATTTAAGATAACGTAAAGGATTGTACTGATATGATGGCTGCAACTTCTATATTACAGTTATTGTGGTTCGGTCTTTGAGTTTATGATAAAGAAAATCAACTTAGAGAATAGTTTCACATCTTTATATGTGCTTTTAGCATGACTTTGATGGAATCTGCTAAATGATAACATGAAATTCTCATAGACACCTCTCGTTGTTTGTAGCAAGTGTGATGGCCTCCTAATCATTAAGTTGTCGAAGCTAAAGAGGATCGATCAGCTATATATATTTATATCGTTAAAATCGATCACAAAATGGCAGCCATGGTTCTCAAGAACTTTTGTAGAAAGCAAACAAGGAGAACAGAAATCATGAAAAATCACATAACATAAATCAAACTCATTCCCACAAAAGAAAAGAAGGAAGAAATAGGCGGAATGGAAAAAATTGAAAAAACAAAAAAAAACCCTAACCTGACTTACAGGGAATGAATCTCCCGGAAATAGAGGACAGGTGGAGTCACTACAGCAGGACGATGGGAAGATGGCCGAGCTCTACCGGTAATGCAGGTGGTTTGGAGTTTACCTTTGGGTCTCTATTCGTTGCTAAGAGAGGGAGATGAGTGATACTGCTATTGCGGCAGCACAGATTCCAGCCAAGTCCTGGCGCGTCGGAGCAGGTAGGATCACCTTCGGTTGTATTAGGTCTGGTTGCTTCCTCCCCTAGCAGTAGTAGGGGATGAGGTTGAAGACGAGAGAAGGAGTGATGGGTTCGAAATGGGGAAACCTCGGGGGAGTTGATTCGGCGCAGAAAATGGGCTTTTATGCTCTCCCTTAAAAACCATTGATCGATTTATGAGGTCCAATGGGGGGTGGTCGAACCGAGGACATCATCCGCGCTTTTGTCCATTTTGGATGTCTGCAATCCTCAATCCATGTTGCACCCAAACATGGGTTTTCCACGCTATCACAGAAAATCAGGATGGATTCCCATCCAAAGACTTTTGCCAAACATGCCCTTAGAAAACCCAAGGATGTATCCCAAGGATATCAAGGCTTCAGGGACTACACAGAATCAAATGATAGCGCACCCCGTACACATTTGACAATCGATGACCTAAGAACGGACTGTAATGACTCCTTGACTTACGAATCGATTATCCATCATTATTTACACTTCCTTGAGAACTCTTAACATGTTTTAAACAGATTCAACCTGGATTTTATTTGTACCAGTTGTGAGTTGAACCTAAGGACATAGAGCTTACTGAAGACCCCCTATTGTTATAGTTAAACTTGATGGTTATGTCTAGGCTAATGGCTTGGAAATGGAACGATAATGGATGAGGGCTACTCATTATGGATCTTGATCACTGGGACTTAACAGTATAACTAAATTTCAATAGCTCCTCAAGGTTTATGGTATTATGGATATGGAAAGCTAGCCCGACACAATTGTTTTATACTCTTGAGTTAGGCACCACTCAGTTGTGTTTGTCCAACCACAGTGGGATCCCCTTGGAGAGGGTTGCGTTCATTACCTTTTGCAGAAAAGGGATTGTGGGCAGGTGCCTTGAACCCCATTCACAGATGTGCAAGCAACTTAGCTCACTAGGCGTAGGATAGTGGCAGGCAACTTGGTTGTTGTTGGTATCCCCGGTAGGTGGCTTAGACACCATCAAAGGCGGACTTTAGGTATTGGTAGGCGGACATCGTTGGTACCCCTGAGACGGTATAAGGACACATCCCCAGATATTATTTTAAATAAGTTTGTCATTTAAATAATGAATTAGTAGAATTTAGTTACTTTGAATTAGGGCACGATCAGGGTTCAATTAGGGAAAAATTAGGGTGTATGGTTAGGGCACTATTTGGTAATTATGGGGACCTATTTGTAATTTTGAGAAAACAAGAGTGATTTTTTGTAATTTCAAACATATGCCAATGGATCTCATTTGATAGGAATTAATTAATTAAAAAACTTTAATGAAGCATGCGATGATGCGAGGCCTTTTGGTATCAAATAAATAAAAATAGAGAAGGATTGTTATACAACCAAGACTTTATATATATATGGGAATAATTCAGGTGGGAACTGTTCTCACCTTATATGTGAGAAGTCTCTTAACAGCCGTTGGATAGTTAAAGTGGATCCAACGGCTGCCACGTTTTAGACACCATTACAAAATTAAAAAGAAAAAGAAAAAAGAGAAATCTGACCTTCCTTCCTCGCTGGATCGGTTGAGAGAGGGTGCAGACGGCGATGCAGACTTCTTTGGGGATGATCTGTGAGTCCTCTTTGCTTCCCTTCAACAAAGGAATGGACTCAGCTTTTCCATATCTTCGGTGCCTCGATCGAGATAGAGAGGAAAGGATGGAAATGGGTTCGAATAGAAAAAATGAAAGGGGGAAGAGGAATAAACCCTAGAACAGCGCATGCCCCATATCTTCGGTGAGAGAAGAGTTTCGTTGTTCTGGAGGAGAGGAGAGGATACTAGCTTCTGGCCAACGACAAGCCCCAGATCTGAAATCATTAGAGGTCTCTCCGTCCAAGGGGAAACTCTCTTTTCGATCTGCAATATAGAGGAAAGATGAGGAGATGGAGATGGAGAGGAGAGGCTGCAACCGGAGAACCTGGAGAAGAGAGGAAACCGCTCTTATCGATTGGAATGGCTAAATGGGAAGACGAAAGGGGCTCTGGATTTTGGCTTGAACTGACGAAAGGGGGAAATGAAAAAAGTTTGGGCACCCAATGTGAAAATAATTCCGTTATATCTAAAATGTGGCAGCCGTTGGATCCACTTTAACGATCCAACGGCTGTTAAGAGACTTCTCACATATAAGTTGAGAACAGTTCCCACCTGAATAATTCCCTATATATTTCAGAGGTTAAAAAAGTAAAAGGGGCTGGTATGATGCAACGATCGATCAAGCCATGACATGTTCTCACGTGGAAGTCATAGCCCATTAGTATTATATTACAACTACACTTTAAACTTGTAAGAGAAGACTTTTATCTCATAAATACCCAAGTTATAATAGAAATACAATATAAAAGGTCTTGAAAAGGAGCACATGGCCGTACTCTTCCATTAAAAAACAACTTTCTCTCTCTGTTCCCTTTCTCTCTCTACACTTTCTCTCAACCATGTTTCTCCTAGGGCTGCACATGGGCTAAAACCAACTACCAAACCGAACCTATCCATTTTTTAATTAGCCAATCCGATCTGACCGATGGAAAGGGCTTAGACGGTCGGTTAAACTATTGATTTTTTATTCTTTTTTTAAATCATAAATTGAAAATCTCAAAATGATGAAGCCCCCATCCTTCGCATTTATGCCAATGTTTGGGGCAAATATAAAAATCCAAATAATAAAAAACATGCAAATTACATAATATACTGGTCGGTTCGGTTTAGGCGGGTTTAAACCGATAACCGACCGATCTAAGCATTTTTCACGAATTTCAAACCGTAGACCGAACCGATCTACTTTAAAATCTATTCAAACCACCCAGTTCGGTCTGGCTGGTTTAGCGGTGAAACCTTGTTTTCTGTGCTGCCCTACTTTCTACAGTCTCTTCCTCCAAGTACTAGCTTCTTCAAGTCACCACCTTACGCTTGTTTAGGGTTAGGGATTTGCAATTTGAAACACTAATTAGGGCTGAAACTTGGAAAAGAAAAATCCAAAAGACATAATTGATCAATCTAGGGTTCTCACGACGTGCGATATCTTTGACAAATTTGAAATCAAGGCAAGTAAACAGATTTGATCAATATCTGTTCTTACGTATTTGATTGTTTGATTTCGATCTTTCACTTATTAGAAACCCAAATTTCTAAGCCTAAACAACAAACTTGTGTTTGGATGTGTGAAAAAAGATTCATAGCCCTAGAATCCTAAAGGACATGACCAACAATCATTGAAGACATACAAAAAGTGGGGTCCCTTGGCTGTGGGATTCAAGTGTACCTCACATGTGGCCGAACATGGTCCAGCCACACATCATGGTTTGTTGGACCGAAATCCCTAGTATCTTATGGGTTTGGAGTCCTTTGTACATATATATGTCTTTAGGGTTTGCATTCTTTTAATGATTTAAGTTGTTTTATGATTTCCTTAAATGCTTATTTATGATTTTAGATTTGCTTATAGCAGTAGGTAATAGATTTTGGGAAATTTTCAATCATATATGCAGTAAATATTGTGGACATGCTTGGAGATTTGTGGACTAGCACTACTGTAATTTAGCTTTTTTGTGATGCCAAAAATCATCGTAGATAATATAAAAAGCGTCACGATAAGTAAGTACAATGCTAAAAGCTAAATCGCAAAGGAGTCGCAAATAATGGGGTTGCAGAAAGATTAGCTATACTAAAGAGTGCAGCGTAGCAATAAGAGAGAATATTTGCAACGGTTTAAAAGAGTCGCTAATACATATCATTTGGACATTTTCCAAGCGTCGCAGATAATGATTTATTTGCAACGGCAAAATTGCGTCGCGGATAATGATTTATTTGCAACGGCAAATTTGCTTCGCCAATGATTTTTATTTGCGATGAATCAAAAAAGTCGTTAATAAATCAATAATGGTGACGCTCTTATAAAGTTGCAAAAAATCTTTTTTGCAACGCTTCTGTGGTGCCGTCAATAATCTTTATCTTGTTACATTTGATTATTTGTGATACATTAAAAGCGGCGCAAATAATAATTTTTCAGAAAAAAAAATATTTTATAATATTTTCAAAAAAATATATATTTTTTCCTGTTATGATACCCTATTAATACAAATATAGTCTCATCATCCACTCACAATTCATCCATTCACAAATCTTTAACGCAAAGTCATCATTAGGTCATCACAATCATATATTTTTATGTAGCAATTGAGGTATGAAAATAACACTCCATCGATGTAAAAACATAAACTAAATTAATTCATTGAATTTGAGTGCAATGAAACAGTTGTCCACATCACAAATCCTTACTGAAGATACTGATAAAATTTTGTTAAACATAAATCTATATAATAGTTTGTCTCAATATAACATAGAAACAGTAACCGAAAGACGGTCTTCGATATGTATCATGGAGAGACAAGGAACAATTCTCACAATAAAATAAAACATCCTCAAATTGATCTGCGTCATCCAAACCGGTCCAAAAAATGTTGCTTGTTCTTATTTTCTCTTCATCTCTCATTTCGATCTATAATAAATAAAATAAGATAGATGTTAAAATCTATAAATAAAAAAGATAGAGACCATTGAGTTTGTTTGAAATTGAATTGTTGCACTCCTTTTTACATAAGTTGGACGTTGCACCCAGGCGATGGTTGCACTCTTTTTTTATGGCATACTAAATCAAACTAATATATGAGTTTTAATTGCACCAAATATTGAACAACTATAGAAGCAGGAATTCACTAAAGAAAAATATAGAAGCAGGAAGTGGGAACAAAAATAATAAATCCAAATCACAACTCTAAATCTATAAAAGTAGCAACAAAATCTAAACATAATCCAAAGCTAGATGTGTTTGGCAACGACATCCCATTGATAAGTGATTAACAGTAGTAACATGTACTCATGTTATCCTTTCCCTGGTCGACTAAAACAAGAACTTCAAGAATTGGTTTTGCTCCACAATTGATCTGTTGTGGAAATAATTATCCAGAACAATAGTTTTGTTCCCAATCTGCCTCTAAATCTGATGTCCTATGGAGGAGGCAAGCACTTTATGCTAAGTTTGAATGTACTGTTTAGTTCATCACTTCATAAAAACACGACTATATTTACCATTATAACTAGTCATATTAACATCACTATGGATGAGAAGCAAGTGAAATTGCCAACACTAGCTGTGGAAGTGATGAGATCATTTCTAAGTTCCATGTGAAGGAAAAACCAATTGAACAATGTGTCTTGCCCCATATAAGGTGATAAGGAAATATCAAAAAACGAAAAAGAAAGAAAACAACAATTAAAAATAGTGCACTCAGCTGTCGCTATTCTCACCTGCTAGCATAGATCATGTGATTTGATTCAAGCATTGGATAGTAGGAGTCAAAGCGGAATTGTAAGATTTACTAGTATTAAAGTGTAAAATGTGTGCATGTAAACCTTCAGGTAGAACCTAAGCAATGAAGTATTAAACACAGTGCACAGAAAGAATTGAAGTCAATTGGCAAATGACAAACATTTATTGAAGCAAGAAAAGTGTCATGGGTACATGTGATTGTATGATAAAAAACAAGGGACGTTAGAATTTAAGGCCATGTTTAGGCTGAAATACTATTTTCTGATTCTGTTTTATTTCATGGTTTGCTATCCAAAACAGATTTTAGTAGACAAGGCAAAAATTAGAGTTTTTGTGCTTATCAACCTATCTATGTGTCTTCTTCAGACGATGTATAAAAGCAATGTTTAAGTGTTTTACCATAGAGGAGTGCCCCTCTTTTGCGCCATTATCGTAGCCTCCATATTCTTTTGCTAGGATCTCATGTCATCCATCTGAGCCTCCATTTGTTGTTTCTGACCCGCCATCTAAACCGCCATCTGAGCCTCCATTTGATGTCTCTGAGCCTACATCCGCTATAACTGCTCATCCAACTCTTGAGCTTGTCTTTCAGCTGTCGTGACTCTCTTAGTAAGCTCTTCCACCCGCTGATTATTGTGAAGGCCTGTTGAAGAGGATGGAGGGGCCACCACGCCATGCCCAAGACCTCAGACATATCCGGGCCTTGTACCCAACACTCATTTGCATATCTCATCATATGTCAATGGGGTAGAATCCTCTTATGTGGGTTGTAGGGCTGTGAAAATTGACCGAAATAACCGAACCGCCCGGCCGAACCGACCATTTGGGCGGTTCTATATATATTTTTTAAAGAAAACCGACCAATCAGTTATTTCACCTAAAAATTACACGACGGTCGGTTTTTTATAAACTAAAAAACCGTTCGGTTAAAACCGAACCGACCGAATTGTTAAGCAGCTGGAGACTGCACTAACTTAATGACTTGAACTGTTGAGCATCTGTATTTTTTAAGTACTACTAGCTAGCTACTGGGCCTGTACTTATTGCTAATTGTTGTTGAGCCTGTTCACTACTAAAAAAATGGCTTGTTGTGTCCGTTTTAAAGTGACACAACAAGTCTGATGTGTCGGGTTTTTTAGATTGGCAAAGCGACATAAGTAGCGGTGACACAACAGATTTTAGTAAAACCGACGCAACAGAGTATGCTACTTGTGTCGGTTTGTAAGTATAAACTGACACAACAGATATACTACTTGTGTCGGTTTTTAGCATTTTATATCTACAAATTTGCTTTGGAAAAGCACAAACCGACACAAGAAATAGAACTGTTGTGTCGGTTCTTCTTTAAACTGCACAAAATTGGATCCCCTCTTGTGTCACTTTTAGTAGATCACCTGTTTCGAAAAAAGAATGTACATATATATATATAGAATAACAATTGACCTGTATAGAAGCATTGCCATCCACAACAATCTCAAAAACAATTTCATTTAACAATGTACATATATATATATGAGAACAACAATTGACCTGTATAGAAGCATTGCACATCCACAACAATCTCAAAAATAATTTCATTTCATTACTAAATAATTCCATTATCCAACTATCCAAAATATAACCTCAAACATTTACAAAACCCATGCACAAAATAAAACCTAATTAGCCTGCTAGTCTAACACCATGCTTGAAAATGATTTCACGTCTAGCTTTTATCCATTCATCTACAAAAGCCACAAAATGATTTCACGTCATAGCCGCGCGCGTTCTATTAAGTTCAATCTACAAAAAAAGACAAAACAAAACAAAACAAATAGTTAGGATTCAATATATCGTAAAACGATAAAATTCATTATATAGTACAAAATGCAAATACGCTACATGTTCACATGGCATAACCTCAAATATGTGTTTTTTTAGTCAGGGTAAGCAAAAAACAATTAAAACCAACAAAATCTAAAAAACACGTCATCCATTGATGAGTACAGGTGATCTATGAAGTTGAGTCAATACTGTTGGGACTAGTCATGAATGCACTCTACTACTTTTGGTACTATGAAGCCATTTATTTGGTGCTTTCTAGAAAGATGCAATAAAAATAATAATTGCTGGAATGGTAAAAGAATTATTGTTGATGGGCATTTTTTGTCTTCCCTAAAAGAAAGAAAAAAAAAATGACAAGATAACTGCTAATCAACCAAAACATAAGGTTAGCCAATCATTGAGCTGGGTCAGTTAAAAATGCAGCCATCTCAAGAAGTTTATGCATAACACCAGCACTGAGGTCCCCCACATGGACAAGCGTAACATGGAAATGGTCAGGCTGTGCCAGTCTTTGACTAGGCATGGTCCACTTATCATGCTTATATTCTGGCCCGAATCCAGTCCCAGCCCAAACAGCCCACCTAATCCAGGCTGGCCCAGACCGAGCCCCATTCTCACTTCCCAGACCCACTGCACCCAGTCCCACTTCCCAGCCCAACTGTGACTACCCAGGTCGTGCCACTGCACCTCACTACACTATGCAATACACCCTCACTACTAAAAAATATATATTTTATATCGGTTACAAAAACTGCCCTATATCGGTTTTTAATATAACCGATATAATATCTTCGGTCAAGGTTTTTTATATCGGTTAATAATTTTTTATATCGGTAAATTTTTTTTTATATCGATTACTACGTAACAGATATAATAATTGTTATATATAATATCGGTTAGCACAAAATATGATATTAATTATTATATTTTATATCGGTTATTATGAAACCGATATTATATAATTTTTCAAAACCGATATCACATGTATTTTTTTATATCGGTTCTTCTTAAATCACACTACTCGAATTTAAGGTACTCACTTCCTTCCCACTATTTTTTCCCCTCCCGCGCACTGCCCTCCCCTTTACCCTCCTCTCATTTCTTTCTTTCCTCCGCGTGAATCTCATCTCCTCTCATCTCCATCGTCTCTCAATCTCTCTCCGGACGATCTCTCTCCGCTCCTGGCAAAAAGCCCCAATTCCAACCCTACCCAGAAAGCCCATTGATCAATCAAAATAATAAATCGCCCAGCAGACCACCGTCGAGGCTATTGTGCCCTAATTCTCTTAGGGTTTTGAGGGAGTTCTTGAGATCCGACAGGTACCGGTGGTCGACGATGGAGTTCTCTTCAAGGTACTCGACGATGTCGTCGAGCCACTGGATTGCGAGGCCGGAGTTGGTGGCAAGGAAGGCGAGCGCCTCCTCTAGGCGGTGTAGGATGGATAAGTAGCCGGCGAGGTCAGAGCGTGGATCGGAAAGAAGAGAGGGCTCACGGTCGTGGATGGCGTCGAAGACCTTGAGGACGGGGCGGCTGGGCCGACGGTACGATCGATTTGGGAGGACGAGAATGCTGGGAAATTGAAGGGGGAAAACCGCTTTGGGAGCACAAAGTGGATGACAGCAATGGGGTCGTTTTTGGCATCTGTCTGACATTGAAAGGTTTGTTTCTTTGTTGAACAGGGGAATGATTCTGTTGTAAATGGGTCTTATATTAATTTTGGGTATTTGTTTTGTAGATTGAGTGTGAAGAAGAGTATTTGATGGGGGAGTTTGACATGAATCCGGACATCGACGAAAAACCTCCAATGTCTCTCAGGGATGCATTGGAAAAGGTGAAGCCATTCTTGATGGCATATGAGTGAATACAGAGTCAAGATGAGTAGGAGGTATGTGTGTTGGCATCTGCTAATTTTACTAGGTGTTGATTTATTTTTTCTTATCAGTTTCTAATAGTTATTGATTTTGGTCATACATATGATAGAGATATGCATGTTTGTAGGTGGGTGGTTTATGTTTGGTTGGGCAATATGCATTTTGTGCGTTGATGAAGTGATGTAGGCCATGGTTTAGTAGGTTTGGTGCTGTTTAGTAAGGTGCAATATTCATTTGGAGAAGAACCCCTTTCAATTTCCGCCTCTTCTATATTATTCATATACTGTTATTGCCTCTTCTAAACCATAAATGGCAAGAACAAGGTCTACAAAGATTTGGGTTTGTCTCTTTGTTTTCATGAGGTTCCAAGATTACAAGGTTCTAATATCTGATTTCTCTTGTTTCTATTAATTCTATGTTTTTTGTTGGATGCTATGTTGTAGTCTTTGCTGAAATAATTTTGGGGCACATTGTTTTTCAACTTTTCTATGTTGTTTCTATGAATTGCTCAAAGGTGATTGCATTGGATGAATCCCCTTCTCTCATGTCTGACATTGTGGTGCATCTCTGATCCAAGCTGTCAACCAAGTGCGGCCACAAACCTGTTTCTTATTACTCGTGGGATCTTTTTCTTTTCTTTTTGTTTTTTATTTTTGTCAATCAGATGAGCCAATTTTTTATTGTCAAATTAATGGTCAAGAAGGAAACACTAAAATGGTCCAGATAGAATGTGAAAGTGGTCAAATATAGAGGGCCTTTATCTTCAAAGTTTAGTGTATATTGCAACATTTTTTTTTATCATGAAGGGGCCTGTCAGCTAATGGTCAACTAAACTTTGGGTCCATAAGCAAGGTAAGAGTATATGAGATCCATAGGTTAAATGAGTTCTATTGTAAAAGAGAGAAGTCCATCCACATCTTCCTGAATGGTGATGTGAAGATTCTCTTTTGGCTACTAATTTAGTTCTGTAATGGATTGCTTTTATTCTTTTTTTTTTATGTTGGTTTTTGTTAGTTCATTGTTGTTGAATTGGGGGAAGTTTTTTTTTTCTTCATTCCTTTTGGTTTTAATTGATGTGCTGCTCTTGATTTTTTTATGAGGCGTTGTAATTTCATCTAGTGATTGTGCGTCCATTATTCATTCCTATTAGCTTAACAATGGAAAGTGCATTTTCATGAAAGCAAACTAGGTGTAGAGGTACCCTAAAGAAGGGGACTAGTTGTAACCTAGTTGTGTGATCAAAGGTTGTTTGGTTGTAAAAACTTATATAATTTATTATCAATCAATCTGTGGAAGGGTTGCCTTGCCTTCCTCAAGATTGTGTGGTTTAATGCTCAATTTTATGGATGCATTTTGCTGATGCATTTGTTGATATTGAGATGAGATGCAAAGTGAGGAGGGTAAATTTGCAATAAGCATCTATGAAATTGACCAAAATTTGATAGGGGATGCATGTTGAATTTGCAATAATTATGCATGTTTCGCCGAAATTTTGAATCGACCAAAATAATTCAGTTTGGTGGCCAAACCGAGACACCGTTTGAAACGAATTTCTCAACATTAATATCAGTGGAAAATGAAGGGTCTTCTTTTTCTTTTTTCTTTTTTGGAAATGGTAACTTGTATTATTCAGAAGCTTTATGGTATAAAAGAATTATACCAAGAAGCAGCAAGGGAAACCCAAAGGGTCTTCTTTGGAATAAAGGGAAAAAACTGCTTGGCACTCCATCTTTGTGGATCTAATTTGAAATTCTTTTACCTGTACTATATTAAGCTTTTATTCCACTTCGTATTCAACTTAATGGCATTCTTTGCATTTTCAGGGGCATATTGATTATTATACATGGACTTAATGAAAACGGGTAATGGTTTGTTCATTTACTTTTGTGCCTATGCCTTTTTACAGTTTGTTTTGTCATCTCTAGGACTTCAGTAGTGTGGATCTTGAGTCATTCTTTTTCATTAATAAAAGGAATTTATAACTGCTTCTGTCAGGCATTTTCGTTGTAAGTACATTTAGTATAGAACTATTTTAAATAGTTTCTTACGATTGAACTAAACTAACTTAGATGTTTAATTGTGTTTTCATGTTTCATGTATAGAAACAAAAATCCATAGAGATAGGCATTTTCGTTGATCATGAAGATAGGGCTGTCAAATGGCAATTGGCTCGTCAAAACAAAAACGGAGAATATTCAAATGATGCCACAAGGGAAGTAATAGGAAAAATTGTAATTTTTCATTTTTAGGTCGAGTATTCTTCCTAACTGCCATGCATCAAGGTATTTGTATATTAGTTGTATACATATGGCTCTGGATTCATTGGTGTCATGGTTATTGTAGGATGAGCTAAAAAACCAAATCAAGGAGGGGGTTGTAATGACTGAGGGGAGCCATGATAATGTTCTTACTATGGCTTTGGGTACCCCGGAGCACTGTTTTAGATGCACACAACTCATTTGTGGCTTGGCCTGAAAAATGGGTGATATTAGGTGATAAGGTAGAGTGTATATTCCAAGTCTTATATATTAGTTATGCTTAAGTTAAACTACCGTAATTAACTTTATCTTTGTTAGTGCATGATTATGGAGTACTAGATTCTGTTAGCTTTATGGTTAGTGTCTTTCAAAAGACATGATATTCTAGTAATAGAAACAATGCTAGTTTCTGTTTTTTTTTTTTTTTTTTTTTTTTTGCCCAATGTTGTTGAAAATGGGTGAAGATGGCGAATGGGTCATTTGGATGCAGGGGAAGGGAGAAAAGGTGATGGGTGTTGGATTTGAAGGTGATGAGAGTGAAGGTGTGACGTGTGAGAGAGTGTTACTGATTTTATTCATACAGAGAATCAAACTCATAAGATTGTTTAAATTTAATCTAAATTTGTTGTTACACACATGCACACACTTTCCTTTCATTTAATGTTCTGTAGCTTAGATGTATGATGTATCTTTTGACTTGTTGATGAATCTATATTTTCAAGAAAAAAAACTTTATACCCTTCTCATCATTCATATTTGCTTGATTATTCACTTACAAGCTGCTTTGTAGGCACCATTTGATGTGTGGCAATTATGAGTTTAGGTAGATTAGGCACCATTACGATCTGGTGATCAAAACCATCAATTTGGATCTTTAGTCATACTCTTTAAGAATAATTTACTCTTTCTTTTTGTAAAAAATGTGGTGAAGTAAAATTTTAATTTATGAGATTTTTGTAACTAAAAATATAATGCAGTATAATGTTGATCTCACTTTGGTGAGGGAATCTGTTTGCTTTGTGTAAATTTGATCTCACTTTGTTTTCCTGATTGAAAGTTATAACATGGAGTTTGAGATTCTTGTGAGTTGTTTGTATGTCCTCATCTCTTTTGTTTTCTGATCAAATGTTTGGGCTATGGGCTTTATTTTTTTTCTTAATCATTCTTTTGCTGCTCTTTCGAGTTGTATTGAAAATCAAATCATTTTTTTATCCTATATGATAGGAAGATGCATAAATTTGTTGAACAAGCCTTGGGTATAAATTAGAGAATCAGATTTTAAGAGTAAGCAAACTAAGAAGTAGAACTGTGACTCGAAAGTATTCTCTCAAGTTTATCCTAAACTCTATTTCCTTTATACTTGTAGCTGTGCTTTCTAATTCCACCTAATTTTGCAGCTCTTAATAAAATTGCTTAGGCCATTAAGTAAGAGAAAACTGAATCTGTGTATTTTTTTTTTTTTTTTTGAGAAAACTGAATCTGAGCAACATGTATTAGACCACTTTTCTTCATGATTTTGTTCATGTCATCCAATGTCTACAACAGACCACTTTTCTTGTTAGTTTGGCTATGCATTGACCATGCTCATTGATGACCATGGGGAGTGTAAGCTTGCTAACTTAAGGGCTATAGTTAGTTTTATTTTTTAATGTAAGTCACAGTTAGACCATGACTCCAAATTTCATGCAGTCACAGTTAGCTTTCTTCTTGCCTTGGATTGTCCTGTTGCTTAGTATCCTTTCTAGTTAATTTTAATCACCCACAATTGCAAGCTTCCTTTCCCCACTTTCTCTTTTGTTTTGTTTTGTTTCTTTTTTCTTTCTTTTCTTTTAACAAAATCTTGGGTGTTTTACACTCCCTTCATTCAGGTGTTAATTTGGTTTGTTTGATATTGCAGGATGATACCCAAATTCTCACTGCTTCTGGTGATCAAACTGTAAGTTGGAAATTTATTTTGTTTCTATTTCTTCCCATGTATCACTTTTTGAGTGAAATCTGGTTGTTTTAATATTTCCTGTATCTACTTACTGGTTGTGATTATTAATATGCCAGGTGAACTTGACGATTTTCTATAGATAAGGTTTCACATGGACAAGGTTAATTGTGTATTGCCATCCATTTTTTTTTTTTTGTACTTAAGTTGATTTGTAAAAGCTAGGTTTAATTGGAGGTGTCAGAAGAGCATAAGTTTACTTCATTGTATAGAATGTGCTATGATTGTGGTGTTTGTTGTGTTCTTTTATTTTCTATGAGATGGATATGATTCACTTATATAAGTAGC
Organism: Litsea cubeba; assembly: GCA_012931725.1. Classification (NCBI taxonomy): domain Eukaryota; kingdom Viridiplantae; phylum Streptophyta; class Magnoliopsida; order Laurales; family Lauraceae; genus Litsea; species Litsea cubeba. Next base: position 102,245,906 of record CM022944.1, on the reverse strand, counting down.
TGATGTAGTGGGCCATCACGTTCATGAATACTCCATATAAATCACATTCTTTTGTTTTCTACAGAGTTTATACTATAGACAAAATTTGATAGTATTTACAAATAATTAGAATTTGGTGTGGTGATGTTATATATGCAAGTTTTGGTTTCCGATCAGAATATGTAAAATTATATATATCTTGGAAGGGTTGATATTGATTTTCAGGTAATGACAGGGTTTAGGTTTTTGAAATGTCGAAAATACAAAGGAGACTCTGGCGAATTTTTATTTGATCTTGAGGCGTAGTTACAGTTACATTAGAAACTTTAATTTATACTATACTTGCATGTGTATATATGTACATAGAAATTAATTTGTTTATATATATACAAAGGTTTTTGTTGTTTAGATGTTAGTATTTTGAGGTATATTGCAGGTTTTTTGGTCGTGGTATAGCAGGTTCATTTGATATTAAAAAATAAATAAATTGTGAAATTATATCGGTTTTTAATAAAACCGATATAATAAATCATATGAAACCGATATAACAAACCAATTACATATTTTTTATATCGGTTATTCTTAATCAATTATATCGGTTATTATGAAACCGATATAAAAAAACCATATGAAACCGATATAATATATATTAATTATATCGGTTTGGCTATAAGTTATATCGGTTTGGCTATAAATTATATCGGTTCGGTTATAAGTTATATCGGTTTGGCTATAAGTTATATCGGTTTTATAATAATTTATGATATAAATACATATGAATATTACATCGCTTTAGGCTTAACCGATATGAAATATTACACTTATTATATCGGTTACATTTATCTTTTATATCGGGGGCAGTTATATCGGTTTGAAGCTCACTCAAAAACCGATATTATAGGTCTTTTATATCGGTTTTTAGCCGATATAAAATGCCTTTTTTTCTAGTAGTGCCTGCTCACCTACATCATCAAGAACGAAAACCCATTGGCTACACCCCATAGTTACAGCCATGTTTCCAACATAAAACATGAGAGCTCAACAAAAGAAGCTTGAATTGAAGAAGGATTTACGAACTGAAAACACAAATTTAGAACGTGAGCTACAGGAGAAGCACCTGATAGATCCATCAACAGTATCCAAACTGGATCCATCTGCACCATAACTAGGCTCTGTTTGTAGTAGAGAGTTGTCCAAGGGCAATGCTTTTGGTGCTTCATTCTCTACATAAGTGCATAGCGACAAATGTTATATAAGAATTAAGAAATATGGCAATCTGAGTGCATACATCCTACAGTGATCTCCTTCAAGGGGCTGCCACAAGGAACACTCACCTGCAATGCCAAATCTCAAGCTAGAAGAAGATCACATACATAGACATGTTTGAGGAACTAGAAAAAAGATCACATACATATATATTGCCTCTGGTGCTTATCTCTTCTCTTCCAACCTATCTCTTTGTTAAAATCAGCATTGTTTCATTGTCTGCTACTATTTTATTATCTTCCATTAGATATAAAACTAATGTAAGACAAGAATAACCGTAAATTGTATGTTCATTTTCTTTTGTTGAGTCATGGATGATGATTGGGTAGAAGAACATATGTTATAGATGAAAACATAAATTGAGCAACTTGTTCAGTGTCTTTAATGCACCAACTTTTCATTTCCTCAATATCTCTTGGTTCTGTAAATTGGAGGGTCCACCACAACTACATGGTACCTTCCAAGCTAAATGTTGGGGCACTGGAATTTGGGTTGGACTACCATGTGCATCTGCCACACTTCATACATAGAATATATATGAACATCAATCATGACCAACCAATTGTTGGCCACACATAGATTGGGATGCAGCTGAAAAAAAGCACAAAAAACAAATTCATCCTATCTAATGTGCACCTCCAACTTCCACTATGCTCCAAATGCATCTAATTCTGCTGATACATTCAAACCACTTGCCATTCATGGTGAATTCAAGCCCACCCAAATAATGATGTCTCAATTCATCATTCATACACTCAAATTTGAGCTATGTCCAATTTCGGCTTCTCTCCAAACACATCCAATTTGGCTGAAACATTCAAACCAACTGCAATTCATGCTCAACCCAAACAAACCCAGATCATGTTTTCTAAAAATCATTGTTCAGACACACCCACCCACAAAACTACCCAAAAACAAAAAAAAACAAAAAAACAGTAATTTCATCCCAAGTTTGAACTAGGTTTTAATCATCTGAAACAAAACTCAAAAATCCCACACGTAAAGAAAAATCAAAACAGAGGAATAGTGAAATAGAGAAAGGAAAAGGAGATTCATGCCTAAAAGAGTGAACTTTCCGCTGCCCTTCAACCAATAGAGATTGTCGCATATCTTCAATCCATCAGTCTTGAAGCCGAGATTCGCATATCTTCAAACCACAGGAATAGTGAAATAGAGAAGGCGACCAGAAAAGGGGTCAAACTCGTGCTGGCTTTGGAGAAGATGACCGGAAAAGGGGGCACCAGATTTCTTCAGTGGGATGGGTCTGCGCCTGGTAATAGAGATGGGTTTTTTTAGATCAACAGAGATGGTTTTTTTTTAGATCAACAGAGATGGAGATGGTGGGAGGTATCTGCGTCTGTTGATGGAGAGGTTGAGGTCTGCGTGAGTGGTGATGAAAGTGAGGGATGGAGATGATGCCCATGATTGAATGGAGGTGATGTGCGAGTGAGAGAGGGAGACGAGGGCCAGAGAGGGAGAAAGAGACGAGGACCAGAGAGGGAGAGAGAGGCAGGGATATTAAAGCGAGGGAGAGATTAGGGCACAACCCCATATTTGCTCAAAAATGAACCGCAAAGGCCGATCGCACCACCCCAAATTTTTTTGTATATTTTGTCGCGGATTATTTTCAAGGAATTCTGCGACGACATTTTTTTGTCGCAATTTTTTTTAATAAAATACAGTACAAATGATTTGCCGGCGAAAAAAACATGTCGCCAAATAAATAGTTTCGCCGAAAAAACTTTATCTCTTGATGGCACCAACTCCATTTTTTGGAGCCAAACTTTTCGTAGCAATATTTAGCGACAATTGAAAATTATCGTTGCTAAATAATTTGCATTTTCATTTTAAACGACGAGATGAATATTTCATCGTGAAAAACAACATTAAGTGACAAAATCTCAAAACGTCGCGGAATATTTGTCGCGAAAAATGATTTTTGTTGTGGTGGGGCCATGCCCAGCCTGTTAATTGAGGGAGAGAGGAAGAGACGGTGTCGATCTCCGCTACCGTATAGGTCGATTAGCAGAGAGAGTCAATAAGAGAGACGATGTCAATCTCCCCTACCATGCCCGTCGATTGGGGGAGAGTGAAGAGGAAAAGAGACGGAGGGGGGGTTGGGGTGCGCGAATGAAATGCTGGGCGGGTCTTTTGGTTTTTTTTTTTTTCATTTCACGTTTCTGATGGTTTTGGGCCGTCGGTAGTCTTATTCATCCGTCAAAAAATAAATGACAATCCATATCCGTCGGTATACCAAGCCCTTAGGTGTCGGGCTTTGTTGTTTTTGACGTAGTATTTGAGTTTATTTAATTTGGCGCGAAATTAATTTGTCACACTTGAAATTTTTCATTGCAGTGCGAAATTATGATGAATTTTGATGTGTCGGTCTAATGAAGTATATAAAACATCACACTCAAATTTTAACCCAACCGACACAACAGCTTGTGTTGTAGAGTCGGGTTTAATAGAACCGACACAATTCAAAACTCTGTTGTGTCTCTTTCCAATGAAGTGACACAACAAACCTGATCCTAATACAAATAGAACTCAAACTGACACAAAAAGTTTGTTGTGTCGGTTTTCCACATACCCGACACACCAAAAAATGACACAACAAGCCATTTTTTTAGTAGTGGTTTTATTTGTGTATAAGTTACTAAATTAGATTGGACACTTAACTTATTTAATGAAATTAAAGGCCCAATGGCCAATTAGACCAATACAAAACGAGGCTTGACCCATTCAAATTAGGACCCAGCCCAAAACCGAAAACCGACCGGAAACCGACCAAACCGAATGTTTGGTTTTCCCACTTGCACTAAATACAGTGGTCGGTTTTCGGTTATCTATATCCAAAAAGTCGAACATTTGGCCCGGGTGCAGAGGTGACTGAAAACCGACCAAGACCGACCACCGACAACCCTAGTGGGCTGCGACTGGAGTGTAATCATTTTCTCCTACAAAAGAGAAAAATTCACATAAATATTTAGACATGCATACAAAAAATGAAGAACACAAAAAATAAGTAATTATATGAAACTTTAAAAAAAAGTGTCCTTACATAGAGCAGCTGACACTAGGGAGTAGACAACCCTTCTCTAGACTATTGTATGTCTTATGCCACAATTTTATCGTACCGATTGGAGCATCACGCTGTATATATCCGAACACAATATTAAATTTTTAAAAAAAAGAATACTTATTAAAATATTAGAATTACTTATACCGTTTCATCAAGATATTTGACAAATGATTTTGAACATGCACAATGGTTCACTTTAAGTAGCTGTTAGCTTTTCAGAATTTTCTTTTTTTACTAACTTTCTGCATTCAAGTTAATGAATTAGAAACGCCGTCAAGATTTTCTAAAAAAAATCATTTCTATGTAACTAATGCAGTTAAAAAAAATAAAATTTCACCCGATAGTCTTCAAAACAAAACCTATTGAAGCACATCTCCCAATCTTCTTGTGACACACCCTCATAACGTTTATGGCATGCCACCTCGTGATTGCCAACCCTCTTATAATGGGCATGCAATATGTTCCTAGTTCTTGAATGTTGACGCTAAATAACTATTAACAGCTCTTTTCAACGTGGGTATTAAAGATCTATATCAAATTTCTCCTACAAAAAAAGATGCATTCATAATAAGTTGGTTACATATATTTTATGGGAAAGAGATTACTTAATTTTGCATCCAACTTGCAAATAACATAGTATGCAAAATAAAAGCAAAAAATAAAAATTTTGAAAACTTAATTACCAAAATGCGATTATAAAATATTTGCCTCTGATCATGGTTAACTACTAGCCAGGTGAAACACATAAGAGGGGCATACGTTTGACAAATTATACTAACTTCAATCTTAAATTCCTTAGCATTCTTGCCAACTGGTCTCGACAGCCCTTTGGGGATTTCAATCCTTAGCTTTTGACCTGTATTCTTAATGTGCGTGGTAAAGGATATGTTTTTTGACCTCCCACGTCCTCTTCTAGTGGAGGAGGAAGCTAAAAGGAAAAAAAGAAATCATTAATAAAAAAACGCATGACATTTAATAATTTTATAAAATATATAACTAATAGTATTGATCTTACCAACGCGACTCATGGAAGTATGAAGGTTTGACTAACCCTAGATTAACCTTCTATTTAAGCCTTAATACAAGCTAAGGTGCTTTCTCATATTAATATATGAATTCCAAACACAGGTAATAAAACTAATTAATTAACCTAAATCCAAATAAAAATCAATCGTCACAAAATACGAAGAGTCATAGAATTTTTACGTGGAAAACCCTACTCGGGAAAAAACCACGGGTGGTAGAGACCACCTAAAGCAAAGCACTATAAAACAAAGATTACAAGTGAACTCACTAGACCTTCAACGCAGTTGGAACTCAACCTAAAAGGACCGTGAAGAACTTGCCGACAACCCGCCGTTCACCTTCCACGTACTAGCTTGAAACCCACCTTGAATGCCCTTTCAAGGTGCTTGAGAACAGGAAAAAAGAATGTCTTCGGTGCAGTCTCCCTTGCAAGATTAGCCCACAAAAACTCTTAAGGAATAAAGCTCAAAGCTTATGAGAATAAGATAGTGGCTGCAAGGGGTCAATAAATAGCCCAAGGTTCGTGCACAAGTCTCTTAGAACCATAACAGGACTTTCAAAAGAAGTTACAAAGATTCAGCAAACAGAGTCCTGAACGGACTAAAATCCCCAGCTCACTATAGCGAGACTGTCTTCTGGATTCGCCAGGGATGTACCTCGCTATAGCGAGACTGTCTTCTGGCTGTGCTTCTGAAGAACAAGAAACATGTCCAGGAAAGTAACTTTAGCAGTCTTTAAAATACTTCAGAAGTCTTCATCACTTAAAATAATTACCAAAAGATGTCTTCCACTAACAAAGGGTTACTTCACAGTCCTTATCTAAAAGAAATAGAAAATACAACTCGATTAGGACTCGAGTTTTGTTCAAACTAAAAGAATTAGCCAATTAAAATTCTAACAAAGTACCTTATATATGTGACTCTGGCTCAACCGTCGAATCAAATATTGAAGCATCCCGTATATGTGCACTTGTTTGCCTATTTCTTGTTGTCATAACTATAAACAAAAGTACATAGAAATATTTCCAATGAAAATAGGTAAAGCTCATTTCAAGTAATTATTAATTAATTCAAAGGCAATAAAAACCACATGCGAATTGAACTTTATAAAAAGAGTGAAATACACTATTCACCCCTATATAATTAAGAACTAAAACTCAAGCTTCATTAAAAGAGCTGAATGAAGAAAAAAATTCATGTAGCTGCGTGCAATTGTTGGAACATAATGCTTTATTGTAGAAAGTAAAATGAAATAAAAACTAAAAACATGATCGTGGGACTTTTGGGGGATGGAAAGAGACATGTTGGATGAGCCCATCTATCAAGTTTGGGGTCAATCTCATGCCTTTAACCCCTTCATCTGTGACCCACAAAAATAACGACTTTACATTAAAGGAAAAAATATGACCCTCGATCCAACGGTCAAATCTATTCGGATATGTGAAAATTCAATGGATCTAGTGTACTTAAGGGGATCCCATGTGTGTGAATGGTCCGAATGTATCATAAAGTCAACCATACTATCTTGTCCCTCACCATTACGTGGTGAGGGATGGAGGGACAGGAATATTTCCACATATATTTTCATATATATATATACATATATATATATATATACATATATATATATATATATATAGGGTGGAGTCAGTTGGGGCCATCCAAACCCGACTCACGTACTCCAAAAACTTATCAAAACCACTGCCAAAACCTACCCCTAATAGGAGTGGAGAAGGCAGGTTATCCATTTATCCGGGGAAAATTACCATCTCAATAAAGAAGTGCAGTTTAGGCCCAAACAGGTCCACACCCAATTCCCAACTCCCGAAATAAGGTTATGTTATCCATTTATCCGGGAAAATTACCATCTCAATAAAGAAGTGCAGTTTAGGCCCAAACAGGTCCACACCCAATTCCCAACTCCCGAAATAAGGTTATGAGTTGTACATTTAATCAGGCTTGGGCCCGGCCTTTTAGCCTGAAAAGCTATATATGCTACGGTTGGTAGTAGACCTCTTTGGCACTTTTCCTACTTTGGGCCAGAGTTATTGACCCATCTGGCAATTGGCCGTGTCGTAGCTTTTTAAAACTCAAATGGTTGGTTTCTAAAACTCAAATGGTTTGGGTCCACAATGTTTCATATCTGTTTACGTTCACCTCTTGGTCAGGCTTACTCTTGGACTAGCAAACCTGCAAGAAATGTGACCGACTAGGTGCCTGCCCAACCCTGTGGCACGAACCTAATACATTGAAAAACTTAATGTTAACAATAAGCGAGGTAGCAACTGGTTGGCCTTGATTTAACCCCAACAGGCCCAGCCCATTTTGTTATTAAGCCTGAGGTTATCCTTTTAGCATGGAAGGTTATTCCAGCTCTCAACCTTGGCCACTTTCAAGAACGGCTCCTTACCCGAGTGGTAAGTAGCTTCAGTTCTTACCTGGCTATCTGGGGTTCGAACCCCAGGTACATCACCTCTTCGTGTGAGCTTTCATCCCACTTGTGTGGGCTTTCTTCCGCTTGTGCGGGCCTCCTTCCTACTTGAGTGGGCTACCTTTCCGTGTGTATGCAGGCTCTCTTTTGATTTCCATCCCCCTTGGCTGGGGTAGCAAAGAAAAAAACCCAAGCCACTTTCAGGACCTTAGGAAGATATATGCTCCTATTTCTTTCCAGAGTTCTGTGATCCAAAATGATTTCAACCCGGTGAGATCTAATCCTTAGCCCAGACACATTTAGGGCCTGTTTGTTTATAAGTGGTTAAAAATAAAGAATCAATCGTGAATGTGAAGGTGTAGATGAGACCTTGTCTTTCCTAGGTATTGAATTATTAGGGTGACAGTTTCTTATTCATTTCTCATCTTCCTTTGATTCAATTTCCATTAGAAGAGAAGTTATTTGATGGTCATTTTTGGATATTAACCTTTGATTCTAAATTTTTAACTGCATATAGAAACATCATTGTAAATATTCAATTATATGAAACAAACAGGCCCCAAATAGTTTTAAAATGGATGAAATCTCAGCTTTGTCCTTTTCCAATCAGGTGGGCTCAGATCTGGGCTCTGGGGTCCATACTGAAAACAGACCTGGACTTGGTCACTTCAACTGTGATCTGGCCATTGGAACGTGCTAGGGGAAGCCATCTAGTCAATCTATTGCTCAAACCTAGTTTGGCACCCTACTTTTCAGATAGTGCGCCAGGAAACCAAACCTCAATAATTGTGGCCCAAATAACTTCCAAATAGTGAACAGGACATGACTCTCCTAACCTGACCAAAAACCAAATTCAGGTTGGACCTTTTTTTTTGGGATAACATGTTCGAGTTGTGTGGACTCAAGGTCTGGTCTGGTCCGGTCCGGTCCATTTGGCTCTTCTAGAATTTGGGATAGATCCCATTCAGATCAATTCATGATCAAGTGTGGCCATGGAATGAAGGTCGAGAAGTCGAAATGAACAGAGGCGGACCTACATGTAGGCCTAAACTAGAAGAACAACAATTTAACATGCCATATGATTGGCAACTTCCAATGGTCATATCGGACAATGTTGGTCTTTCAACCATTTTAAATGGCTTATGTACAGAACATAAGAGTCGGACCAGGTCCAAAGGAAGGGGTTGAAAGAATGACGAGTGTGTATAGTCGTAAGAAAAATTGAAGGATTAGAAAGGGATAAGTTCCTACTTGAATGCACTTACAAGTCCAAATGGGGGAAATGGTCAGCCGGAAAGTTACGGTGATTTGAAGGATGGCTCCAACTTTGTACCAGAGCTAGATGCTCGTTTCTTCTTGAGAGGGCAATCCGCATTCAATTTAAAATTACAAATACAGTACAGAGCTTATATCCGCAAAAACAATCATATTTAACTTATTAACCATCAATAAAAAGTTGTTCGTCGACATCCCCGCATGTCACCGGGCTGCCCAAGGATTGGCTCGGTGAGCAATATCTTCATGGTTGTGCGGAAGTATATACTATCAGTTAAAAACATGTAAATGTAAATGATCAAGAGGAACCGCTTGAAACAACATGTGATCAATAAAATAAATAAATAAATAAGACTCTTTATTTTATCATGCTGGAAGTAAATTCTACTTGATAAATAATATAACAATAGCTGTGACTTCTTCCCACATCCTTTTCATGACATTTAATGATATTTTTACCTTTTTTCTTTCTTTCTTTTGTATATGTTTTAGAGCTTTGATGAGTTTTAAGGAAAAAGTTAAGAGTACATTCAAACTTTAATCTCTCTCGAGTTTAGATTATTACCCAAAAGCTAATATATTAAGTTCATAAATATAATCTTGTACATTCATATTATTAAATTTCTGTCCTTATTTTTTTTAAGGTACAATTAAAAAGACAAAATAAGATATTAGATCGAGCCAATTGAGAAATTAAAGTAAAAATTATATAATTTTGGTATCTATACAAAAAAAAAAAGGAACTCTTTATTATAATGCACGGGGAGTAAATTTTACATGATAAATAATGTAGCAATACATGTGATTTCTTCCCCATCATCCATTTCATGATATTTATTTATTTTTTAGACATTTAATGATTTTTTTACTTTCCTTCTTCAATATAAGTTTCATAATTTTGTCGAGTTTCAAGAAAAAGAATTAACAGTACATTTGACTTCTTTATGAACTCAAGTTATATTATGCTTTTCGGTGTGGCTGGATAGTTAGTTTATCATCCAAAAGCTAATCTATTAAGTTTATACATTTATGTTGTTAAATTTTTCTTCTTATTTTCAAAGTACAATAAAAGATAAATTAAGATATTCGAGTCATTCTAGCCACGATAAAACGAAGATTATTTATGTTAAAGGCAGAAGAAAGTTTTCTTTTTTTAAGGAAGAAAGAAAAAGACCCCAATGTCAAATTGCAAAATAGGATAGCACTGGAATCAGAAATCATTTGTGGCTGAAATGGAGAGGCATCAAGATCAGACAGCGGGCAACTTTGTTAAGGAAGAGAAGAGTTAATATTGATTATTCTAATTAAGGCAACTTTGAGGGGATGAAGAGTCATATAATGAGGTCCACCTCTTTTGGTGTTCTATTATTTTAATATATATAATTTCTCCTAGTTTCTCATTCTTCTTGCTCCCTAAAATTTGTCTGCCTCGTCATTTCATGCAATAGCTTTGTGTTTCTTTGACTATAACACTTGTCTTTTCCTTCTATTCTAATCATTTTTTTTATTTACTTTAATTATTCTACATGTCACTTGTTAGTTCTTACCCCTATATCATTCCTAGGCTGGTCTCTTAAGCTCCCTAGAAACAGCTTCCTTCGCCACAACAGTTCATCAATTGCTTTTACATGTAAATGGCAATATTTATCAGTAAAAGGAGAATGCAATTGCAATCTAGTAACATAATTTGGTACATCATGTTGCTGCATTTTATCAGTTTCATTTTTTTTTAATATTATTTATTGTGTCGGTCTATACTTAAGAAGTATATCATTTTTAGGGAATGACTGTTTGGATCTCTCACACAAGTGCAGTTGCCTACATATGAATCTTGTGTGACAGGAAAAGAAATAAGAAAATCTTTTCCAAAGGCCGAAGGATCTCAAGTCACCCTTGAAATCATCCACTCTGACATTTGTGGACCAATGAACATAGCTAATAGACAAAAAAAATATTTTATTACTTTCATTGATGATTGTTCTCGTTATGGTCATATGTTTTTTATTTCCCACAAAAATGAGGCAATTGATTTTTTGAAAGTTTTTTGCAAAAGAAGTTCAAAATAAGTTTGATAAAAACGTTAAGACCCTTAGGACTGATCGTGGGGGAGCATACACTTCGGAGATTTTTAATTTTTTTTTTTACATGGGAAATGAAATTTCTCGTCAACTGACTATGGCCAACACCCCACAACAAAACGGAATTGCGGAAAGACGGAAGATGACCTTGTTAGACATGGTTAGATCAATGATGGCTCATGCAAATTTAGCTGTTTCTTTTTGGGGAGATGCGTTATTAACTGCAGCTTATATACTAAATAGAGTTCCTTCTAAATTTGTTCCAAAGACTTCATATGAGTTGTGGACTGGTAGAAAACCTTCATTTGGAGACCTACGACCGTGGGGTTCTTTAGGGTATGTCCTCATCCTGCATCCAAATAAATTGGAGCTTAAGACAATTTCAAGTATCTTTGTAAGATACTCTGAGTTGTTAAAAGGATACGTTCTAGTTCATGAGAATGCTAACGGCAGATTAACTGGAACAGAATCTCGTGACGTAGATTTCTTCGAATTTCAATATCCTGAAAAGAATAAGACAAGGGTGTCCATTGAACTATTTGAAATGGATGACTCCACCTATCAAGGGGAGCCAACACCAATTGCTAGTCTTAGTGGGATAGATCTTATGGACTTAGAGGCAAGTAAGAGTGATCATGATGCCCTTCGTTGTTCTTCTCGTGGATTGATTCCAAAAAAGTATTTTGAAATTGATGGGACTACTTATTCATACATTTCAACGGATGAGGATGAACCGCGCTCTTATCAAGAAGCAATGGAATCGGTAAACTCGAAGGAATGGATGCTCGCAATGAATGATGAGATCAGCTCTATGCGTAAGAACCATGTATGAGATCTTGTGGATCTTCCCAATGATAAGAAAGGCATTTGAAATAAATGGGTTTTAAAAATTAAGCGAAAAGCCGATGGTTCAATTGACAAATTTAAAGCTAGGCTTGTGACTAAAGGGTTCACATAGAAAGAAGGTCATCTAATCTATCTAATTATCATCACTAATCAATAAATCAACACATTAGGCACCCTAATCACCATTAATTATGTGCTAATCAAGATAAGAAAGGGTCGAGTTTTACATCTGGTATTTTAGAAAGGAGGACTTCCAATCCTCTTCCTCTTCTGAACCGATCTTGAATTCAAAAGAAATAAATAAATAATAAAGGAGTTCAGGCGTGAAGACATCATTAGTATCGATGGAGAGATGTATATATTCCGCAGTGTGAACGTGCAACTACTGGAGGAAAAGTAGACAATCGCTTACAGGATAAAGAGAGAGTGCAGAGATGGAAATCCAACGATAGAATGAGAAGAAGATGTAATCTAACAATGACTTTGCGAACATTTGGATGGAGAATACGTGAAATCCAGTGATGGTCGGAGAAGATGTGTCACGTCCCCAAAATAAGAATTGGGGAAAATCGTAAAAAATTAAATCAAATTCAAAATTATATATTTAATGCAACACAAGCTTCCAAAAGTGGACCCACATAAATCACAAACCGTGGTGAGTCCAAATAAAATTCCATTAAATGCAACGGAAGCTTCATTCAATTGGTATTCGATGATCGTAAATATGATCCAACACAAAAATCAAATAAACATTCATAGTTAAAGTTGCAGAATAAATTAAATAATTACTACATAAACTTTATCATTTATAAAAAGTTCATCTAAAGAATTGCTAAGATGATGTTCTCTCTAATGCAGGCTCAGACGGCTCTGAAACCGTCTCCAGCATCCCACTCGGGTTCGTCAGTTGGTTCAAGCGTTTAAAACGTTTGATCCTCCTCCGTCTCCTCGGTAAAGTAGGGCTCGGTACCTATGCACCAAATGTAGTAACGTAAATAGCAAGAACATTATCATAATTCAAAATTAAGATACAATATCAAATGAGTAAAAACAAGTGAGATTATAAGAAACAATGATAAAGATAAAGACAAGAAAGAACGTATGACATAAATCCAAAAGACACCAAATGGGGCAATATATAATTCACAAGGAGACAAGTGTCCCCGTTTTGGGTGGTCAATCCTACATAATCGGGAAAGCCCGTCTACAATGTTGGTGGTCATAAACCGATGTATAAACACATAACAGGATAACATGTTCACATTCAAAGCGAATTATAAGTGATCCGAACACATCGGTGATCAACCGTCCACATACGATCTGCAGTCATTCACAAATGACCCATATAAAGGAAACATATATGCATAATAGACCCGAATAATAATGCTCTGACACAAGAGTCCTAAGTCAAAGTAAAGTGCTGGCCATTTCACATTCCATATCATAATCAAATCGTTATACAAAATTTGCCAAGCCACTTTATAGTCCATAACACAATAGGGTATGCATCTAAATGAATACATAACATAAACCAACATATGCATGCAAATACAAAGGTTAAGACATATTGTAAATCAATCCTAAGGTTAAACGTATATTCATATACCCGTCATTAATACACAATAATAACGCTAGTAAGTTAAGGACGTTACATCTCTCGAAATTCATGGTGCATAGATCCAATGAAGGATTTTCCAATAGAGATGTATTGACCCTATCTCGCTAGAGTTCATTAAAATCATGATAGGTAATTGAATTTTACGTCCATAAGATATCGTATGCCCAAAGACGGTTATTATGTCAAGTCCAGGTAGATAATTTAAGGTTATTAGATCCATATGAAGTCTCATACATGATATTATAAATTCCCAAATTAATCAGAGCCAAAACAATGAAAAATAAACACAAATTGCCTAAGTACACTGAACGTTCGAACGTACGAGACCAACGTTCGAACGTTCAGGGTCTCGGGTTTTTGGCTCAAAAATGGGGGAAAAACAAACGTTCGAACGTTCATGAGGCACGTTCGAACGTTTGATGCCTCGGGTTTTTGCCTTTAGGGCGAGCAGACTTGAACATTCGAATGCACGAATGGAACGTTCGACGTCTCTGTCATTTGGCTCAGACGATTCTGAACTCACTCATTCGAACGTTCCAAAGCAACGTTCGAACGTTTGACGTTCAGAATGTTGTCCGAGTTCGTACAGTCACAGAAATTGGGGTTTTTCCCTTATTTATCCATTTTTCTCTCTTTTTCCAAGAGAGAGTACATCCCATTCAAATCCACACGAATCATAACCATTAGAAAGAGAATGGAACCCACATATCCATTACCCAAACATCCATTTATAAACTCCTAATCTATCATTATCATTTAGAAAATGGCAAATAAACAAACCTATATGCATTAGATAGGAATCAAGATCAATTAACGCATTCAATAACAAATTATAATAATGTTCTTGCCTTAGATCCGAAGTTGAAAAAATGTGCAGTAGGTTTCCTAACCAAAATCCAAATCGAGATTACCAGGGCGCTCGATCACAATCCTAACACCGATCTGAGATAAAAGATGGGATAGAAATGCTCAGATGAACAGATCTATGGTATTCCCACTCAAAACCTAACATTGGAAAGAATAAGAAGATAACCTAATAGTATAGATCTATTCTTAATGGTTTGAGGATAGTGTTACCTGTGATAAGAAAGTCGAACGAAGAATGATGGTATCTTCAGATCTTGATTCTGATGGCTGGATCCTAAAGTTGCAGAGGCTTGGGAAGTTGAAAGAGGAAGAAGACGAACAGGGAACGGGAGGAGTTACAGAGGAAAAGATAAAGACATGCGTTCGTAATAAGAGGGATTAGGTTAAGTAAGTATTGGGCTTAAGTCATTGGGTCGGGTCAAACTGCGGGTCAAGTCATCTACCCATTAACCAAACTCACCAATCTACGCATCTGATCTAACGTGTGCCCCACTTAATCTTAACCACTTAAATAACTAAAATACATTCAATTAAAATAACAATAATATTTAATTAAAATATATTAAATATATTAATAGTGGGACCGGGATCTTACAAGATGTGCGCATAAATGGGGTAATTTTCTTGGGATGTTAGTGGAAGAGGCCCAAAATGGGTCCTTTTCTTCTTTTTTTTTTTTTAGTTTTTTGTATATATCTATTTAAAGTTTGTAGGATTTGTAAACAGGCCTATGAGATTTTAATATTTATAAATAGGCCCCGGCCTTTTCTTTTCAATACCTTTCATGTCCCCAAAATCAATGTTGCTAACAGGAATGGGCAACCACTGTGAGACTTGTATTAGACTTTTATATAAATAATAGCTTTGCCCTTACATCTATCAAACAAAAATGAATATATTATTATTTTCAAAAATATAATTATTTTATCTCAAGTCCCAATAATTTCTCTTAATAACTCTATCATGCACATGACCAGGGATGGACCCAGATACAAGGGCCTCGGGACTGAAGCCCTCACTCATATCTAAGAAAAGTTTAAAATCCCCCATTGCCCAATGAATTCTAAAAATTAATATATATATATATATATTACATTTGTCCCTTCCCCCATTATTTCTTTTACGTAAAGCCAAAAACCACCCCCCTCGCAAATTCTAAAAATCAATATTTTTTTACATTTGCCCGTTCTCCTAATATCTCTTTTACACCCCCTACATATCAAGTATAATCATGTATTTTGAGACTTTTGATCAATCCAACGGTGGGTCATATATAGATTAGATAATTCATAACCAGTTATAAGTATATGTGTTCATTGTCTTCATGATCAATTTAGATTTAATGAAATGAGTCTTGTATTGGTAAAAAAAAAAGACTTTATGTAGGGGTTATTCTCTCCCTAAGTGCAATTGTTGATGTTACATGCTTTAAAAAAAATCGAGTCCAAGCTTTTGAACTTATGCATGTACGGATAAAAGAGAAGGACAAAAGTGTCATTTCACTCAAAACCTATGATGGTTGGAAGACTATTGATTTTGGGGACACGAAAGGTATTGAAATGAAAATACAGGGGCTTATTTGCAAATACTAAAACCTTAAAGGCCTATTTACAAATCCTACAAACCTTAGGGGGTATATACAAAAAGCTCTTTTTTTTTTTTTTTTGTTAAGTACTAGGGCAACTTAATAAGTGTCAAAACAGTGGTATATATAATGACTTAAACAGGTGTCTAAAACTGATGTTTTTTTTAACAATTATTTCCACATCATATGGTGTTGTTTTTCCTTTAACGAAAATTGAAAACTGTGGACCATAAACAAATTTTTTAAACTATTATTTTTAATGCATAGATGGTGTCGGATTTAAGCCCTTTTAACATTAGTCAATCCATATAGCCTTGTCGTCATCGGAAGTGGGGTATATTGTAGCTACAACATAGCTTCCCAAGCTGTTTGGATAAGAAAAATCTTGGAAGATATGCAGCAGTCTCATGCAAATGCAACAACAATTAATTGTAATAATTAGTCTACAATCACAATGAAAAAGAATCGGTGAATTATAGCCATATAAGACACATAGATACATCTTTTCATTCAGGATCTAGAGGCGAAAGGGAGAATTCAGATGGCTTATTGCAACACCAATGAGTAAGTGGCTGACAGTTTTTACAAAGCCACTGCCATTTGGAAAGTTTGTATATTTACAAAGTTATTGAGAGTAATAGATTTTTACATTATAATAGGGTGTGTTAAAAGTAATGCAAAAATAAAAAACATAATAAGTGGTCGTAAAATTCATAATAAGAGGTCATAGTTAGTGCGTGACCCTTTGTTTTCCCATGCATGTAATTGTATTTTTACATTGGGGGCAATTATCTCACTTTATTGGTTGGTTGTTACTAGAAGTAGTGGTCATTTAGAGCATTTTATGAATATGAAATACCCATTTACCTATGCGTAATAGTTTAGTAGGCATTTACAATATTTACTATAATTGTGTAGTGGGCATTTAGATAGTTTGCGAATCTTATCTATTTACATATATAGTGTGTAATTCTGGTCTAATTATAAGAAGAGTGTTGTAATGTATTTTGATATAGTAAATTATAAAATTTTGTTTTTATCCAATTGTCTTTGCGTTATGTGTGATTAGTCTTGAAAAATCATTTTCTCAAACTAACCGTTGAAAAAAAAAATAGAGAGCACCCATTAGCATTGTGTTCATCTTATCACTACTTGCAGAAGTTTTCAAGTCCAGATCCCCATTCATGTCTAGAACTCCATCATAGTTCTGGCCGTTCAGGATGAAAATATCATCCCCTTAAGTTAGATATCCTCAAATTTCACTTCAATATGAGTGGATCCAACTATCAGATTGAGTACAGAACTGATAACGTTATTAACACAATCTTACTTATTACTAATCACATGCCTCAATCACCCACATATTTATTATGTATGGTATGTTTAAAACCGAGAACCTGATCAGTGTACGTTCCTCACGCCACCGTATATTGTTGCAAGCAATAATTTTGGGACATCAAAAGGACTATCTTATTACATAGCCTGGTCCACATGCTAATCATTCATATTCCCAACATGCAACACAACAAAAAGTGAAGTACAAAAGAAAAGATATACTAGGCATAAAATAGGACTAGTTTATTACATATACTGATCCACATGCGCTAAAAAAGTATACTAGGAAATTATTATCGTTCATAGAGACCATACGAGGGATCTCTTAAAATAGCAGCAACAGGAGCACGCCCTTCCAATATAAATGTGGATAGCTTCACAGTTCATAGTTGTCACTCACTTTATGATCATCTTAGATAGGACTCTGTTTTTTATCCCTTTTGAGTTGTGACACCCTAGCCATCATCTTCACAATGGCCACCTCCCATATTGTGCCTGAGCAAGAGGAGCCTCTCTCCATCATAGAGAAAGGGTGGAAGACATTTCACCTCACTCAGTACCAGGGGTTCTGGATACCTCTCAAGTTTTTCACAGGGGTATTGGCATGTCGTGAACACTTTGAAGCTTGCAAAGATGACATAATACTCAACACCACACCTAAATCGGGCACGACATGGCTCAAAGCTCTCGCCTTCACCATTGTAAACCGTACTCGTCTCGACTTTCATAACCATCCTTTGCTCACAACGACCCCACAAAATCTTGTGCCCTACTTAGCTTTAGAGCTTTATGCCGACGGCAAGATTCCTGACCTTTCAAACCTCCCCTTCCCCCGCCTCTTCTCCTCGCATTTCCCATATGAACTGCTACCAACTTCAGTAATTGAATCCAACTGCCGCATCATTTATCTGTGCCGAGACCCTAAGGATACCTTTGTTTCTATGTGGTACTTCTTAAATACCTTAAGACCGGAGGATGAAGCACCCGTTCCAATAGAAGAGGCCTTTGAGTTGTTCAGTAGAGGCATCTCTCCCTGGGGCCCCTTTTGGGAGCATTTGTTGGGGCACTGGAAAGCCAGCATGGAGAGACCCGAAAGGGTGTTGTTTATCAAGTACGAGGAGCTTAAAGAAGATCCCATATTCCATTTGAGAAGGTTGGCTGACTTCTTAGGTTGCCCTTTCTCAGCAGAGGAGGAGAGAGAGGGGTTGGTAGAGAAGATAGAGAGGTTATGTAGCTTTGAGACTCTAAAGAGTTGGAGGTTAATCAGAGCGGAAGGACAAGGCTTGGGCGTCACAATACGGTATTTTTCAGGCGTGGTGTCGTTGGGGATTGGAAGAATCATTTAACGGTGGAGATGATGGAAAAACTAGATCAACTCAGCCAACAAAAATTGGAGGGCTTTGGTTTGACATTCAAAGATGTTAAGAAATAACGCAATGACTACGTTGAAGTTAGTGGGTAGTCAGTCTCTTTAGATAGAAACATACTGGGTTGTTTCTTGTAATGCGTGCAGTTGGTAATTTATTCCATCATAATATCTTTTGTCCATGTAATCTCTATCCTACAGATGTCTTGCAATCTTTGTGATACAAGGAAGAGACATTCCTTTTACCCAATCTAGAGGAGAGAACCTGCCATCTTTATCTTGTCAAAAGAATCATGAATCAGCTTCTGTGAGTATGCTTGCTATTGTTTTGTAGATATATGAATCTTCTACACCACCGTATGTGAAGATAAACCAGAAGAAAATGACGTCTTCCACGCCCACCATATTTTGTCGCGAAGCCAAAAGTCATTTCATTCAAAGCTTTGCTTGCACACCACAGATCAATCAATCGTTAAAAATATGATTTCCTCCTTGCTAAGAAGCAATTAATCCAAGAACAAAGGGCAAAACCATTTTTTGGTACAAATATTGTCAATGTTTTGGAATTATTGAGATTATATTGTGATGTCAATCTATATATAGTATTAATTGTTAGTTTAAGTTTCTCATTCTAATAGAAGGTCATCCAATCTTCACACTTCTATTTGTTCAATTAACTCAAATGAAATAATAAAATATCCACACCAAACAAAAAGGTAAATTCAACGAAATTACATATAAAATCAACTATATCAGGGATTTTAAGCACTTAAAAATAGATGATAAGAAAAAACATCTTTAGGGGATAGTAATCAAAAGAAAATACCATGGTGAGTAATGTAGCAATAGGTGTTTCCTATGAATGAAGGAGCATGGATCCGACTGAATCCGTCGATCTTCTGTCGGCCACATTCGAACAGAGCAAGAAACAGAGAACCTGAGCTCTGTCACGCCATACCATTGCTGGAGAAGAGAAGAGAGCACGCCGGATCTCTTTGCTTGCCTTCAGACAGTAGTCCCACTGCTGCTCGGAAGAAAGAGGGTTCGAGAATCGGACAAGAGGATTGCTATAGCATCGCCCTGCCGGATCTGGATCTGGATCTGTTGAGGGACGGAATTTGACGAAGCCTGTTTGTTGGTCGAAGGAAGTGTAAAGCCCTATTGCAGTGAGACAGAGAATTAAAGCAGTGCAATCGATTTTGTTGACCGAAAAGACGATCAGATCTAATCAGATCAGAAAAGAGGAGGCCGCTGTCGTTTCCTGCGTTTGTTGCAGAAACGAACAACGAGAGAGACAACAGGGTCGTCTATCACGTGTCGAGGCCGGACGACGCCGCCCATCCACTGCTGTCGTCGAATGGAGAAAGACAGGTGGGTGGAGCTTGGATTTGCTGAGTCTCTGTAGAATAAATAGGGAGTAGAAAATGGATTTCGGTTTTGCTGAACGAACAACACTGAAGGATTAAGGAGACGATCCTGGTTTTCCAGGCCAGGTCAACCAAGGTCAAGCTCGGGTCGGATTCGACCCGACCCACAGTTGAAGCCCAGCAACAGCATCCAGCTGCTGACGTCAGCACAGGTCAAAAGACAGGATTGACCGGATTGAACGTTCAGATTTGTTTTGAAAATTTCGGAGTCATCCGACCCAGAATCGCGCTCCCTTTTTTTTTTTTTCTCTAGCAAGTGTGCACTCGTGGCAACGAGATCTACAAGGTTAACAGAGGAGATTGGCAGGTTGACGGGCTAGGGGTTTCAGAAACCAAGTTGTTTCCGTTGAAAACTAAACTTAATTAATTGTTTTGAGGTTTCCAAGATTCATGTATGTGTGAAGAGTCATCTTGAATTGTGGAGGGTTACCTTGAGTTGTGAAGAGTCACCTTGAATGGTGAAGGGTCACCTTGTAAGGGCCACCTTGTACGGTAGAGTCCTATAAATACCTATGTAAGTCTAGTGTGTGTAATAAAGAAAAACGTGAATGAATGAATATTTTGTGTTTTAAGTCTCTTCATTGTTTCCTTCCTCTCTAGAAATCTCTTCTTATAGTCCAACAAACTGGTATCAGAGCTCTAGTTTCGTGATCCTAGAGATGGCCAATTCTAGTTTTCCATTTCATTTCCCTCGCCTTACAAAGGAGAATTATGAGAATTGGTGCATTCGTATGAAGGCTTTGCTTGGTTCCCAAGATGTGTGGGAGATCGTGGATAGAGGATATGACGAGCTTCGTGAGGAAGCTACGTTGACTCCCGTTCAAAGGGAGGCTCTGCAAAAGATGCGAAAGAAGGATCAATAAGCTCTCACTCTCATCCATCAATGTCTGGATGAAGCCATGTTCGAAAGAGTGGCTAATGCGACCACCGCCAAGCAAGCATGGGAGATCTTACAAAACTCCAATCAAGGGGCTGATAAAGTTAAGAAAGTGTGCCTTCAATTGTTATGAGGAGAATTTGAAGGTCTACGAATGCAAGAATCCGAGTCTATTTCGGATTTCTTTTCGAGGGTATTGGCCATTGTCAATCAAATGAAGCGGTATGGAGAAAGATTGGAGGAAGTCCGGATCATTGAGAAGATTCTTCGCTCGTTGCTTTCAAAGTTTGATCATGTCGTTGTAGCCATTGAGGAGTCCAAAGTTTTGGAGACTGTAACGGTTGATCAACTTATGGGTTCTCTACAAGCCCATGAAGAAAGAATCAACAAGAAGAAGAATGAGCCAATCGAGCAAGTTTTAGCTACCAAGTTCTCGTTGAAAGAGAAAGATGATAATCATGAGAAAAGCCAACGAGGAAGAGGACGTGGACAAGGTCGAGGAAGAGGAGGAAGAGAAAGAGGAGAAAGAGGCAACCAAAACTCCAACAATGATGAAACAGGTCAATCATCAAGAGGACGTGGTAGAGGAAACCGCTCAAGACAAGGTAAGTCCAAAGTTCGGTGTTACAATTACCAAAAGAATGGACACTATGCTCGAGAATGTTGGAGTGCGCCTAGTAATATTGAAGAGAAAGCCAACTATGTCGAGAACGAGGAAGAGGAGGCCACTATGTTGGTAGCCTACCAAGGAGATGAAAAAAGCAAAAAGGATGTGTGGTATCTTGACAATACGGCAAGCAATCACATGTGCGGAGATAAGTGCAAGTTTGTGGAGCTTGACGATTCCGTGACTGTTGACACCAAAAAATGTGTCACTTTGCTTCTTCGAAATCCAGAAAGCTACATAAAGTCGCAGCCTGCAATAATTAGGTAATGCTACTTCCAAAAATCAAATCTTGTCAGAATCAAATAAAAACTGCAAGATCCTTCAAGACAGCCAAAAGAGGAGTACACAAGAAGTTTCAGGCCATTTCAAAATCATTTGGCCTAGCTTCGCTTCTCCGGCAGCTGAAAAGGAGCTCCTGGCGCGAAAGCATCGGAGATACCGAATCTTCGATGAGAGCCGATGGATAGTCTCAAAATACATCCAAAAGGCTCTACGTCAAGTTCCGAGTCAAACCGACAACGTTTGACCCTACATCAACCCTCGAACAGCTAAATCAAGCCTCTCAGCGGCGAGAACCACCGAGTCCATCACTCATCAGATAGAGCACATGGACGGCTTCAAAATGCTTACAAAGGGCTACACGTCAAATTTCAGGTCATTTCGACAACATTTGACCAGACTTTGACGCTCGGAAGCCAAATCAGGCCTCTCGGCGACGAAGCTCACCGGGACCATGGTTTCCAAGACAGAGCCTATGGATCATCTTAAAATTACTCCAATAGGTTCTCTGTCAAATTTCAAGCCAATCGGACATCGGTTGACCGCACATCAAGCCGCGACATCTTCATCGCGATAAAAACAAGTCTACTAATGATAAAACCCCAAATGCTTCAAAACTCAAACAAAAGCCTATGGTTGGTCTTATTTATTGCTCAGGAGGCTTCACCCCAAATTTCAGGTCATTCCGACATCGTTTGACCCAGTTTCAGCTTCTGACAGAAAATCGGCAGCTCTGCGCAGCAAAGTCTTCGGCTTTCTCGGAAAATTAGAAACTTTGCAAACCAAAATGCAAGGATTCTCATCAGGTTTTCTATAGGGAAATCATGCCAATAAATGATCAAAAATGTCAAGAAAAATACAGAAGAAAAAAAGAATAAAAAAACATAAAAAACGGACACAAAACGGGACAAAAGGGGGGAAAACCCCCCCTGGGTCACAAACCCCTGCAACCCTGGAGCCCGGGATCGCTAGGAGGGCCCCGGAAGCCCCGTTTTTCGTCGTTTTTCGTGATTCGAAGCGTCCAACCCCTGGGATTTTCCAAAATTCATACTTTTGAGACACCAAATCCTTTGACATCCGTCAAAATCATGGGTCAGTCATCAAGAGTATCAAAATCAACA
Source organism: Litsea cubeba (assembly GCA_012931725.1). NCBI lineage: Eukaryota > Viridiplantae > Streptophyta > Magnoliopsida > Laurales > Lauraceae > Litsea > Litsea cubeba. The sequence goes on along the minus strand of CM022944.1, from coordinate 102,222,782 downwards.
TTGATGCCAACCGGTCAACCAAAAAAAGTGTGCTTTCTACCCGACCGATCGAGAAATCGACAGGACAGATGGCACCGACCTGCTGTTGGCAACCAATACCTGAAGTTACATGGTCATCCGATGTCGATCTACATGAAAATCCATCGATGATCATCGCCAGAAGAATCCCAAAGACGCGGCACGGCCCGCGACTCTTCAACTGCTCGGTGACCACTTAATGCGATTAATTGACTAGCTTTATTACAGTCATTAATCCATTTCTTTGGACGGCCCAATCAGAAGCAAGCAAACGGGAGTTACAAGTCAAGAGATTCATGACATTTAAAACATGAAACTCCTCCCATCATGGCGATTAAAGGCGATTAAATGCCCTCAATCTCCTCCGGCCAATCAGAAGCCAAGAAAAAGGAGTTACAAAATAAAGGAATTAAATCCTGTAACTCCTCCCATTATGCGGCTTAATGACAATAAAAGCCCATAAACCCTCCTAAATGGCTACCAAAAAGCCTATAAATAGAATAGCACTCCAAGAAGAAAGGACAGCACAAAACAGCACAAAAAACAGAACAGACTGCAGAAAATCCGGAAATTCAGACAGAAAAAGGCAATAGAAATCTAAGAGAAAGAAATAGAGAAAACTCTGCGGAAGTTCTACACCGACCACCGCTACAAGGTGACAAAAGTCCCTTGGGGGGTACCCCCCCAAGGTCCTTGCCTGCTCCTTCTGCCTCCAATGGCTTAGACGTGTCTTTTCAGCCCGTTTACTTAGTTTTTTATTGGACATAGGACCTCCTTTTGGTCTTTGTCCTCTAAAAACCTGAGGTTATAGCCAAGGCAAGCGAATCAAGAGCATTCTCTGTTCTCATCTGCATGGATGATGGCGAAGCCCACATATGGCTTGCGACCGTCAATCTGAACAAGTCCCCCACAATCTCCTGAGAAGTTAGATCCTCATTTTCTTGCTTTTCATTGTAGTTTGTATTTTTTCAAAAGAGACAAAAATCACAACTCTTGTCTTTCATTATTGATAAGAATTGTAAATCGGCTATAAACTCCAAAAATCGGCTATAAACGCCAAAATCGGCTATAAATGCCAAAAAATCGCCTTTCACGACAAATCAAGAAAATGTCTCTTTTTTTTTAAATATATGTGCAATGGAAAACTCGAAAGAAGTTGATTTCCGTTTTATTTGCGAAGGTTGATCTTCGGATCACCACTTGCAATTCCAAGTAAAATAGAAAATCTGGCACACCCACACAAAAAAATGTTGATGCACGCATCTGCCCCCCGGTTACGAAAGGGTCGGACCCAAACGAACTCCCACGTCCACCGACCTCGGTAGAACCGAGCGATAGAAGCACTGTCCATCAGTGACCGGGTTTGTCACTTTTGGAGACAACTCTAAAGTTCCAATTAGAGGAAAAGGTACGATTTTAATTCGTATGAAGAATGGTGGTCATCAATTTATGAGTGGTGTTTATTATGTTCCAAGTATGATGAGCAACATTTTGAGTTTGGGACAACTTTTGGAGAAGAACTATGAGGTTCATATGAAGAATCGTAGTCTCTTACTTCAAGATGACCATGAAAATGTGATCGTTAAGGTGCCCATGACAAAGAATAGAATGTTTTTACTTGATATCCAAACTGATGTTGCTAAATGTCTCAAAGCTTGTGTGAAAGATACTTCTTGGCTTTGGCCTTTAAGGCTTTGGCATATAAACTTTGGAGGCTTAAAGTTGTTGGCTCAAAAAGGGATGTTGATGGAATTGCCATTTATTGACCAACCGGATCAACTTTGTGGAGGGTGTCTTGTTGGCAAGCAATTTCGAAAGAGTTTTCCAAGAGAAACTACTTCAAGACCAAGTGGGCCACTTCAACTTGTTCATGCTGATGTTTGTGGACCGATCAAGCCATCTTCGTTTGGTAAAAATCGATATTTTCTACTCTTTATTGATGATTTTAGTAGAAAAACTTGGGTTTATTTCTTAAAATAAAAATCTGAAGTGTTTGGCATGTTCAAGAAATTTAAAGCGCTTGTAGAAAAACAAAGTGATCATTGTATTAAGTCCTTGAGAACTGATAGAGGTGGTGAGTTTACTTCAAACGAGTTCAATGAGTTTTGTGAAGCAAATGGCATCAAACGATTCTTGACTGTTCCAAGATCTCCTCAACAAAATGGCGTGGTTGAAAGAAAGAATAGGAGCATTCTCAATATGGCTCGAAGCATGTTGATGACAAAGAATATGCCAAAAGAATTTTGGGCAGAGGCGGTTGATTGTGTAGTTTATTTGTCTAACCGGTGTCCAACAAGAAGCCTATTGGACAAGACTCCTCAAGAAGCATGGAGTGGAAGAAAGCCAAGTGCATCCCATTTGCGAGTGTTTCGGAGCATTGGTTATGTGCATGTACCTGATCAAGAGAGATTGAAGCTTGAAGACAAAAGTAAAAAACACATCTTCATTGGGTATGATCAACGTTCTAAAAGCTACAAACTTTACAATCCAAGTGTTGGCAAGATCATTATTAGTAGAGATGTGGAGTTTGATGAAGAAAATGCATGGGATTGGAATATTGAAGACAAGGAGAGGTATGATTTCTTTCCATTTCTTGATAAAGAGGAGCAAAGAGAAGAAGTTCATCAAGAGCCCACAACACCTCCTCAATCACCAACCAATCCAAGCGCACCTTCTACATCTTCTTCAAGTGCATCATCTTTTTCAAGTGGAAGCTCTAGTGAAAAGCAACCAAGAATGAGAAGTCTTCAAGAGCTTTATGAGGTAACGGAGAATTTAAGTGAAGATCTAACTCTTTATTGTCACTTTGCTGATTGTGAACCTATAGTATTTGAAGAAGCGGTGAAGGATGAGAAGTGGAGAATTGCCATGGATGAAGAGATCAAGTCGATTGAGAAAAATGACACTTGGGAGTTGGCAACCATGTCGAAAGGTGAAAAGCCCATTGGTGTAAAGTGGGTTTTCAAGGAGAAGAAGAATGGTAAAGGAGAAGTGGAGAGACACAAGGCAAGATTAGTAGCCAAGGGCTATAGCCAACGTCCCGGAATCGACTATGGTGAAGTGTTTGTTGCACCCATTGCTCGGTTAGAGACCATCAGAATGATAATTTCACTTGCTGCTCAAAAGAAGTGGAAGATTTATCAAATGGATGTGAAGTCGGCTTTCTTGAATGGCATTCTTGAAGAAGAGGTTTATGTTGAACAACCTCTAGGCTATGTGATCAAAGGCCATGAAGACAAAGTGTTGAAGTTAAAGAAAGCTTTGTATGGTTTGAAGCAAGCACCACGAGCATGGAATAGTCGGATTGACAAGTATTTCCAAGAGAATGGATTTACCAAGTGCCCATATGAGTATGCTCTCTATGCCAAGTTATGTGAAAATGGAGATATTTTGCTTGTTTGCTTATATGTTGATGATTTGATTTTCACGGGTAATAATCCAAGATTGTTTAAAGAATTTAAGCAAGCAATGGCTAGGGAGTTTGAAATGACCGACCTTGGTATCATGTCTTATTATCTTGGTATTGAGATCAAACAAACGGATGATGGGATTTTCATCTCCCAAGAAAGATTTGCCAAGGGGATCCTAAAGAAGTTCAAAATGGAGGATTGTCAATCCGTGAGCACTCCAGTAGAATGTGGACTTAAATTGTCCAAAAATGAAGAAGGTAAGCAAGTAGACTCCACAGTTTTCAAGAGTCTAGTTGGCAGTTTAAGATACTTGACTTGCACAAGACCGGATATACTTTATGGAACTGGGCTTGTTAGTCGGTTTATGGAGACACCAACCACGACACACTTCAAAACGGCAAAACGGATTCTTCGGTATATCAAAGGTACAATTGGTTATGGTTTGCTTTATTCATTTTCTAATGAATTTAAGCTTGTGGGGTATAGTGATAGTAATTGGGTCGTAGATGTGGATGATCGAAAAAGTACTACCGATTTTGTTTTCTACATGGGGAATACGGCTTTCACTTGGAGTTCAAAGAAGCAACCAATTGTGACACTTTCTACATGTGAAGCCGAGTATGTTGCCCCTGCATCATGTGTTTGTCATGTAATTTGGTTGAGAAGATTATTGAGAGAGTTGCAAATGTCACAAAAGGAGGCTACGGAGATTTTTGTGGACAACAAATCAGCCATTGCTTTGGCTAAGAATCCAGTGTTCCATGATAGAAGTAAGCACATTGATACGAGGTATCATTTTCTTCGTGATTGTGTTGCGAAGAACGAGGTGGAGGTGAAGTATGTGAAGACCCATGATCAAGTTGTGGATATCTTTACGAAGCCACTTAAGTATGACACCTTTACCAAGTTGAGGATAATGCTTGGAGTTGCGAGGAATTAAGTTTAAGGGGGAGTGTTGAAAACTAAACTTAATTAATTGTTTTGAGGTTTCCAAGATTCATGTATGTGTGAAGAGTCATCTTGAATTGTGAAGGGTTACCTTGAGTTGTGAAGAGTCACCTTGAATTGTGAAGGGTCACCTTGTAAGGGTCACCTTATATGGTAGAGTCCTATAAATACCTATGTAAGTCTAGTGTGTATAATAGAGAAAAACGTGAATGAATGAATATTTTGTGTTTTAAGTCTCTTCATTGTTTCCTTCCTCTCTAGAAATCTCTTCCTATAGTCCAACAGTTTCACGATGACGGCAACAGATTCAAGCATCATGTGCCAATTTGAGTTGTTTGACGGAAGTAATGACTTCACGAGATGGCAAGAAGAGTCAAAGACTCCTTGACACGACGATGAATGAAAAATAAAAGAGGGAAAGGTTGATGAGTTTCATACGACTCAATCTCTCGGACGGGAAGTGTGTTACTTTATGTAATGGACAAAGAGACTGCTCCACGATTTTGGGTGTCGCTCAAAAGATCTGTGCCGAAGGGATCCGGAAGGAGCGGACCCACCAAATGCAAAAGAATCAGAATCGGAAAGCGATAGTTTGCTAGAAAGATTGGATTCGGATGACGAGGAATCACTTTTGGTCACCACAGGTATGGATCGAATTCATGGTATTTGGGTTCTGATTCTTCTGATCACATGTGTTCGAGTAAAGAGCAGCTTGATATGGTGGATCTGTTCTAATGGGAGACAATGCAAAATTGACGAGCATTGGGATAGGAATGGTAAAAATCCGAATGTTTGATGGGATTGTTCAGACCCTAACGAATGTGATGTATGTTTCGGGTGTGCAAAGAAATTTGGTTTCTTTGGGTGCCTTAGACTCAGGGGGGGGGGCGCTGTAACTGTACTAGAGCAAGTGGAGTTTCAAAGGTGGTAAGGGGAGCATTGGTCATCGAGAAGGGTGAGATAGTCAAAAATCTATATAGGTTGGTATAGGATGCAGTCCCAGGTGGAGCAGTGAAGGAGACGTCAAATAAAATTGGGAGGAAACACATTATTCAAATGCAGTTAGATGCGACGAAATCATAAGAAGATGGATTGATTGGGTCTTCAAAGATATCATCTAGCAGTAATTCAGGAAAATATGAATAGAGAATTATCTCGAAAAGGAAGGGCATTTGGGTTCTAATTTGTCACAAAGCGAAGGATAAAATATCATTGCAGGAAAAGGGACAAAAATAACATAGGGATGGAGACAAAGAGGGAAGGATTTACAAGACGCTGGTAAGATCCAAATTCAAGAATGTCTCTTTTGTCTTGATGAATGGAAGTGAAGGTTCACTATGTTGCAAGGATGCATGTAAAGTTGACAACGAATGGAAAGGGGTGTTCAGGTCGAAAGAAACAACTGCAGGAAAGGTAAGGTCTCGCTTGGACTTGATTAACATCGGACAATGCTGAGATAGTCGGTGCACTCAGACTAGGGTGCAAAGGACGCACTCAGTCATAGCAAGTGTGGGGGTGTATCTTTCAGCATGGTACGAAAAGACAAAGACATTGCCGAGTATCTTCAAGGTGGCTTGAGGATTGATGAAATATAAGCCAAGGTGGGGATTATTGGGTAATTACCTTGTATTCTGGTTTAGCTGGTTTGGTTTGCCTGAGTAAGCCAGGACCAAGGTTCGGGGTATTTTGGTAATTATATCGGAGTTTTCTTAGGGACTAAGAAAGACTCTTTGTGTCAGTTCAAGAAAGGAACGAACAAGTTTTTGAGAATTCAATATCTTCTAATGTTATTGCTGTCTTGAAATAGTATCATACGAGAGGCTAGGTTTTTATTTAGGTGTCAGTCTCTAGATCTATAAGCTAACAAGTGTTAATGGGATTAAGTCAATGAACTTATGGAGATCTGAATATGCCAGATGTATTACAATAGTTTACAATAATAGATTGATCAGTCCAAGGGTCTCTCTAACCCAATGGGTAAGCCCATTAATGTTTTTTTCTCTTCACAGCCCCCTCAAGCTCACAATGTGCATGCAAGTACATCAAGAGATTGGTAAGCATTTCTTAAAATCTGGTTGTAGAGTGTGATTTGGTGAAAAAGTCTGCCAATTGTCTGTTGAAGGAATTGACTATAGAAGAATGGTGCGGAGATGCACATGCTGGCGGCCAAACTAACAACCAATTTCTCTGTGTCCAGTGCGCTCTTGAAAAAACATCATTAGTAGCAATATAAATGACAGTTGTTGTTGTCACATAAGAGAGGTGTTTGTTGGCAGAGAAGTACACCATTTCAGGAAGTCATCATAGGAGCCAAACGGTTTCAGAGGTTGTGTGGGCTAAGGAATGATACTCTGCTTCGGCGGAGGAACGAGAGACGACGGACTGCTTCTTACTCTTCCAAGATATCAGTGAAGAACCAAGAAAGACACACAACAACCTGTGGTGGACATGTGATTATTAATGTCGCCTGCCCAATCAGAGTCAACATAGCCAGTGAGTGTTAGAGCGTTGGTAGAGGATAATACCACACCTTGTGTCATCGTGTGATGAACATAATGAATGATATATATGCAACACTGATGCCCAATGAACTATGGTTGGAGTTGCGACAAACTAGTTCACTGTATGAATGGTAAAGGCAACGTCAGGCCGGGTGATAATGAGGTAGACCAGATTGCCAACGACTTGACGATACTAAGCTGGGTCAGGGAGGGAGGTGCCATCTTGTAAACCCGATTTAGCATTAGCTTCCAAGGGAGTGAATACAACTTTGGTATTAGAAAGGCCAATGCGAGAAATAATATCTCGAATGTATTATGTTGTGTAAGAAGCATTCCACGAGGAGAATATGTAATTTCGATGCCAAGAAAATAGCGAAGATAGCACAGATCTTTCTTGTCAAATCGTGTGTGTAGAAAGTGCTTCACTTTCTAAATACCATGATCATCATCGCATGTGATGATCATATCATCAACATATAAAAGTAGGAGAACATGGCCATGGGAGGAAGTGTAGTAAAACAGAGCGAAGTCGAAGTGATTTTGTGATGCAATACGGAAGCCCAGAAGGTCCCTGGGCCCACATGACGGACCCAGCCATCCAACCCAGTCCATTGGATTTAGCCCACAGGCCCAATTGGCTGAGAAGCTACTGTGGCATTCTAATTTTATCTTAAGTTGAATTAGGAAGTATTTCTTGTTTTATTGTTTTATTAGGATTAGTAACTTTCTATTTTAGAATCCTTATTACATTATATATAGAGAAGCCCTCCATTGTATTAGGGCATGCTTACTTTCAATCAATAAGAGATTTATCTGTTCTTCGTTGAGTCTTATGGGTTGTTTTATTGTTCTGCTCGTGCCGTAGTGGCTGAAATTTGTCTTGGATTCGATGAATCCCTCGGGAGATTGATCTAACGCATCGACCGCGTTTCTGAGCTGCGCCAATTTGGTATCAGAGCTCTCACTAAGTGATCGTCAAATTAAAATAGATGAAGAATTATCATGATTCCACTAAAGAGTCATGGAAAGCATGGAAAGCCCTCATAGGGAAGAGCGGAATGGGGTTTGATCCTGTTCTTCATACAATCAGTGCTCTAGATGAAGCTTGGGCATCATATATCCCGGTAAGTTGATGCTATTTTATATGTAAAATATGATTTTTTTTAATTATTTTATAAATGCTACTTTTCTAATTAGTAGATTCTTCTTGAATACATGCAAACATTAAAGCTGCACAATTCTGCATTTGTCCTCTAGAATTTGAGGATGAGTTAGATATCATATTCGGAGGGACTAATGCGACCGGAGACTATGCATGGGTGTCTTCATCTGGTGTCCTTCATAATAATGTTGTGGACATTACTCGAGATATCCAGGACATTACTCGAGATCCCCTATAGTCCTGAAGAAACGTTAGTAACTCCTACTATGGTTAGCCATGAAGTTGAGGAGGGTGAGGACGATGATAGAAGATCAAGACTCAACAAGAAGCGATCAATAGATCCTACACCCTCATCCTCTCATAAGAGTAAAAAGAAGCTAAAGGAGTTGGAGCGAAGATTGCTAACCAAATTGATCGATTGATTGAGGTTGTTGCCACTAGGCATTTAGGAGATGGGGAAAGCACAAAAAACACCCCAACCATTATTGATTGCATAAAACGCCTAGATGCTATGGATCAAGTGGACTCTGGTAATGAGCTATATTTTTATGCAGTTGATCTATTTTACAAGAAGAACTACAGAATGACATTCATGGGATTTGAAAAGCCTGATGTGCGCCTGAAGTGGCTGCAGCGAATGTACGCGATGGAACATTCGTTAGAGTGATGGTGGCTACTGGAGTCTTTTGCCATGTTTAATTGATGCTTTTATGTGCATATTCAATAAGATAGTATGGTTGATGTCAGGAAATGATTATTGAGATCTTTATTTTTATTCATTTATTTATTTGTATTGCATGATATGTACATTGATTATGGCTATATATGCAGGACCTTTATTTATTCTTCAACGAATTTATACTTGATACGGCATATGGTTGAGAGTCTTCATGCTTTTGTATTCTGCATCCTTACAACATATGTGTTTTTTTAAATTTCACATTTGATAGTTATAATGTTGTGATAGTGTTTGTTTATTTATGTGTATTTACATACACACGTACACATGTAGTAGTGCACTGTCTAATTTCTTTTATTATATTGACAAATGTGAGAAGTGAGGGATGCTATGGCTGATGCGATATTTATTGCACATTCTTAGGATGATAGAGTTCATTTTTTTATTTGGATAAAGTTATTTATTTAGTGGAGTTCGTTGCTTTTCTCAACCATCTTTATTTAATTCTCTTTTATGTCATTCATAGTTTTATTTTGAGGATTTTACAAAAAAAAAAACACTTTAGGTGACCAGTGGGTCTAAAAGAACATTTTAACCGACCTTGCACCAGATCAGTCATTTTACCTGAATTTTTTTTTTTTTTTTTTGCATTTTCAATTAGCGTGCCTATCGACCTTAGTTTTATTACGCTAAGGGTCCTTAGGGACCCTACGATGTACACAAATTAGAACAAAATAGGCTTTTTCCTCGTGTTTCGTTGTCAACAAGTCTATTTGCACATAACAGGTTCGTCTACGCCCATTTCTCCCTCGAACAACTGTGGTCCCCTCCAACATCCGCTTCGGCTGCTGTTGCTACTCCTGCTCCTCGTCGTCCTACCAATCGTGGTCCCCTCCCACATCCTCTTTGTCGAAGGTTTGTCGAAGGTATGATGCACCCCTTTGGCCTTTTCTGACTGGATTGTCATCTAGGACAAACCCTTATTGCGTCTCCAAGCCTTTTGGTTTGGTTAATGTTTCCTTATGGCAGACATCTACTCTCCACTCTAAAATCGCTTTCTAAAATTGTCTCTTTTTCTTCCTTGTGTAACATTACCCCTTATAGCAAGAAAAATGCCCTAAAAATAGCATTTACCCTTACTGGAAGACAATGGACAGAGACAAATGCATGATCTGCTTTCTATTGTTTCCAGTTCTTAATCGCTTGCCAAAGGCAAATGCATATGACCTGGTTTATATTATTTCAGGTTCTGAATCACTTGCTAAATACAAATGCATGATCTGGTTTGTATTGTTTCCAGTTCTGAATCGCTAGCTAAATACAAATGCATGATATGGTTATCAAAGACAAATGCTTATGTAAATTAGGAATCACATGTGTTGTCCAAAATAGGATTTATTTTTGAGAACCTAGGCTGTAACAAAGTCGTGTATTTATCATTAAAGGTTTCAGCTATCACTAATAATGATTTTAAATGGGTTTCGAACAAAAGGAAAAATGGAAATCTATCCTCTTGGCCTTTTTTGGTTTTTGAATTGACCAAAACAATCTGAATTATTAGTGACTTGGTGGTCAACATATATTTTTAACTAGTACATTATGCTTTGAGAACATGCATATTATATTTACATGTTGTATATTATACATTATCTAATGGAATCATTACTTGGAGACACTGGGAACATATAAAAACATTAAATAGACTTCTATAGAAGCAAGAAAGAATACTGTAAAACAGAACAAGTTGTCATAATGAAGAAACATGTTGTATATTATACATAATTGAACGGAATTAGCCTATAGATTAAAGAACTACAGTCTTTGCAACATTTTTTTTCTGTGGCAGGCGGTATAGTAAGAAAATAGAAGGGCTTGGCTTGATTGTCTAGTTGTTAGCTCTTGCTTTTGACTTTGATTGTTCTTCCTCTTATGCTTGTCTTTGACTTTGCTAGGTAATCAATGAGGTGTATCCATATCTTTTTTTTTTTAACTACTATATTTTTATGATGATTCAAGTATGCTTTACATGTCCTTTCCCGGAGGAGTAACTCATACTATTTGCTTTTCATATCCAATGTTCTATGGTCGGGTTTTCAAAAAAAATTTCACTTTTAGATGAAGTGTAATCTGGTTTCTTTTCGGTCACTTCTTGAAATTGTAATATGGGTCATGTATAGAATGCACTAGAGACTTTTTGTCGGTCACTTCAATAGATTGAGGACATTGACTGATAACATGATTAATGTGAGTTATACACTCAGAGGGCACTTACACATACTACACAGGGAGGTTCCTCACCAATAAGTAAAAACTGTGAATAGGGAGATGCCTTACCATGTGGAAATGTTTATGATGATTGGATTTCAAAATCGACCCATGACTAAAATGACTGATTGTGTTCTTAAAGTATAATATAATGCCTAAAGCAGCTTTTAAGCGCATTGTTGACTTTTTCTCTTTTTTGTATTTTTTTCTCAAACAGTCTGTCCCTCTCTTTTCAATTGTTATGGGTTAATATCGTTGCTTCTTATTGTAACTAGCAGATGTCTGAAGCAGAGAGCAACAATACAAACGAAAACACCACAGTTGATCTTCTCTTAGAGCAGGGACTACATATTAGTTCAGCCATACATAATGGGATTGTACGTTGCAAAACCTCCTATAATTTTCAATTGAATATCAATGCATAGTTTTTGATGTGCTCGCTTTTACATTTTGACAAGAGCTTGGTACTTATAGATGCATTCCAACTAACCCTGATTACGGGACATGGCATCTAAACGAGAGGCAGCTAGAATATGTTCGTCTGTCCGGACTATACCACCTTGCACATATGAGGTGTATTAGAATAGATCACGCATTGATTACCGGTTTGGTGGAGCGGTGGCGCCCCGGAAACAAACACATTTCACCTCCCCACCGGCGAGGCGACAGTGACACTAGATGTGTTGCATATATCTACGGACTATCGATCAATAGACCGGCTGTGACCGGTACAATATTCCCTAATGCAAACGTCGCAGATGTGTGTGAAAAATTGCTAGGCCTTCGACTCCAGTTGGGTGTAGATTTCAATGGAACATCCATCAAGTAAACATGGTTGGAGCAACACTTTCAAATCCAGGATGATAAAGGAAATAATAATAAGAAGAAGAAGAAACTTAGTGCAAAGCAGGAGGTTTACAATACTAGAGCCTATCTCTTTTTCTTGGTTTCGGGATAGATCAATTCAAACGCTTCTTCTTCTAGGGGGCCTGCATATGCACTTGAATTATTTAGGGATTTCAAACCCTATGCCTGGGCACCTGCTTGTCTGGCCAACCTATACAGAATGTTGAACAAGGAGTGAGGTGGGCTGGGCTAAAGAAAACCGAGGTTGGTCCGAATGGCAAACCGGTTGGTATTGACCCAACAGACGAGAGTGATGCGTTCGAACATACATTCAAGAGTTTGTCAGGCCCTCTCCAGCTGCTCCATGCATTAATCATAGTGTTTTGTTGAATGCATTAGTCTTTTACAAAGTTGGTATGCACTAACAACAATATGTTTTTGACAATTTTGCAGATATGGGCCTACTCGAGGATGGCAATCGGTCGATCAATAAAGCCTTGGGCATGGCCTAATAATGGCATTCAGTTCCCTTAACAGTCACATGGCACAGCAGGCTAGGAGGAATCCACCATGTTACAAAGGCTGGGAACTGTACGCAAACAACTCAACAACCTTACAGACGAGCAGGTGATCAAGTTAACTATTAGTTTGTTCTATTTTGGAGATTTTTATGCACCGCTTTTATACTCTGACTAATACATTATGTATTGCGTTTCCACAGTTTGACTAGCAGCCGTATAAGAGGCTTGGCAAGGCGATCCTGAAATGAGTACCCAGGGAAGACCAATATTTATTCACATATTCCGCACATCTGATATTCTTTTTGGTGCTAGAGATGCACAACACCGGTCGGGTCATGAAACAGTTCGGTCTAAGGCAGGTTGTTCCTCCGCCCTCATAGCGGCATTACCAAGGGCAGAGCACATAGAAAAAGTCGTGTCAAATTACAGTATTGTACACTCAGTAGAGATAGAGTTATTGGAGAAGAGGTATAACAGTGTATTGCATGGGAAGAAGTCATCTAGAGTGGAGCACACCGAGGAATATATGGCATGGTATTCTAGAAATACTATAATGCACATAGGCCGACCAAGGCAAGACGATGCACCCAAGGTAGCAGTACCAGAAGAAACTGGGGAACATGAACGGTCGTGCGGTCGAGCAATTGGGACCTCTTTTTAAATGACAAGTGTTACGTGTCTGTATTAGGTGTTTGAATTATTTGATCACATTGAGCGGTTGTGCGGTCAAACAATGGATAAGAACCCGACATCGTCCATGGATAGATTTATCACTTCATTGTGTGGCAAGATGAGGAAATTCAAATCCGATGTTGAGGCTAGGTTCGATCAATACACGGAGACCTGCAACAGTTCCCAATCGGATGAGGAAAAGCAGTTGGTATGCACACTAAACAAAGAAAAAGGCTCGATATGATCAAATCTGTGATCTGATCACACCTAGAACTATCATTGTTTGAATGGATCCAAAAGCTTCTTTTTCTGCCATTTCTATCTTTTTGAAACTCAAGTCCTCCCATTCCTACCTTGTTTGAACAGATCATAACCGAACTTGAGAAGAAAGATCTGTTCAAACCTTATCTCTTATCTATAATGAAAGAAATGGGAAGTGTTGAGTGGCCACGTTCATTAATATAAAACATTAATCCCATAGTTGTTAGTTAGGGTGTCAAGAACCGAACTAACTGTAGTTTTATAAAAGTCCTTATGTAACTCCTTGTTGTGTTACACAGGTCCTCACGCCCAGGCATGCCGTACCCAAGAAGCATGCTTTGAAGAGTCTGGCGAAGAAGAAAAAGCGAGGACGAATGCCCCGGCCATAGCCACTGAACATTGATGATTCTCCTTTGAATGCATCACCCCCCAAGAACCATGTTGAAGAACCGAAGTTGCATGATGAGTTTGTTTACGTTATCCCACCTAATGAAGATGTCAACAATGTACCAATCAAGGATCTCTTTTCCACTTCGCCTTATCCTGAAGTGTTCACAACTCCACCATCGGTCCAGCAGCGTGCCATTATGGTTGCCCGTTTTCCTGCAACCATTGAGTCACTTGTGTGGAAGCTTAAACATTTACCTAGGATGTGAAAAGTTCCAGACAAGTTAATGGGATTTCGGCATTCCATAACTCAGTTTGAATATGTCCTCTCAGAGCTGGACAAGGAGATACTAGATGGTTTATACAAGTACTACAATTCAAGGTAGATATACACACTTTAACAGTCATAGACAAGTACTACGATTCTATAAGTACCCTTAATGATATTCCAATTTGGATTACAGGAAGACAGAACTTGATGCTATATGTTAGATGGTCAAGAGCGACACACTATATGCATTATTGGAGGAGGACACGTTTATTACTTCGATTGTATTAGGAGCAGCTGCAAAGATGCATATTTGGATGTAGCATACGTGTAAGTGACATCGTTATTGTGTTCTACAAGTTGCTGGCTGGGGCTAGGGGTGGAATATGATGTGAGAAGTGTTGACAATGGTGCAGGTGGGTTGAAATGGATGGCTCAGAGGCAGGTTGGCTCGTAAAAATGGTGGTGTTTGTTTGGTTTGTAGGCCAAAGAGGTGGGTTGTTGTCATTTGATTTCGTTTGCAGTGGAGACATGAGATGTTGAGGAAGATTAGGTGCTAGTATGCGATGGGTGGAAGCGGAGACATCAGTTGAGTTGCAGGTGGTTTTAACAAAGATGACATATCGGTATGTGATGGGCGGCAATGGAGAGATGAGGATGTGGACTGTGATGAGGATGGAGAGATGTGATGGTTGGGCTGTGTTGTGAAGTAGAGGAATTGGACTGTGGAAAAATGTTGTGAAGTGGAGGAATTGGACGTGATGTGGACTGTTGTGAAGTAGATGAATTGGACTGTGATGTGGACTGTTGTGAAGTAGATGAATTGGACTGTGATGTGGACTGTTGTGAAGTAGATGAATTGGACTGTGATGTGGACTGTGATATGGACCGTGGATTGTGGACTGTGGAATTGGTTCTGTAGAGAGAGATGTAGGTGCAGTGATGGTTGTGCTAGATGGGGAGACATAGTTTGAAATGAATGGGTTTTGTTTGTGTGGCTTGTTTATTTTGAAAATTTCCCAATAACTATTCTAGCGTATAATACATTTATCATTTTCCTTTACAGAGTTGGTGGCAAGGGAAGCAGAAGACCGGAGATGATCCAACGTTTGGCCCAGATGGATCCAGAGTTTGGGATGCGAAAGAGTGTAAAACCCTCGTTTACATCCTACACACGCACAATCATTTCACTCTTCTCATCGGTTACAAGGATGAAAATTGCAGGGAATTCTACAATAGCTCGAAGAGTGACCATTATCATTTAAATATTTGTGATAGTTTCGTGAGTATAAAACCCATCAGTTTCCTGTTATTCATAGATTGACTTTTTGCATGCTATTATTTATTGACTTTATACCACCTACTTAATTTGTAAGCAAAGATTTTTTCGTTGACGCTACGATTTGGAGATTACGGATGGGGTGAGCCTTGGGTGTGGACGAATGTCACAAAGACTAATATCCCCTATCAGCAGAATGGGACGGATTGTGGTTTCTTTGCTATTGGATAGACAGAGCACTGCATACACTGTAGCCCGATAAGGTTTACGCAGGCTGACATTCCCTACTACCGACGAAAGATTTTGATTGAGATATTCAAGAGAAGCTGGCTTATGAACGCTGACAGGCTTCAACTCCCTAACCTCCCCAGCTATATAGACTTCTGTTGCATTATATGCCAAGGACGTATGAAATTGTTTCGGTGAAATTGATGTAATGAACTGGTATTCTTTTGGATGAAAATGATGTAAAGAACGCGTTGTTTGGATGTAATTTTTTTGTTGAAGTTGAAGTTGCTGTATGACGTAATGAACTTGTTATTTTATGTGAAAATGATATAATGAAATTGTTGTTCGGGCTGAAATTTATTTGTTGAAGTTGATGT
This sequence comes from Litsea cubeba, assembly GCA_012931725.1. NCBI lineage: Eukaryota > Viridiplantae > Streptophyta > Magnoliopsida > Laurales > Lauraceae > Litsea > Litsea cubeba. Next base: position 102,206,960 of record CM022944.1, on the reverse strand, counting down.
TTGATGTAATGAGGCCATAATTGTAAACCGAAAATAATTGCTGTTAATCCACTGTGATTTAAAAACAGAAAAGCTTCCCAGCGTCCCTAATGACTCATAAAGCAACATCCCAGCGTCCCTAGCGACCTATATTAGTTATAGATAAGGGTCGTTAGGGACCCATTGAACAACATCTGTTTCCTTCTCTGCGTCCCTTACGACCTATTAATGCTACATATAAGGGTCGCTAGGGACCCATTGAACAGCATCTGTTTCCTTCCCTACATCCCTTACGACCCATTGATTAGCATATGTTTCCTTTCCAACGTCCCTAACGACCTATATTAGTTATAGATAAGGGTTGCTAAGGACCCATTGAACAGTATCAGTTTCCTTCCATGTGTCCCTTACGACCTATTAATTCTATAGATAAGAGTCGCTAGGGACCCATTGATCAACATCTGTTTCCTTCCCAGCGTCCCTAGCGACTTATATTAGTTATAGATAAGGGTCGCTAGGGACCCATTAATCAGCATCTGTTTCCTTACCAGCGTCCCTAGGGACCTATAGTACTTATAATAAGGGTCTTTGGCGATCCTTATATATTAAAATAAAGTGCATATCAGAACTAGTTTTTATAGGCAGATAAGGTCCATTCCAACATAACTATATGCAGAGGGAAACCCAACTTGAATTGGATTAACTCAAGGGAAAAAAATAAAAAGAAATGAGGAAAATTATTCATTAACAACAACCAAGAAGAAGCCAGATGGATCATTACATCTAGAAAAATCCAAAATATCATTGACATGTCATTACATTTTTTCTGATTACGTTGCTGTTCGTATGCATAAAGAATAAGCCATAAAAAAACATGTGAAACAAAACGTCATTTGTTATTAATATGCATAAACAAAACCCATCAAATTACATGTGACATAAGACATCAAAAAACCAAAAACTGGTTCCTCTATTGAACAGCGGGAGGATTATGGCAGGTCCCACGATCGTGTCCCCTCTCTTTATAGTTGGAGCATGTTACAAACCTTTTGACGCGGTTGCAGTCTTCCACCCGGACCCTATTCTTCTTTGGCCGACTCGGCTGCTTACTTGTTAACGGGGGAAGAATGCATTCGCAAGAGCACGACTCCCACTACTTTCTATCACGGGTTGCATGTAAAATCTCACTGTAGGTCATCTGATACATGGGCGTATGGTACCAGTGCTCAGTAATCATATGGATCAATATTCCGAACTTTCATTGCAGCCATAGCATATGAGCATGGGATTCCCACCACTTCCCATTTGCGGCACGAGCATGATCTGCACTCGAGATTGACGACATTGACGTACTCACCTGATTGCACCTGAAACTCTACCAAACTTGTGTATGAACGTACAGTCTGCGAGATTCTTCCATTTCGTTGCTCAAGTACTTCTCTACATAAGGAGTCAGACGCGATGTAATCTTTTGCATTTGCGCATGCCGTCTTTCAAAAAATTTCATTAGTTTTGCACGTATTTCTTCAACCTGCTTTGTAATTGGTAGAATCCTTGTGTCCTTTAAAAGGCTATTTGTGCACTCAACAGCGTTGCAAGTTAGCATGTCGTAACAGCGTCCATGTGCAAAAGCCGTCGCTCAATTTTGACACCCGATTGTGTCGATGTGATTATAAGCACGCTGATCAACCGACAGTATGTCATTCATGTACACATCGTACTCATAAGGTCAATAAGCCCACGCAGGTTTCCAAAATTTCCTCAAAATACCAACATCATTAAAGACTGCCTTAATATTTTCCGCTATATGATGACAACAAAAACAGTGGTGTGCACTAGGAATTATGGTTTAAAGTGCGGGGATTAGGCCTTTCTGACGGTCCGAAATAATTGCGAGGTTATTCGGTTCACCCAATGACATAAACAAGTTTGCAAGGAATCACTCCCAGCTGTCACGACGCTCTAATTTAGCAAAGGCGAAAGCAATTGGAAATAGCTGATGATTTGCATCATGTGTCACAGCTACTTGTAGAACTCTGGGATATTTGCCATGAAGATGTGACCCATCCACTGCTATTAATAGTTGTAGAGAGTTTTGAAAAGCTCGAATGCATGGACTAAAGGCCCAGAAGAAACGTCTGAAACGGTCATCAGATGTGATGTCGATGTTGGTCACTATGCTCGGATTGGTCCTTTTAAGCTCATTACAATACAGTGGTAGAATCTAAAATGACTCTTCGTACGACCCTCGAACCTTGCACGGAGCGACTTCCTAAGCCATGTGTGCCTTTCTGTAGCTTATTCGGGTACCAAAACTGCATTTAATATTCACTGATTATCTTTTTTGGTCGTATATCATTATTGCACCGTACCCTATCTTCAATGAAATTTGCTATAAGCCTCGTAGATGCCTGTGGGTGAGATGTCCCAATCATAGGCTTCGAGCAAGAATGAATTGATATATACTTCCGCACTTTGAAATGTGGTTCCGATTCAACCTTGGACGCATGTATTCTTCAAGGACAATTTGCATCTTTGTAATGCGCAGTTACTTGTGTCATGTTGGTGCGCACGTGCTCCAACGTGAAGTTACTGTAAATCGCAAACTTTGCAGTACATCTTTTAAAACTTCATGCTCGTTAAACTCACGACCCAACCACATCTCCCTTGCTGAATCAAGTCCTTCCTCGAATATGATTGCTTCGGGCACCATCGTGTCTACTGTTGTGAAGTCTTGCTTGGTGGTTACATCGTTCAACCCGCTGGTAATCCACTCGTCTGGACCATAAGATTGTTGTTCCTTGTTTGAACTATTTTTTTCCATGTGCCTTGAAATGGAGGGTATACTCGCAGAGTAATGAACATCCTCAGAACAAGCCATACTTGCATCATTGTCCAAAGCCCGAATAATTGGTTCATCCCCTCCTATCAAACCATTCGGCGCTGATGGAAAATTGAAATCGCAATCCTCATTCAAGTCGATAGTGGGATATTCTTTCGTGTGTGCCTCGATCACCAACACTTTGTCTTTGATTAGCCTAATTTCATTGATCAAGGCTTCTGGTTGATGATGATTTGTTTGCCTCTTATGGTTCCTGCATAAAAAAAACACATGGATCAATTAACTTTGGATTTACATAAACACACTTGTGGATTAAAAATAAATGTCACTATGTATGAACCTGGTTTGTGGGGTTTATTTGGTAGCATATGCGTCTCCTTCCCTTCTTGCAACAAACAACAATATATTGTTTCTTGGATCGGTCCTCGAAGCTCTGAACATTTCCTTTACATCATTGTCATCATCAACGAAAAATAACTTCTGTTGTGAAGAGGGTGGTTTATACATAAGGCTTCCACACTTGCTTTCTAGTTTGATGTTTCGAGTGCAACGTTCACAAGCTCACTATATGTTATGGTTTTCTGGAGATCCATCATCTTCTGTCTTCTAACAATATATTAAGGATGTTTGAGATCAGATTGAAAATCACCATCATAATGTAATACTTTTAGGACATCAACATCCGAAATAATACTGCAACATTAAAACATTTAATATGAGTTGATTAAATCAGTAATAACAATCATGCTTCAATGAACATATCTAATTTGCAAGAGGAACATTTGTTCCATACCACAAGTCCATTTGGAAGTTGACTGGTAAGTAGGGCTATTCATTGGCAGTGGTACAATTATCTATGATAACATTAATTCGATTAATCTTGCTAATTTTACAACAAACCCAAGTGGTAGTCAAAGGAAAATCATTTTTATCATATATAATTCTCTACGTTCTTTCTAATTACATAACTCATTTCAAATCATTTTCTCTGCGTTATCTACCAGTTTCTCTAAAACCCCAAATTCCAATGTTTGCTGACATTTCTTTTGGTCCATATTATTCTCACATCAATGTTAGTGAAAAATAAAAATATAAAAAATCCTATCAAAGATGTTTGCACACAATCTCTATCTTGACCGTGATAAAATACATCATTTCTTCTTCTTATCACGACAAAAGCATTTATATTGGAAAGGAAAATGAAAACACAAACACTTATATTTCAATTCTCTATCTGTCTTTTTTTTTTTTTTTTTTATGATGGGATGCCGTGGGGAGAAAAAGATGATGAGATGCATGCAGAAATGGTCACATGAAAAGGGTTTATCAAAAGTAGAAAATCATGTTTTAGGGCAAAGTACAAACTTCACCTTTCCATTGCTCTGCCCCAATCAGAGTATTATATGAACTTTAATGTTCTCCACCAAACAAAGGCATGTGGCTTTAATGGTCTTCAAGAGGTGGGAATGACCTATGGAGGCGCAGCAAGTCAAAAGGCATGGAGACGCAATAAGGGCATGACCTATATGACAATTATGTCACAGACGACTCTAAAAATGCCAAAGGGAAGCAACCAAAAGCACATACCTTCGACAAAGAGGATGTGGGAGGGGACCACAGTTGGTACGAGGGCGAGGAAGAGGATGTTGGAGGGTACCACAGCGTCGGTGCCTGGGCGCAGACGACTTGGTGAAGAAAAAATAACCCGTTGACAACGAAAGAGAAGACAAAAAAGCTTTTCTATTCTACTTTGTATACACCGCAAGGTCCCTAGCGACCTTTAACGTTATAAAACTAAGGTCGTTAGGGACGCTAGTAAAAAGTGCTAAAAAAAATCCAATTTCGGGCAAAATGACTGATCTGGTGCAAGGTTGGTTAAAATGATCTTTTGAGCCCAATGATCACCTAATCTGTTTTTTTTTTTTTTTTTTTTTTTTTTTTTTTTTTTTTTTTTGTAAAATCCACTTTTATTTTTTAAGAAAATATATAGATGTTTTTTTTAAATGAATTCAAAATAATAATTCTATTAAAATACTAAATTTTAGACGTGTTGGGCAATTTTACTTACCCATATAGTTTTTGCATTTTGTGTAATTATTTTATAAAAATTAGTACAATTTATAAGTCATTATATGCTAAAGTTGTTTTTTATATGTTTAACCAAACAACTCTACATGCTTTTGCTGTGAAAAAGCATATATAAATGTGGAGCTAGCCAAACAACATTTTTTTGAAAAAAATATTATTAAAAAACAACTTTTTAATAGTTATTTTTAAAAAAATACTTTTATTTTTTCACAAGCCAAACCAAACACCCCCGAAATCACCAATGGCTTAGAAATCCATCATAAGACAAGCCACTCATCCCACGTGTGGTTAAGAGGAAGAAAAAAAAAAAAAAAACCTGTGTTATTCCCTCCTTAGTCCTTGAACCGTGGTCTCCTGTTTCTTGACAAGAGTAGTAGACCAAGGTCCCGTTTGGCATGTCTAATTTCACGGTCTATATCTCTTAAAACTGTTTGAGAAAGACATTTTATAAAATTAGACTGTTTGGATGAACCAAGTCATATGTCTTTTTGAAATAGAAAATAGACATTTTTTGTCTATTTCATAAATGCCCAGAAATTGTGCTACTTTGGACAGATGAAAATGTCTGAAGCGGGTAGCCAATTCTCCATGATTTTCGGACAAGTTTGCCCTCTTTTATTTTTTGGATTGACAAGTTTACCCTTCTTCTATTTTGCAAAAAAGAAGGGTCTCGATCCTCATTTGCAAAATGCCCTAGGAGACTCGTCTTCTTCCTTCCTCTGCATCTTCTCCATTCATCTATCAAGAACTACAAGGTACTTCTGTCCTCTCTCTTTTTGTGTCTGTGATTTTCTTGCTTTTTTGTCTCTCTATTCCTCTCTTCATCTTTGTTATTGGGTTTGGGTTTTTTCTTTCTTTTGTGTTCAGAAGATCAACGGCCATGTACTGGTTCCTCTCTTCAATGTGCATTTTATGATTTGAAATTTTATCTTTTGACATTTCATGATGAATGAACAGAATCTGACATGGTAATATTCCCAATGGACAACATTTATTTATGGCTAGCTTGTTCTTACGCTTAAAGAAAATCCATTTTTTTTCAATTATTTTTGTGTGTATTTGTAAGCTAATCACTAATGATTATTTCTTAAAGGAGAGAATAAATAATGCAATATAAAGCTAAACAAATCTATTCCTAAGGCAGGCAACAACCTCACCTCTAACCTTAGAAAACTTGGCTAGCCAAAGTTACAAGTCAAATGTCAGCAGAGACTTTGAAACACCGCCCTTTGCGTTGGCCACCTAAGGCACATGAGAGAACAACACCCATGCCCATTCAAGAGTCCCTTCACTTATCTAACCATGACCTTATTTTCCAATGTCTGTCTTTTCCTCCCTGGCCACCTAGCAGTGCAGCCTAAATTACTTTCTATCACTGAGGAGAGGAATGATTGAACTTGCCTTGCATGAACGTGGGTTGGGCAACACAACATTTGATGTATCAGGTTGGATCATGCTGGTTGGTTCATGAGGGGCTGAAGTTTATGAAATGGTAAATGCTCTGTAGTGGGTATTTTTTATGACCGTTTTGCCGGAGTCTCAAATCAGTGGATCCATCAAAGGCTGCATTTGGTGTCAAATTGTGATGATTTTCTGTGTGACAACATGACCCCCAAGATATGAAATGGTTGTTTACTTTCAAGCTCAATTGGTTTCATTGTTTGCTTTGCTTGCTTGAAGGTCCAGATGGATGAAGCAGTTTTTTTTCTCTTTTCAAAAACTTTTAGGTAACCTGTCACCTACAAGGAACCAAACTACATCTGGGTAGCATCCATATGTGATGGGATAAAGAAACTTGCAGATATAAATATGAACTTAAAAAAATATCAATACATACTTCTAAGTATATACATTGTTAATCATGCTAGGGGACTGATGTAATAATGCTATGGGCTTGTGACTCTGATTATGTGTTAAAATGAATTTTCAACTTACTACATGAAGTGATCTCCTTTAAAAGGTGTCTCATAAATTACAAATTAATTTATGTTCAAATGTATCTTAGTTTGTCCAAATGATTTCTTAGAACTTGATGGTCTTATGCTTTGGGGAAAATTCAGGTCTTATGCTTTGGGGAAAATTCAATGGCCACTATTTGTAAGGAATATAGATGTTTTGTTTCAAGTTGGACTCATTTGCTTCTTTTTCTATGATTGATTTGACACTAATTTACTCTTGATAAAATATTTTAGCGAGGTGTAGATGGCCGAATCAAGGGTTCCATCTCATAAGGGTAAGGACAAGGCGGAGATGAGTAGGGCTGTTTGGTCAGATAATATGAAGAAGATTTTCATTGACTTATGCATTGTAGAAGTATTACAAGGCGGAAGACCGGGCTCAAATCTAAAAACACAATCATGGACAAGAATTATCGATGGTTTTAAGGAGAAAACTGGAATTTTGTATGGACAAAAACAATTAAAGAATCAATGGGATGGAATGAGAAAACAATATAATGCTTGGATAACATTATGTGGGCAAACCGGTGTCGGGCTCAATGAAGCAACTCAAACAATTACAATGGATCCTGAGAGATGGGATGAATATCTAAAGGTAATATTTATTTGACATTTATAGTATATATTACTTTTTATATAATAAATAATTATTTAACATCAAATGCAGGGGCACCCCGAAGCGAAAATTTTTAGGACTAGATCTTTGTCATTCCCGGATGAAATGGGAATTCTCTTTGGTGGAACCCAGGCTAGGGGAGAAGATACTTGGACACCATCTTCTGGCTCCTTTCCAGAAGAATTGAATACACAGATGCCCTCTCCGGTACCTCATGTAGACAATACCCAGAATCATGTGCAAGAAGAGACTTTTGAGAATATCTCGACAGAGGAGCTAATGACAAGCGCTCGGAGGAAACGTCCTTGTCCTTCACGAAGTAGGAGGGATGTTAGGAACAATAAATATGATGAGAATATGGAGCGCCTAGTAATTATACTTGAAGAAGATAAGAAAGAAGAAGATAGAAAAAAAGAAGAGCGGAAAGAAGAAGAGAGGAAAGAAGAAGCGAGGAAAGAAGAAGAGAGGAAAGAAGAAAAGAGGAAAGAAGAAGCGAGGAAAGAAGAAGAGCGGAAAGAAGAAGAGAGGAAGCGAGGTCCTACTATGCAGGATTGTATTGAAATTTTAAAGCAAATACCAAATATCCAAGCGACCTCAGAATTGTATTTTTTTGGCACAAGGGCATTTAAAGACAAGGACAATAGAGATATTTTCATGTCATTTGAAAGTAATGATGCCCGCCTCTACTGGCTGAATATGATAATGAAGCATGGGCCTTGATGAGTTTTATGTTAGTGTTATGGGATGACTGTTAGAACACATGACTCATCACTTTTGTAGCTTTTATTTATTATCTTTTTCATGTTGTTATTGTGGGGTTGAATGAATATATGAACTTATGATTTTCTTTTTTATTATGAGATGATATGAATGTAGGAACTTATGATTTTCTTTGTTATTGTGAGATGAAATGAATTCAGGAACTTATGATTTTCTTTTTTATTATGATAATGAATGTAGGAGCTATGATTTTCTTTTTTTATTATGGGATGGAATGAATATATGAACCCTTGGACACCATTTTCTTTTTTATTGTTGGATGGAATGAATGTAGGAGATTATGACACCAAGGAAACGAAAAGTAATAGCACTTCTTGCTTTATTACTTGCAAAGAAGCGAAGGATGTGCATATCGAAGGAGCCATGCAGGACTTCAATTTTATCAGGCCATGTTTTCGTTCAGGGCATTTTGGAAGGTAATCGAAGAGTATGTTTGGAGCTACTGCGTATGGAAAAACATGTTTTCTTGCGATTGTGTGTAGTTCTACGAGAAAAAAGGCTACTTGAAGATAGTCGATTTGTTTCAGTAGAGGAGCAGGTGGCTATATTTTTAATGACAGTTGGGCAAAATCATAGGAATAGAATTTTGCAAGATAGATTTCAACACTCAGGTGAAACTATCCATCGCCACTTTCATGCAGTTTTAGTAGCAATGATTCACCTCTCAATGGATATTATAAAGCCGCCTTCATACGACCAAATACCAAAGGAGATATTGCATAATCCTCGATTTTATCCATATTTTAAGGTACAATCCTACCCTTAATTATATTTGCAATTATTTTTCAATAAAGTGACCTTTTCTTTTAAATGTTATGTTGATTTTTTTCCTTTTCTTCTGAAGGATTGTGTTGGGGCAATAGATGGTACACTCATAAATGCTGTGATCCCCGTTGAAAACCAAGTACCTTATAGAGGAAGAAAAGGAGAATGCCAACAAAATATTCTAGCGGCTTGCTCATTTGATATGCTGTTTACTTTCGTTATTGCTGGTTGGGAAGGCACTGCACATGATTCACGTATTTTATTGGATACTATCTATAAACCAAATCTGAATTTTCCACATGCCCCTCCAGGTACTTAATGATTAGTCAATTATAAATTATATTACATTTTTTTCTCATAATATATATTTTCTCTGTTCAGGTAAATATTATATTGTTGACGCTGGATTTACGAATATGCGTGGTTTTCTTGCTCCATACCGTAATGTTCGGTATTGGCTATCAGATTTTCAGGCCGGTGGTCGTCCTCGTAATGAGAAGGAACATTTCAATTATGTTCATTCATCTTTAAGGAATGTAATAGAGCGTTCTTTTGGAGTATTGAAAGCTCGTTTTCCAATTTTAAAAAGGATGCCTCCCTACTCATTTTGTGTACAAAGGAGTATAGTAGTCGCTGCAATGGCTGTGCACAACTTTATCAGAAAAGAATCTATTGCAGATGCACTCTTTATAGAGTATGAGAATGAAGACATATCTTTAGAGGCAATTGATAATGATGATAGTGGCACCTCCGACACCGATGTAGTGGTGGATATTGCAGAACAGATGGAGATGTCAGAAGTTAGAAATGCAATAGCAGATGCCCTCTTTCATTCATGATGATAGTGGCATCTCCATCCTTGTCTTCAATTCACTCTTTAAAAAACAGAAGACAAGTGAAAATTGGGGACATCTTCTTTTGGCTTTCTCTCTAGCAATGATTCTCTTGATGTTGATGATGATGGATGGTTTTACAATAGCTGTGGATTATATTACATTTTTTTGGTAAATATATATATCCTCTTCAACTCCATATGCCTCCTGTTGTCTCTCTTATCTTTTTGTTTCCCTTCTTCATTTCCACCATCTTCTTGTTATTTATATGGAGATGTTAACCCGAACCCAACTTGACATTTATATAGCCTGATTAGAAAGTCCATGTCTGGTTGTGGGGTGAGTTGGGTTGAGTCATCAGTTTCATATTGGGTTGGCTGGTAGGAAAGCAAATATGGCCATACAGAGGGATTGCAGAGGGACTGAGGAAGCCTAGTCCTTTCTTCTCTTGTCTTTCTTTTATTCTCATTATTTTTATTTTCTTTTTCCTTAGGTTTGTAGTCCTCTCTCGTCTCAATCGCAGCAGCCTTTCTCTGCTCACGGTTTCTTCAACTACATCAGGTATGCTTTTTTCTTTCCCAATTTCATTAGCTATTAACCAATCAGTATATGTGCTTTTGTTTTTGGTTTTCATGGCATCTAATTTCCTATGAGGGAATTAGATCTAGTCAATTGTTATTAAGCTAATGTGTCTGGCACATCACTCAACTCCCTTGATAGAAGATGATTTGTTCCTACTCACCCATTTTCCAATGAATATATGAAAAATGCACATAGAAAAAAAATGTCATCATTGTTATCATGGAACACACTGCTACTGAATACGTGTAATCTTATTGGGCCTTCTACAGTGAGAATGAGCTCTCCTTCTAGAGCTGTATGTACCATTTCATATAGGTAAGATAGAAGGCAAGTCTAAATAAAGAGAACAGAAACCACAAGTGCTTAGAATGTTTTGGCAGAATATGTTTTGGCAGAATATATTTTTGATAAAGAAATGAGCATAAATATGGAAATGGATATGTTAAACAAAATTTGGAATCATATTCACATGCATCTCATATGTTAATCTTGCTCTTATTTTTTTTATGCAGATTAAATGAAAATTGAGGATTTCACTTCAACTTTTGTGATCGAGTCATCCGGTTCAATATTGTCTGCTGCCGATTGCTATATGTTAAAATGGGATGCAAGAAGTTTTTTTGACAAAAGGTTGTAGGTGTTGGAATGGTGCAACAATGAAATGATCATATATGAATATGTAAATTTTAATTGGCATTTAAATGTTGGTACAGAGTAGCATGTTAGCCTATGTTTTAATTTTTTTTATGGTAATGGTATAGTCCTTTCAATGTTGAAAGAATGTTTGAACATTAATATGAGGTGGAATGAATTTTCTTGTTTAACTTTTTTGATGGTTTTGGAATGGAAATGAATGTTGGGTAATAGATTTTGGTCTTGGATAATTGAAGCATAGATGGTCTGAATGAATTTAGAAAAAAATTGTAATGGATTTCAAATTGAATTTCTATTCTAAATTGACTTTTTTGTAAAAGACAAGAAATGCCCCTGTAATAAGCTCTTCTTTGTATGTTTACCAAACAAGTTTTATCAAAAAGATCTATTTGAATTAAATATACTGGATGTGTTACCAAACGGTCTATTTGAAAAGAAGTCTATTTGAAATAGATCTATTTGAAATAGTCTATTTGAGCCAGATCAATTACAAACAGATCAGATTTGCCAAACAGACCCCAAGCGACATGACAGGCATTTCATCTCAATGCCCTTTTGTTAGCTCATATTTGCCATTTGCCATTTGCCATTTGCCATTGATCTTATCTTCCCATCTCCCACTTCAGATTCCCCAAACGGCATTCGCATTTCCACCCCAATCCCACATTCTCTTGTACGATTCTAGTTCGCTCCGCGTTTATTTCCACATCCGCTTTTATTTCTATCAATCGTCAATGCCTTTGTTCCATCACTCGAATTCGAATTCTCTCGTAACTCTCTCTGTGTATATACACATATATTAATGATGATTTGTTTGTTTCAAATCTTTTCGATAGCGAACAGAGAAAAAAATGAGATTTTTTGGGTTGGCTTTTTTGATGTCAGGAAATGAGCAGATAGAAGAGAAGAAGTTGAGAAGATGGTGAGGAGAAAAGTGGGCAAATATGAGGTGGGGCGAACTATCGGGGAGGGTACATTTGCCAAGGTGAAGTTCGCCCGGAACACGAAAACTGGAGAGAATGTGGCAATGAAAGTGCTCTCCAAGAGCACCATTCTCAAGCACAAGATGGTGGAACAGGTCATGCTTTCTACTCTTTTTCTTGTTTATTCATTTCTTTGTTCTTTGATTTCTGCATGATTGGAGTTACTGTTTTTGTTTTAGCATCTGTATATAAGCATTTGGGGAATGGTGAATTCTCATTGTTTTTTGGTTTGTTTATAATATACTTTGCCATCGTGGATTTGTAGCAGGATGCTATCATTAAAAAATATAAAGAAAGTGTGCATTTGGGGGTCCTCCGAATTGCAAGTGCTTTGAGTATTTTTGCAGAGAGTAAATAGTTACATGTTCAGTTGTGTGATTGGGGCGGCACGGAATTGGAAATCCCATTGAATGGTATTTTTGTTTTTGCTCATAATGAATACTGTTGGTAATTCGGGGTAGAAAGGGTGCATATATAGTATCTTATCTATTGTAATTTTCGCTTCATTCACCAACCAAATGGATAACCGTGGCTTTCAACTAATCTATTGAATGCCTTTTGGTTACTTGTAATTTAAGCATGCCCTGTGCATATTCCCATTATCTTTCTTTGGTTATAATGAATTACTTCAGGATATGAAAATTGTTCTCTAAGAAGAGAGGAACTGCTAAAATTAATGACATTTGTGTTGTGTTTTCATGTGAAGTTGGGAGGTAACACACCTTTCGAAGAATAACATCCATTAGTAGCAAGTACTATGTTGGCCTTATATATTAGAAACAGATATTAATTTTGAGCACGATTCTTCTAGGAGAGGCATGGCTTTATTCCTTGCAATGTAAACTGGATTGATGCCCCCTGTAGACATAAAAGGATGAAGGGCGATTGATAAGAGCCCATAGCACAGTTGGGATGTTATCATAGTTGCAACCACAAGGTAGTGGGGTGGAGTCAGTTAACAATTAAGGAAAAAGGGGGTTCATGTTTTTTCATGCCTTTATCTAGGACATGCAATCCACTTTCCATATTATAGAAGAGGAAGAAGGGTAACTGGATGATGAATTGTGGTTTCGATACTTGTTTTGAAGTTGGAGTTTTGGAAAGGATTGAGAAGGGGTTAATTAAATTTGGGATGGTTCAGATAGTTTTTAGGATATTTGCCACCGTTAAAGGTGAGATGTTAAGAAATGAGTTTGGATTTTAAATAACTTCTACCATTCAAAATAAATAAATAAATACCTTATAGGTTTGATTTTTTTTTCTATCTTCTTGTCCCTTCTCTCTTTTATAAATTGTCATGTCTTCTCATAATAAAGACACCCTGAATTTTATCCAAGTATAATTCCTCAAATTTCTTCATGGTATCAAAGCCAAGGCTGTAGCAATCTAATGATTGGGCCAGCCATAGTCCTACCACTTTTTGCTTCCGTAATAGTTTTTTTCTGTCCTAAATAAAAATCAAAGATCCCCTTTCATCCATGCGTTCATCCAAGCGCATAATCCTAAGCTTTTGGAAGAGATCTTGACAGAACTGCTAGCACTGACGTACTAAAAAAGAGTGGGATCCGGCAATGTTAGGCTCTGCAAACAAGTGGTGATCACCAATAAAGCATGAAGGACATTTTGGCATGAGGACATCAATCGATATCTAGAGGTTTATTATGATATGACTGATAAAACCATATTTTTGTTTGAGATCAATGTATTTTATGGATAATTTTGCATCATTGCTTCCATCCAAATGAAATGCATGGTTTAAAATGGGATTTAATCATCTACATGGTAGTTTCTCTGTGCAATTCTCAGCATGGTTCAAAATAGCGGCTGCTACGCTATTTTGAAAAAAAGGGCGCTACGGTCTAAAACCTAGTAAAGCCTAGCAGTTTTAATTTAAAATATTATTTTTTCTAGTTCTTCTCCTTAATAGCTTTTAGTAAAGTTGTCTCTACCCTTACATGGTTCCAAATAAAAAAAAAATAAAATAAAGATTGGCTTCTACACACGATTTGAATTCTTTTGACCACTAAAAAAATTCACGCCGCTACGTATCATCGCAAATGCAATGTATCACCTACTACATAGCATTTTGGCCATTAGCTGCTACCAAGGATGAAAATAGCGGTAGCGGCGGGCGTAGCGGCCCGCCGCCAAAACGCTACGAAGAGGGTGATATGTAGCGGCGTGATTTGAAAAAATCGCCCAAAAAATCTGAAAAAATTCTAGAAAATTCAAAAAATTGTAAAATGAAAGAATATGTATTTTTTTTTGCAAAAATAAGTAAGAAAATGAGGTGTAGCGGTGCCCTCAATATATGAAGTCCTGTATTGCTGTATAAATAGAAAATAATAGTAATGATCATTTTTTTCACATGTGTTCATGTTGTTTAGTTATGCTAACTAGAAACTAATGAAAGGCTCATAAAAGAAAAAACTATGTCATAAAGTCAAGACTTAAGACTTAAGACTTAAGACTTAAGAGTACCTAGAGAAAAAAATACATCTACCAAAGGGGGTGTCTAATAGGATGTACTTAGAGAAGAATCCTTAAGAAAAAACTCTCTGTATAGACTGTAATAGGAGAGATCATGTGCTTTTTGGTGTTCTTTTAAACATAAAAGGGTAAAAGAGTTGTGTAGAAATGTTATTTGGAAAGAAGAATAAAAGAAATAAGTCTTATTATGCATTTTAAAAAAAATTGGAAAGCAAAAAATTTTCTCACCCCGTAGTGGCCCCGTAGCGGCCGTAACGGCCTCGTAGCGGATGTAGCGGCCGCTACGGGTGCGACAGCCGATAAATCGGCCGTAGCATGGCAGTGGCCACCGCTACGGCCGATATATAGCGTAGCGGCCAATATTTTCATCCATGGCTGCTACGCTTACCGCAACCGCTATTTGATCCTTGATTCTTAGATTCGAGGATAACCGGTTGCTCTCATGAGGATTAAAATTGATTTAAGTAGGATTTGGTATTTGCTATTGAAGGAATTGGGGTAGACACAATCACATTTAGGCCTGAGCTGATTTGGCTGCATCCATGTGACTTGATAGCAACCTAATGTGACATGACTTTGACTGAGTCAACTTGGACTCGGCTCTTTTTAAAACCCTTAGCTGACTGCCCCATAGAACTCAAGGTGGAACTCTCTAATATGCATGGTAAATAGAATGTGAGATGCTTTATTTCCATCGGGTAGCTTATGTTGAGTTGGTGACTTCATAAGTGGCTAACTTTTAAAATGTTGGCATTGAACTACATTTAACTAATGTCATAACATATAAGCATCGAGTTTTTTTTTTTAATGACAGTAAAATAATAAAATTTATTGCTTCCAAAAAAACAACAAAACAGAAAAAAACAAACATCAAACAAAACAGAACCTAAACATCAAACATCATAGAAGAATGAAAAACTCCCTCCTTAGCCAAACTATTGGCCAAAGAATTCGCCTATCTAAGAACATGACGAAATAAAACACCCAATTGAGTAGAAACATCCTGAATCTCCTAAACCCAATCCGCCAATCTCTAAGGGAGATTTCCTTGACCCCCATTGAATAGCGGAGTAAGATTCGCCTTTAATAAAGGGAGATTTCCTTGACCCCCAGTATAGTTCTCTTATACTGTATAGCTTTTTTGAGTAATATATAGTCACCATTTAAAAAAAATAAAATAACAGCATGAAGACCTCCCAGCGTACTCAACGCACAACAACCAATCAGAAGAGCAAAAACTTCAACTTCAATAGCATTTGAAGAATCCGTTGGCCCTGAATAGCTCCTAACAACATTTCCATTTCCAATCTCTAATAACACCTCCTATGCCTCCTTTGTGGATAGAAGTAACAAAAAACTTCCATCAAAATTAAGCTTGAGAATTCCCGCAGGAGGGGTCATCCATGAAGCTTGTTTCGGAGACGTTGCACAACAACCCCCCATGATTATAGCCGCCCAAGACCTATTAAGATCAAATAAATCAACACCTTCAAATTCATTACTCATGCACCCATTCATATGAAAACTTTTAGCACAATGTCTCAGATAATAATGTAAACTTTTCTTTTAGCAGCCATTCATATGAAAAATGTTCCACTTGGTCAAAGAACCAGTATGCATTGGGTGATATGATATAATGGCCAGTATATTAAATTATGTTAGTCATATGTTGAAATTGTAATCACTAGATAGTTATAAGAAAAAAATTGCTAGATCTGAGGTTGCTGGAAGGTTAAAAATTTTGACCAAGGGGATTTGGTTATGGTTTTGACCATTAGGACCAGTCGACATATTATCTTGGTGAGTTCTTTCACTTTTTCTTTTGTTTTGTTTTTGTTTTTGTTTTTGGTGAGTGGGTTGGTGGGGTGGCAATTATTCTGACGTGAAATGGCCCCTGTGAACAGTCAATGGCACAATCTGCACATTATTCTGAGCGAAATGATACGAAGAAAGCCCCTATGAACAGTCAACAATGCAAATTGGAGTATAAAGGGAGTTTTGAGCCTGGGGCGGGTGAAATGATACAAAAGGAAGCCCTGGTGGGATTATTCTGATGTGAAATGGTACAAAAGAAAGCCCCTGTGAACTAAGGCATAATCTGTATTGGAATATCAAGTGGGGTTGCGTGTGTTGGTGCCTAGATACGGCATGAATACAGTAAGAACACGCCATGGACATGGTAGGGATACAGACTTTACACGTAAAAAAGTGAAGTATCTGATACGATACAACACAATACATTACCCATTTTGAAGTATCAGTGCATCATAGATTGCATCATAGGTCGTGGGGGTGCAATCTTGGGAGCGACATCATTTTGATGTGAAATGATGCAAAAGAAGCCCCCGGGAACAAGTCAATCGTAATAATCTGCATTGGAATATGAAAGGGATTATGTGAAATGAGACAAAATGAAACACCTATGAACAGTCAATTGCATAATCTGCATTGAAATATAAAGGGTGTTTTTGTGTGTGTGTGCATTCAGTGGCATAGTATGCATTAAAATATAAAGGGTGATTGTTTACGTGTGTGCGTGTGCATGTGCACAAGTGTGTGCTGTGTGAGATTGCTCTGGGCTTGTTATAGGATTCACTATATTATCTTGTTCTCCTTTCTATGAAAGGATAGTCCTGAATTTGGCTAAGCCTAATTGATGAAAGAGTTAATCAGTGGCAAAGTTGCGAGAGAGTGGAAAATTCTTTATTCTAGGTTATATACTTAGGCCCCTTTTACAATAGAGAGTCTTTGAGGCAACTTAAATGATCTCTCCCATTGTTATGAAAATCAGAATCGTATTGCAAATCGTTCATGCCAATGTATCAAATCGAATCGTGAATCTTATTGCGAATCGTAGGATTTTTTATTTTTCTAATAAAAATGAAAAATAATTAAAAATTATAAAACAAGAAAAAATAGTCCATCCATTTCCCATTCATAGCAGCATAAATACAATGACAAATAAGTCTATCATACAATCATATCAAGAACATCCATATATTAATACATAATAAATGATATGTGTAAACAATTTAATAAGTTTAAGGAATAAATATATATATTTTTTATGTTTAAACAAAATATAGAACTGAAAATAAAATCCAAACCATTAATACCGAATTGTAGGATATGTGCACTTACTGTGTAAGGACCCGTCCCTATAAATACCTAGTGGGACCCAATTTGATCAAGTCAACCCTAGGTTATCCTATTTAATAGGTCATTAGTATGAGTAGTTAGTAATTCCCATTAATTAAGCCTAGTTTATAGGGTTAAGACCGTTGTGAGGTTAATAGTTCCATTAGAAGTTAAATTGGATTCCCTAAAATTAATTAGCTAATTAGGGGCCTTAGTTGTAATCCTAATTATAGATGGATTTTCCTTAAAGAGTTGTGCAATTAACCTTAGAATGACCCAACTACCCATGGCCTAACCCATTAGCCCATTAATTATATGAGGGTAGTCTGATCCTTCCAACCACACCTTTTCCCTCCTTTTTGGAAATCCAAATACCTTAAATGACCTTGGCCTCCTTTATTATCAACCAAGTAAGCATTGGCACTTTTGTCATTATAAATAGCCTACCTTTATTGCCCTTAGGCTCATTTATTCATAACCACTCATTTGAGGATACTTTAGTCATTAAATATGAATACCAAAATTACTCTAGTCCTCATCATTTATTTCTATTAGCAACCAAGGACCCTTTGGTCATTCCATTTTAACCTTCCCTAAATACCCCCATCCTTATCCTAAACTTACACTAGCAAGAGAGGGCATTTTAGACTATAACCCAACCAATTCCTATAAAAGAAACCCCTCTCATCTCTCCCTCTCATTTCATTACAATTTCCCTCCCATCTCTCTCTCTCTCTAAGTTAGAGATTAGGGTTTCTCTCTCTCTTTCTAAATCTTAGCCCTCCAATTGCAAGAAGCAAGGGTCTTATCTACATCTAGCCATCTACAAGCTAAGGAGCTCATCTCATCTCCTAGATCTCTCTTCCCTCTCCAAGTAAAGGTAATCCTCATTCCCTCTTTCCAATTCCGTTGTCGTATAGTTCTTTCACTTAGAATTTCCTTTCTTATGCATTTCTCTCTTTGGGAATGGGTGTAGAGATTGTAGATTCAGCTATTGGGGTGATTTAGAGCTTTTGGAGTGAAGCTAAGCTATTTGAGGAGCTTTCTTCCTAATTAGGCAAGTAGACATGCTTAGATTCCTTAATTAAATTGATTAATATGCTTAGATTGTTAATTACTGTCTTTTATGGTTATTTGGCATGATTTCTGTATTTGGATGGTTGTATGGATGCTATGTTGTATAGATCATTCTCTTTTAAGCCTTCTTTGTGTATTTGGCCATTGTTGGATGAGAATCCCCCATTGGGAGATCAATGGCCCATTTGTGATGAGATCATGATGTGGGAGGTGTGTTTGATGTTTGGAGGTGATTGGTGAAGATCTGGGATGGATTTGATATAGTTTTGATGAGAATTGGAAGATGACAGAATTTTGGAATTAAGGGTTTTGTGTGTACCCGGTCGACCTGGTCACGGGATGGATTTGATATAGTTTTGATGAAAAATGGAAGAGGACAAAATCCTGGAAATAAGGGTTTCGTGTGCACCCGATCTACCTGGTCACCTAGGATGTCGACCGGGCACAAAGGAGACTTCCCGTCAGCTTAGAGCAGAAAATGGCCACAGGGTACAAAACCTAGTGTACCTGGTCGACCGGCCACACTGTGGATCACCCCACCTGCCAGATTTATGGGAAAATGCCCCTAGTTCACTCGGTCGACCAGAGTACACTCCAAGTCGACCGGGGATACTGCAAATTGTGATCTTTGCTTCCAGTTAACTGTCCCCTTTCACAGAGTACCAGGTCGACCCGTGGACCCATGAGGTCGACCCGGTACACTGCAGATAGCCATTTCCCAGATTTGGCGCCTTTTATAATTCCATCATGTGTGGGCCCCGTTGACCTTCCATTTGGACTGTTTGGGATACGCTAGACACGAGTCAAGGGTCGGGCTTAACCTCGACCCGTGTAGCCGCCTAAGTAGGGTCTTGGGTTATAAACAAAACCCGATTCAATGGTTATGGATGTCCTATGATGCTAAACACCTACAGCTAGGAGCACCAAGGATACTTAATAAGCACATGGGACTCCGTGATCACTGTCTTAGGTGAAGTGGGACCCTGGACCTGAAGAGAGGGGCAACGATTATCAATGGATTGAGACATGTGGTACTTATATTGTTGAGAACGGACACTATGGCTGGCTGGTAGGTCCAAACCTTGGATGTTAGCCTTGGGAGGTACTATAAATCAGGGCATCACACTTAGACTCTGATCCACGATCCCAGTCCGTATTGGATGAGATGCCGGGACATTGCACTTGAAGTCCTGACTTGTAATATTGGGAACTTAACGGTAGATATTGATGGACGGACTGTATAAAGAGATAATGTTAATTAAGCGTATTGAGAAGCGGAGTTTACATGGGTATGCATTATTAACTATTGGGAATCATGATGATGGATTAGTATACCCGAACTCCGTGCCTCATACCCTTGACTGACATCGTCTCATAACAAGGACAATAAGGCGATCCAGTTCGGAGTACCCCCCACCTAGTGCTTTGTAGGATTTGTGGATGTACGATTGGTCTGCCAAGGGATATGATGCAGGCATGGACATTGATATTGAGATATTGTTGGATGACACAGTAGGTACCGTGTGGGAGGGGTATTGAGACTGTTGGCACTCGGACCGAGTGAGTGGATGGATATTGATGTTGATCTAGCATGTAAGACCAATGGCTGGGACTTGGCCGTGGCTATAGATATTGTTGATTGAGATAGCACGTAAGACCAATGGCTGGGACTTGGCTGTGGCTATGGACATTGTTGGACTGTTGTACGCTCCTATTTGATGAGACGGCAGCAATGGGTGGCTATGACCCCCATGGTTGATGTCCATCGACAGTTGTTGGGACGGCGACGATGGGTTGGCTCTGACCCCCCACGTCCCTTGTACTTTAACTGTGGATGTACCTTTATGTGCTCTTGTGGATGTATATTGGATGTATGAATATTATATATGGATGTCGTTGCGCAGTGTCTTTAGCTACCGACGTTTATACGGTTGGATCTAGATATGATGGTTACGGATATGATAAGGTTACTTCCATTACTGGTGACTCTGATGTGCTCGTATGATTTATATGATGTCTTGATGATGATGGCTTCTCTTATCTACCTGATATGCTGCATCAAATTTCTGTTATATAAATATCTCGATTAGTTCGTGCACTACACTCCACATCGTTTTCTGTTGCACTCTGATATTCTATATTATTATCGAGATACTAATCACACAGGTACAACTGGGATCAGATATGGTCTTCTTCCCTATCTATTAATGTAATGTATTGCCATCTAAACATGCCTATTTGCCTGGCTCATCGAGCCTGACCCAATCCTTGGTGTTTTCAGTCATCTTCTCTTCCACTTTCTTTGATTTGTGGTTTGCTTAGCGATTGATCCGTTGCCGCAGGGTTCGGAGAGTGATGCGGTTGGTGCATCGAGAGGCGTCTATCACATAGATCTCTAATCTTTTTTTTTTCCTTGTAACTGGCCGTGTTGGCCTAGGATTGTAGTTAGTTTAATTACGGAAAGTACCTTCTAATCCCTTAAAGTAAATTATTGGGCTTTGTCTATTTACTTGCTCATATGAGATTCACACTTGATTATATTATTGGATTTTCCGTTTCTCTTGGGTACTTTCCCGTAGAGCCCTGAGATTTGAGTTGCCTGGATTTGGGGGCTGTTCAAGTTAAGAAAGTGCTCATGAAGAAAAAGACAAAAAAAAAAAAAAGATTTAAAAAAAAGATATAGACAAGGACCATATGTATAGTCAAACGCTTTAAGTAAATGCATGTTCTTTATTTATTTCTAATACCTTCCCAAAGTTGTGAATATTATTAAGAGGTTTTGTTAACTACAAAATAGCTTTTAAAAGTAAAAATGCTAAAAGAAAGAATAAAATGTAAAAGATTGTTAATATTAATTTAGTGGTTGTATCTATTCTTGCTCAACTAAATCACTTGAATCGTAAGATTTGACGAAACAAGTATCGAATCGTAAGATTCACACCTGAATCCTATGTTCATTTGTAAATGGGATTTGTTGCATAGATACGATTCGTTTTCCTTAAGATTTGGGATATGAATTGGTATTTAGGAAATGAATAGTAGGATTTTGATAACTATGTCTCCAATTAATGTTTCTCAAAGTGTAGGTGCTCTTCTTTGTGACATTAGTCATTTTTACTTTGACCTGACTAGTTTATGCATTTCATGACCTTTTTGAATGTAAAATTGGATTTCGGAGAAACTTTGATTTAATCTGTCATCACCTGCCTCCAATTGTACTAATGGTTGTGGCATTGCACCTTTCTGCTTCTTGAAATAAAATTCCCTTTTCTTTCAAAAGAATAAAAATAAAAATAAAAATATAAAATAAATAAATAATTGATTTGATGTAATGGTCAAGATGCTCCTTGGATTGCCTGATCAGATGCATTTTATGCTTTTATCAAGTAATGTTTATCGGTGACAGATCCTCTGTTGTTCAATACTGATTTTTCATCATTGTAAGGTGCATATTTATATGTGGCTGTTGTGGATTACATGTTGCTACTTAAGATGACTGTGATGCTGCCTTGTATCCAAAAGGTTCAAGCATAGATTTATTTAGAGACATGCCAAAAGATGGCTATATTTTGATTTTATTTTGGATCAAATGATTCATTCATGCCTAAAACAATTCTTTAGTAGATTTTTTGTTCCTTTTACCCTAATTCAGCAAAATTGAATTGTTTTTGATCTTCCAAATATTTTATATCTAAATGTATGTATGAACTTTTGTTTTTTTTTGAAAAGATGTATGTACGAACCATATGCATGCCAAATTTTATGGTCCCGTAAACGTGATTAGATATGGGGGGAATTTGTTTGCTTTCACTATGGCAATTGTCATTTGTCATAAATGGCGCATCCTTGCACCGTTGTCCTCGGAAGAGAGGGTCTTACGATGCTATTCCAGATTTGGTGGGCACTCTTTGTAGGGTGGGAGGTATAATAGATAAGGTTCATTATAGTTAGGTTTCCTGGTATTGCTTATGGGGAAGTGCTGAACTATATTACCCACTAAGAACACTGTTCCATATTTGATGGAGAGACAGTTACTACCTTCAATCATGCAAAGGAATTTTTCCTATAACTTTTCCTTTTTAACATATTTCTTTTCGGGATTTCTCACCAATCCAGTAATGGTTTATCAGAGTGGAACTATATGGAGCTTGATTTTTCATGCTTCTCTTTTACGTTTAATGCGTAAGGCTAACATCCCTTCTGCTTGCCTTGGTGTTTCAGATTAAGAGAGAAATATCTATAATGAAGATTGTCAGGCATCCAAACATAGTGCGGTTGCATGAGGTATGGCCGTCGTATCCACCAACTTATTTTGTGGATATTAATATTGCAGTTCAGTGAGAAACTGATAATTGCTATCAGTTCAATGATTGAAATTCTAAGCTTACACCTGTCTTGCTCTTTTATTGGAGTTACCTTTAATGCCTTAACTAACTGCTGGTACGATTTTTCCTGGTCTTGGCTAGCCGGACAAAGATATATATCGTTCTAGAATTCATCACAGGAGGAGAACTATTTGATAAAATAGTAAGGCTTCTGAAATGCATTTTTAGATGAGATTATGTTCTATTTACATATTATAACTTGGATATCTTTTCTGGAAAATTGTCAACTTAGATATATATCTAGCTAAATAATAATGTAATGACCAAGGACTGTAATTATGATGATTCATTTATTTGTCATAATTGTGTTGCTCTTCTGGAAACACCTGAACTGCTTGAACTCTCTTAAGAATGCCATCCTAACAGGGCATGGCATTTATAAGTCACTCATGCACCATGGATATTTCATTTCCTCTTAATATTGATAGGTTGAAAGCTAGAACATTACTTATTTTGGAGTGTCTCGGTAATGCACATTACTTATTTTGGAGTGTCTCTAAACAGCTAAAGCTCTACTATTACCCCTAGCTCATCCCATCCATTGTTATAATGTTGTCTTTTTGGATGACCGCAGATCCATAAACCCCATTCTTTCATACACAAATTCCAAGGCGATTTTCTAATAAAGCTGAATTAAGTTTCTTAATTGACCTAGTTCTTATACCCCTAGTTCTTATACCCCACTCCGTAAGCTGCTTGCAAACTCTTTTCTAGGGATGTCATGATCGGAGGTAGCTTTGCTCAAGTTCGAGCTCATCTTTTATAGGCTTGAGCTTGAGGCGAGCCTATCTTACATGCTCATTTAGAAAATTAACTAAGATTGGGGAAGGTCTTGCTCAGATTGGCTCATGAAATGGCTGTGCTTGGCCTGTAACACACACATATACATATAAGACAATAGATACACACTATTTTTTTATTCTTTTTTTGGTTTGGGTTTTTTTCTATTGTTTATTTATTTTATTTTTGCGCGGGAGAGGGGGTGGGGGTGCGTTCGAAGTCCCACCATAAGATACATGGCACCTCCTTGTATGCAAATACACATTCATATACGAATACATGTTTTATCTGTTGCTTTCTTTCTCTTCGTATGCATGTAATCACTGTCTGTTATTATTATTCTTGAGATCCTTTGAAATCCCTACATTTTGTTCATCTTTGACCACTTAGGAATATTCTTCTTTTCAGTTATTATTTAGTTTGTTCATTGTTTTGCATGCAGGTTCACCAAAGGAAAGCTTGGTGAGAATGAAGCTCGGCGGTACTTTCAGCAACTTTTAGATGCAGTTGATTATTGTCACCGTAAGGGTGTTTACTACAGAGATTTGAAGGTGCATTTCTATTTTATGTATTGCTTCTGGAAATCGCTTCTCACTGTTCAATGACATGTTTTTTCTGTGCCCTGACAAATGCATTGTGTTTAGCCTGAAAATCTTCTTGTCAATTCACAAGGAAACTTGAAGATTTCGTATTTCGGCCTTAGTGCACTGCCCCAGCAAGTATGATTGCTCTGTTGCTTGAAGTGTATCATGTTTCAATCAGTTATTTTCATAATGTTATTTAGTTTGTCCTTTTGTAGGGAGTTGGGTTGCTGCACACCACATGTGGAACTCCAAATTATGTTGCTCCTGAGGTTCGCTCTGCTGGCACTCTGTTAAGCTAATTAACTTATTATCCCCTGGACAATGGAAATCATTGAGACAAAATCTACCACTCACAATTCATGGATTCATTTACTTGAATGGTCTTTTTCTCTTTGGCTGAGATAAATGGTGTTTGTTAATTATATATGGAACACATTGCTAAAATTGGGGTCATAAATAATCATATAGTTATAAACATTTAATCAAATCCTGGAAAGTAATAATGTTGTAAAAATTTCCTCGACTCATGCTGTCTTTGTACTATATATCCTAGTATAATTTTATTTTTGGTGGGACACACAATTTTGATATATGGACGGGCGTATTCAGTCAATATTGAACATCCAGTTGATCCTGTGAAAACTCTATGGGCTGCCATGCGAAACTCACAATGATTGGAGAATATTGTCTATCCCAACATTTGCCCTTTTGTCATCCATCTGTATTTAATTCAAAGACTGAGTGGTTGTGATTGTCTGATGGGAGTGATATTTGAAAACCATAAGCAATGCAAACTAGGTCCCGTTAAATGGATAGTTCAAATCGATCATTGGATCTGCTCTCTGGAAATTACTTTAAACTTTAAAAACCACTCATTAAATGGCTAGGTTGACTAGGTTAAATGTGATTTCTTTTCTTCACGGCATATGAACAGCGGGATGGATGACATGAAACGATTTAGTCTCTGGATTGGTTAAATGGGCTTTACATTGTGCTAACATACCATTGTTCCTTATGCAGGCACCCCTCTTTTTATTTCTTTTTTTTCCTTCTAAATGGATGACAAACATGCTTACTTTCGAATCAGTCTCTGTTGCAATACATTCATTATCTGGTGGAGTACTTGAGAACCTTGGAAGCATATGGAGATCACAGCAAGTTGTTTAAACTATGACCCATAATAGACACGAGGCATGAGAAAATAAAAAAACCCTAACCTCAAATGTTTATATAATTTATACCAATTGGGATTTAGTTTACTAGGGAGACCAAGGATGTCCTACTTCTTTCTTTAAATATATACAGTTTGTTTACTTTCTATTTTTAGAATATATGTATATATTTTTATTTTTAATGCTTTTCCGAAAAAAAAAACATCAAAAATGCTGAATCGGCCATAATGTTTCAATTCCAAGTCAAAACCGAGACAGTGTCAAAAACAGAAATTGACAACTATGAAACTTGCCATCAAGTCTGAAAGCCGCATGCATTGTGACAAAGATCCACAATTATTGTCTTTTCAAATCATCCACTTGCAATAGAGGAGAGTATGATCTTTTTTTCCTTGAATCGATCAAGTTGTGGTTGCTGTTACACTCTGGGATCTCGTTGCAAGTTCCATCAAATTGCTGAGTCTGAAATTAGTGTCCATTGAGTATAGTTGTGAAATTCGTTTTGTCTCGGACGAAATTTCGTTTCGGTCTACATACTAATAAAACGAGACAGCCCTATACAACTTTTTGGCAAACTTTTTGGTCAATTCCGGAAATTTTGGTCGATTTTGGTGGATTTCGGAAATTTCGGCCAAAATGATTTTTTTTAAGGACTTGCTTTAAAATTTTTTATTCCTTAAAAGCCCCAACCCGACCCTAAGCCCTCTTTTGAATGCACGAAAAACAAAAGAAAGAAGAAGAAGAAGAAGAAGAGGAAGTCCTTTTTCTTTGTTTGCTAGAGTCGTCAGTGAAAAGTGAGAAGGGGAAAAAGACCCCTTCACCTTTAAAAACCAATACGGCCTACTTCCTTTTTCTTCCCCTATTCTTGGGCTATTGGTCTAGTCAGCCCCCTTTCTTTTTCTATGCTAGGGTTTCGGTCCAGTGAGGCCCCCGCCCATCTCATTGAAATTTAATCCACTCAGCGAGCCTCAACATATTTGAGCGCCCTAAACTGAGATAAAAATTCCACTTAAAATAAATCTCTAATAAAATTTCTACATGTATATATATTTAAATATATAATTTTTACGAAACTCAATTCAGAAAAGTTTCACCAGAATTCCCAAATCGGCCGGAATTTTAATTTGGAGGCCAAACCGAAACGACGTACAAAATGAAATTCACAACTATGCCATTGATCCACTGAATTTTGCTGTTGTACTACATCTGCTAGATCTAGAATGAATAGTCCTCAGTTTTTTTATATACCAATATGGTGTTGATCCCAACTTCCGAATCACAAAATCAATTGTTTAGTGTTTATGCATCCCTTGAAGATTTTGGTTGTATAAGAAAACTCTGATCTAAACCTAATGCTTGTACTGGTAGATCTGCCTTAGATCTATCTTCTACATGATTTTCTTTATTAGGATCTATTATATATATATATATATATTCTTCGCGGTGACCCCTTTTTTTGAGATCAACTCTACCTTTGAATCTTTGAGACTTTGACTGGTAGGTCTCCCAGTCGAGATCTACGGTTGGATGTTCATTTGGTAGATCTCTCTCAACAAGATCCTCATCTAGTACATCTCTTTACAGTTCAATGGTTGGATCATCATCTGATTGATGCTCAATATCGAGATTTATAGTTGAATCTTCTAACAAAATTCATCCTTGCCATGATCTCTTGGACTTGTTCCTTTTCTTCAATCATTCCAACGAAGGTAGCCGTTATCTGACTGAGAGTCACTTTATTACATTTCTTTTTGGAAAGGCAAGACTATTTTCTGTTGCCAAGCTGATGCAGGCCCTAACAAATGACTGCAACTTCAAACAAAGGCAATCGATATGGCCGAGGGTAGGAGAAGCTCTCTTCAAAGGAAAATCACACCAAAAGTTGCAAGAAAAGCAATAAAGTACTAGACACCAGGGTAGAAATTGAAGAAAACTATATCTTCAAGATCTCCACATAAATTCCAAATGCCAAAAAAAAAAAAAAAACAAGGAAATGAAAAAATCGAATATCCTTTCTCTAATGGTCTTTACAACCCCTTTTTATAATTAAGAGAGAACCTAATTAATCTAACCATTAAAAAGAGAGTTCAATCCTAGCCATCTAAAAAAAAAAATTGATATGACAAAAAAAAGAAAAGAAAAGAAAAAGAAAATTGATATGACAGAAGTACCCTTAAATTTGTTGCAACTCTCATACACCATACTAGAAAATTGTCAATACCTTTCTCAATGCAAGTCAAAACCGTCTGAACTTGGGGTTGATGGAAAGCTAATTGGATAAGCTATCCAACTGATCAAACTTTAAGTGATTCTAACATCATCTTATACATGAAATCTGACTGTGATTAAAAATTAAAAAGCATGAAATCGCAGTTCGGCCACCCATGGACCATGGTTTTTGGTTACTTGATGGAGTGTTGGGATCAAGTGGGTCCCATGTATACTGGCTGCATCGAAACAACATCAAGCCTCATAAATTCACTATTTCTTTTTATCATTTTTACTAATGAGAGTGTATAACTGTACATTGCTGGACCTTAAATTCTCTTTCAGGATTCTAAATTCTGTCCTACCATCAGCATGAACATAGCACAATCCCTTCAATCTGGAGTTTGTTAAAATAGCTACAACAATCAATCTAAGTCTACCCATATACTGCAGACTAGAAGTTTAGGCCCCCCTCCCTGTGTGCGCCTTGCTTGTTCTCTCTACCTATTATCAGATGTATGCTAAAAACATGTCACCCTCTGACTAGATAAGGAAATGTTTGCTCATCTTCAATGATCTGAAACCATCTACTTAGAATTCCCTCTGTGCGTTTTAAATGGTTTCTATCCCATCTTTAACATTAAGAAAAAAAGAGAAGAAATTCTGCCCTCAAATGTTTTTGAGACTTTACTATATTATGACATGGTAAATAACACTGTTCTATGTTGTAGAGCCTCTGGTGTATGTCCCTAAACTATTTGATTCATCTTTTAGGTACTCAGTCACCAAGGTTATGATGGTTCTGCTGCAGATGTATGGTCATGTGGTGTTATTCTTTATGTTTTGATGGCAGGGTACCTTCCATTCAATGAGACTGATCTTCCCACCTTATACAGAAAGGTTGGTTGCCTCTTTACTTTTTGAAAATACCTATCTGTTCTTCTAAGGTTTACCTATCCTCCACAGGTTGGTTGGTTGGTTGCAATACCCAATGTGTGTCCTTGGTTACGTTAAACTGGAGGAGATATGTTAAACTTTACAAAAATATCATTTGGCCTAATGCTCTGAATTCCATCAGGTTGACATTAATGGTAAATGACTAGATTAACAAGTATTGTATGATTGGTTTGATTATCTTGAATTGGAGTGTGGTCCTACATAGAAGGTTTGTTAATCTGCATGAACCAGACAAGCCAGGCCATAACAGGGCGCCTCATAAATCTTCATGCATCTCATATGTGGTATTAAACTGACTTGGGAATTATCTGACATTTTTCACTTTGTTCCTTTGCAGATCAATGCAGCAGAATTTTCCTGTCCACATTGGTTCTCTCCTGGGGCTAGATCGTTGATCTGTAAAATTCTTTATCCAAATGCTAAAACTGTGAGTATGAGGAACAAATTTCTACATGATGTTGTTGCATGTTGCAACAAAATAGGGACTCTACGGCAGTACTTGAAACTAGTAAACATTTTGTTTCTGGTAAATGGAAAAAAACATTTAAGATATCTTGTTTCTATCCTCATTATTACATCATCATCATCGTCGTCACCATCATCAAAGCCTTGTCACAACTATGTTGGGGTCGGCTACACAAATTATGTTTCTCTATTCCAATCTATCTTGAGCGAAATCGTCAGATAAGTTGCACTTCTTTGGATCTATTTTTACTACCTCCATTCCAAGTGCTCTTTGGCCTACCCATTCCCCTTGGTGGGCCATCAACCTTCATAGCCAAACTTTTTCTTACCGGTGCCTAAACCATCTCAAATATGTTTCTCTAATTTTATCCCCTATTGATGCTTCCCTTAAATGCTCTCGAAAGCGCTCATTTCTAATTTTATCCTTTCTACTTTATCCTCATTATTACATGAGTGATATATTTTTTCTTTTTTTGAAATCAATACTCAGTGTAAAAACTCATTATTGGAAGAAGTGGGTCAGGTGCTTTCTTCTACAAAAAATAGTTACTTGTCTCTTCTCACATTCTTTGCTTTCTCATCTTTTCCCCGAGCAAAAATAAACTAGGATAGCACACACATTGATGATTAAAATTATTGATGAGAGGTTTTTATAATTGGTCTAAGAATGTTGACTCTTAGTCATTGTTGGTCAAATGATTATTACTGCCTAATAGTAGTACCCACATGATGGTGGCCTAACCAATGATTGGGTGTTCCTCTCCACTATGTCTACTTTGATCAAATAGTTAAAGTTGAGAAAGAAAGAAGAAGAACAATGGTGAATGGAGAGATTGAGAAGTTCTATCAATATTAGATTGGTGTGAACCTCATTCATTCATGATACTTTCATTTGTACATTCCTTGATTGTACATACAAAAAGAATGGATTACTTATTTCATCAATCATTCAAAGATGAATAAGAGACAATCATCTAGCCTCGTGCTCTTTGATGCTATGCCAATATAAATTCCATCTGTGGTGCTCCGCAATACCACATAATTTCCAACAGCACCCTTCAAATTGGAGCGTGAATAGGATACTTGCCCAACTTGTTAATGGTTTTGACAAGACAATATAGTTCTTGGGCTTTATAAAAGAAGCCTGCAAATTGCTTCTCAGACCAAACATTTTCTGGAGCAATTTGTTCGGAGGAAGTGTTTTCTTGCACACAATGGAAATAACTTTGACCTGTTTAGGGTTTGTTTGTCATTTTCACATCGGATATGAAAATGGTCCTCTTGTGTAAATGGTCCACGTGTGAGTCATTTTCATATGCAAATGAGTCACATGTGAAACACAATCACATTCACATGTTCGTCATTTTGATACCTCCTTACATGTGAATCTGAATGCATCCAAAGGTTTACCATTTTTAACAAATTTTTTACCATTTCACCGTTTATCACAAATTTCTTAAAAATATATGACGACTAACGGCATAAGACTTGACCCTCTAACCAAAAATGGTCATTTTGAAGATGATTAACGGTTTGGATCACGAAAATGGGGCCCACAGAATGCAGAATTATAGATTTTCAGATCTGGAATTTTTTTTTTAAATATCTAAAAATCTGAGTTTAGACATGAAATTTGGTCCCATGGCTGTTTTGGTCATTTAAAAGAGTTTGAACAGTTCAGATCATGACTGTGGGCCCCTCACACATAAAAATTGAAAAAACTAGATTGGGTACATCCAACAAGAAAACAGTGTTTATATTCAGTGTTTACATCCAATGGCTGCCCCTTTTTTGCAAATATCTCACATTCATGATGAGTTAGGGTCTCAAATTTGACCCCATAGCCATAATTGGTGGTTTACCTGTGAATTATCTGCCGAATATGCGTCCAATTCTGTTAATATCACAATCTGCATGAGAATGATATAGCAATTCCTTCCTAGAGCTGGATTTAAGTATCTCCAAATATGATAGACTGCATCTAAATGATGTACACACTACTCATGCATATGATTTGGCTGATGATCCTTCAGCAAAAGGCAATGCTTGATCAAGTGATGGTTAATTAAAGAGTGTCCCAACTAGCCATTCATATTTTACCTGGCTCAGAGAGAGCCTCTAACATTAGCCGGTGGTCAACAACGTCAAGAGGAGTTTAAATTGCTTTAGCTCAAGTATTTGTGTTTCTTTCTTTAGATCTAAGGCATATTTTGGTTGGTAGATCCAAATTCCATGCTCAGACCTTGCTAATGCCCAAAACATATCTTAAAATTTTGAGATCTTCATATCAATTACATTTGCTGGATAATCTTTGACCTATTAGATGTCCAATATATTGTCTCCTGTTTCCAAATTGTCATGTACATATACATTGAGAATAGCGGTTGATTTTTTTATGGTTTCCTAACAAAAATCAAGATGTCCAAAATCAATCACACTCATCAAGGGCAGTATTGAATCTTTTAAGCCAAGCTTGCGGAGATTGTTGAAGACAACTGATTGTTTTTATGTGATTGGCACGCTGACCCTTTTTTCCTTCAGGAGAATATCTTAGGTGCATCCTTAGCTTTTAGCTATGCTTAGTATTGACATTCTTAGCTTCTATCTATGCTTAACAGTATCCGACCCTTCACTCATTTTTACTGATCTTTTCTCTTATTATTGCAGCGCTTGGAATTGAGGGAATAAAATGTCATGCATGGTTCAAGAAAAACTGTCACTATTAGACATAGAGAAGAGGAAGAAGTTAATTTGGATGGCGTGAGTGCTGTCTTTGATGATATTGAGGTTGGTGGTTTATGTTTCTATTTTCTTCTCCTTGTACGGTTTAATGCCAGATATCAGTGTTAATGATGCTAAGTGTAAATGATGTTGGGATTACTCAAATCCTGTGATCTTGTAATTATTGTAGAAAAAATGAGGGAAAGGGGAACATGGAGGACGAAGAATGGAAATCTCTCTCTCTCTCTCTCTCTCTCTCTCTCTCTCTCTCTCTCTCTCTCACACACACACACACACACACACACACACACTCAGAGTGAGTGGCGGACCCAGGATTTTCATTTGAGTGGGGCGGACGATGGTCAATTGAATAAGTCAAAAATCAACATCAACTACCAATAATGAACACCAGCTACCAATAATCTCCACTTATTGCATGGTTTTAAGACATGTTTTTTATTTTTTTATTTTTTTTGGCAAATTAAGTATCAAGAATTAACATCCTGCTATTACACTCAATTCCTACGTAAGCTTTTTAACTACAGCAGCCAATTCCTTAAGAAATCAGTTTTTTACTCAAATCAATGGGATTGAAATCAAATTAGCCACAGCACTACAACAACAATAAAGAAACTCTAGAGAACTTGAAAAGAGTAATAATCACTATCATATGAAAATAATACCTCTTTGACTGTTTCCTTAAGCTCCTAGGAGTTCATTCCTCCATCATATGAATCCAAATGAGACCACCTGTATTTGTGAAGAAAATTGTTAGCATAACCGTAAACATCATATTGTGACTCAAGAAAAAAAACCAATTTAAAATAAATAAATAATAATAATAATAAAGTAAAAAGAAAGTAGCTAAAATATAAGACCCAACAAATAAATCAAACAAAATCCAAAAACAACACAACATAAATTACAAAAAAGCAAAGAAGCCAAAATTCAGAAACCTAGAAAAGTATATCAATCATAAATCAAATCCAATTAACACAAACATCAGAGTGGGAAAATTAAAAGAAGAAAAAAGACCAATAACATTAATACAAACCAAATACCCTGCCGTCAAGGCGGTGGTGCAGTTGGTTTTACCTTGGGTTTGCTCCCCAAGGTCTTGAGTTCAACTCCGACCCCTTGCGTTATCTGAGTACTATGTGTGCGGTCATGTATGTAACCCCAGGGACTATTCCTTGCTCATCTAAATCGGGTAACACCCGGGCCAAAGGCCAAAGGTCCGAAGGCTGGGCTGGTGAGGGATACCCTAGGTCATCAAAAAATAATAATACATAAAAAAACCAAATACCCTAATAACAAGAATCAGATATATCACTAAAACCCATTAAAAGAGGCATTTTAACATTCTATCTTTGTATGTGGTTCTTTAATTATTCTACTTCTATTTTTTATATGAATCCCCTTGTCTTCTTCAAGCAAATCGAAGTAGTATCAGTAGAACCAACTAGACAAAACAATGATAAGATCGTATACTTGTTCTACCTTTTGGGATTTGAGATCTTGTGATGATGAGAGAGCATATCACCCTAAAATAGAATACTCTTGCAATAGATAAAGTGGATAAACAGATATTCACTACATGTCTGAAAGTTGATTCCAAAAGACGAGTCGATTCAAGAAGAAAAGTACAAATTAAGGATTCGATTCATCAAATTCATTTGCAAGAAGGCATTTTTCCCATTGCTTTTTGAATCAAAGGTAGAAATCTCATCATCACTTGTCTCTTATTTGTGTGTGTGTATAGAGAGAGAGAGTGGTGTTGGTGGTTAATCGAGGTGAAGAATAAGAAAGAGAAGAGAGAATGAAAGGAGAAAAAAGAGAATGAGAGAGAGGGCGGACCTTTGTGCCGTGCGATTGTGTCCACTCCAAATTCTGAAGGGAAGAAGGAGAACATTTGAGAGGAGGGTTATGAGGTTTACTGGAATGGGTGAGGAAAAGGAGAACGATTTTTAGGTTTTTTTTTAGAGAGGTGGGGCAACGACTTACCGAATGGCCCATGCAAACCTTTATACCCTGTTGGATCCGACCTGGGGTGACCGCCCTAGGTGCGGATAGCATGGGTCTGCCGTTGCACACACATGTAGATATAAGTGCACAGTCTTTGGGGGGAAACTAGCTCTTTTCATATCCTGTACCCCCATGATTTTCGTGCATGTTGGTGGGCTCAAATTTAGGGCTGACCTAATTAAGCTAAGGATGGTGTTTAGTGGATCACAACCCTATATATACATATATGTATATTTATATATCATTGTCATTGTCATCACCGTCATCAAAGCCTTGTGCCAACTATGTTGGGGTTGGCTACATGATTTTTTTTTTCTCCATTCCAGTTTATCATGGGCAAAATCATTAGATGGGTTGCACTTCTTTAGATCTAACCTTACCACTTCAATCCATGTCCTCTTCGCCCTACCCCTTTTCCTTAGCAGGCTTTCAACTTCCATACAAAAACTTTTCATCACCGATGTTGTAGCTGGCTTGCATTGGACATATCCAAACCATCTCAAATGAGTCTTATCTTAGTTTATCACCTATTGATGCTTGCTTCAAATGCTGTCGTTTCTTTTTCTTTCTTATTTTGACTACACATCCATCTTAACATTCTCATCTCTACTACATTCATTTTGTACATGTATTGCTTTTTGACTGCCAACATTCTGCTCCTTATGTCATAGCTGGTCTATATGCTATCCTTTAAAACTTTTCCTTCAATCTTGCTAGTATGTGCCAATCACAAAGCACACTAGAAGCATGTACTTACTTCAACCTTTCCTCTGTTATCATATGTTCGACATCTTCCTTAATCTCTCCAGCCTCACTAATTATCGAGCCAAGATATCAAAATGAATCTCTGTGGTATCTCTTGAGCTTCAATTCTCATAGGCGTCTTTGATCGATGCACATATCTATTAAAGTTGCTTCATATATTCTATCTTTGTACAACTTATTTTAAGGCCCTTGGATTCTAAAACGTTCCGCCATCTCTCAAGTTTTGCATTCGTGACATCTCTCGATTCATCCACCAACACTATATCATTTGCAAACAATAGATGGTAGTAAATAAAAGGTGCCAGAAAAATGGTGGGGGAATTTGAAATGGGGGAAAAGGCAACAATATTTAAGCATACACATACACATATATATCAGAAAATAAATATCATTTTAAGGAAATGATATGCCACATTTTATATCAACTAGCATATCCACATTGCTTACATGCAGCAACATTTGTCTTTAAGTTGGGGAATGACTATCATCCCTAACTTTTGCTCCACTTGTTCTCTTGTATTTTTAATTTGAATTAAGCATTCCCATAGTCAAGGGAAAACCCTGGCAGCTGAGCCACTCACCACTACATAGTTTGAAACTTCATCCCACACTAAGTCGACTATAAACATAGTGCCGGTTAGTACCGGGTGGTACCGGTGTAGGCTGGGACCTGAATCTCAAGGTCAAAAAAGCCTCGACTAAACCAAGTCGGCACTCGACACTAACTTGATCAAGTCGGTCTAGCACAGTGATTAATATGGATTAGCACAGATTGGTATGGGAGACTGGAACAAGATTGGCATGGGCTGAAACACTAACTGAACAATAAACATTCAAGGAACTCATTTTTTTCATTTTTCAGTTTGAGTTTGAAGTGAAATGGGCAAGTACTATCATCGTCGTCGTCATTATCAAAGCCTTGTCCCAACTATGTTAGGGTCAGCTACATGGATTATGTTTTTCTATTCCGGTCTATTCTGAGCTAAATCCTCAGATAAGTTGCACGTCCTCAGATCTATTTTTACTCTCTCCATCCACGTCCTTTTTGGCCTACCCCTTCTCCTTGGTGGGCTATCAACTTGCATAGCCAAACTTTTCTTTACCGGCATTGTTGCTGCCATATAACTGACGATTAATGACATTAACAGCACTAATTGCTTTAGTAAGAAAAAGATGCAGGAATAGCTGAATCAAGCAATAGAGTGCAAACAATTTGAAGTATGTATTGATGTTTACGTTTAGCACTCCATTTTGTTGAGGTGTATGAGGACATTTGTGCTGAGCCTGAGACGTAATTCCTTTCTATTGTATGTTTGGGTTGTGAAAAAACTTTACGCTAGCTGTCAACCTACCTAACGCAACCCTCCTCGTTTACCCGGGCTTGGGACCGGCAGTAAAAAAAACTATCTAATGTAATTCCTTTCTATTGTAAGTATGACTGAAAATCATTCGACATTTATCAAAAACAAAAAAAAAAAAAAAAAAAACATTCGACATGTATTATATCCGAGTCTTAGTGTAATATTTTGATACATGTTGAAAATTGATTTTCAATTATATTTACAAATTTTGAAATATTGTAGGAACATTGGATTTTTAACGCAAAAAATAAACCCATATATAATTACTATAATCATTAACAAATATGAAAAATTATTTGTATCCCGCCTTAGATAAAATAGGAGACATCCTGACATCAGCTTGCACTAAATCAAAACAAGCAAATGAGTGTTAATTGGAGAAGGAAGGGTTTTCACTTCCCCATATGACAACTGTCAGAAGAGTCAAATGAAGAACTCAAAGAGAAGAACAAAAGGGCACTGTATAAAGTGAGTGAAGAGAGATGAATAAAGAAAGAACACGACAGTACTCCATATTATCACCATTGGCAGTACGAACACGACTTGGTCCGGTATGTAGCTTAAAATTGGACAAATTCTGATGCATCATAGTGATGTGATTTGATGCACCAGAATCGAGATACCATGTGGTGCAAGGAGAGGCATTACCAGAGAATCCTATGGCAGACAAAACCTGCACAATCTATTGGAAGTGTTTAGGACTAAGAGAGTAGCAGGTAGTGCAGTAGTTGTGTTAGTAGGTTGCAATGGCAGAGGCGGACCTTCAACAGTAAAATAAGAAGAGATGTAGCTTTATGTGCTTGGGCATTATGCTTTTGAGGGCATCAGTGACAATCAGCTATTAAATGGCTAGGTTTCTTGCAATGATTACAACATTTCCTTTTCTTGCATCGATTAGAATAATGACCAAATTCCTTGCAACTATACCATTATATATTATCAGTGATATAGTTCTCTTGTTTCGCCTTATTAGAAACGTGTAAGGCCATGTCCGGGTATCTAAAGAGTTGCTAAATGATAAATTCTTTTGTTCTTCTAGCTGTGCTTGCTAGTGGTACCCTTTTCTTTTTCTTAATGGTTACCATCATTGATACCTTTGTTCTTCGCGAATGAGTTCTTGAAGATAGGCATCCGGGGTAGAGGATGGGACCCGATTCATAAGCCTTGCACGGACCAGTCATATTCTCTTCGAAGCCTCATAAGAAACTGATGTCTTTGTGCAGTCTCATGAATCTTTTGGATTGTTGAAAGAGAAGTATCCGGAACAATATAATATACTAAGTAGCTATATTCAATCAAAAGAGCCATGAATCCAGAATAGTGTTGAATGGATTTATTGCCTTTGTATATTCTCCAATTTCAAATTCAAGTTGAAATCTCCTACTCCTACCTTCATTTTTTTTATGATGTACTTTTTAAAATGGGACCACATGTCCTGAGCTGTTTTGTAGGCATGGAACAAGAGACCATGTAAATTGCTAACCTCTGATGATTGAAAAATCTTCATAAATCCTCTGATGACTGTTCGATCCTTGTTGAAGAAGAATCCAAGCAATAGTTGATCCCAAGGTGGGCCCCTCTGTTGTATGCATAGTACTGAGATGCATGAAGATGACTGGAAGAGGTTCATTGTTTGCTTGAAGCCAAGAGAATATGCTAAACTGTCCAAAATATCCTTTCTAGCAGCACATTCTTAGGAAGATGTTC
This sequence comes from Litsea cubeba, assembly GCA_012931725.1. Lineage (NCBI taxonomy): Eukaryota > Viridiplantae > Streptophyta > Magnoliopsida > Laurales > Lauraceae > Litsea > Litsea cubeba. Next base: position 102,169,045 of record CM022944.1, on the reverse strand, counting down.
AGAAAAAAAGGATCTCTAGGAGTACCTAAGATCGCACGACAAAGAGCAGATCATTCCATATTAGGAAGAAACTTATCGTGGCTCTGGTACCATGACAAATTCTTTGATAGAAAGAATGAAAGAACTTTGAGTGAAATTGGGTACCAGATGCAATAAATGGTCTGTCACTTTTATAATTCCTAAGTATGATGTTTATAGAAAGATTATCCCCTTGATTTGCAGTGACTATGATCTAATATAATCAATATCCTGTTGATTGGGGTAGCTACAATCTATTCAATTAATCAGTACAGTATCTAGAGGAAGCTATATCTTATGTGGTCCTTCATCTAGATAGCTATAATACAAAGTTCTTGTCTGATATACCACAGAATTTTGTGCAAAAATAGTTTAAAGTGATGAAGTTGTAAATGGTCTTGTGGCGCTAACCTTAGTGCATGCCAATGAGCATTAGGATGGGCGACACATGAGTCTCTCATCATGGATTAAAATCATCTTCATATCGAAGCCTTGTCCCAACTATGTTGGGGTCAGCTACATGAATCCTATTTCTCCATTCCAGTCTATCATGGACCAAATCCTCAAATAGGTTCCATTTCTTCAGATCTATCCTTACAACTTCCATCAATGTCCTTTTCAGTCTATCCTTTTTCCCTCAAGGGGCCTCAACTTGCATGGAAAAACTGCTCCTCATTGGCATTGTTTGTTGGCCTACATCGGACATGTCCAAACCATATTAAACGTGTCTCTTAATTTATCACTTATTGATGCTACCCCTAAATGCTCCCTAGTGAACTGATTTTCTCTCGACTCGAATGCTCCCCTAAATTATTCTCTCATAAACACCACCAACTTGTAAGTGCCGGTCCCAAGCCCGAAAACTTGTCAAGTAGGTTGTCAGCCGGCATAAATATTGTCACAAATGAAACATGAATTCTGAGAAAACAATGTTCTCATCATGAGTTAGCATTGAGTATAATATATATTGATACATTTATGTATTTTATTTTTCATGGCAGTGTTGGGTGCCAAAAATAGACCCATCAGATGATTCTAAACCTTGATTAATATATATATATATATAAATATATGAAATGGTGGGCTGACAGGTGGAGGAATGGAAGGCTGATTTAAAAAATAAAGAAGAGAAGAAAATGAGGAGCAAAGATAAGAACGAGAGGAAGCAGAGGAAAAGAGAGAGAAGGAAGGACATTTGACTTTTGGATATGCGACTCTCTCTCTCTCTCTCTCTCTCTCTCTCTCTCTCTCACACACACACACACACACACACACACAACGCATGCATGCACACACCGACACTGTATCAACTGGTTCATCCACATTCATTCACATACCTCAGCTAATGTATTAGTAGAAATGTGTAGGGTACTTTCTTAAGCTACTTATAAGCAAGAAGCGAATCAAACTGTGCTTAGGTAACTGTTTTGAGTACAGCACATTGTCTCATTATTCATGGTTTAGTACTCATCCAGGATCTCTGTGTCTGAGCAGAAAGAGGATAATGACCAAGGTCCTTTAATAATGAATGCTTTTGAAATGATTACCCTATCTCAAGGGTTGAATCTTTCAGCATTGTTCGATAGGCGACAGGTACACACCTTTACATATTTCTATTCTTTTCCAGCAATTGAGGATTGATAAGGGCAAAGAAAAGCTTAATAGGTCCATTGTTCTTGTTCAAATTACTAGAATTTGTTTTATGCTTGTTTGGTTGTGAATTGTCTGTGGATATGCATGATGCATCTACTGTCTGTATTTTTTTTTCAGAAATGGCTTGATTGTTAAAAATGACATTTTTTATGTTATAGAACGGTAAAAATGCAGACTTGGTTGTTGGTGCTCTTGGGCATAGTAACTATTTTTTTTTGTAATCTTCACTCCTACAGACCACCGAAGTTTTTATTTTTATTTATTTTTTCTTTCATTTTTTTTGGGCACACTTGTTTTCTTTTATTAGGTTTTATCGTCCTTCAAATCTCTTCTCATCTTTTATTCTTCTTCTCGAAACCCGAAACATTTCCTTTATATTAATTGATTTGCTATGCTTTAGCAAGATATATTAATATTGCCCATCTAATCTGACTTTTTTGTGAATTTTGATCCTGATGTCAGAAGTCCATACAACTGAAGTCAGTATCTGTAGGGTTGGTGATGCCTACAGAGATTTAAGGTGGTGGTAATGGACTTGTCTTTTATTCTTCTTCTTGAAACCCAAAACATTTCCTTTATATTAATTGATTTGCTATGCTTTAGCAAGATATATTAATCTTACCCATCTAATCTGACTTTTTTGTGAATTTTGATCCTGATTTCAGAAGTCCATATAAATGAGTCAGTATCTGTAGGGTTGGTGATGCCTACAGAGATTTAATGGAGTTTTGTAGTCTCTTTTTATGGAGCTACTAGAAATTTCCCGTGCCTGAAGGCACGACGCACCACCGGACCTGGATATGCCTCAGACCGACCGAACCTAGGTTCCATGCGTCTCGAAAGCAAGTCCAACCATAAAATGGATTCCACAAAAAAAAAAAAATCCAATTGATTGCCAAATGATATAATTCCATTCATTCATGAAATCTTTCACCCAATTTGCTCATCTCATCTTCTTATCTTGGTCCCATCTCATCATCAATGAAGTAGCGATTTTTAAAAAAAAAAAAAATGGAGAAGGGATGGCAGTACCTGTAAATAATTCAAACTTGCTGACCTTTTTGCTTTTGATGGGGATGGCAAAAACTTGTAAATCTCTCCAACTTTTAGCCGATTTTTTTTTTTAAATGAAAAAGGGGATGGCAATACCTGTAAATAACTCTAACTTGCTGCCCCCTTTTGCATTCCCCTCTTAAATCCAAGGGTCCAAAATATCCCTTGGATCCTAGGATTCAAAGTCTGCTCTCCCATATTATATAGATTGTGTGTTTATAGGTTACAAATCAAAATTCAAGAAAAAGTCATTTTAGAGTTTTATCTTTGGTGCAGTGTTGTAGAGAGTTTTTTTTTTTTTGGTGGATTTCTTTATATGGCCCACATCAATTTCCTGCACTGTAGTAGTTGTATCTCATATAAGAAGTTGATTTGTAGGAGTTTCATCACGAACCTTTGATTGTTTCTTCACCCAGCCATATGTTTTGGGTTTTTTCTTTCTTTCTTTTTTTTTTTTTATTATTACACGTGTGATGACATTTAATGGATCTATTAGAATCATCTGAGACCAGGTCAGGATGTCTTATTTGTAACGGCACCTGTCTAAAGGAATTGTGGTGTTTCAATATGCCTTTTTAGTTTAAAGAAAGATATCTTAATAGAATGGCTACACTGTCTATTATCTATTAATATTATGTGTACACGAATTATTTCTGCAGTGATTATCGCATTTTGTCAAAGTCATTGGCACCATAGGCCACTGAGTCTATTGTCCATAAGAATTGTAGGTATGTCCACTTAACATGGGTTGTGCGTGTGGGCTGTGGCACCTAATAAAATTAGAATTTAAGAATAATGTGTATAGACACTAATATATATATATATATATATATCAACTATATGGGTTGGGCTCTACTAAGAGCCATCCATGAGACAACTACCCAATTGTGGCCATTCCAATCATGGGGAGGTGGGGGGTGAAAAGATCTCAATGACACCTGGTGGTTTGCAAAATATCAACCCAAATTGATCATCCTCACCCATTCATCCATTGCCCTCAATTTTAATGGTTTTAGAAGGAATAAGTTTTTTAAGATTTCAATCCAATGGTGACTAACAGTTGGATGCTTGTCGAATTTGGGCTGGTGCCAATTCATGGGATTGTAGTGGGTATGAAGGGGCTTGGATTGGTCATAAGGGCATTCACATGCCTAATAAACGGGGATTTGTGCAAATGCCTCTCATGAGAGATGTCCTTAGGAGAGTCTTTCCCATATTATATACATATACATTTATATCCTGGGGCATGTATCATGTGCAGAAAGATGTTTGGTCTATTAGGGTTTTTGTGTGTTGTAATTTGATGGATGCATGATCATTTTATCATCATTCGAATTTTCACATATGCATTGATTTTGAAAATCTTGAAATCTTGAATTTTCTCATGCATGGTGTAATAACTTTTAATTCTTGTTTTTTGTGCATGTTTTGGAGTTTTTAACTTGGATGCATAGATTGATTTTAATCATGCATGCCCATGATTTCATAGTTAAATCATTTTAGGCATATTAGGTTCATGTTTTTGAAAAATACCTTTTTGGATTGATTTAAATTTGAAACCAAGTATGACTTCCATGACAAAAAATTCCCTCATAGAAAATAATTTTCGAGCAAAAAAAACTTTGGGAAATTTTGGTTAACCGACCTGCATGTCAGTCACCTCTCGGTCAAATTAACTGGACGAAAAAAATTTGTCAAGATTTGCCTGTCGGTGACCTATCGATTAGCCCTCGGTTAACCAAAAACCGACAGTGTACTTTGGTTAACCGAAGTGCAAAATTTTTTCAGTTTGACTAGAATTCAAACTAGCCATTATATGACCGTTGGGAGTTCGGTTAACCGAACTATGAAGGGGGTTAACCGACAACTAGCCGTTGGACAACTTTTTCTATATAAACCAGCTCATTCCAAGGCCAAAATTGAGGAACCAAGAGTGACTCCTTGAAGTGTTTTAAGGCCCATCAAATGGGAATAAGCGAAGGAAGGCTAGAGGGTTTAATCATTCTTTGTAAGCTTTGTTTTCCTCATCATATGTTTTCATGCTTTGTTTAAATTATAGGTAAATTTATTCTAGCATGTTAACTATGATTTGTTGTATTTCTTTTGGTCCTATTGGGATGGACAGACGCACTTCTGGGCCTGTTTTGTTTTACATGGAAGCACATAAGAGCCATGTGCAAATGGAGCTTCTGTTTGGGTCCAAATCAAGTCCTTGCTTCCAGTCCAGGCCCTCTAATTAATGGGATCAGCCGAACTGAGGAACTTTTTGGATAAATCAGTCTACTAATAGCAAATATATGGGACTAATTTTCACCCAAATGGTTTCAAACCCGCTTAACATGGGTACGGATGTCGTTAGTGCCAGTCATATATGCACTACCCTTTGGTTGTCAATTCTGTTAACACCAGTTGACACAAAGCCCACCAGGCCCATTCAATGTACAAACCAACCCATCACTGTAAACTTATCCTCTTTCCATATACATAGATTGTAGGGGATTTGACATATTGGCCCCTCTTAGACACTGTTGTCCTAATTCCATGACTCATAGTTAGCTAATGTCACCAGAGTCGTTTGACTCTGGTCTCCTTTTTTTTTTTTTACTTTTTTGCCCAGTCATGGGATCCAAATGTAAAACGTCTAAAAACGCATACATTTAAAAAACCCTTTTCACTTTTGACCTTTCCCTTTCACCCATTTCGTTTTTCACCTTCCCCTACCTCTGCAACGAACGGCAACCAGAACCCAAATGGGTCCTTCTTTTCCGGTCAACGGCATCGACGAGAATGGCGGAAGCAGTCTGGTTCGTCTTCCTCATCTCTGACTGGCAGCGACCCTTGGGCTGTCTTCTTTCCTTCCCCGGCTACAGCAAGAACCAAGATGACTCATTTCTCTCTTCGTCTATCAGAGAAAGGAGGCACGATTTGTTAATGTAAAATTTCTGTTTCTGTAATTGGATTCTTTTTCTTGTAGTTTTTCCTCTTTTGTGTTGATGTTTGGGAAATGGGTTTTCTGTTTGGAAATGGGTTTTTATGTTTATTGATGATGAGAGAGCTATGTCAGGGATTGGGTTCTTTTTCCTTGTCATTTTCTTCTGGGTTGGGTGTGCAAAAAGGGTTTTCTCATTGTGTTTTGGATGAGAGAGAGATGGGTTTCGAACTCTTGGATGATGTCAGAGATGGATTTTATGTTTTAAATGTGTTCGTTTGATTCTGGAAGATGAAAATGTGCATGGGTTCTTTTTTATTTGATAGTGATGTTTGCTTTTGTTTGATTCTTTAATTGGAAAATGTTTGCTTCGTTTTGATCAATGCAGACAAACCCTTTCTGTGTAAAGGAAGACTAGCATTGGGGAGTAACCCAGTCTTGGAGAGGATTAGAAGAGAAAAAAAAAAAAAGGTTGACCATCCAGTTCTGTTGTTTCATTTTCTTTTTGTCTCTTCTCTCCTGAGTGCAATCCACGTCACCAGCAGCTTCCATTGTATCCCTCGCCAACTGGCCCCATTGATCTCCTGTAGTGTAAGGTATATGCCTTTTCTGATCCATTTTTTTTTATCAATTGGGTTATGTTCTGTGCTGGTAGTTGGTGTGTTGGGGCCCAACTGTGGGAGAAATCGTAGTAATTAATTGTTGGCCCTTTTGTTTGTCTGGATCAGTTGTGTGGATGCTTGTGGAAACAGGTAGGATCTTTTAAGACCTTTTAATTGTTACCTTATTTAATTTAATTCTTGGTTATTAAGGATTATGAAATACTTTAGGGGTCATTCGTATTTTATGCATCTTCACGTAAATGTAATTTACATATGTAAAAAGGTTGTTCTTACAAGGTACCTAGTCCTTGAGTTGACATTTAACGTATAGCAATACTTTCTGCTATCAGCAGGGAAGTATTGCAATGTAGTGTATGGCTTCAGCTTCTCATTTGTAACAAATAAGTTGGCTTTAACACCATAGATGACCTGATTAGCAGGAATCCAATCAATAAAAGACATCGTCTCTGAACTTGTACATACCTCCACAATCAATGCTTACAAGACCTGCAAAAGGAACATTAGAGTTCCATATTTGTACATTACAATTTGTTGTAAATATGATTTAGTTACAAGCTAAGCATATGGATCAAGTACTAAATCATGAAAGAGAATGGCAGCAATAATATTATCAGTGAACATGATTTCCTCGCAATTAGCAGAATGTAATTCCATGAAACTGAGTATTAGTTAGTTATTCATAAAAATCAACAGGAGGAAACATACAGGGAAATAATGTAGCTTTGAACACCTTTTTTTTTTTTTGGTCACTTTTCCATTATAATTCTGGTAACATGGCAAGGACGTGTGCAGTCAAGCCTATTAGATCAGTAGGCCTTACCTTAGATGTGTGCAAGCTGTTAGACTACACACATGAGACAATCCTAACCACAGAAACATTGGGATAGAGAAGTTGGGAAGGATGATACAGATGACCTCCCCATTTTGAGGAGAGGATTTGGTCATTCCATCAATTCCATCTTGTTTTACATACTCTTATGTTTATTTGTCTGGCTGAGATTGGTTCCCTCACTGCTTTCTCCATTGCCGAACCTGCCTCTCTGTTTTATTTTTTTTGATAGAAGCCATTTGATTATATTTTTGAAATTGTTTAAATGTTCTTATGGATGAATCAATTGTTTATTTATTTTGAAATCTCAAGATGTTCTTTTTCTATGTAACTAAGACTCGACATGTTGTTATTTTTTAATCAACTGCACATGTCTCATGTCCTATGATCACAGCCATCCTGATTGAAAATAATTACAACCATGTTCCTATATTGTTAGTGGAGACCCTATTGGATCATGGATGGTTAGAATCATAAGATGGAGGTATTTTGAGTTATAATCTCATCAACAAGAATGCAACCTCATATGAAAAGCATACTTAAATAAAAAAATGGATATTGATTTCTTTTAACATGATTGATTTATTTTTTAACTAACACTTTTAATGTTAATGTAGCACTTATTTTCTTTTTCATCAATGTACCAATGATGTTGATTACTTGGCACTGCACCAGAACTTTGAAACAATTGCTCTGTCTTTAAAACGCTCACGCACATTTTCTGTAATATGACGACAACAATAACAATGGTTGGCATTTGGATATGCATTTTTAACAGCTTCAACAAGGCCTTTTTGTTTGTCTGAAACAACGGTTAAACCTGGTAATGGACCAAGTGCGATCTTAAAGCAAGATAAGAACCACACCCATGCATCATAATTTTCGATTTCAGTTATGACAAATGCGATGGGGAACAGCCCATGGTTGGAGTCTTGAGTCACGGATACAAATATGACTCCTGGATATTTGCCACGGAGGTGCGCTCCATCAATGGCGATCAATGGCCTCATATAAGTCTTAAAGGACTGGAGGCTTGACCCAAAGGCAAAGAAAAATTTCGAGAATGAAGAGTCCTGATCCGTATCAAGATGATAATGGGATCCGGGGTTTGTTCGCATCAACTCGGCTCAATAATTTGGCAATATCCTAAATGATTGTTCGTATGGACCTCGAATTGCATCCAGCGCAATCTCTTTTACCCTGTGAGCCTTCCTGTTGTTAAGATGGCCCTCGACCCATGAAGGGGCCCAAGGCCCATCAGTCCAACAAGCTTACATATATCACGTTGATTTGATTTGGATTTGATTAAGTCATTGATTGATTATGCTGTAAATATTAAATTGATTGCTTTCCTAACTTAGTTTAGTGATTAGCTAATTTACTTTGTAAATTGCCTTGATTAAGGCTTGGAATTCCTATATATACATGTAGTGGTTCTCCAAGAGAGACACACAAAAAGATTAATACAATCTCAGTGAATATTATTCAAGATCTTTCGTGAGTTTGTCATGGTATCAGAGTACATATTCAAGAACACCTAGTTTCTTCTCCTCCAAAACCTCAAGGCAGTAGAATAGAGAGTTTATATCTCTTCCTCGTGCAGAATAACAGATCCAGGCATCTGTTCAAGATTTCCAGCGTCATTCACACTTTGCGACAGTTGGTATCACAGTGGTGGCCCACCCCTGATCATCAGTTCATCTTCCAAGAACCATACAGTCATGGTCGCCTGGTACTCTTAGGATTATTGACAATTTTTTCAGAATTTTTTAGCATCTCCAGGTTGGTCGTTTACTCATTCTCAAGTGTTTTTTAGAAATTTACATTGTTTGCATCAAAACCGTCCAGTATCTTGGATTTACAGCAGAATCTCTTCAAACCTGTTTCAATAGAAGCCAAAATAGAAGACTTTCCCAGATCAATCTTCTGATCTAAGGCCTGATCCATCTGTGGGGCCCACGTAGTGGATCTACAGCATTTTTTTTGGTCGTCTGGGGTGATTATCTGTGTCTGGGTTAAAAATAGAACTTTGTTTCTCTTTCTATTAGATCCATTGTTGGTTCAATCTTGATTTAAGATGGACAAATCTGAGGTTACCTTGATTAAATTCAATGGGAAAAATTATCCTGCATGGTCTTTTCAATTTCAAATCTACTTAGAAGCCAAGGAATTGTGGGGATTTATTTCTGGCACCGATCCTAAACCTACTGAGGATGAGAAAAAGATTTCTTCTTGGCATACCAAAGATGCCAAAATCAAAACCTGGATTCTAGGATCTGTCGAGCCTCATCTGATAATGAACCTCAAACCCTACCCCACTTCTAAAGACATGTGGGAGTATTTGCAGTAAGTGTACCATCAAGATAACTCTGCTCGTCAATTTCACCTTGAATGTGCGATTGCTGAATATGCACAAGGAACCTTGTCGATTCAAGACTACTATTCGGGATTCCGGACCCTATGGTCAGAATACGATAGTATTAAGTATGCTGGTGTGGCTGCCAACGTTTTGATTGTCATTCGTGATCTTCAGGCCGCTAGTCAGCGGGATCAATTTTTGATGAAATTACGAAATGAATATGAAAGTGTCCACTCTGCCCTAATGAATCGGACACCTCTACCTTCCTTGGCTGTCTGCCTGAATGAACTCTTACGCGAGGAACAGCGCATGGCAACCTTAGCCCATATAGCTCAACAAAAGGCTGAGACCTATTCCGTCGCGTTTTCAGCCACTAAGGCTTCTCAGCCTCCGCCTCGAGACTTGAGCAAAACACAATGTTACAGCTGCCAGAAATTTGGGCATCTTGCATCTCAATGCAAATAGAAAGTCTGTAGTTACTGTAAACAGTCGGGACATATCATCTCTGAATGTCGCCGCCGTCCACCACATCCGTCGACACAGTATCAGACTTCCCAGCCTCCGGCTCGGCAGTATCAGACTCCACAGTCTCCGACTCCGCATGCTTGTGTGGCTTCCTCGGTTATGCCTGTTCCTACATCAGCACCTCCACAGCCTGGGCCCTCATCATCTCTTACTCCTGAATTGGTTTAACAAATGATTATCAATGCCCTCTCTGCCTTTGGTCTCTCAGGTAAGTCCCCTTCATCTTCTACTTGGTTCCTGGATTCCGGGGCGTCTAATCTGACAAAACTATGATCACAGAATTTTGATATATCTTGTATTAACTTGATGATCCTCCTTTGGAGATCGTCTATCATATATATAGGATTACAATGCCTTTAATCAAGGTCCTAACACAGGAAAGTAAACTAATTACATCAATTAGAATATCTAAGTTAAGAAAGTAAACTAATTACATCAATTAGTATCTTTAAGTTAGGAAAGCAATCAGAGAAAGATATATGTACAACTGTCAAGTTGACCCAATGTAATTCTACATGAGATGTATGGGCCTACAGATGAGCCGGGCCTTGGGCCTGTTTAACACCCCCCCTCAAATTGATGCTGGAGAATCAAAAAGCATCAATTTGCTAACCAAGAACTGATAGCGTGGTCGTGGAAGACCTTTGGTGAAAATATCAGCGATTTGAAGATCAGTGGAGACATGCGGAAGGCTGATGACATCACGTTTAAACTCATCACATTTGAAGTGACAATCAACCTCGATGTGTTTAGTGCGTTCATGAAAAACCGGATTTTCAGTAATCCGAATTGCACTTGTATTATCTGCATAGAGGGGAGTAGCGCCATTTGCGGGAAAACCAATGTTAGAGAGCAGACCGCGGAGCCAAAGAATTTCAGAGCATGTAGCAGACATGGCTCGGTACTCAGCCTCAGTAGAGGATTTGGAGACTGTTCCCTGTTTCTTGCATTTCCATGATATGAGACTATCACCCAAAAACATGCACCATCCTGTCGTCGATCTACGAGTATCCGGACAACCGGCCCAATCAGCATCTGAATAAGCTTTGAGAGAGAGATTATTGTTGGATGGAAAAAACAACCCACGAGTTGGCGTGCGAATAAGGTACCGAATGATGCGGCGAACAGCAGCCAGATGAAGGTGAACTGGCTCATCAGGTTGACCGCATAAGATATATCAGGACGAGTGATCGTGAGGTAGATCAAGCTACCAACTAACTGGCGATATGCAGTAGGATCGAGAAGAAGATCACCCTCCTCTCGACTGAGTTTGACATTCAGTTCGACCGGTGTATCTACTGGAGCGGAAGCAGTAAGGCCAGCCAAGTTAATGAGATCAACAGTGTATTTGTGCTGATTGAGAACTATACCTGTAGTCGATTGATGAACTTCAAGACCAACGAAATAGTGTAGGGGGCCGAGATCCTTCATGTGAAATGTCTCACTAAGAGAAGCTTGGAGCTCCTGAATCATTTTGGCATTAGGACCAGTAATGACGATGTCATCAACATATACAAGTAGTACAGTGATCCCGGATGGAGCATGATGTAGAAACATAGAAGGATCATACGGGCTTGGATGAAAATCCAAGCGTAGAAGAGCAGCTTGAAATTTCTCAAACCATGCACGAGGAGCTTGTTTCAGACCATAGAGGGAGCGACGAAGTTTGGCAATCATTCCCTTCTCGGATGAGCATCCCTGTGGCAGTCGCATATAGACATCTTCTTTGAGATCACCATGTAGAAACGCATTCTTGACATCCATTTGATATAGAGGCCAAGACTGGGATGTAGCAACAACAAGAATTGTGCGTACGGTGGTCATTTTGGCAACCGGAGCAAAAGTTTCATCATAATCAATGCCATATTCCTGCCGATTTCCAAGAGCAACCAGACGCGCCTTATATCGATCTAAAGTACCATCAGATTTTAGCTTGAGAGAAAAAACCCACTTACAGCCAATAGGTTTGACACCCACAGGAGACGGGACAACATCCCACGTATGATTTTGCTCTAACGCATATAGTTCATCTTGCATAGCCTTATTCCAACATTTATCCTGCACAGCCTGAGAATAGGATTGGGGAATGGAAGAGGAAGACAAAGTGGCCATTAAAGAAGTATGTGAGAACCCATAACGGGCTGGTGGTACCGAAAGACGAGTGGAGCGACGCAATGAAGGATGTCCAGATGTATCAAGTGCCGGGGGTGGACCAGATGCCGGAGGAAGATCAGGAGGGGGATCCCTGGTAGGCGCTTCTCTGTTCCGTCTGTGATACACAAAATTTTGATTAAATCGAACAACCGATGGGTTGTCAGAAAAACCAGGTAAAGACACGAAAGAGGAGGCAGGAGGATCAATGTGTTTTTGAAAAAAATATTGTTTTTCAAAGAAAACGACATTCCTAGAGGTACGTAAACGACGAATGTGAGGATCATAACAAAGGAACCCTTTCTGGAAGGGTGCATAACCTAAAAACACGCACTGAGCTGATTGTGCGGTTAGTTTTGTTCTCTCAGAAGGAGGTAAGTGCACAAAGCAAATGGAGCCAAAAACATGAAGATCATCATAGGATGGAGAGGTCTTGTACAATCGGTAATATGGGCTTTGATTCTCAATGGAGGTTGATGGCATACGATTGATCAGATGAGCCGCCGTAGCCAGTGCCTCAACCCAAAAGCGGGAGGGAACCGATGATTCAAGGAGGGAACGAGTGACATCAAGGAGATGTCTATTTTTCCTTTCAGCGATTCCATTCTGCTGGGGAGTATAAGGACAAGTTTTTTGAGAAATAATGCCTTTGTTTTGCAAAAACCGTTGAAAATCTGAGGATACATATTCCCCGCTGGAATCAGATCGCAAGATTTTAATGCAAGTGGAAAATTGATTCTCAACATAGGCAAGAAAAATTTTAAAAACATTAAAGACATCAGATTTTGAATGTAGAAAGTAGACCCATGTGAACCGACTGAAATCATCAATGAAAGTCACAAAATATTTATAGTGAGCATGGGAAAGAGCTGGAGCAATTCCCCATACATCACTATGAACTAAATCAAAACACTCAGTGGTGTGGGAAGTGGAATGAGGAAACGAAAGAGTTTTGCTCTTTCCCATTTTACAAGTAGCACAATCAAAAGGCACACAAGAAGATAAACCAATAGATTTATTTAATAAACCAGAATTTAACATAAGGGACAAAGCCTTGGAATTAGGATGTCCGAGTCTATTATGCCACAAGCGGCAATTATCTCTAAGAGAAAAACAAAACACATTATTGTCAAATTGAGTCCTAGAAAATTTAGAAAAATCCAATGGAAACAAGCGTCCACATTTAGGCCCCCTCGCGATCTCCTTCCCTGTCATCTGGTCCTGCACAACACAACCAGAAGAAGAAAAAGAGATGTTACAATTATTTTCAACAAGCTGCCCGACTGACAAAAGGTTTGAAGTTAAATTGGGACACAGATAAACATTTGTCAACGGAATGGGACCAGAGATGTCACCGACAGCAGTGATGGGAACATGGCCCCCGTTAGCAGTTTGTATTTGAAGATGGCCATTGTATTTTTGCACATTTGAGAGTGGGGCACGGGAAGACGTCATATGATTAGACGCTCCGGAATCAAGGAACCAAGTAGATGATGGAGGGGATATACCTGATAGACCAACCGCAGAAAGGGCATTGACAATCATTTGTTGGACCAATTCAGGAGTGAGACGATGAGGGCCCAGGCTGTGAAGGTGCAGATGTAGGAGCAGGCATAACCGAAGACGCAACATAGGCATGTGGAGTCTGATACTGCGGAGATGGACGTTGTGGGCGGCGGCGACATTCAGAGATGATATGTCCTGACCTTTTACAGTAACGGCAGACCTTCTGGTTGCATTGAGATGCAAGATGCCCAAATTTTTGACAGCTATAGCATTGTGTTTTGCTCAAGTCATGAGTCGGAGGCTGAGAAGCTTTATTTGCCGAGAACGCGACTGAATAGGTCTCAGTTTTTTGTTGAGCAATATGAGCCGAGGTCGTAAGCCGTTGTTCTTCACGTAAGAGCTCATTCAAGCAGACATCCAATGAAGGTAAGGGTGTCCGATTCATCAGGGCAGATCGGACACTTTCATATTCGTTCCGCAGTTTCATCAAAACTGATCACGCTGACTAGAGGCCTGGAGGTCTTGGATCACTGTTAAAACATTGTCAGCCACAGCCGCATACTTAATACTATCATATTCCGACCACAGTGTACGAAAGCCGGAATAATAGTCTTGTACCGACATTGTCCCTTGAGCATACTCAGCAATCGCACATTCAAGATGAAACTGACGTGCAGAGTTAGTTTGGTGGTATACTTTCTTCAGGTACCCCCACATGGCTTTAGAGGTAGAGTAAGGCTTGAGATTCATTATCAGATGAGGCTCGACGGATCCCAGAATCCAGGATTTGATTTTGGCATCTTTAGTATGCCAAGAGGAGATCTTCTTCTCATCCTCAGTGGGTGTAGGGTCAGTGCCAGAAACAAATCCCCACAATTCCTTAGCTTCGAGATATGTTTGAAATTGGAAGGACCAGGCAGGATAATTCTGTCCCGTAAATTTAATCAAAGTGACCTCAGATTTTTCCATGTCGACTGGATTTTGTGAAAGAGAAGAGATCAAATCCAACACTAATGTGTATAAAAGATTATGTGTGAATGCAGGAGGCAAGTGGCAACCAATCAGATCAATCAGAGAAAATATGGGGCTAACAGAACATCAAAAAAACAGAAAAAAAACCCCAGACGTCCTTGATTTGAGGCCTAGTCCCCAACGTGGGCCCCACAAATGATGCTGGACACAGATCAGACTCCTGATCTATAAAAGTAGACAAAATTCGCACCTACTGGAACAAGTTTGGACTTATTCCGTTGAAAATCCAAATTTCTGTACGGTGTTGATCAAAACTTGTGGAAATTTTGACAAATCACGAGAATGATCACAACGTTACCTGACAGTGTCGAAAAATTTTGGAAAAATCACCAAAAAACTCAGAAGACCTGGGCGAACTTGGCTGGAGTGTTCCTTGATGGTGCTGTGATGATCGCAGATGGGCCACAGTGGATCTGAGCTTATCGCAGATCCTGAATGGACGATCCCTTGAAACAGATCCTCTATCTGTTTGTTTTTCTTCACAAGAAAGAGAGATTCCTCTCTGATGGACTCCTTGATTGATTGATAAGGATTATACTAGAACCGCTCTGATACCATGACAAAACTATGATCACAGAATTTTGATATATCTTGTATTAACTTGATGATCCTCCTTTGGAGATCGTCTATCATATATATAGGATTACAATGCCTTTAATCAAGGTCCTAACACAGGAAAGTAAACTAATTACATCAATTAGAATATCTAAGTTAAGAAAGTAAACTAATTACATCAATTAGTATCTTTAAGTTAGGAAAGCAATCAGAGAAAGATATATGTACAACTGTCAAGTTGACCCAATGTAATTCTACATGAGATGTATGGGCCTATAGATGAGCCGGGCCTTGGGCCTGTTTAACATAATCATATGACGTATTCCCACACCCCTCTATCCAATATGACTAGTTACAATGGCCATCTTCAAATCCAAACTGCTGACGGCGGACATGTTCCTATTACTGCTATCGGAGATATCCCTGGTCCCATCCCATTGAGAAATGTTTACCTTTGTCCTAATTTAACTTCCAACCTATTGTCCGTCGGGCAACTTGTTGAAAATAATTGTAACATCTCTTTTTCTTCTTCTGGTTGTGTTGTGCAGGACCAGATGTCCGGGAAGGAGATCGCGAGGGGACCTAAGTGTGGACGCTTATTTCCGCTGGATTTTTCTAAATTTTCTAGGAATCAATTCGACAATAATGTGTTTTGTTTCTCTCTTAGAGATAATTGCCGGTTGTGGTATAATAGACTCGGACATCCTAATTCCAAGGCTTTGTCCCTTATGTTAAATTCTGTTTTATTAAATAAATCTGTTGGTTTATCTTCTTGTATGCCTTTTGATTGTGCTACTTGTAAAATGAGAAAGAGCAAAACTCTTCCGTTTCCTCATTCCACTTCACACACCTCTCAGTGTTTTGATTTAGTTCATAGTGATGTATGGGGAATTGCTCCAGCTCTTTCCCACGCTCACTACAAATATTTTGTGACTTTTATTGATGATTTCAGTCGGTTCACATGGGTCTACTTTCTACATTCAAAATTTGATGTTTTTAATGTTTTTAAGATCTTTTTAGCTTATGTTGAGAATCAATTTTCCACCTGCATTAAAATCTTGCGATCTGATTCAGGCGGAGAATATGTATCCTCAGATTTTCAACAGTTTTTGCAAAACAAAGGTATTATTTCTCAAAGATCTTGTCCTTATACTCCCCAGCAGAATGGAATCGCTGAAAGGAAAAATAGACATCTCCTTGATGTTACTCGTTCCCTTCTTCTTGAATCATCGGTTCCTACCCGTTTTTGGGTTGAGGCACTGGCTACGGCAGCTCATCTTATCAATCGTATGCTATCAACCTCCATTGAGAATCAAAGCCCATATTACCGATTGTACAAGACCTCTCCATCCTATGATGATCTTCATGTTTTTGGCTCCATTTGTTTCGTGCACTTGCCTCCTTCTGAGAGGACAAAACTAACGGCACAATCAGCTCAGTGTGTGTTTTTAGGTTATGCACCCTTCCAAAGGGTTTTTTTTTTTGTTATGATCCTCACATTCGTCGTTTACGTACCTCTAGGAATGTCGTTTTTTTTTTTAACAACAGTATTTTTTTTCAAAAACACATTGATCCTCCTGACTCCTCTTTGGTGTCTTTACCTGGTTTTTCTAACAACACCTCAGTTGTTCGTTTCAATCCTAACTTTGTGTATCACAGACGGAACAGAGAAGCGCCTCCAAGGGATCCCCCTCCTGATCTTCCTCCGGCATCCAATCCACCTCAGGCACCTGGTCTATCTGGCCCTCCTTCATTGCATCGCTCCACTCGCATTTCGGTCCCACCCGACCGTTATGGGTTCTCCCATACTTCCTTAATGGCCACTTTGTCTTCTTCCTCCATTCCCCAATCCTATTCTCAGGCTGTGCAGGATACATGTTGGAACAAGGCTATGCAAGATGAATTGGTTGCTTTAGAAAAAAATCATACGTGGGACATTGTCCCCTCTCCTGTGGGTGTCAAACCTATTGGCTGCAAGTGGATCTTTTCTCTCAAGTTAAAATCAGATGGCACTCTAGATCGGTATAAGGCGCGCCTTGTTGCTCTCGGAAATCGGCAGGAATATGGTATTGATTATGATGAAACCTTTGCTCCCGTCGCCAAGATGACCATCGTACGCATCATCCTTGCTGTTGCTGCCTCTCAGTCCTGGCCTCTCTATCAAATGGATGTCAAAAATGCGTTTCTTCATGGTGATCTCAAAGAAGACGTTTATATGCGTCTGCCTCCGGGGTCCTCATCTGGGAAGGGTATGGTTGCTAAGCTCTGTCGCTCCCTCTATGGTCTGAAGCAAGCTCCTCGTGCAAGGTTTGAGAAATTTCAGGATGCTCTTCTGCACTTGGATTTTCATCCCAGCCAGTATGATCATTCCATGTTCTTACATCATGATCCGTCCGGCATTACTGTACTTCTGCTCTATGTTGATGACATTGTCATTACAGGTCCTAATGCTCAAATGATTCAGGCACTCCAAGCTTCTCTTCATCAGACATTTCAAATGAAGGATCTAGGCCCCTTACACTATTTCCTTGGCCTTGAAGTTCATCAATCGCCTAAAGGTATAGTTCTCAATCAACACAAATATACGGTTGATCTTATTGAATTGGCTGGGCTTACTTCTTCAGCTCCAGTCGATACGCCGACCGAACTGAATGTTAAACTCAGTAAAGAGGAGGGTGATCTTCTTCTGGATCCTACCGCATATCGCCAGTTAGTGGGTAGCTTGATCTACCTCACGATCACGCGTCCTGATATCTCATTTGCGGTCAATCTCATGAGTCAGTTCATGACTACTCCTCGTCATCTTCATCTGGCTGCTGTTTGTCGCATCATTCGGTACCTTATTCGCACACCAACTCGCGGGTTGTTTTTTCCATCAGACAATCCTCTTTCTCTCAAAGCTTATTCAGATGCTGATTGGGCTGGTTGTCCGGATACTCGCAGATCAACCACAGGATGGTGCATGTTCTTGGGTAATAGTCTCATTTCCTGGAAATGCAAGAAACATGAAAAAGTTTCTAAATCCTCTACCGAGGCTGAGTACCGAGCTATGTTCGCTGCCTGCTCAGAAATACTTTGGCTCCGTGGTCTGCTATCTGACATTGGATTTCCTGCAGAAGGAGCTACCCCCCTCTATGCAGATAATACAAGTGCCATTCGGATTACTGAGAATCCTATTTTTCATGAACGTACTAAACACATCGAGGTTGATTGTCACTTCATACGGGATGAGTTTAAACTTGATGTCATCAGCCTTCCGCATATCTCCACTGAGTTTCAAATTGCTGATATTCTTACTAAAGGTCTTCCCCGACCTCGCCATCAATTCTTGGTTGGCAAATTGCTGCTCGTTGATTCTCCCGCATCAATTTGAGGGGGGGTGTTAAGATGGCGCTCGACCCATGAAGGGGCCTAAGGCTCATCAGTCCAACAAGCTTACATATATCACGTTGATTTGATTTGGATTTGATTGAGTCATTGATTGATTATGCTGTAAATATTAAATTGATTGCTTTCCTAACTTAGTTTAGTGATTAGCTAATTTACTTTGTAAATTGCCTTGATTAAGGCTTGGAATTCCTATATATACATGTAGTGGTTCTCTAAGAGAGAGACAAAAAGATTAATACAATCTCAGTGAATATTATTCAAGATCTTTCGTGAGTTTGTCACCTGTAGCCAACAACACCGAACTCCAATCTAACATCATTTATAATTTGCTTCGGTTTATACTCAAGATGAAGGCGTACTTTTTCCTTGATGAAATCGGCTATTAAATTAGTTGTTGCTTGAGGATGAGTCATTCCCATCATTGGTCTTGAACAAGTATGATTAGGATTATAGGTCCGAACTCGAAATTGAGGCCTCGCACTTAGCAGTAACTTGTGTCCGAGATGTCTTCAAATGTCGCAAACTAAAATTCGTGTACATTGCAAACTTGCTCAAGGTTTTCCTGAATGAGCTGCGATCAATAAAAGTTCTGCCATTCCACATTATGTGCAGAATCCTCGAGTCACAAAATCTTCAACCTCATCTTCCATTGGCACTAGTGTGTCCTTAATATTACACTTTTGCATAGTATTGGATTGTTGTCTGTTGCATTCTAAGACTTCTTGTTGGTAGCTAAGACCATTGACACATCTAACAGAATCATGTGGGGTGTTTACACTATTGCGATCACTATCACTTTCATCTTGATTCAAGGCATCATCCAAATCCTCATTGGAATCTATATCATCATTGTTGTCTTCAAGACTTGCATTCGTTTCAAATGCAACCTCATTGGTAGGGTACGAGAAATGATTATCTACATCTTCTGCGAGATTGACATCTGGATAAGTGTATTCATGGATATTACCCATTTCAGCCCTATAAACATCTGACATCAAAATTCATAGGTGATTTGCTGGGACAATATAATCTGCAAATGACAACCTCCATAATTATTACATTCATCTAAAAATACAACAAAAAAAAATCTTGCATATGAACGAAAACGAACCTGGTGGTCAGCTCTCTGCTCGGTGGACCCTCATGATCAATAGCCTTAGACTTCTTATGTTTAGAAGCATGAGTTCTTGGCCTACTTCCACGTGGATTTTCATTGCAACAATATCCATCTCTAATTTCGGTAGTTTCTTCAACTTGTTCATTCCTTCCATGCATGTAGATCTATTTATTAAATCTATACATGTATATAACTTGGAAAATTATTGTTCTAAATTCTAAACATAAATGGCTTACCAAGGAATTGAGTGGTAATGATCTGCACCATCATTGATATTTCTACGTAGATATATGTAGATAGAATTTGTCACCTCTCCACATGCTTTGATCATTACCCGAATATCATTGTCATTCTTTATACTAATCAAGGTGAATGCTTTGCCATTTTGATGTAGGTATTGAATACGAGGAGGCTCTTCAGACATTACCCAATTTATTGCTTGTAGGACACTTTCGACCAATGAGATGTATGTTAAGTTACGATTAACATAGATAGCAGTTTGATCACCATCGATGTAGTTAGGATGAACTCTATCCCACTCAAATTGACCACCGAAGTGGACCACTTTCAATAGCTTACCATCCAACATCTTCAAGGAAGTTGACATTGTCCATGATAAAAATGAAACATAAAGGAGTAATTCACAGTGAGCCATGCTAATTCAAAGCAACACAATAAAATAATAAAAAAAAACCTTTTTCCACACATTAATATTTAAAAAGGAAAAAAATAATAATTTATCAATTCTCATTTATCACTTACGCCAACACTAGATCCAACATGTAAATATAAAAAATTTTTTTCCTAACATATAATGGGCTCCTTAAGTAAATACAACAAACACAATCATTGGAAGATAATTAGAATGTGTATGCATTCACAACCCATTTGTGGGTTGAATTCTGGGCAAGAAGTCACAAACAAAGTCACTGTAAAATCTGTAATTTGGATTTTTTTAAGAATAACAACTCACAAAAATAGATGATCGATCTATCCTAGAAATGATGTTGCTGTGCAATGCATTTGCGTATGGGGTCGTCAAGGACGGCAATAGGGCCAGTTGGAGATGAAAGCAACACATGCTGCTGGGAACACCAAGGGAAAAAGTGAATAACCAAAAAAGGAAAAGAGAGGGAAACTAGGGGTTTTTGACAAGAGGAGGAGAAAGTCGTAGGAAAAGAACCACAAGAGAAAAAAAAACTCGTAGAAAAAGAATCACAATTATAGATATCTCTCTCATCATCGACAAACATAAAACCCATTTCCCAAACATCATAGCAAATTGAGAAAAAAAAAAGAAGGAAACAATCCCTGAAATATCTCTCACATTATCAGTAAACATCAAACCCATTTCCCAAACATCATAGCAAATTGAGAAAATCGAAAAGAAAAGGAACCCAATCCCTGAAATATCTTTCACATTATCAATGAACAGAATACCCATTTCCCAAACATCAACACAAAAGAGAAAAACTACAAGAAAAAGAATCCAATTACAGAAACATAAATTTTACATTAACAAATCGTGCCTCCTTTCTCTGATAGACGAAGAGAGAAATGAGTCTTCTTGGTTCTTGCTGTAGCCGGGGAAGGAAAGAAGACAGCCCAAGGGTCGCTGCCAGTCAGAGATGAGGAAGACGAACCAGACTGCTTCCGCCATTCTCGTCGACGCCGTTGACCGAAGAAGAAGGACCCATTTGGGTTCTGGTTGCCGTTCGTTGCAAAGGTAGGGGAAGGTGAAAAACGAAATAGATGAAAAGGAAAGGTGAAAAACGAAATGGGTGAAAGGGAAAGGTCAAACGTGAAAAGGGTTTTTTAAATGTATGCGTTTTTTGACTTTTTACATTTGGATCCCATGACATGGGATCTTGGGCCAAAAAGGTAAAAAAAAAATGGGAGACCAGAGTCAAACGACTTTGGTGACATTAGCTAACTACGAGTCATGGAATTGGGACAACAGTGTCTAAGAGGGGCCAATATGTCAAATCCCCTAGATTTTAACAGTTTTACTTTCCATATACATAGATTGTATTAGGTTTGAATTGCCTTGATTAAGGCTAAATGATATTATAAAATGGAAGGGGGAAAGGATCGACCTTTGAAGGGATCCAAGTTTTCCACAAATATCCATTGTCTATTCACGTTCGTGACATGGTATCAGAGCCTGCGACATGGTCTGCTGCTGCATCTTCTTCTACTTCTTCATGCTACTTCATCTGCATCTCAACCACTCAATAGAGATCACCACAGCAGCTGATCTCCATTTCTAGAAATTCAACCAACCAGGAGGAGGGAAAAGCACTGTCATCAGGCGTATTCACTCCAACAAAGCAGTGGCCCACCTGCGATGATCAAGACACCTTCACCAACTCTATCTGTGATGGTCGATTGATTATTCTAGACATTCTGGAGATATTTTCAGAATTTTTGGCTGCCTCGAGGTAGGATTTTTGTCTATTGTTCTGAATTTCCGAAACCTTGCACCAGTTTTCATCTCCACCATCGAGTTTCTTGGATTCTCATCCGATTTGGGTGAGGTTTGGTTTAGTGGACACGAAAAAGGCTTCTCCTTCTTCCCATGTGATCTGATCCCATCATTGATCAATCTGTGGGCCACCAGATCAGATCCTGTGCAGAATTTCAGGTCATCTGGGCCCATTCTGGCATATGGTAATCTCTAGTCCACCATAGATCCTTCAGGGACCTCTAGAAATTACTTCCTCAGGGTCGTCTGGTATTTCTGGGAATTATAGAGGTTGTTTCCAGTTTTTTTTTTAGAACAAGATCTATTTTTTGTACAATCTGATCGCAATTTCTAAGCTTTTCACTCAGCACCCTCCTCTATTAAAAGAGGCTTGCTGATCTAGTCACTCTGAGTTACCATACAGACTTGAGACAGATACTAGAGTATTCATCATGGACAAAAGTGAAAATTCCTTGATTCAATTCAATAGGACAAATTATTCATCATGGGCTTTCCAATTTCAAATATACCTTAAGGGAAAAGAGTTATGGGGACATGTTGATGGGACTGATCCTAAACCTATAGAGGATGTAAATGCAGTATCCAAATGGGAAACCAATGATGCTCAAATCATGACTTGGCTTTTGGGGTCAGTGGATCCCCAGTACATTTTGAATCTCAGGCCCTATAAAATAGCAGAAGGAATGTGGGACTGTCTCAGACAGGTTTATCAACAGAATAATTCCGCTAGACGATTCCATTTAGAATATGAGCTATCTCAGTTTAATCAAGGGACAATGTCCATCCAAGAATATTACTCTCATTTTATTCGCTTATGGACGGAGTATACTGAGATCATTTACTCCAGTCTATCTGATGTCTCGATTGCGGTGGTTCAAAGCATTCATTCACTAGTCAAAGGGATCAATTCTTGATGAAACTGAGATCTGAGTTTGAACAAGTACGTTCAAATTTGATGAGTGGGGTGCCTCCCCCATCTATTGATTCTTGCTTAGGAGAACTTCTTCGCTGAGGAACATCTTACAACCCAGGCTACTTTTCAACAAGCAATTTCTACAGGACCATTGACTGCTGCCTATCTTGCTCGTCCCAAACAGCAAAACAGAGACATGACCAAAGTACAGTGTTGTTGTTGTTAGAAGTATGGACATGTCACCACTCAATGCAATCAAAAATTCTAATCTTACTGCAAACACAAAGGCCATGTTCTTCCGGAATGTCGGCGCCGTGCTCAAGTTTCCTCTCAGAAGGCTAATCTGGCAACCCTGGATGCGTCATCTTTTGCATTTAGTACTGCTGCCACTACAGTCATGCCTGATCAGCCTCCTTCTTCATCCTCACTTACCCCTGAAATGGTTCAATATATGATAGTAAATGCCTTCTTTGCTCTTAGTCTCTCAAGTAAACCCAAACATTCAAACTCTACGTGGTATATGGATTCGGAGGCTTCTAATTATATGACCCACTCTTCTGATAATTTATCTCAATTAAAGCCTTATGATGGATATCTCCGAATCAATACAACCCATTACTGCCATCGGTGAGATCTCACATCCCTTACCTTTGAGTCATGTTTTTCTTTCTCCTCAGTTATCTACAAATTTATTATCTGTTGGACAACTCGTTGATAACCATTGTTCTGTCTCTTTTTCATGTTCTGGTTGTGTTATACAAAATCAAGCATCGGGGAAGGTGATAGCGAAGGGACCTAAGTGTGGCCGTCTTTTTCCGCTACAACTATCTACACAAGATAGGAATCTGGTTGCATCTGCCTTGTTTTCTACTTCTAGTTCAAATAAGAGCCAATTATGGCACAATAGATTAGGCCATCCTCATTCTCGTAAATGTCTTTGTTTCAATCTGGTTTGCTTCATGATAATAAAATTTCTCTTAAATATGTTTCTTTTGATTGTTCTAGTTGTAAAATGAGCAAGAGCAAGACTCTTCCTTTCCCCATCAGTACCTCATGATCATTAAAATGCTTTGATCTTGTTCATAGTGATGTATGGGGTATAACACCTGTCATATCCCATTCTCATTTTAAGTATTTTGTTACATTTATTGATGATTATAGTCGCTTTACCTGGATTTATTTCTTGCATTCAAAATCTGAGGTGTTTGTTACTTTTAAAATTTTCTTAGCTTATGTGGAAAATCACTTCTCCACATCCATTAAAACACTTCGGACAGATTCTGGTGGTGAATATGTTTCTAATGAGTTTTGAATTTTTTTGCAAAACAAAGGGATAATTTCTCAAAAATTATTTCCTTATACACCCCAACAAAATGGTGTGTTTGAGAGGAAAAATAGACACATTTTGGACATTGTTCGGTCACTTCTCTTAGAATCATCTGTTCCACCAAAAATTTGGCCCGAAGCTCTGTTCACAGCAGTTCATGTTATAAATAGACTACCTCCCCTCGTATAAAGAATTAAACACCTTATTTTTGTTTATTTCATAAGCATCCTACTTATTCTCATCTCTATACCTTTGGGTGCGTATGTTTTGTTCTTTTCCCCCCAGTTGAACGAACAAAACTATCTGCTTAATCCTCTTAGTGCGCTTTTCTAGGCTATGCGACTAACCAAGAAGGATTTTTCTGTTATGATCCTAAGGTGAAACGTATCCGGACCTCTCGTAATGTCGTGTTTTTTAAAATCAATATTTTTTCCAACATCATCTAGATCATGATAAACCTACTGTGCTTTCACTTGTTCCTGATTTGTGATATTCTTATTCCTTCTACGGAAAGTATCAAGCCTTTACTTGTGTATGAAAGGTGTCGGCAGGAAAATACGATTGCACATGAGCCTCCTGATTTGTCAGCTTCCTCGACACTTGACCCAGCTCCTACTCCAATCATCTCTCTGTCAGTTCCTATTCATCGATCATCTAGGATTTCCCTCCCCCTTGATCGGTTTGGCTTTACCCATACATCCTTACTTGCTACTTTGTCTTTTGTTCATATTCCTAATCATTTTTCCCAGGCAGTGCAACATGAGTGTTGGCCACAGGCCATGTAGAAGAACTTGACGCACTCAAAGTGAATCACACATGGGATGTTATGTCCTCCGTCAATCAAACCCATTGGCTGTAGGCGGGTTTACTCTATCAAGCTATATTCTGATGGTACTCTGGCACGTTATAAGGCTTGGTTAGTGGCACTAGGCAACTGTCAGGAGTATGGTATTGACTATGATGAGATATTTGCTCCAGTCACCAAGATGACAACGGTGCGTACTATTCTTGCTATTGCAGCATCACGCTTATGGCCTCTTTATCAGATGGATACGAAGAATGCCTTCCTCCACGGAGATCTTAAAGAGGAAGTGTACATGCGTCTTCCTCAAGGATATGATTATACTTCTAAAAACAATGTGGCGCGGCTCCATCACTCACTATATGGACTCAAACAAGCACCCAGAGCTTCGTTTGAGAAATTTCATTCTACTCTGCTTCATCTTGGATTTGCTCGAAGTCCCTGTGATCCTTCATTGTTCCTGAATAAAACTGCTTAAGCTACCACATACTTTTTGTATATGTAGATGATATCATCATCACAAGAACTCACGGTAACATAATCCATAGTCTTCAATCCTCACTTCAAGCTGCATTCCATATAAAAGACCTGGGTCCATAAACATATTTCTTCGGTCTTGAGGTACAACAGTCTAGGAAGGGACTGTTTTTACACCAACATAAGTATGCTACTGAACTCATTGATCTTGCTGTCCAAAAGGATGCAACACCTGTGGACACTCCATTAGAAGTCAATGTGAAACTCCGGAAAGATGATGGGGACCTCCTCTCCGACCCCACCTTCTATAGATGCTTAGTCGGGAGTATTGTCTACTTGTCCATCACTCAGCCCGACATCTCATATGCTATGAATGTTGTTAGTCAATTCATGACAACACCGCGGCATCACCATTTAGTTGCTGTCAAAAGGATCATTCAGTACATTCTTGGTTTTCCGACACGAGGCTTGGTTTTTCCTAGTTGGCACACCACTTACACTAAATGCTTATTTTGATGCCGACTGGGCCAGATGCCCGGATACTCGTCGATCCACTACAGGCTGGTGTATGTTTTGGGTGAATCGCTCATTTCTTGGATATGCAAGAAGCAAGAAAGGGTCTCCAGATCTTCCACTGAATCTGAATATCGTGTCATGTCCTCTACCTGTTCCGAGATCCTTTGGCTTCGTGGCTTACTTACAAATCTTGGGTTTACTCAGACCTCAGTTACCCCACTTCATGCTGACAATACTAGTTCCATCCGTATTACTGAGAATCCAATTTTTCATGAATGTACAAAACATATCGAGTTGGATTGTCATTTTATTCGAGATGAATATAATCGCAAGGTCATTAGTCTTCCACATGTTTCCAGTGAACTCCAACTTGCAGACATATTCACCAAAGGACTGCCTAGGCCACGCCATGAGTTCTTGATTCGCAAATTGCTGCTGTTTGACAATCATCAATTTGAGAGAGGGGGGGGGGGGTGTTAACACCAGTTAACACAAAGCCCACCAGGCCCATTTAATGTACAAACCAACCCATCACGTGGGATAAATTAGGATAGACTTAAATCACTATAAACTTATCCTCTTTCTATATACATAGATTGTATTGGGTTTGAATTGCCTTGATTAAGGCTAAATGATATTATAAAAGGGAGAAAGAATCGACCTTTGAAGGGATCCAAGTTTTCCACAAATATCCATTGTCTATTCACGTTCGTGACAAATTCCGTGTCAATAGTCCAAGACCTTGCCTCTATGAGTCTCTACAAGGAAGATCATGGTTGAAGGCGAAGATTCAAGTCTTGGAAGGCCTGGATTTTTTCAAGGAAGAAACTCAAATTGGTGCCAACCTATTTAGGTAAATTGGACCCTACACAAACCAAGAAAAGGCCCTTAGGACCCTTAGACCAAATGTTTAAATCAACAGGGTTAAAATTGCTAAGTTGTTGATCTTTGGAACAGCTTAATTATAAAGCAGGGGTTCGGCTAACTGTAGGACCCCATGGTCAGCTCTCGGTCACAAAGACAGTATCTTATATTTCACTATAAATGAGCTACGGTTAGCTTACGGCTAGCTTCATGGCTCGCCATAAGTCCCTTGCGGCTAGTCGTGAAGCCAACCATAGAGCATTTCCCCTGTTTTTGACTTTAGTGAAACTAGCCATTAGGGGGTTTGGCGGTTAGCAGTAATTGGTTGAAGGCTAACCGTGGACTAGCCGTTGGAGAGTGTTCTATATATACAAGAACCCATTCCAATGGCCATAACTCTTGTGATTTTGAGACTTATTTTCCAATACTAAGTGCCTTCGTAGTAATTGTAATAATATAAAAGAGCATAAAGAAAGAGAGATAGAGCATGGATGAAAATATTGGCCGCTACGTATATCGGCTGTGGCGGCAGTGGCCGCCACGCTAAATAGAAAAAAGCGGGTATCGCACCGTAGCGTCCCGTATCGGCCGCTATTTACCTGTATCGGCCGATACGCACCGATACGTTGTGTATCGGCCGCTACAAACTATGAACAGTAAGGATGGGGAAAAAAAATACCCTCCTCCCTCCAATCGTTTCTTTGACTGGTGGAAAAAGAAGAAGAAAGGAAAGGAAAAAAAAAAGAGGAAAAGAGGAAGAAAGGAAGGGAAAGAGAGAGAGTAGTTGGATGCAACATACCTGGATGCAGTGGCAGTAGCATCAGTAGGTGGCAACAGCTTAAGGAGGAGGCAGCAGCAGCTGCTCTTCTTCTTCTTTTCCTTTCCCTTTTTTCCCTTTTTTTCCTTTCCCTCTTCTCCCGCTATCTCGTCTCTCGATCCTTCCATTCACACGAATTAGGGCAGCACATGGCCCTTCCATCTCTTTCATTTAAGGTCATTTATGGGCCCCACAGTGGCCCACCTTATAAAAGGTTTAAATAAAGTATAAATGGGCCCTCAAATGCTCTTTTTTCTTCTTAACCATTGATGGGCTCCACATTGATGCCCAAGTATTAAATAAAAAGGGCATGTCTTACCAAATATTACTTAATTGAAATTAGAGCCTTAGCCAAATTTCGTTCTAATTAGAAATACAAGCCCAATTAAATTTCACTCTAATTGAAAATAGACCATAGCAGACTTTAACACTAATTAGAAATGGGCTCCAGCTAAGTTTCACATTAATTGGAAATAAGTTTTAGCCAAATTTCAATCTAATAGGAAATACTGGAATAAGGCCTTGACCAAGGTACACTTTAATAGAAAATGAGCCCTTTTCATTTTAATAGGAAATAGGCTCTAATCAAATTTAATTTTTAATAGAAAAATCTTTATGAGCCTTTCATTAGTTTCTAAGTTAGCATAACTAAGCAACATGAATACATGTGAAAAAAATGATTATTACTATTATTTTATGCATACAGCGATACAGGACCTCATACAATGTTGGGACCGCTATGCCCCTTATCTTAGTTACTTTTACAATATATATATTATATATATATATTTTCTATCATTTTTCAATATTATGGATTTTCTGGAATTTTCTCAGAATTTTTTGACGATTTTTTCAAAACGCACCGCTATGCCGATACGCTACGTAGTGTTTTGGCGGCGGGCTATTTTTATCCTTGAGAGAGAAAGAAGAGTTTGAGGAAAAGTTGATACCTCAATAGAGGATCGACCAACCATTTTATAATCATGTTAACTCTAATCACATGATGTTAATCATCAGTAATTACAATCAGAATATAAAGAATAAAGAATGTAAAACATTATACATGGAAGTAAATCTATACAATCCCACACGTGGGACATTCAAATTGGGCCTAGATGGGCCTTTTTATGTTATGAGTTTTCTTCTACACTCCCCTCCAAATTGATGTGGGAAGACACAAAACATCAATTTTATAGTAAGATCATCATGCCGTGGTTTAGGAAGAGCTTTTGTGAATATATCTGCCAACTGATGATGGGTAGAAACATGAGGCAAAGTGATCTTCTCAGTAACAACATGCTAACGAATGAAATGATAATCAATCTCAATGTGCTTTGTCCTTTCATAAAAGACCGGATTGTTTGCTATTTGGATGGCACTAGTATTGTCCCCATACAGAGGTGTAGAAGTTCCAACAAGCACACCCAATTCACAAAGAAGACGTTGTAGCCAAATGATTTCAGCACTAGCGGACGACATGGCTTGATATTCTGCCTTAGACGAAGATTTCGAAGCTGTGGTTTGCTTCTTACACTTTTAGGAAATTAGGGATTCCCTAAAAAACATACACCAACTAGTGGTAGATCTCTGTGTATCCGGACAGCCGGCCCAGTCTGCGTCAGCATAAGCGGTTAAGTGTAGAGAAGCACCATAATGGTAGAAAAGACCATGATTAAGAGTGCCTTTAACATAACGGAGTATGCGCAAAGCCGCAGTAAGATGAGGCGTGTGTGGATTGCTAACAAACTGACAAACAGTATGAACCGCATGAGAAATATTCGGCCTGGTCATAGTCAAGTAGAGCAGACTAACCACAATTCGTCGGAAAATAGAAGGATCAGCCAGGGGAGAGCCATCATCCATACTAATTTTGCTGTTCGATTCCATAGGCGTAGCAAAGATGTTGGCCTCATCAAGTCTAGCCGAAGTAACCAAATCTGTGGCATTCTTACGTTGATGAACCCGAATACCAGATTTGTTACGAACAAACTCAAACCCGAGGAAGTAAGTGAAAGGACCAAGATCCTTCATTCGGAAATGGCGAGTAAGATGATGTTTGAGGAAAGTAATGGCAGCAACATCATTGCCACTGATAATCCTATCATCAACATAAACCAAAAGAAATGTGTATCCCTTCGGAGTCCATCTAAGGAAGAGGGAACTATCAGAATGACTCTGGCGAAATCCAGCTTAAAGGATTGCAGCCCGAAATTTATCAAACCAAGCCCGAGGAGCCTGCTTAAGGCCATAAAGAGCTTTCCTTAATTTAGAAACATACTGTGGAGGACAAACATACCCCGGAGGTGGCTTTAAATAAACAGTCTCATGCAAGTCGCCATGAAGAAAGGCATTTTTGACATCCATTTGCCATAGGGGCTAGTTGCGAGTTGCAACTACACAAAGGAGAGTGCGAACAATGGTCATTTTAGCCACTGGTTCGAAGGTCTTCTCATAGTCAATCCCATATTCCTGCTTATAATCCTGTGCAACTAATCTGGCTTTATAGCGGTCAAGACTCCCATCAGAGTGAACTTTTATGGAATAGATCCATTTACTGCCAATAACAAATGCGTCGGCCGGGGCCGATACCAATTCCCATGTTTTGTTTGCTTCAAGAGCAAGCAACTCCTCAGTCATAGCATCCTGTGAATTCGGTGGATATAGGAGCACTATCCAAAGAAGTGAAAAGAGCAAGAAAACCATATATGTTAGGTGCAACGGAAGGACGACTAGAGAGTCGCAGGGGTATGACACTATCAGTAGAAGTATTAATACCCGAAGGTGCAGTAGGAGGCATTGGGAGAGGACTAGGAGAAGGAGGCCCCACGGGAGGAACCATGTTATGCTGAACTTAGACATTGGTAATAGGTGGTGGAGAAGTAGTCGTAGGGACTTATGGCAGATAAGAGACAGCAACATGATGATTATCCAAACGCAAAGAAAAGAAAGGAATGTGTTCTAAGAAGATCACATTACGAGATATTCGCATGCGTTTTTCGGATTGATTATAACACAGAAATCGCTTGTGTTAAGTACTGTAACCCAGAAAGATACATTTGGCAGCCTGTGGTGGCAACTTAATGCACTCTGTAGGTGGAAGATGAACAAAGCACAAGCAACCAAAAACATGTAAGTGAGAATATGAAGGGGCATGACCAAAGAGAGCTTCATAAGGAGTAGTCTTTCCTAGAACGGAGCTAGGATGATGATTGAGGAGATACACAGCAGTCTGTGCAGCATCAAACCAAAAATTGGGAGGAACTAAGGATGCAAGTAGGGGAGTACAAACATTTTCAAGAATATGCCTGTTCTTCCTCTCCGCAACCCCATTTTGCTGTGGAGTATGCGGGCAAGATTTTTGGTGAAGAATGCCTCTATCAGAAAGGAAGGCAGAAAAATCATGGGACGTGTATTCTCCACCGGAGTCAGACCTAAGAATTTTTATTTCTTTCTTAAATTGTGTTTGAACCATATTGTAAAACTTTTGGAAAAGAGAATACTTCAGATTTGAAGCGCATGAAATAAATCCAAATGAAATGAGAATGATCATTAATAAAGGTCACATAATACTTAAACCCTGTCCTCCTCAATGTGGGTGCAATTCCCTAAACATTAGTGTGAATAATGTCAAAAGATGATAACACACGAGAACGATGAATAGGAAAAGGCAAAATATGACTCTTACTCAAGCAACACGTTTCACACTTTGATCGAAGTAAAGAGGACATCATTTTATTATCAATAGTAGGTTCGAAACAACCAATTTTAAACAAATAAAGTAAATAAGCATTGTTCACGTGACCAAGACGACTATGCCACACAATCCACAATTTATTGAAATTAGGAGAAGAAGAAGAAAAGAGGGAATGATGTCCAATGTCCAGCAGAAATAGTCGACCATGTTTACTCCCCATCGCGATCGCATTCCCAGTTTGCTGCCTCTATATTGCACAACCAGTGGACTAAAAGTTAACACGGTACCCATCATCAATAAGTTGTCCGACAGAAAGTAAATTGGCTGATAATTTGGGAACAAAGTAGACATTAGGAATGCTGACGGACTGGCCAGAGATAAAAGTAATGGTACTAATTCCAGAAATGATTAATTGGTCTCCATTAGCAGTGGTGATTTTGTCTTTTCCAAGGTAAGGGTGAAAGTCTGTAAAGCTACTTTCTATAGACGTCATGTGGTTCGATGCTTCTGAATCTAGAAACCATATAGATGGGGTGACAGATGAAGACAGAGAGATTGAAGAATGAAAAGCAGGAAATGCTATAGGAGAATGAGTTTGATACCGACCACCATTAAAGCCTATAGATGCGTATGCTGAGGTCACTGTGTTCTGAATCAGTTCTTGAATCTGGGCAGGAGTCATGGATACGGCCCGGAAGAGGTGATTCCCGTATCAGGGAAAGGTGCTTGAACTTAGAACGCAACTGGAGTATTTTGTCTAGGCAAGGTGGAAGGATTTTGCTTCTGCTAGGGCCCATTCTTTCACTGTAAGCTGCGATAGTCATCAATAAGTTGACCATAGCGTTTGCAATATCTGCAAACCAATTTCTTACTGATAATTCTTGGCAATATGAATGAAGCCTTTGCATTCATAGCATCAAGCAGGCTTCTTATTGGGGGCTGCTAGAAGAGCAGAATCAGCCGACAGAGGAGCTAGGAAGGCCTTTGGTTCTTCAAGAGCACGCTGTGAGTTTAGGCGAAGTTCTTCTCAAAGGACTTCTTAGAAACATGTATCCAGGTTCGCAGAAACTTATCTATTCATGAGAGCAGACCGAACAGATTCGAATTCGGGTCTGAGATTCATAAGGAATTGGCTGATGTGAGTTTCCTCTTGTAATTTAAGAGCCTCGGACAGAAATCCGAAAGAGACAGTTTAAATAATCATAGCATCCCTCTCAGTCCATAAGGTGAGAAATCCATTTAAGTATGCCTGCATAGATTTATCGCCTTGACTGAATTTAGCAATTTCACTATCTAATTGAAATTTGCGGGCTTTATTAGTTTGAAGATAAACTTTCTTGAGATGAGCTCACATATCAGCTGCGGCAATATATGCTTGAAGAGCAATGGCAAGAGAATGATCAATGGAGTTAATAATCCAAGTGACTACCTTAGAATTTTCTTTAGACCAGGTGGATAAGGCTTTTGTGTCAATAGTACTTGTAGTAGTAGGTTTAGTTATCGATCCATTAAGATAACCAAACAGTCCTTGGCCTTCTACAAAATTCTTTAGATGAAAATACCAGGCCATATAATTATTCCCATTAAATTTAACTAGAATAACATCATATTTTTCCATTATTTTCAAATCCCGCAGAATGAGAGAGAGACCACACAAATCAGTAAGCCAGTTAGGTGCAGGAAAGAACCAAACAGTTCGGCAGCAGTGGAAGAACCAATCACAATTGACACAAACAGTCCAGCAGCAGAGAAGGAACCAAACAGTCCAGTAGTAGAAGAAGAACCAATCACAATTGACTCAAATAGTCCAGCAGCAAAGAAAGAACCAATCACAATTGATCACAATTGATAAAAAGATGAAAGTTGAGATGATTTTACTAACCAAGCATGAAGGATGCAGTTTTAATGGCTGAGATATGCATCCAGCAGAATTTTGCCACAGAACAGATAAAAAAATGAGCCAGGCGACCTGGATTTTCTGTGTAGGAGAGGTGCATAGGTCCCACAACGTGGTCCAATCACTGATCAGAGGACATCATCCTGGAGGAGATCAAAAGTGTGTTCTCTAGTCCAAGTTTGATGGGATTTGGATACATATCCACAAATATGTACGGTTGTGATTAAATCCTTTTGAGAAAAAGGAGCCAAAGTCGCCAGATGAAGAAGAGGGTGAACAACACCTTAACGAATGATAAAAAAATCTAGAAAAATCTTCAAAATAACTCTGAAGAATAGTCGATCATCATCATGTAGGTTGCTGGCTACAAGTGATTGATCAGAGGTGGGCCTCCTTGATCAGAGGTACTCCAGGCAGTGTCAGCATGGAGAAGAGAAGAAACGAAGAGATACCAGGGAGAAGCACTCGATGATTGGTTGGGAAATCTCTTAGACTAATGAAAGAAATCTCTCACAACCTTGAGCTCTGATATCATGTAATAATATAAAAGAGCGTAAAGAGAGAAAGAGAGAGAAGAGTTTGGAGGAAAAGTTGATACCTCAATAGATGATCGACCAACCATTTTATAATCATGTTAACCCTAATCACATGCTGTAGTCAGCAGTAATTACAATCAGAATATAAAAAATAAAGAATGTAAATCATTATACATGGAAGTAAATCTATGAGATATTATACTTGACATGCTGTATATTACTCAATACAATCCCACACGTGGGACATTCTACTTGGGCCTAGATGGGCCTTTTATGTTATGAGTTTTCTTCTACAGTAATACCTTATTAGAGCTCCCAAAATCCAATTCCACTCACACTTAGGCTTCTAACAGGTATACTTAAGAGCATTCAAAGCTCTAATTAAGTGTGATTAGCGGAATCACTTCTCTAGGGTAAGCCTCAAGCCTCACAAGTCATAATCATTTATTACCCTAGATTTAGACTCCCAAACCCTCTTGGTTGAGCACTCAATGGAGCATCATCAACATCAAGGCGGCAAGCAAGGAGTCAAATCTTGGAGCTTTGGATTAAAGCATCAAAGTGCATCCTCAAGACATAGTCCAAGAGGCAAGTGTTCTTTGTTTCAATTTGTAAATTGAGTTGTAAAGTGGATTAGATCTTTGCGATCGAACCGTCGTATTAAAAAATTAGTATTGTATGCGATTGGAGGTGTACCTGTGTGGTGACCTCAATTAGTGGAAGCAAGAGTGTTAAAGCTCTTGAAAGCATAGTTGTCAAGTACGTTTCGGTTCTGTCGCGACCTCGGATCGGGTTATGAGCCTAATCCGGGATCGAATGCGTGCGACTATTGATGCCGCGTCACGTGCATCTCTTTGGTTGGCTAATCCATACATGGTTTAACAAGAACATTTCATCCGTGCACGTGATTTCCCACAGGGTTCTGCGGTGAGGATTTCCATACAAGTCATCTCACATACAATCAAGTATATATTCGGGATTGCGGAAGCGTGTAGCAAATCATATTCATACCATTCCATAAACAAGACTGATTTCATAAATGTAAACAACATAGTGTCAGAGTGAGCAATGATCATATAGCATTTTCCAAAAGTATAAGGTTAAATGTTTATACAACAGATTAGTTAGTTAAATTGCCCCAAAAATAATGACCAACAAAGGTCAGTACAATCAAAAGAAAACCCCCAAAAGATGTTAAACAAAACCCCCAAAATGTGTCGTATCTCTAAGCTTGGTCGGATGTCTACATGACATCATCAGCTTGTCACTCGATCACACGCTGCGGTTCACCAACCGCCTCCTCAGGCTCCTCCTCAAAGGCAATGGGTTTGGGACCTGAGTACCAAAATAATGGATCAGACACGACAGTCTGGCAGGTGGGTGAAAAGATATGACAATAATATAATGAAAACAATGATTTTCATAAAAAGAAGATACATCATTTATAAGAGATACATATGCAATAACAACATGTAAAGGTACCAAGAATCGGGAACTGTCAAGATGGCAACCACACAAAGCTAAATCTTCTCTCATTAAAGTGATGAGAGCACATCGGGACGTTAACCTCAGTCACACAAGGTGAGGAGAGTCAACGATAAAATAGTATAATACATATATTGACCACAGTAGCGAACCGGGTATCGGGACGGAAACGGGATCCAGGCTGCAGCTGGTGGGATGGGAGGGGAATCTCCAAATCGGTGAATCAAACCGAGAAGGTCATCCAAGCTTAGTGGTGCCGACTCATGGGTCACATACAAGAAATCAAAACAAATGAATACATATAACGGGACGGGGTGCACATAGGCACAAAAGCACATCAGTATCGGGTCGGGCATAAACGGGCTAGCAACATCCTAATATATAATTTTCAATACTTTCGGGGCAAGTCTAGTCATATGACATGAGATTTAAAGTGCACAAGTGAAATTTGGGTTGAGATATAGCATGAATGGATTTCAAACATTCTCTGGGCCAAGTGTTGAAGGTCCAAGATTTAAATCAATGTGAATAGGGTCCCGTATGTTAGATTTGATATACATTTGGTACTCTTTGAGAATTGAAAATATTCTGGGTCCTTACGTACATTAACAAGTCTAAAAGACCTTAACGAGATCATGATGATGGGTTTTCTTCCTCAATACAGTTCCACATGGATCTTCAAAAAGAATCCAATAATTTTGTAGTTTCGGTCAGCTTCTCGGTTGGCTGTCAGCTAGCCGAAGGCTGACCGACAGCTGATCGACCTTGCTAGCCGAGCATCAGAGTCAGGGAGGAAGACAGCTTCTGGAAATGGGACCGAAGAGGTGTCGGTTAGCCGACACTTCAGCATCAGAAAGTTGCAGGAAATTGCAGCTCTTGGGAAAAGGAACCGAGCTTGTTCGGTCACCTGTCGGTTGTCTGTCGGCTAGCCGAAGGCTAACCGACAGTTGACCGACCTTGCTGCGAGAACAGATTTCTGAAGTTGTTTTCAGCCCTTCCTTCCTCCAAACATTTCTCATTTTTAAGGGTCAGATCCTTGCAATGAAATTGAGCTAAAAGCTCCATTTTATAAATCAAAACCACATCTCCTTTCCATCCACATCTCCTTTCCATCCACATTCAATCATAAGAAATCCATCACAACATAAACCAAAACTTCAATCAAACAAGCTATGACATTTTCCAATATGAGTAAGAGAGAAATGGGCTTAACATTATGCATTTTCAAAACAATGTGAACCATAGAGGAAAACATGAATTGTGAAGCTATCAAAGCATGAAGTAGAAAAACCACATTTCTCATAAAAATACATGAACATTTCTAAAACATATATTCATCCACTTGCCTTGGGTCCAGTGGTAAGCAAATCAAAGCTTCTAATCACCTCTCCAAGCTATAAACACCAAATCTACAAAAAAACCCCAAATCCAACCCTAAAATGTCAAAACCAAAACAAAACAAAGGGAAAACTTTCAATAATCGAAATGAAGCTTCTCCAAGGCCAAATAAACAAGAATCTAGGAGATTAGGAAGATCTCTTACTTGTAAGGTTCTCAAATGGTCCAAGCTAGCTCAATGGGAATCTTGGAAAGCTTGGTTTTCTTCAAAAATGGTGTCCAAGGATAGCTCTTGAAGAGAGGATGAAGATTATGAGATTCATTCTTTGATTTCACAAGGTTTGGTGGTGATTTGAGATGGAGAAAGCAAGAAGAAGATGGAGGCACAAGTGCTACTGGGATTCTCTTCTTCTTCAATAGTAATTAGGGTAAGAAGAGAGAAATAGAAGAGAAGGGTTCCTTATATATCAAAGAAGAGATGGGTCCCACAACTTAAAATACTTGTCGGGCTCAAAACATTGATTTCGGGACCTCAAATGATTCCGACGAAGAAGACAAAGTTGATCGACAAAATTTCTAGTTTCCAAAAAGTATATGTTTTGCGGGTTTTGGTGATATAGAAAATTGTGTCCGGATTTTGGGTAAAAAGACCATTTTGCCCTCAAATTGAGAAAAGTCAGGTTTAGGGCTCTTGAATGGGAACGGAGTCAACATGAAAGTTGTAGGGATTAACAAGAAGAGTTAAAAGGGATTAAAATACAAATTTTCCAAATCACGAATAATCTCCCAAGCTTATGCGAAAATCGTAACAAGAACCCCCAAAGGGTCCCATAAATCAAGAAGGCTCTCAAATTCCCCAAAGCTATTTTAAAAGCTATTCTATCCCAAAACTTAACCAAAATCCACTAAATACACTTATAGCTAAAACCCAACTTAATTAACACTAATCGAGGTCTCTCGGATCGGGGTCTTACAGGTTCGGACAAAATGTCCGATTTTCCTCGGTTCGGAGCCTAAACTGAACCGAACATCTCGCTTGAAGATGTTCGTTTTAGGTTTCGTTTCATTTCTCCTGAACTAGAAGGTTTCAGTCGAAACCCCCAAATCTCGGACGAACAGACGAATCCAAAGGCAACCGTTGAAAGAAGTGAAATCAAATGAAAATAATTTGGGGATTTGGATGAATCTGAAGAGAAATATATGAAATTATCCTACGCACCTTTTCTAATCAAGGAGAAAGCTTTGACAAAGCCAATAAGCCCTCGTTTCATCTTCCTGAGCATGCAACGTTCAAAATTCCAATCGATCTATAAAATGGACTCCAAAGGGAAAATGTCATCCATATTATCTCCAAGATCTTCTCTGCAGAAGAGATTGCAACATTTTCTCCCTTGCCGAGAGTCTTGGGTGCATTGTCAAAGGCTTTCGTTGATGCGAAGCTTGGATTTCTTGCAGAACAACTCGCCAGATAACCACCAGGTATGTAGGATCACTCCATTCCTTCTTCGTTTTCCTTCCTCTTGTGGTCGATTTGAGGAAAGGGTTTGCCGAAAGGGTTTGAAGCTTTGAGATCTCCTTCTATTTTTTGACGACAAGAGCCCCTTTTAAAAGGGTCTTGCTTTCACATGTGGGATGTGAGTCGTGATGAGTAATAGAAAGTGGGGGCCACCCATTTGTAATCTTTGATGTTCATCAAAGGGCCACCCACTTAATTTGCAACTGCTCATGTCATCAGCGGGCCCCTCATTTGTGATAGCTGATGTTCATCAGAGGGTCACGAGTCATGGCTTATTTGTAGTTGTTGTCCACCCACTTTATTTGTAATCACTGATGTCATCAAAGGGTCAATTATTTGTAATCGCTGCTGTTCATCAAAGGCCCATTTATTTGTAAACGTTGATGAAGACTTCAATTGATGCTATCGTTCAGTATTTAAGAAATACGAAAGCCCATTTTGAGTTGCTTACAGTGATATTTGATGTTATTAGCAAATTTTAAGAAACTATTTTTAAAATATCCATCTGAAATGGGCCATTTAAATGGTTTTGATCTTTTTATAAGTGTCCCACTGAAAATTTTGATTAACAAATTGAGCAGTGCTATATGTTTTTAAGATATATATATATATAATATTTATATTTTCCAAAACAAATTTCTGAATTGGAAAGAGAAATGTTCGAATCAACCAAAATGTTTCATTTTGGAGTCAAGCCGAATCAGCATCCGAAACGAACTTGACAACTATGCTTGAGAGTGGATGTAGGTCAAGGGATCGGTCAAGGGATCGAACCACTATAAATGTTTGTGTGCCCCTATCTCTCTGTGTTCATTATCACATATTTATACATTGAGATGCATGTGGATAGGTATACATTTCATGTCTTGGCATGCAACACACACACACTTTTGCTAAATCACATTGAACATATTGGTATATCATAGATTTAGCACACACTCTTTTGCGTCATTTCACTTGAGTGTTCTCACTACATAGTCATACTTATATTGTTGTTCAATTCAAGGAAACTTGTGATTAATTGGATTAACTGAATTAATTAAGTTAGAAATTTTAATTAGTTGGGCTTTAGGTCTAGCTTGCACTTTCAGATCTCACATGGACAATGAAACATTTTCAGATAAGCAAAAGTATAGGGCCCCTTCTTGGTCTTCTTTAGTGCATATGGCCTGATCAATATTTCATCACAACAATATTTTATCATTGTGATGTTGGTGGTTTTCAATCAAATGCAGAAATATTGTAAGATTGTGTTGTTTCCCTTGAATGCTACAACAATAAAGTATATATCATCAAGATCACACCAGCCCATTTTTAAATTTAACCAAGCCCAAAAAAAAGCGAACAAAAAACAAGTAATTATCACTAAGAGGGCATTTAGTTGTGTGATATTGAGAAGAAGCTGTAAACCTTACAATATTCATCCCTCCAGAACATACTAATCTTTCTTCGATTCTGAAACAACTGACGCTGTGATTCCTCTCGCATTATTATTATGCAGATTAGACTTGGAGGAATATCTGCAATTAACACTGGACAGTTTGCTGTTGTCTTGGAGGTGTAATTTTCATATTTTAAGCTCTTTTAACTTTCACTTTTGTCATTTAATTGATAGGATTTATCTCCTGGAGGGCATTATCTATTAAGGAAACTCTTCTTTTTTGTGGTAGATTTTTGAACTTGCACCATCCCTTTTCATGGTGGATGTTCGGAAGGCTACAGGTGACACACTTGAATATCACAAGGTTAGTTTTTCTCATCAATCATTCTTCCTGTTTTCAAGTCTTACCTAGAGTACTATTTTACATTAAAAATATTACCCAATTGGTGTAACTTCCCGAATTTTTGTAATCCGAAATTCCGAGAGTTATTTCCAATCACAGTGAATTGGGAAGATTTTGCCTCTCTCTCTCTCTCTCTCTCTTCCTGATGATATAGGAGCACAATGTAGCATTTCATTTTCACCAAAAATTATTTACATGTATTGTCCAAGTACAATAAAGTTAAGTATATAGTCATCCACTACTACTATTTCTATACTATGAATTACACAAAAGTCCATTCTAAACCTGTCCAAAGCTGGTTAATAAATCATGATATAGATGGCTATGAAGCTTTAATGACTTTGAATTTTGGGCCATTATCATCAAAGAGGTAGTATACTAATTACAATATTAGTCCTAATCTATGCTTGCAAGTGCAACAATCAGGATGCCATATAATTTTTACCATATAGTAAAGGGGATTTTCATTAAATACTAGCATCTGTCTAATGCATGTTTCAACCTGCTACTTGAAGATTTTCTATCTGCCGCTGCTCAGTTACCTTTTCTAAGATGGTTGTAGAAGGTGAACTTTTTCATGGGTAGACCTTTTCCTTGATTGTTGATATGATTTCCTTGACTGTCCAGAATGTAAAAATGAGCCACGGACTCAAGTCCTGTTTCAGCCCATAAAGGCCCAGCCCCATTGCAGTTATACTGTATATATT
Source organism: Litsea cubeba (assembly GCA_012931725.1). Taxonomy (NCBI): domain Eukaryota; kingdom Viridiplantae; phylum Streptophyta; class Magnoliopsida; order Laurales; family Lauraceae; genus Litsea; species Litsea cubeba. The sequence goes on along the minus strand of CM022944.1, from coordinate 102,128,147 downwards.
GAGATCATCCCCAGGTCCATACCTTTGAGAATTTTGGCATCTCCATCTAATTGCTTCGAATGTGAGCTTTGAAGATCTTCGTCCCCCTCGTGAGATCGAATCTTCATTTTTAGGGAGCAACAACCCTTGTTTGATTAGCGTTTCTAGGATATTTGTGATCTTCGTGCATGCATCAATCTGTTCGTCTGTTCATCTGTTCTGTGCATCAATCTGCTCGTCTGTTCATCTATTCTGGACGCAGACTCTAGGAAGTCGCTTCCGTCTTGGCATCCTCTTATCAAGACTATATTAGGTATTGGGTCCTCGTTTGATTGGGTCCCCGCATTCTCTGCATTTGGCAGCAATTTACTGCCCTTTTTTGCAACAGCCAAACTGTGTAAGGGTAGTGTCTTCCCTTCTGGTTCTGTTTTGCAAATAAAGGCCTCTCTCTCCCTCTTCCTTTGTGTTTTGGGAAACAAGAATACAGACCAAGATACCATAGTTTTATCGTCTTTGATGAAGCTCTTCTAGTTTTTGTTTGTTTCCTTGGATCAGGTGGACCTCAACCATCATCACATATGAGTTCTTTTCGGCATCATCTCTGTTCTTCAGTATTCTCTTTTGGCAAAAGAAATCTCAAGATTTCTTAGCATCAGTGAAGATGACGGTATTTTGGGATGGCATCAGTAAAGACGACAACATTGGCATCTTTAGGTTTTCTTGCTAGTTGCCTCTGCCATTTGTGCTTGTTTTCTCTTCTCATCATCATCATCAAAGCCTTGTCCCAACTAGCTTGTGGAGGAAGGAATGAGAGAGAGAGAGAGAGAGAGAGAGAGAGAGAGAGAGAGAGAGAGATGTCGTTGGGTTTGGGAATGGGGTTGGTTTATTGCTTCCAATGAACATTCAAATGACCAAAATGCCCTCACTTAAGTTATAATGGAAAGAAGGCCATAGAAGGGTATTTTTCAAAAACTCAAGAAACCATTTATTTTCTTCCAAGGAACCTACAACCAATATATTGCTCTCAAAGGGCCCTACCTCCTACACTTCCTAAAATTACAAACACCCCCTACACTCTCTGAAAGTTACAAATAACCCCTTAAACTTGTACAACTAAGCCTAAATCAATATAAATACCCAAAAATAGGCATCTGAACCCACTAAACATCTACAAGATCACACAAGCACATATCATTACCATAAAGACCTTACAAGTAGTATAGCCCTTAAAACATATCTCATGCGTCATTTCAAGATGACGGACCTTGGCCATCTCACCTATTTTCTTGGGTTGGAGATTGCCCATAGTAACATTGGTATTTGTATTAACCAAAAGAAATATGCAAACTTACTTTCTCTAACTCATTTGACTTATTCCAAAGTCCGTGACACATGGTATGCACCAAGTAACCTAGAAATACGCTACTTAATATGCACACAACTTAAAACTCGCAAGCGCACAAGATTACTTTGTAGTATAATGAATTGTAAGTACGAGGTTGATCCCACGAAGACTTGTGATAAAACAATGTTAAAATTAACTAAAAATTCAGAATATTAAATGGATGAAAAAGATGATTGAATGCTGATTGAATGAATGAAATTACTAAAAACAGTAAATTAAACTATTAAAATAGATCAAATGCTTAATGGAAATTAACCTAACACACAAAACTGCTACTAGGATTGAAAACAATGATAATGATTAATGAATGAACTAGGGTTTCATCTACTACCCTAACCCTATCTTATGCATCTCCCTTATCATCCCTTAATAAAAAACCAGAATTATTGATGACATTTATCAACCTAGATCATGGCGTATGTATCTAAATTATGATTCCCCTAAACCTAATTCATGAGTGGCGTACTACATGAATTGTTCATCAAGTTGCAAAAAAACTAAGCATGGCATATGTCCTAGTCAATACATGCATGATGCATAAAAACAATGGGAATGATAAATGCATGAGTCTAAGCATGGCATATACTTAGATTATTCATGGTTCTAAACCCTAAATGCTTAACATCAAGATCAATCAAAGATAAGTTAGCTAATCTTAAATTTAATTGAACATGGCATGGTTGGCATGGCATATACACAACTCATCAAATCAATAACATGGTTTAGAAACTCAACCAACAAAACTGAAATCTTAATTAAAGAATGCCAAAAGGGACTACATAAAATTAGGCTAGGGTTTCAATTACACTCTAGCCCTTAAAAGTTTAGCTACTCATGTTTGGAATTGAAAATAATAAGGTCATAAGAAAAAAAAAAACTAGAAGATTGATGAAGAAGAAGGGGCGGCCAGCAGCTTGCTCTGATTCTTCTTTACTCCAAAAAGCTCCAAACGAGGGCTGTATGGCTGCTAGGGCTTGTGGTATATGTGCTGGTCGTCCATGCCCTTGTTCCCTTTTTATGCTTTTTGCAAAAGCAATCTTTAGCAAGTAGTTTCATCCTTTTTATTTCCTTTTATGATTAGATCTCTTGCTTGCTTTACAAGTAGGTTTCCTAATTAGATGAGAATAGAAATCTTCTTTTCTTGATGTGCAAGACTTTCTAATTCCAGTCCCACTTTATAGCTTCTTGAAATTTCTCACGTGGACCCACAATTCTGAGATTTATTCTCAAGAGACTAAATCTGAATCTTTGACATGAGAGTGGGCCCATATGGGGCGTGCAAAGTGGAGTGTGGGACCCCCTTCTTGGACTTCTAAATTTAGCTTGGACTCTTGCTTTGGAATTTCCTTCTTTTTCTTCTCTATGCTTGAGCGCCACTTGGACTTGAGAGAATTTCCTCTCTTTGCAATAGACCCCCTTTGGGCATGCAACACATGGTTGGGTTTTTTCTTCTTTCTTTCTTTGTTTCACGTTCCCTTTTGATTTATGCTATGAGTCTCCAACACTTTCCTTCTAGGGCTCCACTTTAATTTTGAATTTCAAATCCCAAAAAGAATAGGGAGGGCCCACTTGAATCTCTCAATTAATCAATTTATGAAATTCTTCCCTTTTAGCTCCTTTTGACATTTTCATAAAAAATAACAAAGACAATGTAAAAACAAATAAAATAACCATGAACTAGCACAAGATAAACCAAATATTAGGGCTCAAGTTATAAACGATTAAGCACTTATCAACACACCTATATGGAGCTTAACTCTAAACTTCACAGAGATGAAGGTGATCCTCTTCCAGATCCTACAATCTACAAGAGACTAGTTGGGAGTCTCATATATCTTACCATGGCACGTCCTGACATCTCTCTTGCAGGCCAGATTGTTAGCCAATTTGTAAGCAAACCTTACATACTGCATCTACCTACTGTCCACTGGCACTGGATACTATGTTAGATTCGTGGAACCCTTGATAGAAGTTCCTTCTACTCTACTTCTCCCATGGATCTACATGCTTATGCTGATGCAGATTGGGCCGGATCTCCCGACACTCGACAATCAACAATTGGCTTGTGTATATTCCTAGGCTCCTCTCTCATTTCATAGAAGTCCAAAAACCAAGCTACAATTTTCAAATGTTTCGGTCTTCTTCATCTTCCACATGTTTTCAGAATCAGTTGGCAAACCTCTTCACTAAAGCTTTGCCATGACCGCACCATGATTTTCTAGTTACCAAAGTGATGTTTTTTTCCAAAGCTACATCAATTTGAGAGGGGGGTGGGGGTGGGTGTAAAAATGAGCCACTTGACTCAGGTCATGGTTCAGGTAAAAATGAGCCACTTGACTCAGGTCATGGTTCAGGCCCATAAAGGCCAAAGCCCATTGCACTTATACTATATACATTGAGATCATCCGGGGAGTCATACAATGTAAATTTAAATTCATGGTAATTCTTCTCTGATTTTACAGTACTGGTTGATGAGTTATGGCATAGATAGCTATGAAGTTTGAATTAGCACGAATTTGAGTTATTGATTGGCCAGGAGTAGGTCTGGTAATTAGAATATTAGACCGCCTGATCCATTCCCGTAAGTGCACCATTTAGGACTGCACATTTCTATCACAAGTATAGTGATTTCCATTAATGCTGTACCCGTATAACACGTCTTGAACCTGCTACTTTTTAGAAAGCTGTGCTTGTGGCTGTTAGTTACCTTTTTTCTGACTTCCAGTTGTAATTGCATGTTTCAGTTCTACAAAAATTTCTGCAGTAAACTTGAGCATATCATCTGGAAACCGGACGGAATGACTAAAGCCAGCCTGCTTGGTGCAATGAGCTGCTGATATGGTTTTTAGTTGCAAATCGCTAAGTATTCAACTGAACTCAGAGCCTACATATACAAGGAATAGTACTGTCTCCAAGAAAGAGGTTACAGCTGAAGTTGGCTGCTGGTGGCCATGTTTTATTATGTGTATATAAAAATCTCTGTATCCTGCACGTATTGTCAGGCTACTTTTGGCCATATCAATCAAGAACTGCAGCCTAAAATATCAACTCCTTCATAGTGCCTGTCTAGATCTCTGGCTGTTTCCTTTGTTGTTATCTACACACAGAGTCTAGTCTCATGTTGTTGTCTATGTTGGCAGGGGTGGTGCTACTGCTGTTAATTCAGATCAGGAGGTAAAACTTAGGATGTGCAAAAGAAATCTTGAAGTTGCCAAAAATAAAATAAAATAAAATAAAATAAAATGAATGAATGAATTTATATTTCCACCGAATTTAATGCATTACTGTATCTACATCTAGCTTGTCTCTCAGACTTTAGGAATGCTGCTAGTTCAGTAAACTGGAGGTTTGGCACATCCCACTCCTACACCGAGCATTAGTCATTGATAAGAGACTCAGATGATCTTGGTTGAACTTTTCTGTTTTTATTACAAGGGATGGTATATGTAAGTTTATTGGGAAAAAAGAAAAAAAAAAAAGATGTTCTTTTCCATCATACTTAAAGGAAGGGGCATTAAAAGCCAATGCACTCACGGATGAGTGGCATTGGCACATTAGTCTTGCATGGGTACCCAGGGATTGATCTCTGGACGTGTAGGTTGCTTACCGTCTCACAACAAAACAACTTGTCCTATCTAGCAAAACATTAAAAAACAAAAAAAACAAACACGCATTTAAAGATGTGGGAGCCTTGTTACAAAGTAGTAGTATGTACCTTGTCGTCACATTTCAATCAATGCATAGTTTGCTCATCAAGTAGACGGTAGCGTGAGGATTTATAGGGATGCATCACCAATTGGTCACTGCTCATCAAGGTCCGCAGTGGTTTGAGGATCTTTGGAAATCCATCTCAAACGACGATTAAGTTGAAATGGGTAAAAATTCTTCCGAGGGAAAGTATCCCTTTCCTGAAATCTCAATTAATTGGAAGGAAAAGGATGGTTTGATCATGTAAAACAATGGATGCGCACACTTTTAACCGCTAAGGGATCATTCCATTCTATTGCCTTCAGAACACTAGGTTCCATGATTAGAAGATTCTCATTTTTTGCACCTACCTGGCTCTAGAAAACCCACCCTCAATCGATTAGACAAGTGTTTGTTGATGATTATGACGATGACCTTGATCAGAGTAAGACCTTTGAAATCCTATGCCACCTTCCCCAATGATTGACGTACATCCAAAGTAGCGTCACAGTTCATGCCATGATTTTCTTTAAATTAGTTTTATTTTTATTTTTTATGTTTTTATATATTATTTTGATACATGTAAAATATTCTACTTACTATATATCTGATGCAGTGGCTTAGTGGGTGCGATGTCATTTTCATTGCCATGTGGGCTCCTTTGTGGCACAATGGAAGACCAACCTTATTTTCCCAGTTAATGTGACTTTGAGATGGGGTTTGGTATTACTTGAATTTCTTGGAACTCTTAGCATTTATGTTGCCTAGTAATCAAGGTTGTAAAACTCATGACTCTGACTCGACTCACCCAATGCGAAAAAATTAACTCCGATAGTCAATGTGTAGACACGGAGAGTCATGTTTTTTTAAATAATTAGAAAAATATTTAAAAATGAGTCCATTACTTATAAAATATAAAAATATAGTTATTTATAAGCATTCATGGCAATCAATTTAAATTAATAAATTTTTATTTTCAAGAAAGCTTACATAATTTGTTAGTACAAATATCAAATGTAAAAGGTCAAACATAAGTTTTAAATTACATTCCAGTCATCATTTTTAAATTATTGACTTCAAACCTCATGCATAATTACTTATATATAAATATTATTATTTAAAATTAGATCTGCCCATTAATGGTTCGGAACAGAAACTTCTTATTAAAATAAAACGACACGGCCGAGTCTCCCCTATTTTTTCCTTAGTCTTTTGTCAAAATGAGATGACTTGGGAGAGTCGAGAGTCAACTCGAAGAGTTTTCCAACCATGCTAGTAACTAGTTCTTACTAAGTTGTGTTTATTTTGGGAGTGTTAGTTGACAGCTTAGTAAGTTGTAGTATTGAATGTAGTTAACTTGTGTTTGTTTTTTGGTGTGAAAGGGCCCGTTTGACATCATTCCTATATTGAAAATTATGCCTATCTTAAAATGAATCGTGTTGAGAATTTTCTCTTCCAAAAATGAAATTTGTTGAACTTGTTTGGTAATGTTAAGTTAGAATTATTTCCAATTAGGAAAATTGACAAAATGATGTTTGGCAACATTTTTAATCTAAGAATATTCATACATCCCTGTTATTAATTAAAAAACAAAAAAAAAATACTCATATCATATGTAAATTTGAAAAATTAAAAATTAATTAGACGTGAAAGTACTTAAAAATAAATTACTCTTCAATTACACTATGATGCACAAAAAGTGCATCTGCTATTTCATCTCATATGAGTGCAATCTCATGTCTTCCTTGTGATATTCATATTACTAAGGGCATCAAGGGCCCTACATCAATAATAGGTTCACCATAAACTATGTTATCTTCATTTTGAAATCAAACAAAATCTCTATAACTTTGCATTTTCATCTTTATAAAGATGTAGGAGTGTGCATACAACAATCACAGTTTTTCTCTGTCTATGTAAAGAATAAGGTGACATGAGCTTCAAAATAGGAGACTTTGCCTTTTAACACTTTAAAACAACGCTCGATTACATTCCATAATGATGAAGGGTGATAATTAAATAACTCTTTTTTCCTCTAGGCCTCCGTCCACGTCCCTTGTACTGTGATAAGTGATATCAGTTCTCCTTTATAATGCATAAGACAGCCTGATATGCTGGTCTAGCTAGAGTCTACAACATAGTATTTACCTGCAGAATTTTTAATTTTGTCATTTTCAAAAGCAATATATATGTACATATACATCCAGCAAAGAAGACTTACTTGCAGGAGGATGGGGAAATGCAATAATGGATTAGTTATACCTTCTACAAAAATCCGAGAATCGTTTGTTGTTCCTTTCCCAACCAGCATATACAAAGCTGAACCTCATGTCAAAAAAACATGCACACATAACATTTTCTGTGGCTGATATCTTCCCTCATTGGTGTTAGGATTTTATTTGTGTTGGCTAATTCATGGGTTGGACAAAACTCTGGGCCCATTAAGTTGTATTTTTCTATTTATTTAAGAATGGACTGTGGTTGTGATACCGGAAGATCTGAAGTGAAGACATTGAAGAAATTAGATGAATTTCGGGTGATCCCATGAGGCCCGATTAATCGGATGGTGGACGGATCAATCGGATGTGGCTGACCCAATCGATCGGATACTTCACCCAATTGATAAGATGTCAGAAAAATTTCAGAACGGGCTACGCGGATTTGTTTCCTTTTGCAACTGGTGTTTCCCACTTTGAGTCCTATTTGTGTTCAAATACTGAGGCATGAGTTTGGGCTATATAAATGGTGTTGCTCTCAACCCTAATAGACACATTAAGTAATTCTCTCACTATTATGAGGTGAGTAAACCCTAAAGAGATTCTTTGATTTTCTAAAGCCATCATTGAGAGGTTGTGCAGAAGATTTGCTCTAGAAGTTTTGCTACTTATACTCTTTTGTAGAAGATTGGTGCATCTTGGTTCTCAAGGTGCTGCTGGATCAAGTGTGGGGAACAGTGCACGGCGGGAAAGTCGTAACAACGTGAAAAGTTATGCAAGAACAACTATAGTCCTTAGGTCGACAGATAGATTGGGAAAGAGAGCTGTGAGTATATCTTGTAACTGTTCAATAGTTTTTGATTTCATATCGTAGTTTTTCTCTCTGGATAGGGTTTTCACGTACAAGATTGTGTCTGCCTTCTTGTGGTGATTGTTTGGTAGATTTATTTACTAGTTCTATTTGGTTTGATTTATTTCTTCTGTTCGGTTTGGTTTATTTCTTCCGCTGTGTTTTGGTATTTGAACTAGCACTCATTCTAATAAAGCTACTTTCACTTGGTAAGGAATTTGATCCTTCATAGGAATAGATGCACTTATATGTGTTCAATCAATGGCTCCTACACGAGGCATTAGTTATTAAAAAGAAATATATTATCTTGTAGAAGATTGTGATTGGAAAAAAGTGAAAAAGTTATCTTAAGTCAAGGATAGTATTTAGGATTGTTGAGGATTTCTAACCGGTATTTCTATAAATGATGGAGCGGTGATAATTTCTTTACCCAAATTTACCCAAATGATGGAGCAGTTGTTGATCGATTTTCTAAAATGACACATTTTATCCTATGTAAAAAGACTATGGATGTTGTTGGAAGGTGATAAGCCTCGGGTGATTTTTTATATTCTTTTCAACTTGAAAACTAGGATCTGACACCCAAAACTGCAAAGATCCAATCCCAGGATCGATTATCTTATCTTAATGTATTAAGATTCCAGATCTATCAACAAGAATAATATAGCTAATCTATTGACATCTAGATCCGCAAGAAACTAGTGCAGATCTATACATATAACTAGTAGATCTACAATAAACTAGTGTAGATCTATACCTAAGGAGCTTTGTTGTGCTCAGATTGAATCATTGATCTTTTTGTCTCTACAAATCCTCTCTGCAGACGCGGTCTTACAGACCCTGCAGTCTTCCACGCCATGACCAAATACAGAGATCTTCTCAAAAGGATGGTGGAATCACTTTTAAGAAGTAGTTCCTCAAGGCACTTAACCAGAGATCGAGAGGAAAGAAGAGAGGGGAGGAGAAAATGTGCAAAAGGGGTGGGACGTCCAAGCTATAGGGTTTTCTCTCTTGTGTTTTTCTCTTTCTCTTATGAGTGCATATATATGCATCTCTCAGTTAGGGCTAGCATGAGGACCACTATAGATTCATTGGATCTGGCTCCAACTAATGCATCTGGGCCCCACATCTCATGCAAGATCCTGACCAACAATTAATTACAAATAACACCACTATATAAATGTAACTGCACTCGGTCCTAGAAATTTTGCAAGAACACCCTAAACTTTCCAATTACTGCAAACAAGCCCCTCCGTCAATTATATTCATGGACCATTGGAAATAAATATGAAACTATCTAACCAATGGGGACCCATTTCTTATTATCCTTGTGACCCAATTAATCACATTAATTATCGATACCATATTGATTAACTCTTAATTAGAATGGATGCGCACTTACCAACAATAAATTACATTAATCAATACAAACAAATATTTCTCTTGCAAAGGACAGATTCCATCTTGAGAATATATGTTCCCACAATTCCACTACCATCTATCCAAGATACCAAGGTGTTGACTTACAGTTGGCCTCCCTCATTGGTAAGTCAATAAATGTATAACAGAAACTTGAGTCCATTAATCTCTCAAGATTAAGAGCCCGTTTCTTGGAAATTATGAGGGCGTTCCATAATTAGAGACAATATTTTATATATATGGTGTACTCATTATCCTTCGGTATATCCAATGTACTAGCACAATAATCCGGAGTCTCTCATTCCAATAGTCGAGGCAAACCACACTATCTCATAGCAACTGCAGTGCTAAAAACCTTCCAGATGAGGTGTACAGTCTCATCATCGATTGTGAAAACATTTTAAATATGAGAATTGTGACCTATGTCTCCTGCATCTGAATCTTATCCACATACATATATCACATTTAATATACTTAAGGGCTCCTATATTCATCTCATGAACAACCATGTTATTTTGTATCAAAATATATGCAACAATTAATAAAGTCATACTCATCTCATGAAGATATGCAAGAATGTATCAATATAGATAAAATTTGTTTATATTATACACTAGAACGAGGACATACAATCTAACAGATGCCTCATATATCGCTAATCTTTATTTTAATGAAGTGGTAAAGCTGTTGGAAATAAGGTGGGCCTCTATGATAGGTTTCAAAACTTTTTGACCAACTTGATGCAGTGATCAACTATCCAGAAGGCTACTAAACCAATCCAAGATACATACTCTCAATCTCAGCCATCATGAATAGTAAAAAAATCTATCTAGAAGATAGAAACAACAACTAACAAGCAACAAATAAATCTACAACATACAAAGAAGTAGATTATACCTTTTGAGCTCCGTTGTGCTCTAATGGAGAAGTTGCGTCTTTCTTTGATGATGAAACTCTTTCACTAATCAAATCAGAATCTTCAAGAGGTCTTAGATATTCTGACTTGATTAGTGAAAGAGTTTCATCATCAAAGAAAAACGCAACTTCTCCATTAGAGCACAACCGAGCTCCAAAGGTATAATCTACTTCCTTGTATGTTGTAGATTTATTTGTTGCTTGTTAGTTGCTGTTTCTATCTTCTAGATAGATTTACTTACTGATCATGGTGGCTGAGATTGAGGGTATGTATCTTGGATTGGTTTAGTAGCCTTCTGGATAGTTGATCACTGCATCAAGTAGGTCAAAAAGTTTTGAAACCTATCCTAGAGGCCCACCTTATTTCCAACAATTGGTATCAGAGCCATTCACCATCTCTAATCATGTTAGATCAGTAAGTTTGTTCTAATCTTTGCATGAGATGCTAAGAGGATAGAGCGAGGGCTATGTACGGATCAGTTTTGGTGGATATGCTTTGTTTATTAGTAGATTCATATTTGGATAGTCACAAAAGGGTTTAACAATGATGGAATAATGGTAGGAAGCCATTGGAACACTTCAGAAGCCTTCGTCAACCCGGTCGACCTGGCCCCGTGCTCGGTCGACCGAGCCCTCTAGCCGATTGACCGAGCACACAGGGACAGAATGCAAAAATTTTAAGTTTTTTTTAGTTTCGAGTCTATTTTGGTTTCCTATTTTTCCAGCATTGCTTGGTAGCCTATTTGTGTGTTTTGTATGTTTGTATGAGATACTAACATGCAGGTTATCTTGTCCTCTCCATATGGCCCACAAATCTTTTACTTTCTTTCATGGTTATTGGTTTATTTGAGGCTAAGTATAAAGGCACCATGGTTTCGTTGGCTTCCCATGAAAGGGCAAGGCATGGTGAATTTCCCTAAAGCCCTTTTATTTCCATATTTATATTACCATGTAAGTCTCATCGTAGAGACATAGGAATTTATGTAATTTTTCAAAATATGTAAATTCTGGCAATGTCCGAGACGAAGAAGGAAAGTGAAGTTGGACTCCCAATCAAAGAGTTTGAAGATTACCAAAAGTGTTCTGGAGTTGCCCAAAGAATTTGAGGGATTCCAAAATTTTGAAAAGTCTAGAAGTCCAAGAAGTCTATTCCGCTTAGGGCCATGTGGAGGAGATGACTAGTTTCTAGTTTTAGCATTTTTCATTTATGGAAGAATTCTTGATTTAGAATGTTTCCAAATCTGATCCAAACATAGCAAGTTACTAAAATTGGTCAAATCAAATTAATTTTTTAAAAGAGTTCTAATTAGTGTTGATGACACATGAGATGGACACATTGGTAACACTAATTTAAGAAACTGGACTTTCCTTAAAATAACTTGACTTGAAACCAATCTTTGATCATATCATGAGATGATTTGATGTTCATATATATATATATATATGTGGGCCCTAATACCTTAAAAGGAAATCCTCAATTCTAAAATATTAAGTGGGAGCAGGGCATTTAAATTGAGAAATCCCCATGGTTTTCCACCATATGTCTATTATAAGGAAAGTATTAGCCTCGCGCCATCAAGAGTATGGTCGTTCCTTCGGAGGGCTTTTATCTGTCTGGTTACTAGATATGGATCTCCATTGGATAGTATTAGTGAGACGTTGTGGGAGTTCACTCCCCTAGGAGGAGCTGCCCAAAACGGTTGTCATGCAATATTAGTTGGTGTGTCACACTTAACTAAAATAATGATGTAGTATCCCCTAGGATTCGCCTCATGTATTTTAGAAACCAAAGCTAATTGAGAGTCATACATTATTTGGTATGAGATACCTAGATGATAATAAATGATGAGGATCAAGGATAGTTAGTCTTAATTCTAATTTTTACCAACTTTGATCCGCACCAATCTAAGTGGCATTAGCACTCCCCTAGGAGGCATGCCCTAAGGGATTGGAATTTCAATGTATTCTGAATTTAGTACTTATGAGAATTCCCACATGAATTTGGTAGAATACTAAACCCTAATGTCATTTATATTCTTTCAATGAATGTATGGTTATGTGCAACAGTTTATTCAAGCATGAATTCGAATACTTTCAATCCACTTATGACCATCCTCAACCAGTATAAGTTGGTGGGATCCAACTATATAGACTGAAAAAGGACCCTAGATATTGTCCTAACAGCTTCAGGATGCAGATTTGTCCTTATCATACCCTCCCTTCTTGAGCCTGAGCCTGATGCACCACAGTATGAGAAAGACCTTTACACCAAGTGGACTAACGACAATGAGATGGTCAGGTATTTTATACAGGCATCCATGTCTAGTGTTTTACAACACCAATACTAATCCTATAAGTCAGCATACGATATTATATCGAACTTAAAGGAGACATTTGCGGACCAGGTTAGGCCTGCTAGGCAAGCTGCTATGAAGGTACTGATAAACACTTAGATGGCCGAGGGAACCCCAGTACAATGCCATATGCTGAAAATGATGTTCGCATTGAATGAGTTAGATGTACTGGGTGTTACGATTGATACAGAATCACAAATCGACATGATCCTTCAGTCACTACCGAATTCATTCAACCATTTCGAGATCAATTATAATAAATTGAAAATGACCATAGCTGACCTGTCTCGCCAGCTGATGGTGACTGAGGAAATCATGAAGAAAAAAACCAAATGCCCTCATGACAGAAAAGTCATTTGCTAGGTCCAAGCCGAAAGGAAAACACCGAGATAGCAAGAAGAAATTAGTCCCCAAAGGTCCTAAGGTGGATAATGGTTCTACTTATGGTATGGTCAAGGCTAAGGATACGGAAGCAAAAGGAAAGTGTTTCCATTGTGGTATGAAAGGACATTAGAAGAGGAATTGTCCGGGTTTTTTGTCTAAGAAAAAGACCTCAGGTATGATTGAGTCACTTATTTCTAAAGTTAGTTTTGCAACTGGTACTTCAGAATCCTGGTGTGTTGACTCCGGTGCAACTAATCACATATGTAATACGTTGCAGGAGTTCCGGGAAACCAGGAAGCTTAGTGGCGAAGAAATCATTGTTAACCTGGAATCGGAAGCCAAGGCGGAAGCAGTGTCAATGGGAATAATAACTTTGTTATTTTCAGATACCAAGATTGATTTTGTCAGATACATTCTATGTACCGTCTTTAAGACGGAATTTAATTTCAGGTTCTAATATGGTGAATAAGAGTTATTCTATTACTTTTGGTACTGAAATTGTCATAAAGAGTAACGGTATTTTTATATATTCTGACAAGGTAATCAATTGCTTTTATTTGTTAACTCCCACAATGTATGAGATACATGACACTGAGATTAAATAATAGATCATCATTAAAGAGGAAGTCACATTCATCTAATCCAACAAAAGTTTGGCACTAGAGGCTAGGTCATATAAACCTAAACAGGATTGACAAGCTAATGAAAGATGGTATCTTACCTTTATTGGTGGTAGAACCAATGCATGTCTGCAAATCCTGTCTGGAAGGCAAAAGGACCAAAATACCATTTTCACCTAAGGGCAGTAGGGCCAAAGATTTATTGGAGTTAGTGTATACTGATATATATGGACCCATAAATATTAGAACGAGAGAAGGTTATAAGTGCTTCATCACTTTCACCGATGATTACTCAATATATTGATACATATACTTTATGCACCGCAAGTTAGAGACTTTTGAAAAGTTAAAAGAGTTTCGAGCGGAAGCAGAAAAGTAATTAGGTAAAAGTATAAATACTCTTCGATGAGATCGAGGATGAGAATATCTCTCCGCTGATTTTATGGGATACTTATCAGAAAATGAGATTTAATCCCAGTTGTCTGCTCCTGGTATGCCTCAACAGAATTGAGTAGCAGAAAAGAGAAACCAGACTCTTTTAGATATGATTAAGTTTATGTTTAGTTTCTTAGGATTACCTATATTTTGGGATATGTTTTGGAAACTACAATGTATATATTAAACCTCGTGCCATCTAAGTCTATACCTAAGACTCCCCGGGAGTTGTGGGGCCGGGTGAAAGCCTAGTCTATAAGAATTTTAGGGTTGTCCGGCACACGTGCTGAAGGTTAAGATGGATTAGTTGGAATCGAAGTCCGAAATATACACGTTTGCTGGATATCCCAAAAGAACTAAAGGTTGGTTGTTCTATAATCCTAGAGAGAGCAGAAAGTGCTTGTCAGCACCAATACGTTTTTTATGGAGGAAGATTATATGATTAACCAAAAATCTTTAGAAAAAGTCATATTGGAAGAAATTCAAGAGAAATCAATTCCAAATACAAGAATGACCGAACTTTAAGAAAATCCGCCCATATCTGACCCGATAGTTACACCATTGCCTCGTTGTAGTGGGAGTATTGTCGGGCCCCTGACAAGTTCTCATTTTTGGGAGAGTCTTACGAGGCAATCCCAATAGAACTGAAACAAGATCCCTGTAACTATGATGAAGCAACTTGATGACATAGATTCGGAAAGTTGGCAAGATGCTATGAAAGTTTAGATGGGGTCTATGAACTCCAATCAGGTCTGGACAGTTGTGAGCTTGCCTACCAATATTAAACCTATTGGGTGTAAGTGTTTCTACAAGAGAAAAAGAGAACCAGATGGAAGAGTTGAGACCTTTATGGCAAGGCTTGTTACGAAAGGATATACTCAGAAAAAACGTATCGATTATGAAGAAACATTTTCACCGGTAGCCATGCTCAAGTCCATCCGGATACTCTTATCCATTGCGGTTCATCTCGGTTACGAGATTTGGCAAATGGATGTCAAGACAGCATTTCACGACGGCCATCTTGAGGAAGACATCTATATGATGCATCCAGACGATTTTATAGCTAACTAAAAGCAAAGAGTCTGTAAGCTGCAGAAGTTCATTTATGGACTAAAGCAAGTATCTCGGAACTGAAACATCAGTTTTGAACAGGCAATCAAGTCATTTGATTTTTGTCAGATGGATGAGTCATGAGTGTACATGAAAAGTGAAAAAGGCATGGTAGTTTTTCTGGTATTATATGTCGATGACATCCTTCTCCTAGGGAGTGAATGGGATGTTGTCAACAGTAAAAGTTTTAGCTGGCTAAGACTTTTGATATGAAGGACTTGGGAGAAGCTAGCTACATCCTAGGGATCAAATTCCATTGAGACCGAAAAAATAGGATGATACGCTTATCCCAAGATGCGTACATAGATAAGGTGTTGGTACGGTAAGCTATGCTTTGTACTAGACCGGATATCTATCACACAGTGGGCCTAGTCAGCACATATCTTTGATGCCCCGGAGTCCCACGTCGACTATAGAAATGAAAGTGAATGGGATTATAGGTAGAGCTTACACCCTTACCTTGCATGAGGCCTTTTGATGGGTCGAGGCCCATTAGAAAGAAAACCGTGAGGCCCATGAGCCAAAGAGGACAATATCATGCATGCGTGTAGGGTGGGGCGTTACAAATGGTATCAGTTCCGACTATCGACTAGTTCGAGTGTGGGTCCCCTGTCGTGGTCTGGCGCAAGTGGGCGGGTTTCCATGTGGGCAGGCCAAGAGGGCTGGCAGGCTACTGCACAGGGACTACAGCCCTAAGGGGGATGGAATGTGACGCCCCCGAGTCCCACACCGACTATAGAGAGGAAAGTGAATGGGGTTATAGGTAGAGCTTACACCCTTACCTTGCATGAGGCCTTTTGATGGGTTGAGGCCCATCAGAAATAAAACCGTGAGGCCCGTGGGCTAAAGCGGACAATATCATGCATGCGTGTAGGGTGGGGCGTTACATATCAGTCTAGCCCAGGTCCTTATCATTGGACTGTTGTAAGATGTGTTCTCAAATACTTGAGAAGTACTAGAGATCACATGTTGATTTATAGCAATGATGAGTTGATTCCAGTCGGATACATAGATTCTGACTTCAAGTCAGATCAAGATTCTAAGAAACCAACTTCTGGGTATGTGTTTATGCTATAGCCGCTTGAGAATCAGCTAAAGAAGCAGATTGGCTCAAAAGATTCCGTATGGAACTTGGAGTGATACTTTTGGCGAGATAGTCGCTCACAGTTTACTGTGATAATAGCAGGGCAGTTGCTAAGTCCAAAGAACCTAGGAGCCAAAAAGTATGTACAGAGGAAGTTATACATGGTCAGATAGATTGTGCAGAGAGGTGGTGTTACGATCACCAAGATAGCCTCTTTAGACAATCTGGGAGATTCCTTTACTAAGCCTTTGACCACTAAAGCCTTTAGCAGTAAGTAGATGCGATGTGCATGAGATGCAACCCTAACTGGCATTGAGCCCAAGTGGGAGATTGTTAGTTTTATGGTCTCAATCTAGTAGATGATATAATATATTGATTAATTTCTTTATTTATCAATATATTCATGTTTTCCTTTCATGAGATGAATGGTGTTTTATTATATACTTGCACATAACCAATACAAATGACATGATGGTTCACGAGATGGACCGGAGTCCACAAGTATATTAGATGTAACACATTTGTATAGATGAGATCCACATACGAAGAGACATGTGTAGCAAATCTTATACTTAAATATCTTCACAACCAGTGATGAGATTGAACATCTCATCTGACAAGGTTGCAGTACTTTGATTACTATAAGATAGTGTGATTTGTCTCGATCATCAGAATGTAAGATTCTGGATCATAGTGCTGGTACCATGGTTGAAAATCTCGGCCGGTACCGGTACGTACCGGCCGATACATACCGGTACCGGCCGGTACCGCACCGATATCTCAGCGAGATATCGGTAGCGGCGATACGGCCAAAATATCGCCAAAATATCACCATATATCGGCCGATATTTTGAAAATATCGGCCGTGGCGATATCTCAGCCGATATTTTCAAAATATCGGCCGAGATCCCTTAAAAGCCTAAAACCCTAATTTTTTCCTATTTTTCATCTTCTTCCCCACTCCTCTCATATCCAAACTTCTAAGAGCAGCAGCCACTCATTTCCTTACCCATCTTGCATATTTTCTTCAAGAAAATATTATTAAGGTAAGAGAAAATCAACTTAAAGCATGGTATTATGCATTTATGTGTTTTTTTTTTTTTTTTAGATGAAGCATGAAAAATTAGAAATCATGAGAATGTCACTTGTGTTGTGTTCTTCACTTAGAACTAAGTTAGATCTATATACTTTCTTGCTAGATCTACTCATACACATGATTTTGTATTTTTTTTAAAATTTTTTTATTTTCGGATTTTTTAATATTTGAATAAAAATATATCATTTTTTTGAAATTTCATCACAAATATGTTCTTTTAATGATTCATGATCATATAATGGTATGTAAATGATTGATCTACATACTTTTATGCTAGATCTACATATTTAGGATTTTGAAAATGATTTTATTAAATCTTTATTTTTTTTAAAAACAATTGTTGTTAATTGTTAGAGTATTTGTGATACTAAATGCTTATTAATAGTGTGTAGATGATAGATCTACATCTAGTCATTGTCATAAACATCATTTAGATTTTTATTTTAATTATTTTATTTTCGGATTTTCTAATCTTTGAATTATAATATATCATTTTTTTGGGATTTCATCATAAATATGTTCTTTTAATGATTCATGATCATTGTGTGATGTTTAAATGATTGATTTACATACTTTTATGCTAGATCTACATATTTAGGATTTTGAAAATGATTTTATTAAATTTTTATTTTTTCTAAAAACAATTGTTGTTAATTGTTAGAATATTTATGATACTAAATGCTTATTAATAGTGTGTAGATGATAGATCTACATCTACTCATTGTCATAAACATCATTTAGATTTTTATTTTATTTAATTTATTTTCGGATTTTATAATTTTTGAATTATAATATATCATTTTTTTGGGATTTCATCATAAATATGTTCTTTTAATGATTCATGATCATTGTGTGGCATGTAAATGATTGATTTACATACTTTTATGCTAGATCTATATATTTAGGACTTTGAAAATGATTTTATTAAATCTTTAATTTTTTCTAAAAATAATTGTTTAAGTGTATTTAATATTTATGATACATTAACTACCAAAGGCTTAGGACTTTGAAAATGATTTTATTAAATCTATAATTGTTGATAGAGTATTACTATTATATGAATGTCTTATTTTATAGGAACAATGGTGTGTGACATAGATCCGGCATGGAGTCACGGTGAAGCTGTAGGAAGTAGAAGCAAAATAAAATGTAATTATTGTGAAAAGGTTCTCAATGGGGGAATTACCCGATTGAAACAACATTTGGCACATGTATCAGGACAGGTGATAAATGTCCGAAAGTGCCACCAAATGTGAGAGCTGAAATGCAGGGGCTCCTTAAGACACTTGCACAAAAAAAAGTAGTACAAGAAAGAAGAAGAACCGAGGAATTTGAAGCATGTAGAGAAGAGGTTTTTGGTTCCTCTGATGATGACGATGAAGACCCGGAAATAACAAGGGCTAGGAGGGAAAGTGTAAGGGCACTTCAGGAGGAGGAAGAAAGGAGAAGAATGCAATATGAAGCAGCAGCTAGAGGTAGCCAATATGAGCAGGGTGGTTCATCCGGATCAGGGGGGGCGAGTTTACGTCGGGCATTTAGTCATAAACAACCCCGTCAAGATCCAGACATTGAGGAGGTTGAAAGACCTCCTACACAGGCACCTCGTAGGCCAGATGTGGTGGGGCCAACTGACCCATTTGCTTATAGCTTAAGCTACTACAACAAATGGGGTTTTCAGCGACGAAAATATTTGCGACGCAACCCAAAGTGTTGCAACAAATAATTTTTTTGCAACATAAAACTAGACCCGTCGCAACAAGTTAACTATTTGCGACACAAGACTCCATGCGTCGCAAATAGATACTTTCAGCAATGAATATAGTGCGTCGCAAATAAATGCGTCACAAAAACATTGGCGCCAAATGGCGGTAAAATTATTCGCAACGCTAGATACACATTTGTGACATAATTACATGTTGTAAATAAGGGTCTCTATTTGCGACGCACTCCCCGCGTCGCAAATAGTTTTTAGTCTGAAATATGTTTTAGAAAAGTTAAGGTTATTTGCGACAGTTTGTTTTTTGCGTCGCATATAATATCTTAGTCGCGACACTAATGTCTTTGTGTCGCAGATAATCATTATTAGCGACGTCCATCATAAGGTGTCATAAAAATTTCAAGTTGAAAAAAGTCACTAATTTCTTCCCTCCACCACCATTATGAAAAAAAAATTATAAATTTATTTGGGACGCAATTTTGACGTCACAAATAATATTTAGTTCCGACAGTATACTTGGTGTGTCGCAGATAATGAGTTTTTTTGTGACGTGGATTTAAATGGTCGTAGATAATTTTTTTATTAGCGACATTATTTTATAGCGTTGCAAATTCACTACAACAAATGGGATATTCAGCGACGAAATTAGTTGCGACGCACCCCAAAGTATCGCAAAATTTGTATTTTTTTGCAACATAAAACTTGACCAGTCGCAACAAGTTTAGTATTTGTGACACAAGACTCCATGCGTCGCAAATAGATACTTTCAGCAATGAATATAGTGCGTCGCAAATAAATGCGTCAAAAAATCATTGGCGCCAAATGGCGGTAAAATTATTCACGACTCTAGATACACATTTGTGACACAATCATCTGTCGTAAATAAGTGTCTATTTGCGATGCAATCCTCGTGTCGCAAATAATTTTTAGTCCGAGCTATGTCGTACACAGGTTAAAGTTTTTTTGCAACAGTTTCCCCTTTTGCGTCACACATAATATTTTACTTGCGACTTTGATGTCTTTGCGTCGCAGATAATTATTATTAGCGACCTC
Source organism: Litsea cubeba (assembly GCA_012931725.1). Classification (NCBI taxonomy): domain Eukaryota; kingdom Viridiplantae; phylum Streptophyta; class Magnoliopsida; order Laurales; family Lauraceae; genus Litsea; species Litsea cubeba. The sequence goes on along the minus strand of CM022944.1, from coordinate 102,107,823 downwards.
CATCATATGGTGTCACAAGAATTTTAAGCTAAAAAAATAACTAATTTCTTCCCTCCACCACCATTATGGAAAAAAAATTATACATTTATTTGGGAGTAATTTTAACGTCGCAAATAATATTTAGTTGCAACAGTATATCTGCTGCATTGCAGATAATAAAATTTTTTGCGACGTAAATTTAAATACGTCATAGTTTTTTTATCGACGTTATTTTATAGCGTTGCAACTGCAGATAAAAAAAAATTAGCGCTACAATATCCCACATTAGTTCCATCTTCCGCGTTTTCTTTATTTTTTTAATCGATCCCCGCCTTTTGTTCATAGTGCTTTATAAATGAAACTCTCCCTCCTCTCTGCGCTTAATCTATATCTCTCTGCCCTAAATCGAAACACCCAAAAGATCTCATCTACGATCTTCTCTGCAAGACGAGAGAGAAATCTGTCCCAATTAATCAAGGAACAACTTCCCCCATTACAAGCCTTTTGTTTTCTCTGTTCCTCCGCCTGATATAGTCTTCAATCACTGCTTCTTCGATGCATGGAATGGAGAAGAGGAAGAGTTAAAGGTTTCTCTCTGTACTTCACTCTCTGCCCTAAATCCAAACCAGAACCCTAAATCCAAACTATAACCAAGATCCCGTTGACGATCCTCTTCAAGACAATAGAGAAATCCGTTCCAGTCTCCTCCAAGGTACTTTCGATTTCGTTCTACGTACTTTGTGCGCCTTTCTTCTTCAGGTTTTCTTCACCATCGTTTCTGGTTTTTGAACTTGTGGATTGTTTGATTTAGGAATGGGTTTTAGGTTTTGAAGTAGCTTATTGTTTCTTGATTTTATGATGTTTTCCAATTAAAACAAGATTTTTCTTTGTTAGATTTCATGAAGGAACTTTGATTGGAGAGATCCGATGAGCAATGATCTCTGTAAGATCTCTGTAAGATCCGATGAGCAAAACATTGGAGCCTTAAATGTTGCACTTACCCACATTAGTGGAGCTATTCCAGGCTAATGTCAATCTTTCAGTTTCACATAAATAGAATACCAGTATGCCTGTTTGTTAGCACCTTAAACTCTTGGGCAGTATGCTTTCCAGTGCTTTCGAAGGATATTGGTCTCTGTAAATGTGAATAGGCACAGTATTCTACTTCATATACAGTCACTTTCAGGAAAGCAGAGACAGAAACCCCTACTCCCTCACCTGCGTGCATTCAAAAGTTAAAAAAGCATACACCCAGACACTAATAATGCAAGGTTTCTGCCTCCTACCATATATTGCAGTCAGTAATAAAAAAATCCAGCAGAGATCCAACAATCTTGCAATGTCTATGCCTCCACATTTTGATGTCAACTGTTATCAAATGAAAATATTGTCATGATGGAAAACAGTTCTTTTAGGATTGGATAGTAACATGCACCTCAGACTAGGACAAGTAGATCAAGATATAAATATATTGGGATAAATAAGATAACATACTAAGTTGCATGAGCACGGGCATGTGTTGGAGATTGATTCCATTAGAGATGTTTGATTCAGCAGAACCCAACAGATGGATTTAGGGATTCGATAAAAAATGTTTAAATAGATTAAATAATACTTATTTTAAATAAAAAATAACAAATAAACATAAATTCAATAAAGAATAATATACAAATCATAATCAAGACAAACAAGTAAAATGGTTTCTATATATTGGTCCCAACACCAGGCGATCATTTGGAATGTGCATAATTTACCCTCGGAAAAAAGGGCTGGGATATGCAAGAATTCATAATAAGTAGCAGGTCATTTCAGCAGGAGGGTAAAAAAACCTTGCATGTTCTTTCATTTTCTTTTTGAATGATTGTAACATTTTTCTTCCCTTTTGGTCAGTAACATGACTTGAATCCATAACCTGAAGGTTACTGTAAGCACCTTCCACTGACCACTGTGCCATGGGCTCTTGTCAACGATTGTAACAAATCAAATTAAAAATAAATGCCATTTGCATCTTTCTATATTAACCAGGTTCTTTTGTTGATATCATGTTTTAAAACATTTTAGGGGTCATAAAATAATAAGACAAGGTTCACTTATGAAAATTGACAACTGAAATTAGACAACCATGATTGTCGTAAGATGAAGCTTACCATGTGTGACATTTTATGCAATCCATTTACTTTAGATGCACTATGAATCACAATTCACAACTGTGTTCAAATATGTCAGAGTTGATCAGTTTTTGTGTTTGCTATGCATTTACGTTGCTTATCAATTTGACTATTAAAAAAAGCACTAAAATATTACTGTTGCAAGAGTTGTCTCACATGTCCTGCCAGCCTAGTCATTCAAATTGTTTCTACTGCATGGTTGTCTATTCTGTTCCATTCTGGACTCTGGAGAACATTCTAGACCAGGACACGGCCCCTGAAAATTTTCAACCAGAAATTCAACCTGTTCTGTCCTGTTCCACTCTGTTTCGCCCAGACATCAGTTTTTTGCAAATTTTTTTATTTTTAATTTTCACACATTAACTCCCCTTTTAAGGTTGAAATAAAAGGTATAAGAGCCTTTAACTCTCCTAATGAAAGAGGAGGGCATCAGAGAGTGAGAGAGAGAAAATTGCACAAATATGATTTAAGAATTCAAATATGTGCTCAATCACATGTTATTAGTTAATCATTATATTTAATTTGTGACTTACTATAATGCCCAGAAAGTGTTGTTTTAACTTTCTACTAGCTTTAACTTATGTTGTACATATTTTAAAGCTTGAGACAACCAGAACAAAGTTCTTAAAATGTATAGAGTTCATTTAAGGCCAAAGAGCTAATTTAATATTCACCACCCATCACTTCTAAACTTAGACATGATTTTAATGAGTATAAAATAATCAAATAGAGAGATAATTACTAAAATCTCAATGAAATGAGAAGAATATATATAGCAGAAAGTAAAACAGTTCAATAAAAATAACGTAAAAAGAAAAATTTCTTATGCACAAAGCCACCATTTCAGTAGCCTTGTCCCATCTATTTGAGTTCGACATCTTATTCTTACACACTATACGAAAAAAAAGTAAAATAAGGGTGAGATTTCGCCTCTATTCTTTTCACTGAACATGTATTTTGGCCATACTTATCCAATTCACAATGAAATAATAATTTCCCACTTCTTTGCATTCTTTTTTTTTATAGAAGAATACAGCTAACGTGACTTTAACCTGCAACTTTGGTTGGAACAATGCGCACCTGCCAAAAAGCTACAGGATCTTCTACTTCATCTTCTGCTTCTTCTAAGCTTCTTCTCCCTTTGTCTTAAGATATTTTCTGAGCTCTTCCCGGTTTCTACACACACTACATTGTCTACGATCTTGATGCAGCAACAATACCACATCATTACAACAAGACTAGTGGGCCACATGTGGGACCCATAAAATTCTAATTTTAATTATTATTAGTTTTATTTTAGCAAGAGTATAATTAGGATTAGTTTCTAATTAATAATTGGTTTCCTAGTTTGGTTAAGATTGCTTTCTTAGCCCTTAAGTTTCTTTTCTTATAAATATGACATTGTAGAGATTGGTAATCCTCATATTTGTTCTTATTGTGGTAGGGAGTTAAATATGGATAAAAGTTGGATGCAGCTTCCGGGTAGACATTTACCTGCTTACATGAAAGGAGTTAAAGACTTTATTGAGTATGCACGTGATTATGCGGATAAAGGCAATAGGATAAAATGTCCATGTAACAAGTGCAACAATAGATATTTCAAACCCATCAATATGGCTAAAGCACATTTGGAGGAAAATGGAATGGATAAGACTTATACCCGGTGGGTGTTTCATGGCGAAGATTTTGAGAAGATGAGTGACGATGAAGACGACGATGTTGATGGTGGTGTAGAGCAACGTTGTGATGGGTTGCAGGAAATGTTGGCAGACGTATGTGCGGGAAGGCATGAGATGAATACTAATGTGGAAAATATACCACAAGGGGAAGCATCTAGTAGTCATGGTCCTAGTGTAGCAGATAAGGATCCACAACCATCTGATGCGATGTCAAATGACTTGGATCCACAACCGTTTGATGCGATGTTAAATGATTTGCATCTTCCACTATATCCAGAGTGTAAGAAGTTTTCAAAATTGAAATTCCTTGTGAAGTTGATGCATGTAAAAATAATCAACCATTGGAGTAACAAATCATTTGATATGAATCTTCAATTGATTAAAGCGGCATTGCCTACTGGTGAGACGCTTCCCAAGTCATATTACGACGCTAAGAAGTACATGCGGGATCTGGGTCTTGTCTACGTTCCTATACATGCATGCAAATATGATTGTGCACTCTTTTGGAGGGAGCACGAACTTAAAACAAATTGTCCAGAATGTGGTGAGCCGAGGTATAAACTTATTGAAGGTAAGGGTAAGAAGATTCCTCAAAAAGTGTTACGGTATTTTCCGCTGAAGCCTAGACTGCAGAGGTTGTTTATATCAAGAAAGACGGCTGAAGATATGAGATGGCACAAGGAAAAGCGAGTTGGGGAGGATAATGTATATAGGCATCCGGCAGATAGTCAAGCTTGGGAGGAATTTGACAAGGGCTATCCGTGGTTTGCGAAAGATCCTCGTAATGTCCGTCTTGGCCTCGCGAGCGACGGGTTCAATCCCTTTGGGGACATGAGCACTTCCTATAGCATGTGGCCTGTGATGATTATCCCATATAATTTGCCACCTTGGAAATGTATGAAAGAGCCCTTCCTTTTCATGTCATTACTTATTCCTGGACCAAAAGCACCCGGAAATGACATCGATGTGTACCTAGCACCATTGATAGATGAATTGAAGGAACTATGGGAAAATGGCATAGAGACTTTTGATATAGTGACAAGAAAGAAATTCAAATTGCATGCAGCACTTTTATGGACTATTAATGATTTTCCTGCATATGGAAACTTGTCTGGTTGGAGTACGAAGGGGTACATGGCATGTCCAATTTGCAACAAGGATGCATGTTCAATGTATTTGAAGCATGGACGAAAGCTATGTTTCATGTGCCACCGTCGTTTCCTGCCTCCTAGGCATGCTTGGCGAAGCCGTTACAAGGATCAGTTTGATGGTAATATCGAGCGCCGTTCAAAACCTAAGAAATTATCTGGGGATGAAGTTTTTGCACAATTTGAACGTGTCCAACCAAACAAATTCGGCAAGGCACCAAACAATAAGAAGAGGAAACGTACTGAGATGGAATTGAATTGGACAAAGAAGAGCATATTTTTTGAATTATCGTATTGGCGAGCACTAAGGCTTCGACATAATCTGGATGTGATGCACATAGAAAAGAACATTTGTGATAATGTGTTAGGAACATTGTTGAATCTAGATGGGAAAACAAAAGACACCGTGAAAGCTCGTATGGATTTAGAGGCAATGGGTATACGAAAGGAATTACACTTAATCCCGAACGGTGATAAAGTAATGGTGCCACCTGCTTGCTATACACTTTCTGGTGCAGAGAAAAAGAGGTTTTGTGAATGGTTTAAATCGGTTAAGTTTCCATACGGATATGCATCTAATATATCTCGATGTGTGAACACTACAGATGGTAAAATATCAGGATTGAAAAGTCATGACTGTCACATCCTTTTACAACGGCTTCTCCCGGTTGTAATACGTGGATATTTGAATGATGATGTTTGTATCCCATTGATTGAGTTGGGTATTTTCTTTAACGAGTTGTGCAGCAAGACTTTAAAGTTGCAGGTGTTAGAGAAGATGGAAAGGGACATTGCCATAATACTTTGTAAGCTGGAACGAATATTTCCACCGGCATTCTTTGATGTCATGGTTCACTTAGCAATTCATTTGCCATATGAGGCGAAAATTGGTGGACCCGTGCAGAAAATTGGTCTTGTAGAAAAATTGCATGCCAACCTGCTTGAACTTGTCATAAGAATTTACTGGTGATGAAGGGGGTGTTGAACATTTGAACAGAGGCTGGCACTTAGTTAACATTTGAATGATCATAATGGAGTCATTATTTTAATATGCGAATGCATGTATGACTAAAATATTAATGCACAAGTGCATGTATGAAGAGAATATTTCATTTTCTCATTCCATTCTTCATTTTAGCAAGTCATTCTTTATTGTCTTTTTTTTGGCAGTAGTCATTCTTTATACTTGTATCCTTTCTTCTCTTCTCATTTCCTTCTCACTTAAACCCCAATAACCAGAACTAGTAATCAACAACACCTTGTGTTGGAATAGAATGCAAATGACCAGTGCCAATGAAAGTGATCATTCTCATTAAAAAAGAGAACTAGGTTACCCACATTAAGGATAATAAAAGAGACATTAGGATTATTGCAACAAAAAGAAAAGAGCATCCTTGTGCCTTTCGCCTTCTCTAATCATGAACAAAGTTTTTCCAACCTACTCCCCCTTTTCCCATCTTTTTCTACTTTTTCCTTCCCCTTTGGAATACCTGTACATATATGATATGACTGAAAATAAACCTCCTTTCCTCACATAATCTCAAAATAAAGTTTTCATCCTCTATGTAGCTCCAACAACAAGAAAATCAATAAAAGGCAGGTTAAGTTCTCTCCCATGATCAGTTACTCCATAGACATTGAGCCTGCTTCTGTTGGCTAAGGATTCTGATGCTCTGATCACGATTTTTCTGTTGGCTAAGGATTCAGGATCCCAGATAGTTATGAAATGAAATGCAAAGTCTTTTACATAAGATCAAAAAACAGATTTCAATGGGAAGACGGTAAAAAGAACAGGTCTCGATTAAGGAAGAGAAAGCACCAACTGGGTTTTCGGATTTTTCATATTGTTTTTTTTTTCATTCAAAAACTGAGTTAAACAAACATTTTCATAGTTATGTGTTTTTTTCCTTTTCCATTCAGTTGAAGTGTCATAGTTATTTTCTTTCATAGTTATGTGTTTTTTTCCTTTCCCATTCAGTTGAATTGTCATAGTTTTTTAGATTTGTTTAGAATTTTTAAATCTATGTTAAACTCAGAAATCTTGATCAGTTTCCTATGAGTATTCATAATCATTGAAATCCATTTATACTTAGATTCAATTAATCTATATTAAGTTCCATCGAGTCAAAAGATACTATGAAAATAAAATCAAGTTAGAAGCTGATGTCATATTATCCATAATCTAGCAAATAAATGCTCAAAGCTGACTGTTGGGGCAGTGCACCTCCAGCTGAAATCTCTACTCTCCAGGATCAATTCTTACCGTTGTTCCACCCTCTTGTTGCCATTACATATCTTATTGAGTCTTGATTCATTTAAATGGGGATGCATTTCCTTGTCAATGTCTGTGAAATTGGTTGGCTTGACAACCTAGCATATGCCAGTAAGTCTTCTCTAAATCAGTTGAAACCGTATTCAGATTTTCTTCTATTGAGCTTTTCATTACTTTTCTCAATAAAATATGGTTTCTGTTGAGAACTACAGGCCAGACTAAGATATGAACATTTAAAATGCCTCATCAAGAGTGGAAACTACCTGAGAATCACTCAGACTGTTAATTTGACCACCTGATTATAGTACTTTTGAGGCCTGCAAAATAATCATGAATTTTTTTTTTTTGGCAAATGTTCTAGAATCTATAGTTCTATATTCAACAGACAAAATGTTAGTACGAACAGATAAGGTTGTTAGACCTGTGTTATTTTCGTGCTATGAAAACCGCATTGAGGATTGGATGAGAGGTCCTGATATTGTGAGCCACCCATTTCCATAGAAATGGGATTAGAATTAGTGGCAGGGGTATAGTGCATAACATTCATTTATCAATGACGCAAAGCTAATCTATCTTTGCATATTGCATGCATATGCTACAGAAATTTGCAAAAAAGAATATCAACCTTTGGCATTGTCAATTGTATGAAGCTTTTCCTCATATTCATGTTTTGCCAGTTTCTTACTTCCAATTCTTCATTTAGCACATAGTATTCATTTCATCATTTCATTTCAGATTAGTACAGCAAGAGGCCTAAGTTACATTATTGGTCCGAGTGTATTTTCCAAGAATTCTCTTTTTGGGCGGTATGTAATGTTGGATACCGCGATCACTGAGAGGGGGGGTGAATCAGTGATTTCTAAAAACAGGTCCGATTCAACAACAAAACAAGTCAAACCACACAATGACACCAGATTTAACGTGGTTCACCGAAAGGCTACGTCCACGGTTCAAAGACTGTCCGAACACCAATCCGGGACAGATCTGAATCTTATTTAGTCGCTACAACGACAAAGAGCACCAACCCTTAGTTTCAGATAGCACCAACTATCTAGGAAGCACCTACTCCCTTGAGTTTCAGATAGCACCAACTATCTAGGAAGCACCTACTCCCTTGAGTTTCAGATAGCACCAACTATCTAGGAAGCACCTACTCCCTTGAGTTTCAGATAGCACCAACTATCTAGGAAGCACCTACTCCCTTTACAATTTATCTGCACCCACAGATAGGATCACCAAACCCCAAACACCAAGCACCAACTTGATGTTAAAAACAGAATAGAAATAAACTCTGTCTACAGCCCTTCCCCTCTACAATTCTCTCTCTCTCAATCCCTTACAAATTGAAATTAAAGCATAAACAGAGAGACACTTAACTCATGGACGAATCACCATCTTCTAGAGCATAATCCCGTCCATAATTGCTGTAGAAAGATGCAGCACAACAGCAACACAGCAACAGCACCAGCACACAGCACACTCTTCTCTCTTCTCTTCTCTCTTTTCTCTTCTCTTCTGATGTGTTTATGAACGACCCAAGCATGCCTTTATATAGGTTTTAATAACCCTTAATTGTATTCAAAACGGGCTACAATTCGTTTAGAAAGATTCCCAAACGAAATAGATAACTGTGCTGAATTTTCGTGCAAAACTTCTAATTCTGCGCAACTCTGATTCCCGTGCTCGGTCGACATCCTAGCTTGCCCGGTCGACCGAAGACACTGACTGGAAAACAGACAACTTTTGAGCTCGGTCGACATCCTGGGGTCCCGGTCGACCGAAGACACACTGTGTCACGAAAATAACTGAGAGGTGCCTTTTTCTGTTTTCTGCAGGTTTCTTCTTGCTCGGTCGACCGCATGAAGAGCCCGGTCGACCGCGTGCTCTGCATCAGGAATTCTGAATTCCTGACTGTTTCACTTCTGATTCTTCTTTTCAGCTTTATCAACACTAGCCTTTTAACATCTCGTTTGTGACAATGTGTTGACAAGAATTCCAACTCAAAACAATACTTGAGATGCTAATTTCTTCAATTCTTCAAAGACTAATCATGTCATCTCAAATTCCAACAATCTCCCCCTTTGGAATTGTTGGCAACACTATTGGAACTTCAACACTTTCAACTCCAGCTTGCAGCTCTTCCAAGTTCTTTTCAATACTCACTTGGAACCAATTCTGAAATTCGGAAATATCAACCATGCACTGTCACAATCTCCCCCTAGCTTTCATAGTATAACATCTCTCCTTGCTAACATAGCATAACATCTCTCCCCCTTTGACAACAAGTCCAAAGGGACCAAACCGAGGAGCGAATAGGATATTCAATGAATGCATTGCTCCCCCTTTCAAGCACAACTCCTACGGTTTAGGAGAGTGAGTAACTCCTAACTTTTTCCGGAGATACTCAAAGACTTCCTTTGGCAGAGGTTTCGTGAAAATATCAGCCACTTGCTCAGTTGTTGGAACATACTCCAACTTGACCTCTCCATCAGCAACTTTATCTTTAAGAAAATGATAACGAATTGCTACATGCTTTGTTCGAGAGTGCTGAACAGGATTCTTAGATATATGAATTGCACTCGTGTTGTCACATAGGATCGGCGTAGGATCCGTTGTAGGAACTCCTAGATCAGAGAGCATTTGCCGCATCCATAACACTTGCGTACAACAAGTTGCCGCTGCAATATATTCCGCTTCCGCTGTCGAAAGGGATACTGAGTCTTGCTTTTTACTATGCCAAGCAACTAATCTTTCTCCAAGATAAAATGCGCCGCCGCTAGTACTCTTGCGATCATCTACGCATCCAGCCCAATCGGCATCAGAATATGCAACTAGAGTGAAGGATTTGCCTTTGGGATACCAGATACCAAGCTCCATAGTACCTTTCAGATATCGAAAGATTCTTTTCACTGCTGTAAGGTGCGTTTCAGTTGGTGCTGCTTGAAAACGTGCAACCATACATACTGCTTGTAGAAGATCTGGTCTTGTAGCAGTCAAGTAAAGCAAGCTTCCTATCATAGAGCGATAGGTGGTATGATCAACGGACGAGGCCTTATCATCTTTGCTAAGCTTCGTGTTCGTTGACATTGGTGTGCTCACTGGCTTGCTGTCTTCCATATTGAACCGTTTCAGCATTTCCTTAATGTACTTCAATTGTGATATGAAGATGCCATGTTTCAGCTGCTGAACTTGTAAACCAAGAAAGAACTTTAATTCTCCAAGCATCGACATCTCAAATTCTTTCTTCATCTCTTCTGCAAAATTCCTGCACATCTCCTCATCATTGCCACCAAAGATTATGTCATCAACATAAACAATGACAACCAGCTGTTTGCTTAACTCAGTTTTGACATATAGATTGCTATCAACAAGTCCTTTTCCAAAACCGATCTTGCGGAGATATAGGTCCAGCCTTGCATACCACGCCCTTGGCGCTTGTTTCAGTCCATAAAGAGCCTTTTTCAACTTGCATACTAGATCTGAATTTTTGCTGATGAGAAAACCATCAGGTTGCTCAATGTAGACTTCTTCTTCAAGTAAACCATTCAAGAAAGCTGACTTTACGTCCATCTGAAATACCTTGAAGGTTTTGTATGCTGCCAATGCAAGAAACATTCGAATAGCTTCCAGACGAGCCACCGGTGCAAAGGTCTCTTCAAAATCTATGCCTTCAACTTGAGCATAGCCTTTACAAACCAACCTTGCTTTGTTTCTAATGACTTGACCATCTTCATTCAGCTTATTCCGAAAGACCCATTTAGTACCAATAGCATTCTTATCAGTAGGTCTAGGAACAAGTTCCCATGTGGAGTTCTTCTCAATTTGCTCCAACTCCTCATGCATAGCTTTCAACCAACTATCATCGAGACTGGCTTCAGCCACAGTCTTGGGTTCAATGGTGGACACAAGTGAGTAATTGCTAACTACACTTTGTCTAGTTTGAACGCCTGCCTTAGGATCTCCAATGATTTGATCCTTAGGGTGTTGCTCTACCCAAGTGCTGTGCTTCTTAGATGAAGTATCTTCTGAGTCATCCTTTGATTTCTCAGAATCATTAGATTCAGCCATCTCATCATCAATCTCACTCGAGTCCTCATAAACTGGACTGTCATTATGAGTTGCATTCTTTGGTTGATGGTTTTCATCAATTCTCACATCAGCACTTTCTATGATTTTTCTGGTTCTTTTGTTAAGACACCTATATGCCTTGCTAGTAGAGGAGTAACCCAGAAATATACCTTCGTCAGCTCTTTCTTCAAATTTGCCCGGATTTTGTTCGAGCCGCTTGATGTAACACTTGCTGCCGAAGACTTTGAAGTGCTTGACTGTTGCTTTTCTTCCAAACCATAGCTCATAGGGAGTTTTGTTTTCATGTGGCCTGATCAAGCATCGATTTTGAATGTATACAGCCGTATGAATTGCCTCTTTCCAATACTTGTCAGCCATCTTGCTTTCACTTAGCATCGTACGAGCCATCTCTTGTACGGTGCGATTCTTCCGTTCCACAACTCCATTTTGCTGTGGAGTTCTAGGGGCTGAGTACTGTCTTTGAATGCCATGATGTTCACAATATTTAGTGAACTCTTCAGATGTGAACTCGCCTCCACGATCAGACCTTAAGATCTTGATACGTTTTTCCAATTGATTTTCAACCTGTGCTTTAAACACTTTAAAACGATCAAGTGCTTGATGCTTATGCTTAAGAAACAATACCCATGTCATACGAGTATAATCATCAATGCATAACATGAAATACTTATCTCCATTGGTGCTTTGAGTTCGCATCGGTCCACAGAGATCAGTGTGCACTAGCTCAAGAGGTTTCTTGGAATGATGCTCCTTTGATTTGAACATAACCCTCGTTTGCTTTCCCTTTTGGCAAGAGTCGCAAATGGGATTGGAAGGCTTTTCAACTTTAGACATGCCTCTTACAGCCTTTGAATTGCAAATCTTTGACATGTTGTCAAAGCTTAGATGCCCAAGGCGTTTGTGCCACAACCAACTTTCCTCTGTCCGACTCATCAAGCAGGTCTTTTCAGCTCCATCTGACAATGTATAGAGATTTCCAGCAGTTCTTGATCCAGTTGCCACTGTTTTGTCGTTGCTACTCTTCTTGATGGCAAACCCATTCTTTGTGAAGATAACTTCGTGACCCTTGTCACAGATCTGGCTCACACTAAGCAGGTTGTGTCTCAATCCAGACACATATAAGACTTCTTCAGATCTGATCTTGTTTGCCATAAGCTGAATAACACCTTTTCCGCAGATTTTGGCACCATCATTGTTGCCAAACTTTACTGAACCGCCTTCATAGTGCTGTAATTTGATGAATTTCTCTTTATCACCAGTCATATGGCTTGAACAACCACTATCAAGGACCCATGGTGCTGCCTTCTTTTGTGCATTGAATGCCGTTTGCACAATGAGAGATTCTTTGGGATTACCTTCCCTTTTCTTTGCCCTCCATGCCTTAACTAACTTGGGTTTCTTTTCAACCTGAAATTGGTTAGCAATAGGCAACCTACAATCCCTAGCCAAGTGTCCATAATTATGACATATATAGCACTCAATTTTGTGGCTGTTTAGGATTGAAAAAGGGTTCCTAGTCACAAATGGGCTGTTTCTTACATAGAATTTGCAATCAGCTCTTTTATGTCCAAACATATTACAATGAAAGCAATAACCATAGAATTTGTATCTTCTTTGTGGCTGGTTAGTCTTCATTACCTTTCTAACAGGAATGGACTCCTTTCTAGGTTGAGTGGGCTTCATAGAGTTAGAAGGTGCAGTGACTTGCTTCACAAGCTTTTTCTTTTCAGGAGGTGCAATCTTAGAGGATTCTCCTTTCTCAAATCCTAGACCAAATCTGAAGTGGGCTGGTCTTTGAACTTTCAGTAGTTCATTGAGTTTCATAGTCCCTTCAATCGCTTGGAGCGCTTTGAGTTTTTTGCTATTTTCCAAATTTTCAGCCTTTGCTCTAGCGATCTCAGTTTCAAGTTTCATAGCCTCTTCCTTTTTGATACTTATTTGGTTTTCAAGGACTTCTACCATTCTTTTATATTCTTCTACTTGAGTTTTCAAAGAAATAATAGAACTTTCAGATTCATGGAGAAGTTTCAGATTTTTCTTACTTGTTTTGCGTTCCTTGCTAAGTTCCTCAAGTGCGGCTATGAGTTCTTCTTCAAGATTGACTTCAGCCTCCTCATCCTCTTCCGGATCTAGCTCTTCTTCTTCTTCAACAGTGACCATGAAGAGAGCTTCGGTTGATTCATCATCGTCTGAAGATTCAGACGTGCTGTCATCTTGTTGACATAGAAAGTTTTTAGCTTTGCCCCTTTTTCTGAAATTTCTCTTTCCTTTACTCTTTTCAGCATAAGAGTCATTATCATTGTCTTCTTTTAGCGGACACTTCGCAGCAAAGTGACCAACACCTCCACAGTTGAAGCATTTAAAGGGTAGCTTCCCTTTGTACTTGCCAATGCTTCCTTTCTTCAACTTTCTAACAAATTGAGCCTCAAGCTCATCATAATCAGAATCAACATCATGACCAGCAGTCTCTTTTGCCTTTTTCTGAACTTTGAAGGCGGCTTCTTTATCAGATGAAGACGTCTTTCCTATGCGCATCTCATAGGCAGTTAGAGAACCATGTAATTCATCCATGGAAAATGCATTCAGATCTTTGGCTTCTTCAATGGCTGAGACTTTTGAATCAAACCGAGGAAGAAGAGATCTTAGAACCTTTTTGACGATGACCGGCTCTTTAATCTCCTCCCCTAGTCCACGAATGTCATTCGTGACTTCATTCACTCGTTGCAAATATGAGTCAACATTCTCGCTTTCCTCCATGCGAAGAGATTCAAATTGAGAGCGATGAGTTTGCAATTTGGCTTCTTTAATCTTCTCATCACCTTCATGTATGCTTTGCAACTTGTCCCAAATTTCCTTGGCTGTTTTGCATGCAATTACTTTGACAAGCTCGCTGTCCACAAGGCCACTAAAGAGTGCATTCTGCGCCTTGGAGTCGTTGTCTGCCAACTTCTTCGATGCAGTATCATTGGGTACGTTGGCAGCATTGTAACCGACTCTGACAGCCTCCCAAACATCATAGCCAAGTGATTTGATGAAGGCTTGCATCCTAATCTTCCAGAAAGAGTAATTAGAACCATCAAACAGAGGTGCTTTCATATTCCCTGTATTGACTGCCATGTGACTTGACAAGAGATCACCCTTAGCGTATTAAACTGATCAAGGGAACCTTGCTCTGATACCAATTGTTGGATACCGCGATCACTGAGAGGGGGGGTGAATCAGTGATTTCTAAAAACAGGTCCGATTCAACAACAAAACAAGTCAAACCACACAATGACACCAGATTTAACGTGGTTCACCGAAAGGCTACGTCCACGGTTCAAAGACTGTCCGAACACCAATCCGGGACAGATCTGAATCTTATTTAGTCGCTACAACGACAAAGAGCACCAACCCTTAGTTTCAGATAGCACCAACTATCTAGGAAGCACCTACTCCCTTGAGTTTCAGATAGCACCAACTATCTAGGAAGCACCTACTCCCTTGAGTTTCAGATAGCACCAACTATCTAGGAAGCACCTACTCCCTTGAGTTTCAGATAGCACCAACTATCTAGGAAGCACCTACTCCCTTTACAATTTATCTGCACCCACAGATAGGATCACCAAACCCCAAACACCAAGCACCAACTTGATGTTAAAAACAGAATAGAAATAAACTCTGTCTACAGCCCTTCCCCTCTACAATTCTCTCTCTCTCAATCCCTTACAAATTGAAATTAAAGCATAAACAGAGAGACACTTAACTCATGGACGAATCACCATCTTCTAGAGCATAATCCCGTCCATAATTGCTGTAGAAAGATGCAGCACAACAGCAACACAGCAACAGCACCAGCACACAGCACACTCTTCTCTCTTCTCTTCTCTCTTTTCTCTTCTCTTCTGATGTGTTTATGAACGACCCAAGCATGCCTTTATATAGGTTTTAATAACCCTTAATTGTATTCAAAACGGGCTACAATTCGTTTAGAAAGATTCCCAAACGAAATAGATAACTGTGCTGAATTTTCGTGCAAAACTTCTAATTCTGCGCAACTCTGATTCCCGTGCTCGGTCGACATCCTAGCTTGCCCGGTCGACCGAAGACACTGACTGGAAAACAGACAACTTTTGAGCTCGGTCGACATCCTGGGGTCCCGGTCGACCGAAGACACACTGTGTCACGAAAATAACTGAGAGGTGCCTTTTTCTGTTTTCTGCAGGTTTCTTCTTGCTCGGTCGACCGCATGAAGAGCCCGGTCGACCGCGTGCTCTGCATCAGGAATTCTGAATTCCTGACTGTTTCACTTCTGATTCTTCTTTTCAGCTTTATCAACACTAGCCTTTTAACATCTCGTTTGTGACAATGTGTTGACAAGAATTCCAACTCAAAACAATACTTGAGATGCTAATTTCTTCAATTCTTCAAAGACTAATCATGTCATCTCAAATTCCAACATGTAATACTGTTGCTACAATTTAACCTTTATGTTATACTGTTTTCCTTCATTGTTTATATACATATATATAGTTGGAATTATGTTGCTTGGGAATTTCATCTTTTCTTAATAAATTGCATTGTAGGTTTCCATACTTGTTACCCTGCGTCTGCATATCACTCTTTGCATTGGGAGTAACTATTGCCTCTTTCTGGTTTCCAGTAAGTCATGTTATCCATCTGTTACTTCTTTCTGATCTACTACCCATCTGCTTCTATCCTTTTCTACTAACTAATTCAAGACTTTCTACTACTAGTTTTTGTACTCTTAATGTTTTGTTCATAATTTGACGCAGTTCTATATTATCTTTTGTAAGTGGTTTCTTTTGCCTTTTTTCTCAACTTTTTGGTGCAGTTAGGAGCCTTCAAACTTTTAAGGAAGTTTATATAGTTATATGTTCACTTGTTATATGACATACATCAACTTATTATATCTCTATGTACTTTTGTTTCTAGTTATGACAACAGGAAGGATGCAAATTAGTGCACAGGAATGGGATGCTTCAATAGTTGATTCGACGATTGAGCCAGATGCACATAGCGTTGGTAAGATCAATACTAGTTATATATTTTATAAAATTAATAAATGTCATGTATTTTTTTATTAATGATTTTCTTTTTCCTTTTAGCTTTTACCACCATTTCTAGAAGAGGACGTGGGAGGTCAAAAAATATCTCCCTTACCAGGCTTATTAAGGATACAGGTCAAAAGCTAAGGATTGAAATCCCTGAAGGGCTGTCTAGACCAGTTGGCAAGTATGCAAAACAATTTAAGACTGAAGTTGGCATAATTTGTCGAACGTATGCTCCTCTTGCGTGTTCCACCTGGCCAACAGTTAAACAGGAACATAGGCAAATATTTTATGATCGCATTTTGGTAATTCATTCCTCAAAATTTTTATTTTTTTCTTTTATTTTGCCTACTATGTTATTTGAAAGTTGGATGCAAAATTAAGTAATCTATTTCCTGTAAAAATATACCTAACAAACTTATTAAGAATGCATCTTATTTGTAGGACAAATTTGATATAGATCTTCATGATCCACGAGTGAAAAAAGCTGTTAACAGTTATTTAGCATCAACATTCAAGAATTATCGGAACAGAATGCACTCCCATTATAAGAGGGTTGGCAATCACGGGGTGGCATGCCAGAAACCTTATGAGGGTGTGTCACTAGAAGATTGGGAGCTGTGCTGCAATAGGTTTTGCTCAGAAGAATTTCAGGTGAAATTTTATTTTATTTTTAACTGCATTACCTACATAGAAATGATTTTTTTTAGAAAATCTTGATGGCATTTCTAATTCATTAACTTGAATGCAGAAAGTTAGTAAAAAGAATTCTGAAAACCGACAGCTACTTAAAGTGAACCATCGTGCGGGTTCAAAATCTTTTGTCGAATATCTTCATGAGACGGTATTAGTGATTCTAATATTTTAAAAAGTATTGAATTATTAACTTCTTTTTTAAATTTAATATTGTGTTCGAATTTATACAGCGTGATGCTCCAATCGGTAGGATAGAATTGTGGCATAAGACACACCATAGTCAAGAGAAGGGTTGGTCTACTCCCGAGTGTCAGTTGCTCTATGTAGGGTCACTTTTTTTTTTTAAAGTTTCATCTAATTATTTCTTTTGTTCTTCATTTTTTCTATACGTCTAAATATTTATGTGAGTTTTTTTTCTTTTATAGGAGAAAATGATTACACTCCAGTCGCAGGCCACAGAAGAGGATTCTCCCCCATTGACAGATGATGAGATATGCAAACGAGTGTTGGGTACAAGGCCCGGATATGTCCGAGGTCTTGGACATGGCGTCGTAGCCCCTCCATCCTCTTCAACAGGCCTTCACAATAATCAGCGGGTGGAAGAGCTTACTAAGAGGGCAACGGTAGCTGAAAGACAATCTCAAGAGTTGGCTGAGCAGTTGAAGCGGATGGAAGCTCAGATGGAGGCTCAGAAGCAACAAATGGAGGCTCAGATGGAGGCGCAAATGGCGGGTCAAAAACAACAAATGGAGGTTGAGATGGCGGGTCAAAAACAACAGATGGAGGTTGAGATGGCGGGTCAAAAACAACAAATGGAGGCTCAGATGAATGATATGAAATCCTGGCAAAAGAATATGGAGGCTATGATGCAATCTATAATGGCGCAAAAGATGGGCACTCCTCCATGGTAAAACATATCAAATTTCAACTTGAGATCTCAAATTTCAGTTTTAACATCTATCTTGTTTTATAGATTTTAACATCTATATATCTTATTTTATTTATTACAGATCGAAATGGGAGATGAAGAGAAAATAAGAACAAGCAACATTTTTTGGACCGGTTTGGATAACGCGGATCAATTTGAGGATGCTATATTTTATCGTGGAAATTGATCGTTGTCTCTCCATGATACATATCGAAGACCGCCTTTCAATTATTGTTTCTATGTTATATTGAGACCAACTATTGTATAGATTTATGTTTTTAACAGAATTTTATCAATATCTTCAGTAATAATTTGTGATGAGGACAACTATTTCAATGCACTCAAATTCAATGAATTAATTTAGTTTATGTTTTTTCATTGATGGAGTGTTATTTTCATACCTCAATTGCTACTTAGAGATATATGATTGTGATGACCTAAGGATGACTTTGCATTAAAGATTTGTGAATGGATGGATTGTGAATGGATGATGAGACTATATTTGTTCTGATCGGGTATCAAAAAAGGAAAAATATATATTTTTTAAAAATATTAAAAAATATTTTTTTTGAAAAATTATTATTTGCAGCGCTTTTATTGCGTTGCAAATAATCAAATGTAATTAGTTAAAGATTATTTACGACACCACAGAAGCGTTGCAAAAAAATATTATTTGCAACTTTATAAGAGCGTCGCACTTAATGATTTATTAACGACTTTTTTGAATCGTCGCAAGTAATACTTATTTGGTGACGCAATTTTGCTGTTGCAAATAAATCAATATTTGCGGCGCTTTTTTGCCGTTGCAAATAAATCATTATCTGCGACGTTTAATTTCCGTTGCAAATAAATCATTATCTCCAACGCTTTCTTGCTGTTGCAAATATATCATCATTTGCGACGTTTATTTGCCGTTGCAAATAAATCATTATCTGCGACGCTTTTTTACCGTTGCAAATAAAGCGTCATCTGCGGCGCTTATAATACGTCGCAATTGATATGTAATTAGCAACTCTTTGAAACCGTCGCAAATACTCTCCCCTACTGCGACGCTGCAGTCTTTAGCGTAGCTAATCTTTCTGTGACCCCATTATTTGCGACCCTTAGTTTTTTGCGTCGCAATTATTTATTGCGACGCTTTTTATATTATTTGCGACGCTTTTTTGGCGTCGCAAAAAAGCTAAATTGTAGTAGTAGAAAACCAACATCAAAGCAGCCAGGCATCATAAAAGTACTAAATGGCAAGTTTGGTAAAGCAAGAGATAATCTAGTGAGAGCTACTGGGAAGTTTTTTTTGGATGGAGGCATTCCACCCAACAAGGCATCTTCTCCTTATTTCACCACTATGTTAGATGCAGCTGCAGAACATGGTCCAGGTATAAAGGCACCCACCCCTTATGAGATTGGGCATGTATGTGTTGAGAAAGAGTATGATGAGTTGCAGGCTTGGGTGGAAACTTTCAAATGGGCATGGAAGGAAAGAGGTTGCACACTAATGTGCGATGGGTGGACGACGATCACACATCGTCATCTCTTGAATTTCCTAATCTACTCATCTATGGGCACGGTGTTTATCAAATCAGTTGATGCAACTGATCACATCCAAGATGCAAGATATATTAATAGGTTATTGAATGATGTGATTGAAGAAGTTGGGGCAGATTGTATAGTTCAGGTGGTTACCGACAATGCTGCAAACATGAAGGCTGCAGGAATGATGCTTATGAAACAAAGGCCAAGGATTTTTTGGTCTCCATGTGCAGCACATTGCCTGGATTTAATGCTTGAAGATATTGCAAAAGGAAAAGTCATGAAGCAAGTGATTGGTAAGATAAAGCAGATCACCAATTTTTTTTATCAGTCATATAGACTCATTTCCATGATGAAAACACATACAGACAACCATGAACTACTGCGCCCTGGCATCACTAGATTTGCCACCCACTTTATTGCTATCGAAAGTGTTTACAAGTATAGAGAAGGACTTCTGCAATTAATAAAATCACAAGAGTTCATGAATTCAAAATGGGGAAAGAGACCAAGTCCCATTACAATAGAAGTGTGTAAAACAATTGAGTCCAATAAATTTTGGCCTCATGTGAAGGGTGTTTTGAATGTTTTTGATCCCCTAATAAAGGTTCTTCGATTGGTTGATGGTGATGATAAGCCAACAATGGGCTTCTTACATGAGGCCATGGAGAGATCAAAGCTGGCTATTCAAGCAGATTGTAGATATTACAAAAAGTATTGGAAGATCATCGACGATCGATGGGGACGACAATTGAAACATGATTTACACACTGCTGGTAAGTAAAGGCTGTTTCCTTTAATATTTGAATTGTTGCATTCAATTTGGCCTCACTATATTAATTTATCATTGACTAAAATTCATTGGTACTTTTACAGGATACTTTTTTAATCCACAATTTTCGGATGGACGTATATCTGATGAAATCCGTTTGGGATTAAAAAATGTAATTGAAAGACTGGCAGCGAATACAGATGAAGCCATTTGGGCTACTAATCAGGTAGGCAGTAGGCTAATTAAGGGAAAAAGTATAACATTGTCATTTCTCCAATTTATTTTATTATGTTAATGTCTTCAGATTGATATATACAATGTACGTGCTGGAAGCTTTGGAACGACGACTGCGCGGAGAGCTATCACACAGACCAATCCCGGTATTGATTGTAAATTTGTAATGTCATTTATATATTATTCAAGGACTTATTATTATTTTATTGACTCTAATATCATTTCTATTTTTTTTTTCAGCTAAATGGTGGTTGAATTATGGAGAGAGTGATCCTGCACTAAGGATGATTGCTATTAAAGTCCTTAGTCAAACAACATCGTCTTCCAATTGTGAAAGAAACTGGAGCACCTTCTCCTTTATCCACACAAGACCAAGAAATAGATTAACAATGCTGAAGCTAAATAAATTGGTCTACATCCACTACAACCTCAGGCTCCGGAGTAGAAATAGAAGGAGAAGAAAGTTTGAGGATCACCGGGATTATTTTTGTCCAATTAATTTGGACTATATCTTTTCAGAAGAGGATACTGTGTTAGGTCAATGACTGGAGGAACAAGAACAACCAGTGTTAGACCAAGACCCAGAGTTAGAGGGGTTGATGGAGGACTTGACTGGGGATAGGCCTGAGCCAGTGAGGGCCTCAGAAAGGTTGGAAGAAATAAACTTGACAATGCAACATGGGCGCGGGCCTGATACAAGTGAGCCAAGGGGACTGAACGTGGACGAGGAGAGTGAGTCAAGTATTTCTACTTCTTCATCATCAGCAGGAATCCCACCTGACTCTCCCGGGGATGAGGGTCATTATAGAGATGATGAGCATGTCACTTATGAGACAGTTGAGCATTTTCCTGCAGCTACCGAGTTAGATCCTCGCCGTGGCTATGTCAGACATGTTGGACAGACAGGGAGTAGTGGTGACGCTGCTGGGCAAGGAGTGGGGGAAGGTACTCATGGTCATCAAGGGGGTTATGTTGGCCAACAGGGTGCCATGTATGGACAGCATATGAATTATTCATATGACCCTAATTGGGTACCCCCTTCACCAACACCGATAATGTCTATCGAACAGATATTAATTGAGCAAGAGAGGCTTCCCCCACCACCACATGATCCCCAACGACCTTTATATACCCCTCATGGCTTTTACATACCATTTGTGCACAATTACCAAGAACAATCTACAGGGGATCAAGATAGTTCATCATCTTATCAACAACAATCTGAATATGGTCATGGGTATGGTAGTGCTGCACAACAGTATGGAGCATATCTTTTTAACCAAAACTGAAGAAATGATGATGATGATATTGAGCCTGGGCGACACTCCACTTGGTATTAGGCTGTCAATCTATCAACTATCATACACTCATACTCATCAATCTCTCTCTAATTTCTACTCTCTAGTCCCCTCTAATTTCAGGTAAACCATGAACATTTTGATGCTCAAGTGCTTTATGATTTATCTATCTCACTATCATATTTCGGATTCTAATATGTTATCTTCATGGTCATGAATTTCACAACTTATTTGATGATTGAGTTAGTATTAAATGATGATTGATATGTTTGTTATCTACTTATCTTTATTTT
This sequence comes from Litsea cubeba, assembly GCA_012931725.1. Taxonomy (NCBI): domain Eukaryota; kingdom Viridiplantae; phylum Streptophyta; class Magnoliopsida; order Laurales; family Lauraceae; genus Litsea; species Litsea cubeba. Next base: position 102,085,686 of record CM022944.1, on the reverse strand, counting down.
CTTATATTTTACTAATAAATTGATCATGAGCATCAATAATGGTTGCATTATGTGAAATATTAGAGAATAAAGCGAACAGCGACACAGACAGGACTCATAACTTAAGGTGACCGAGATTTTGATTTATAGTTGTTACTAATTAAAAAAAAATATTGTTTTCCAGCATTTTCTAATATTCTGGATTTTTTGGATATTTTTGCGAATTTTTTTGGATTAGAAAAAAAATTCACACCGCGACGACCGCGACGGACCGATATCCGCGACGATATCCGTGACGTATCGGTTTTTCGGCCCGGCCGATACCGCGACCGATACCGATACCGATACCGAGATTTTAAACCATGGCTAGTACATTGGATGTATTGAAGGACCATGAGAATCACCTTATGAACATTGTCTTTACTTTAATGTCTACTCTCATAATTCCCTACCAATAGGCTCTCAATCCTGAGACATTAATGAACTCAAGTTTCTATCTATTCATTTGCTTTGAGTCACCAATGAGTGAGGTACAATTGTAGGTCAACACCTCGGTGGTTTGGGTACGTGGTAGTAGAGCTATGAGAACATTTAATAGGTCAATATGGAATCTATCTTTAATATCCCCTTGTGCCAATTAATGGATTTATCATTGGTAAGTGCGCACCCATTCCGATTAAGAGTTAATTGGAAAGGTACCTATGATTATTATAATTAATTAGGGCTCAAGGATAATAAGATGTGGATCTAGTTTGGAAGACAGGTCCAATTGATCCATGAATATTGATGGAGAGGCCTACTTGTGGTCATAGGAAAGTTTAGGGTCTTCTATGTAATAAATTCCTAAGGCTTGAGTTCAATTGTATTTATATAGTGGAGTTATTTACAATTAACTGTGGTTCCGAATTGCATATGAGATGTGGGGTCATGTGTTCCAGTTGGAGCTAGCTTTCTAAGGAATCCCTAGTTGTCCCCACGCTAGCCCAAGTTATTGTACTTTAATGGAGAAGTTGCGTCTTTCTTTGATGATGAAACTCTTTCACTAATCAAATCAGAATCTTCAAGACCTTTTGATCTTCCATGCTATGACCCGTATTAGATTCTCTTTTCTCAAGATGATAGGTGGGATCTCCAAGAGAAAGCAACTAGAAACTCTAAGAAAGAACTAGAATGGGAACTAGAAGAGGGAAGTGCAACTCTTGCACATAAAAGGTGTTGGGCGTGAATCCCTATAAGGGAATATGCATTGGGGCGTGCAACACCTTGCTCTCCTCTATTTATAGCACAAAGTGCAACCTCTTCTTTACCAATTAAAATAGAAGTCTCACTTCAATTAAGAGTTGGCAACTTACTATATCATAATTAGAAGTCATACTTCAAATATGATTAGCAACTTTCTAATTCCTTTCTAATTAAAAATAGAAGTCTCACTTCTAATTCATTTCTAATTAAAATATAAGTCTCACTTCTACTAAAATTAGTAACTTACTATTACCACTATTAGAAGTTTCACTTCAAATAGAAATAGTAACTTTCCTTTTTAGAGTTCAACTAGAATTAGTATCTTTCTAATAACTTGAGCTAACGTGGGGACCACTAGGGTATTACTTAGAAATCTGGCTCCAACTGAGACACGCGACCCCACATCTCATGTGCAATCCGGGCCCACAGTTAATTGCAAATAACTCCACTATATAAACGCAATTGAACTCCATCATTAGGAATTTATTACATAGAAGACCCTAAACTTTCTTATGACCACAAGTAGGCCCCTCCATCAATATTCATGGATCAATTGGACCTGTCTTCCAAACTAGATCCACATCTTATTATCCTTGAGCCCCAATTAATTATAATGATCATAGGTACCTTTCCAATTAACTCTTAATCGGAATGGGTGCGCACTTACCAATGATAAATCCATTAATTGGCATAATGGGATATTAATGATAGATTCCATATTGACCATTAAATGTTCTCACAACTTTACTACCACGTACCTAAACCACTGAGGTGTTGACCTACAATTGGCCTCATTTATTGGTGACTCAAAGAAGATTAATAGATAGAAACTTGAGCTCATTAATGTCTCAGGATTGAGAGCCTATTGGTAGGGAATTATGAGAGCAGAATTTAAAATAAAGACAATGTTCATAAGATGATTCTCATGCCCCTTCAATACATCCAATGTACCAGTACTATGATCCAGAATCTTACATTCTGATGATCGAAACAAATCACACTATCTTATAGTAACCAAAGTACTGCAACCTTATCAGATGAGATGTCTAATCTCATTACCGGTTGTGAAGATATTTAAGTATAAGATTTGCTACACATGTCTCTTCGTATGTGGATCTCATCCATACACATATGTTACATCTAATATACTTGTGGACTTCGGTCCATCTCATGAACCATCATGTCATTTGTATTGGTTATGTGCAAGTATATAATAAAACAACATTCATCTCATGAAAGGAAAACATGAATATATTGATAAATAAAGAAATTAATCAATTTATTATATCATCTACTGGATTGAGACCATAAAAATAACAAAAGCGTCATGGTCTCCCTATGTCAATCACTTCTGATCGGGACAGTAAATTCTTAATTCATTTTTGGAAGGAACTTATAGAAAAGGCTTGGAACTAATTTGCAATATAGTAGTGCTTATCATCCTCAAACGAATGGGAAAATTGAGGTGGTAAATCGGACTTCGGGTAATTTGTTACAAAGTTTCAAGAGGCCAAAACAATGGGACACGATGCTTCCTCAAGCTGAACTTGCTTGCAATTATGCGGTGAACCGCTCATCCAGGAAAAGTCCATTTGAGACAGTTTATGGTCGAGCACCCATACACTATCTCAACCTTAAGTACCATCTTCCAAACAACCATTGTCGAGTGAAGGGGCCAAAGACTTTGCTGCTACAATGGCCAAGACTTATGAAGATATACAAAATAAGTTAGAAAAGAATAATGCAAAGTATAAAGAAGCGGTTGATGTGCATCGCTGTGTAAAAGTCTTCAAGGAAGATGATCTTGTGTGGGTGTATATGAACAAAAGAACATTTTCCGCCATGTTCCTACAACAAGCTCAAAGAGAAAAAGGTTGGGTCATGTCAAGTTCTAAAGAAGATAAATGACAATTCTTAAAAGGTTAAACTACCTCCTCATATCCACACTATCCTACATTTAATGTACATGATTTGTCGATTTATCATGGTGAGGAAGGAGAAAACTCGTGGGCAATTTCTTTCTCACCTAGAGAGAATGATGCAATAGCTTAGTTAGTGCCATGTCATTCTCATTGCCATGTGGGCTCCTTTGTGGCACATTGGAAGACCAAGTTTCTTTTGCCTAATTAATGTGATTTTGAGAAGGGGCTTGGTATTATTTTGAATTTCTTTGAACTCTTAGTATTTAGAGGATTTTACCAAAAAAATAGCTTTAACTGGCCATTGCACCAAACAGGGAACTTTAGCTAGTAGTAACAGGGAATCTGTATAGAAAAAGTAACTTTTTCGCCATTTTTTTTGTCGCATTCAACCTTCATTTTCTGTGTTAAGGGTCGAATGCGGCCCTCGCTATAACAAGTGAGGGTCGCATTCAACCCTGAGCAGGCATAACCTCTTCATCTTCTTCCTTTTTCCTTGAGTGTTTGAGTTTTCAATTAAAGGAAGAGAAGACTAGAAGATCTGCCACTTAAAGTCACTTTTTTGGTAAATTTCTCATAGGGGATCCTTTTGGAAAAAAGCTCTTGTAATTTCAAATCCAAATTTCTAGCATGTTTTGGTTTTGTGCAACATCACATGAAACATATTTTGCTAATATGGAAGAATGGATTCGAGGTGCAATTCAAAAGCTAAGATCCACGCTCATTTGTACTTTGGGCCAGAAAAACCATGCCCATACAATAAGATACCAATGGCCTAAAATAAAAGATGCTACCAACAAGAAAACCATAGATGAGGAAGAGAACAGGGCACTAGCAGTTCACATTATGCACAACCAATCGCCAACATTTATTAGGGACCGAACCTTTCTTAAATTGACTATAGGGACCGAACCTTTCTTAAATTGACCAACCCACCACCAACATTTTTTGGGTCAATTGGCAATTTACTATGTTAGATCTTCCAGTCATCTCTTCCTTTAATCGAAATCTCAAACACTCGAGGAAAAAGGAAGAAGATGAAGAGGTTATGCCTGCTCAGGGTGAAATGTGACCCTCACTTGTTATAGTGAGGGACGCATTCGACCCTCAACACATAAAATGAAGGTCGAATGCGACCACAAAAAAAAAAATGATGAAAAAAGTTACTTTTCTGTACGGATTTCTTGTTTAGTGCACTACTGATTAAAGTTCCCTGTTTGATGCAATGGTCACTTAAAGTTTTTTTTTTTTTTTATGAAATCCCCTAGTATTTATGTTGCATAGTAACTAGACTAGTTCTTAGAAAGTTGTGTTTGTTTTGGAAGTTTGATTACTTAGAAAGCTGAGGTATTGAATGTACGTAGTTAACTCGTGTTTATTTTGGGAGTGTAAGTTGACTACTTAAAAGCTATAGCATCCAATGTAGCTATCTTTGGGATTAAGCATGTATTCATGAGAGAAGAGTGTTATATATATCTTGTAAGAGTCCAATAGTGGGGGTAGATTATGTTTGTTTCATTTGGATTAATGTTAATTTAGTGGAGAGCTTGACTCCTTTGTTTTAACTCTTATTATCTTTTATTGTGATTGTTGTTTCTTCTTGTTGTCTCCATCTTATCTTTTCCTTATTACTATGTAAAAGCAATAGTGGAAAAACAATAAAAAAAAAAAGTAAGAGGAAATTACTGAAAAAATCACATTAGATGTCTAGTGCACAAAAAGGCCCTCATAATTTCTCTATTATATTAAAGGCCTTTTAGTCAATTTTCACTTTTGTTTGAGCGATGATATCATTGCTCGTCTCGTCGGTCGAGTATCAAGTTTGTGAGTAGGCAATGGGGGTGAGATGACTATGATGGTGAAGACGGTTTGCCGTTGTATGGGCTTGTCAAGTGTGTTAGCAGGCCCACATTTGATGGCCACAAAAGAGCACGGCTGGTTTGTGAGTTGGTCATATTTGCAGTAATTTCCTCAAAAAAATAATAAAGAACAAATTTTTGATAGAGATCTAAAAGATGGAAATTAAAGGGCAATACTACTAAAAATTGTAGTGTATATAAATTGCCCTTCTCACCATCATTTTTTTTAAATCTCTCTCTCTCTCTCTCTCTCTGAAATGCAATCAAGAATCACGATTGCTGGTCTTTAAATAATATTTATTGCTTTTCTTAGTCTGTCCTAACAAAGGCATAAAAATGGCATTGAAATGAAATGGCTTTCATAAGATATTTCAAAAAGAGAAAACTTAGAAATAACAAAAGTGTTATATAATTTTGATAATATTTCCACGAGATTTTTCCATTTAAAGAACCTAATTAGAAGTTCTACCAGCAGGTTCCCCATATGATTTCCTAAAAAGTTACCTAAATGTAGAGAAGAAAAATGGTCGAGTTAGGGTTAGTTCCATGGTGAACCCAAACTATAGGACCCTTTTGGACCCAACTCCAGGCCTGACTCAAAGACGATACACATTATTCTATTCTATTCTATTATATTATACATGATGTTGGTACAATAAATTAATTGAAAAGTAGCACGATCATACAAACCGAGCACAACGAAAAATAACAAAAAGTCTTGATATAAAAGCCATATACCAACACTAAAAAAGATCCACGTTAGAGAAGAAAAGAAAGGAAAAACCCTGTCAACCCCTTGCTTGGCCAAGGAATCGGCCATCCCATTAGCTAATCGCCTCACAAGAGAGAAGGACACATAAAGAGAAGATGAGATAGCGTTGATTTCATTGAAGTGAAAATGAAAACTCCAAGGGCCTGAATCCAATGAAGATACCCAATGAATAGCGATAGAATAATCACTTTCCACAATTACCCCTTCTTGAAAAAAATATGAGAAAATCTTCAAAACTTCTAAAATAGAAAGAACTTCCCCTTCATTAAAACTTTCTCTCCACATTTTTTGAGAACATGAACAAGTCCGATCCCTTGCTATTATGAAGAACTCCACCAGTACCCCGGGTTTTCCTCTAGGTGTACCATCAACATTAAACTTTAAAACACCAACTGAAGAAGGACGTACACCAATGAACCACTTTTCTCACAACTGGAGGAACACAACAATATGCAAGCTTCCCAAGTGTGAATAATGTTATCCAAACTAATATTGTGAAACTCTTTTCTAAAGAGAGCCCATTTTGCAATCCTTAACTCCACCCTCGATAAGATGTCCTTAAGAGACAAAGAAGAACCTCCTAAAAACTCTATTATTTCTTTCTTTCCAAAGAGACTATATAATAGTGAAAGGAATAATCTTCCAAAGAACTAAACCACAACCATGAAAGGACAAAAGTCTTCGTTATTATATATTTTTTGTTATTTTCATTATATGTGAGAGGTATAGGCTAATATCATATTAGTATTTTCATATATATACTATGTACAATACTTATGATATTGATCATATAAAATAGGAAATTTTACCAAATAAATGTCCCTAAACATGTATTAACCCATTTTAATCAGAAATACACATAAAACCAAATCGGTGTTCGTACAGGTGTTTTGGACGATTTTACCCCCACAGCTACCGAACGACGTCGTCATCTCATTCCCCATACCCTAAAAGGATCGAACGATTTCATTCTCCTTCTTCTCCAAACTTTTTCCTCTCCCACCATTTTCTCTCTTTCTCCTCCGCTCCCTGCCCTCTCTTTCCCTCTCCCTGGGTTGCACTCCTGCTCTCTCTTTCCCTCCCATTGCATTGTGGCTCCTGCTTTGTTTTTTCCTCTCCCTCTCCGCTCACAACTCTCTGTTTCCCTCTCCCTGACGTCCCGGCTCCTGCTCTTCCTCTCCGCTCTCCCAGCTCTCGAAGCGATTCCGGCCAAATCAAGTTTCAAATAGCAACCATATCTTTATAAGTTTCAAAATAAGGAACAGCAATGCAATCCAAAATTGCTATCACGTATCTTAGCTAAAAAAGTTACTATATATCTTAGGAAAAAAATTACTATCGCATAGAAAGGCAGGGTTTCATTCCAAACCCGGTACAATTGTATTAAAGAAACAGAACATGAGCAAATTGATGCCTTCCAAAAGCTGTCAAGATGATGAAATCGAGGCCGTATCCAAATAAGTAAATCAAACAAGAAATAAATAGTAAAGAACAACTACATGATAGAGAAACCAAGCATTCCAAAAGCTCCTGTTTTGGGATTTTAAATGGCCATATATCCCTTTTTAGAAATCCATTTCAAACTTACAGAGTATTGGGTTCAGGGCAATCTAAACTCAAAACTTCAGAATGACAACAACAAAAAATGTCTAGTTTATGCAACTTATCACCTTTTTTGGCTTAAGAAACCCTCTTTCATATACAAGATTTTCTTTATCAACTCTGGCGACGAGAGACTATCGCTGGCTGCCGGTGTGAGATGATAATTCCGGAATCACTGATTGGGTGAAGCCGGAGAGGAAGAGAGAAAGAGAGAGCAGGGAGCCGAGATGTTCGTGAGGGAAGGAGAGAGGAGGGAGGGGATAAGGCATGCAGAGAGGGAGAGGGCAGGAGAGAGGAGGGAGGGGAGAAGGCATGCGGAGAGGGAAAGAGAGCACAAACGCCGGAGAGAAGAATCACGCTGTGGGATATGACGATTAGGGATGAAAACTGGGGGAATGAGATGACGATATCGTTCGGCAGCTGGGGGGTAATTAAAGTCGTCCAAAACATGCATACGAACACCGAATTTGGTGTTTGGTTGTATTTTTGCCTAAATTTATCTAATTCATGTTTAGGACCATTTATTTGGTAAAATCCCCTATAAAATAATATATATTTTATTATTATACATTATATATACTAGGGATTTTTTTAGAGAAACTAGGCTTAAACTCTGATTAGACGAATAAGTATATAAAAAATATAAAAATAATGGTTTGTGCTTTTTTTTTATTATTATAATGGCCCCAGTGGTGATATCACCACTCATTGGCGATAGTGCCATTGTTTGTCTTTTTTTTTTTTTTTTTTCTTTTAGCCCGTCACTTTTGTTCTTCCCATGCGCCATAACCTATATCTTATAAGAGTCTCAATTAGCTCTCTTCAAAGAAACTATAAACCAGAGAAAAAATAAAACTTATATTCATCAGCCCTTGAACCAAGTAGTTTCGATCTTTAAGAGGTTTGGCCCTCATCCTAATGGTTTTTTTCTCCTTCTTCTCTTGTATTGTATTTTATACATTATTTTCCGTCTATCTGTTACCTTTCATTTTTCCTTTGTGAAAAAGTTAAATGGTAGAAATGAATTCTTCTTAATATCCAAATGAGAGTTGCATTTGTAAAATTTTGGATTCATTTGAAATTGATTTTTTCCTCTAATTTGCTGCTTTTTTTAAAAGAGCTTGTGACTCAAAGACATAAGTTTTGAAGTACACGAAGATAGAAAGAAAGTGACGGAGTTAAAAAAAAAAAAAAAAGACAAATAGTGGTGTTATTGCCATTAGTTTTATGTTTTTATATATTTATTTGTCTAATTAGAATTTAAGCCTGGTTTTATTAATAAAAAGTACCCTATATTATAACTAGTATACAGGTATTTTTCTTCAAGTGACTATTAAATCCAGATCCAGACAAATTATTAATGAAGCCCAAACTGCAGATGCATACCCAAACCCAATTATCATTTGGGGCCTAGAAAAAGGATTCATATCGCTAATAAAGAATTAGACGTCCAAAAACCTGCAGGCTGTCAACCTACTTTAACTGTTTAAAGACATTAGTTCCGAAGGTTGCAAGCCCACCTTTTCCCCTTCACCTAATAAAAAAGGAAGAAAAATCTCTTAACTTGAAAAGAAAGGAAGGAACTAAATCAGTCGAAAGTCAACTTGAGAAAGCATGTAGTTAGTTGGTAACTAAAACAAATCAAATGGAAAGCTTGAACAACAAACATAGCGCAAAAGCAGAACAGGAACACAGTTCATAACCTGATCACATCACAGAGAATCATTATAATAATCATGTAAAATGTTTGATGGCACAATTTCATGTCAATGGATTCTTATCCTTCTAGTAAAGAGAGCCAGTTAAACACTGAGACTTGACAGATTAAAAAAACAACAATTGTCTTGAATGATTCAAAAAGCTACTTCAGATTCCTTTTAGTCACATCATACATCTTTTCTTAGATATAGAATTAGTTTCTAATTTCCTATGGTGCTGTACAAATATTAAGGTTGGAAGAGCTTATCCCCACATCTGCACTTCCATGAGAGAAGATAGTAGCTTTCATCTTTCTCTACCTGAGGTTGAACTGTGGATTTACTCCTATGTGGAGGAATCACCAAAGTAGCCATACATGGCCTGCAGCTCAAGCACTTGTTTATACATTGAGGAGGCCTTGAACCCAAAACTGGTTTCCTTTGCCTTGTGGGAAGTCTCACTAGACTTGGAAAAGACCAACCCAACTGTCAAAACAAGATAAATTTTAAAAAAACAAAAGAGGCAGCTCCAAGATGAAAAGAAAAGACATTTCTTATTTACATATCTACCTAAAAACAGGAAATGGAGAAGACCCAAATGGAATTTTCTTCTTCTATGAAAAGATGGGAAGGTGTCTAGAGAAATGAGGTTGTTACCTGGTATGAAGGGGAGAAATGTGAAGGAAAAGATGAGAATTACCACTGCAGTGCAAAGCCCATTTGGGTAGCTTCTTGGTGAAGCCATCAACCTATGTTGCTTTTGTTTTGATGTTTTTAGATGAGAGAAGTTGGGAAGGAGGAAATGAAAGTGGGATTTTAAGAGGAGGGTAGAGTTTGGCTGGAAAATCTGATGGGAGGATTTGAGACAGGGTGATGGATTGCTGTCTAGTAAAGAGACATGTATCTGGTCCTTCGTTGTTGGTTAGACTCCCTATTAAAGAGCCAAAGCCCGGGAAAAAAGGACATAAGCAATGGGAGCACAGAAATTCCTGCAGGAGGCTGCATAGATGAACATCATTCAACATATGGGCCCCACTGTAAAGAGACAACTGATCCTTTGAGGGCAGGACTTAAATAAAGTCTCCAATGCCAGCCCCAAAACCCCACCAGTAGGGGCCATGTCTCAAATCTTAACTTCCTATCTTGCTGGCGTTGGGTCAAATTTTCATTTTTAATCTTAGTTGGATTGCCATGAGATTGTTGACACGTTTGTACAACGTGATTTCCGCCGGGAAGAAACGAAAACCTTCCAATTTCCTACAAGGAACAACATCTCCTTGTAGATTCTGGATTTCCACCTATGAGGTCGGACTTATTGAGTTTAGTAGGTTCAGACCAAGTAGGTTCATGGTCATGGATATTATGGTAATTGTACCGGGACTTTCTTATTGACTAAGATAGGGTTTCTTAGAGGGTAAGAAAGAGAACATTATATATATGATGTAATGTGTAACCCATAATACACACAGACAACAGAAAGAAGAGTGAACATAAAGGAGAGTCGAGTTTTCTTTCCCGTGGACGTAGGCAAGATTGCCGAACCACGTAATTCTCTTGTGTGTGATTGTTTCTCTTGTGTGGTTGATTGTCCGTTAGATCGCATTAATTCACGTTTCCGCATACACGCGCACAACAAGGACTTGCATTGCCATGGATGATATTCTGCATAAACAAGTCCACAAGATATGTGATTTCATTTTCTTTGTTTGTAATATAAATATATATATATATTTTGGACAGAGAATCTTCTCCTACAAGCAATTGGATAGCTCACGGGGCCTACTTAGATATATGTTTATCAATAATAGGAGGTGAGATGGAAGGGTCTCTTTTATGGACAAGGGGAAGCTAAAAAATCAGCCTCCTTAGATTATCCTTGCTCTTAATTTAATAGGCATAAGATTTAATGGCATCATAACCATGAGTCTTTTGTTACTTCAATCTAGTGGTTAATGAAGGTTCAATGATTATAAAACTGCGATTGATTGATGCATGACCTCATCAAGGCAAAGCTAGACTGCACATGTAGTCCGCTGGTAAGAGAACATTTCCTCTAATAAGCATTATCAGTTTTATGTGCTAGTCCAGTTACATTTTAGCGCTAATATACATGGGAGAGTGTAATTTGGGGAAGAACTACAATGTAGTGCCACTAAATCATAGTAGGATGCAAAGCCGTTCTTGAAACATTGTGAGGCCATGCACCTTCTCAAAATCCAAGTTGTTCATCAGTCTTAACACTCTAAGTAGAGATCATGTGTAGATCATCATTCAAACATATAAGTAGGAACTATTGGATTTGACTGTATCTGAAAAACGTGATGAACTTGTTTTACGTTTTCTCTTTTTTAATGATAGAAATGGAGCCCCTCATGTGTGATCAGTCTAATGGTTAGCACTCTGAAATGTTCTTCGAAAGTTAAGATAAAAACAAAAATAATGAGTGTTAAAGCTGATGACTGGCTTAGATTTTGAACAAGGGGCACTATACCAAATTATAATACAGCAGTGTTGCATTAAAGTTGTGCTTTTAGTTTTGATATGTTTGAGCTTAGAGAAACGCAGAACTACATGCACGGTCGCTGAACTGGTAGTATGCTACAGCGCCCATGTTAAAAATATAGGTGGGGCTTTTGGAAAATCCAAACCTCTTGTTAGCTTTAGTACCATTGTAGTGATCAAATGTTAGATTATTATTTAAATTAGTGAGATAGTCACCGTTGAATCAACTAAATTAAAAATACGTGATTAACTTTCTTTACTTTTCTCTTTTCAGCGGGCAGAAATGGAAGGAGTGATTTTGAATATTCACATATAGAGTACGGAATGGGTCTTAGGTGGTGCAGTTTAATTTTACAAACGTGGGCCCCACCCCTGTTTTAACATGGCATGGTATAGTTCTGCCCCTTAAAACGGTTGGGCTTGTGGGTAAAATGCTATTGAGAATTGAGTGCGTGAGAAGCACACACCAAATATTAGTACTCCCGAGGTGCAAACTGCCATTTCACGAGGAGACACGAATACTCGATATCAATAGAGAAACATATTTATGGAAACTGTCTCCACTGACATGGTTTTCTGTGATCTGACTACAGATATTCGGCAACCTAACTAAAACACCCTGCTCCATTTTCTAAAATCACGGAACTGCCACTATGCAAGGAGAATTAGAAACTAGCTTCCTTTTAAATAAGTTGTTCTAATTGGACTGGGCCTAACCCAGATTGCACTGACCCTACTTGACCACAATCCAAGTTTGGGCATATTCTTGGGTCTCAACTCAAGTTGAGCTCAAATCTGAAAAAACAAAGCCTGAGCTCAAATCCCGGTCAGGTTTGGGTGGGTCATGTTATGACTTTCTGATCATTCATAAAACGGGGGCTGTAACATGTTCTCATCAAGTCAGGTTGAGATTGGCCATCTTGACATTCAGGTCAGGTTCAGGTCAGACTGAAATCAGTGGACCCGAAATACGACCCAATTAACCAAAAAAGCAACCTACCTAAATAAAACCCATCATATGTTTCAATTAGAAATCTTAGAACATGTTTCTGTTAAAACTTGAGTGATTATTACCAAATCCATTTCTTCCCAGCAACAGTATTCAAAATTCTCACTGACAAGTTACAAGGACTCAGCCCTTCATTTTCAGACTGTGAACCGTACAAAGTCCATGAAATACCCGATTTGTAAAACCTCAAAACCCAGATTTTCAAGGGCCTGATTTGGGCAGAGCTAAGTTTCCAAATTTTGTGGGTCATTCGCCACAGATGAAAAAAAGAGGCCTGATAAACTGCCCTGGATCATATCTCAACCGTACGTGTGGCTGACGCCAATCGAATCTGTATATCTGGACCCATGATACCACATGTGATTGGGGGCATATCAGAGATAATGCCATGTGGTACGTGAGCATTTTTCCTTAAAAAAAAAAAAAACAAAAGTCAACACCCTGGAATACACAACAACTTAGAATGCATGGGTGATGGAAAGTTGTAGAAATGGATTAAGGAGCTATAAAACTTAAGGCTGATTAAATGATCTAAACCTTTAATTTTAGGAGAAAGGCACCTTGTTTGAGTGGTAAGGAGCCGCTATTCTCACCCGGCGAGCTAAGGATTCGAATCTGGCCGCGTATGTGGGTTGCCTTGCTGCTTGTGTGAGCTTTCTTTTTATGTATGCAGGCTCTCTTTCTCGGATGCCAACACCCTTAGTTCGGAAAAATAACCTTTAATTTTAGGTCCTCTTTATTTAATAGCCATGTGTTGTTAAAACTTACTATCCTAAAAGTAAATGGTTCAACTAGGAGTGGGAGCAGGCAAAGGGATGGAATTGATGGTAGCTAAGCCCCTACATCAACAAAAAAAAATAAAAATAAATAAGGAGTATCTGTTACCGCTTTTCCATTGAAATGAAAAGGAACATCTCGAATTTTTTTTTCCACAGAAAACCTTTGGTGAAAATAGTCTGCAGGAAAAAAGCATAAAAAGCAGTGGTGCAGTTTTTTGCATATCTTAAAAAAAGTTGTTTGAAATGGAGAAAAATAAATTTTCGCAGAAAAGCAGAAATCTAGATAACCGTTCCCTCATAGAGTAGGCCTTTTGATCAAAACTTGAGGGGACTCTGATATCATCGAATTGGATTGCAAGGAATTTGTGCTAAATGGTTTCTAAGAAAGTATTATCAAAGAGGTTAATGGTGGTGATATATAGTATACAACTTTTTAAGAATTTCATTTACTAGGGTGATTGCTGGATAGATATATTTCATCTCCTCTCCATTCATTTTTCATTAAAGAGGAGATTTCTTTTCTTTCTTTTTTCCTTTTTTTTTTTTCATTTTTGGCTGATTGTAATTTACACTTTTGTTACTTCAATTTTAGACACTTTAGAAATACATTTCTTAGAATCACTAGGAACATATTTCCACGTAAATATACTAGCCCCAAATGATTTCAGCTCATTTTTAATCCATGATTAGATGTAGGACTAACGGAGTTGCCTCAAAATCATGTCTCCTTTTGGCTTCTTTTGGTCCATGGCTAAACAAAGCGAATAAACTGGTCAAGATCTCATTCATGTTGGCCGGATGTAGATCACATTCAAGATAAAATCACATGAGATTCTCAAATCAATGTAACCTCAAAACGACTAGAATATAAATGTTGTTTTGGTGCCAAGAAAAGAAACACACACACGCAGGTGGGCAAACACAAACAAACAAACAAACAAACAAAAAAAAAAAAAAAAGCAAGGGGGAGAAAGTAGATTGAGAAAAATGTTAGACTGTGACACGGCACAGCACGACGACATCCCAGCCCAGCCGTGCCTCAGTCCTGTCAGGCCGTCAGAGGGGTCACACGACCAAGACCGTGCTGTGACTCCATGCCTTTCGGTGCAGGTTCGTGTGTTTTGGATACTTTTTGGGCTTAAAAAACAAAGTTCTTACACTAACAAAAATAAAATAAAAAAATACATGCAAAAAAGAGTATGACACAGATTTAAGTGGTTCGGTCAAACTCGACCTATTCGGCTATTCCACTGAGAAGATAACCATTTAGATCTATTCTACTTTGAGGCTTTTCAATAGGATTACATTTAAAGCCTTTACAATCTTTTTGGAGAATAAAAAAATAAAAGACAATATTTTTTATATTTACAATGAAGAAAAAGAAAAGAAAATAGTCTTGCAGTCCGCTAATGTATTCGGTTGAAATATAATCTTCAATTTCTATCAACTCTTGCTTTCTCTTGTCAACCAAATACCATCTCGTGGGCAAACAAAGCACTCCACTGCTTCTTCAGCTAAATTCGTCATCGTGTCATCCATCACACGTCCACTTGCACTAAAAGTTTGTTCTGATGTTACAAAAGACATTAAAATAGTCAGTAGATAACGAGTCATGATGGATAATATCAAAAATCTGCTTTCGAATGCTTTCCACTAGGTTAAAATGTCAAAACTATATGCATCCTGCATCTTTGATACACTCGAATCAAGATATGATGATAACTCCGTAAGAACTTCACTTGAGCTGGAGGCTCTACCCATGTTCCTATAAAAGAGGTCCCAAGGAAATCCACCTGATTGCTGGACTTGTTGAGGAGCCAAACCGCTGATGTATCCCTTTGGTCACAATAAAATTAAAACAGTGTTTGTAATTCTGACCTTAAATTTGAAAAAGTATTTAAATCTCTTTTTTTCATATTATTATTTATTTCTTTAAGAAGAAATTGTACACTAGCTAGTTTTAACCTAAGATCTAATGAGCCAAACAAAATGTTATTTGAGCATCTTTCCAATATTTATTAAAATTTTCTTTCATTTTTTACAAATGTCATTAAGTAAAACATGATCTCTATATTTTTCAAATTGTAAACTAATTTCAAAAAGAAAATTTAGAGGTGGGATAATACACTGCAGAGAAATATAATATTACATTATAAAAAATTATAATAAATCTCTTATTTGGTCACACAACTCCCAATGTGCCTCAGTCATCAAGTATTCTTGTGCATTAAAAGCACAATATTCATTCAAAACTTCTTTTTTTTTGAAATAACCTTATTTAACAAATAATACATAGAATTCCATCTATGTTTAACATCTGAATTTATTTTTATGGGCGATACATTATGCCTCGCACAATTGTATACTATAATTATCTTCTATGTGCGGAGGAGAAAATAAATTTAGTAATACTGATAATTCTTTCTGTTACCATTGAAATATGTTTCAAACCAACATGGACAATGAGATTTAAGATGTGACATACACAATTATTTTGAAAAATAGAACCCTTTATCAAATTTGAAGTAGCATCTACAATTTCATTAGATCAATAGCCACTTCATTATTTGTTGCATTAATATTATATTCTTGGAGTTTCTTCAAAATAAGGGACCCCATTCTATGGCCAGTGTGTGACCATTCAAGTTTAGAAAAAAGTTATAATTTATTTATTAATAACACATTTTGCATCTAATATTATGAGCAGTAATACAAAGAAAGCTATCATGACTTCTAGATTTTCATAAATCTGTAGTTATAGCTAATCCACCAGGACTGTCTACAAAGTAATCATTTATATTTAATTTCCTTCTCACTTTGCTTAAGCCTAGTAGCATCATTTCGAGCAATATTTCTAGAAATCTTTTTAAATTGTGGTCATTTTGTATGAATTCTTCACAAAACTCATGTTCAGTAAAAACAAATGGCAATATAGCTAGCACAATCATTTTAACAAGTAATTGTCTAGCATTAACAATATTTTAAGAAAAAAGTCCCAAATTACTACTACTAGTAATAGAAATTTGGGTCTGTGCCCTTGACCCTTCCCTTGAGGCCTTGAAATATGTTTGGGTTCACATTTATTCTTATGTCTCATCAAATAGTCGGTACCCCCACCTAAATCGATAACATAAATCTTACCACAATATTCACATTTTGCCTTATTAACCTCCTTTCCATGTTTGTCTTTAACCTATAATAATTCATATGCTTGCCAAACTATGGAAGCTTTGGGTCTCTTCGATGTTCTATGGGCACTAGTAGCTTCTACTTAGACTTCTTCTCCTACTTCTTCTTCCAATTTGATATAATTGTTTTCTTCCCTTAAATTAACAAAAGAAACATCTCGGGGAGTATTTCTAGAAGATCGCCTAGCCATATTCAAAAAATTAAATTTGAAAAAAAAGATATATAATAATAGTAATAGAGATTTTTGTAATAATTAATATAAGAAATGGGAGAATATGAGAGTTAATATAATATATTATAGATTATACAGAAATATGGAATCTCAAATTTAAATAAAATAAGTACTCAAAAATTTTGAAGGCTCTTTATTCTTATCTCTTGATGACTTGATCTTTGGCCCCCTTAAAAACTTCTTAAAGTGGGAGAGTTTAATTCTTTGAGAGAGTTAGAGAGTGTTGAGGGAGTGAGAGAGTTGGAAGATTTTGGTGAGAAATAAGAATGGAACCCCCCACCCACCCCCCCCCCCCCCACCCACACACACACACACACACATAATTTATTGAGAATTCAAAAGGACAAAAAATGCCTATAATATGACAGTTTTATATATGTTGGGAGGGGTAAACGGTCAAGACATGCGATATGGCCGTTTTATGATCATTGGGGGGGGGGGGGGGGGGGGTAAAATGGTCATTTTAACACCCCTTGCCGCTGATGGGCTGTGCTGCAACCATGCCGATGTGCCTGACACATCGACCCGGCACGGGCCGGGCCGTGGCATGGCACATGGACCGTCATGCTGGGCTGGGCCATGTCGTGCTGGCCCGGTCCATTTGACATCTCTCTTGCACACCTACAGTCAACTTGGGCCATCCGGAGGAAAGAACTTCACCATATTAAAGATGGATGTGTTTT
This sequence comes from Litsea cubeba, assembly GCA_012931725.1. Taxonomy (NCBI): domain Eukaryota; kingdom Viridiplantae; phylum Streptophyta; class Magnoliopsida; order Laurales; family Lauraceae; genus Litsea; species Litsea cubeba. The sequence continues at coordinate 102,068,222 of CM022944.1, read as the reverse complement.
TTCTTTTTCATTTTTTTTCTTATTTTTTAATTGTCTTTTTTTGGCACCCCAAGGAAAAGCCCACATTGTGGAAAGAAGAAAATACATGTGTGGAGAGTGACATTGGCGCACCCAAGGATGAAACCGTAGGCACCCAGATGACATGCGGGTTGCCAACCACTAGAGCAACCTCTTGATTAGGATTGCAAACGTGTATCCGAATCTCCAATTACACAGAAGTTCCAACCTGCAAAAAATAGGGTCTAGAACATATTTTAGGTTCCGATTCATATTGAGGCCGGGTCTGGAATCCAATTTAAGTTCTGATTAATAAACGGGTCCGGTTCCGGGTCCATATAAGTTCCGACCCATGGACCCGGGACCCGGCATATGAGCCTTTGATATTGTCAGTTGCACCTTAAAATCAACTTTGTTTTGGACATTTTTATGTATAATACTGGAGGTAGTAGACTTGATACACTATTATAAGTTGAATGATATGCATATTTTAAGAAAAATGAAGAATAAAGAGATATTAGAATCAATTTTGGAACTAGATTCTAGTCATCTAGGTGGACCCGGTTCTGGAACCGGAATTGTTATTTAGAAACGGGTTTGGATCTGGATCCACTGTAATTCCGATCCGGAACCGTCCAATTTACAACCCTACCCTTGTTGTAACGTTAAATATGGATGCTATAACAAGCCTATGCCCCTATGCATGCTTACATTGTCAGTGGAGAATAATACGGGCCAAATGAGGTAATACTAAAAATAGTAAATTAAGGTGGGTGCAACTAGTGCAATGCATTCGAGACCAAGTTCACAGGCGGCAAAATTTATTGTGCCCTACTTATAGCGACCACAACCAAAAGTGTAAAACCATTGTCTATTGTCCAATTGTCATTGAGCGAGGGAAAGAAAAAGGACAGTGTGTGGAAGGATCAAGGGAAGATATGGAAGAGGAAACGAGAAGATTTGAGTCCCACATGAAGTTATAATGCTCAAATGGAGGGGGTATGATGCATCAACCATTAGAAAGTGGTTAGGTTAATCATGGTATGCCCGTTTATCTTTATTTAGAATAGTGAAGTACTTGGTCTTACCAAAAACAATGGCGGCCACGACAGACCACTCGCAAAGAAAAATATGGATACATGACAGTTGCACCTTTAGGGTGGCAAAACTTAATCCCACTGGACCCTAACTCAACCCATATTTGACCCGCCAAACCCAACCCACATAAAATGAGTAAAGTTTTCCTAACCTCCATAAAAAATAGGTCATGATAGGGTTGACCCACATGATCCATATTTGACCCGCAAATAAGACTAATTCATGCAGTTCTTGAAATGAAGTTGAGCTTGGATTAAGGATTTACAAGCAAGCTGTAAATTTAGGTATGTAAACGGGTCAAGTTCGATTTGGATCCATAGTGGAATTGATACCGGAACCGAGTCTAACATCATGGCCTCGGATCCGGCATCGGACCCAGTTTGTTGGCTCCGAAGCCGATTTCGATAAGTGTTAGGATACGGTACTTACAGAGGCACGAGTGGGAGAGAGAGTTAGGAAAGGGAGCGGTGGAGACAAATAGAGAACGAGAACGTAGTATGTTTCTAAATGTAATTAGGATGGTCTCCATTATTAGATTAGATTTTCTTAGGCCCCAAGTTTACTTCTCCTATTTATATTACATTGTAGAGATGAAAATCTCATACTTCTAATAATTAGAATAGAATTGTGGGCTTTTTCCCTCGAAGAGGAGTGTGCTCGTGTTGAGATCTCTACGGAGACGTATTGAGGTGTTTGCGGACACAGTGCTTTACGCAAGCCCTGATCCTAGGGCCTGCATCACTCATCTTGAGCCCAAGCTCATATAGGATGAAATTTAAGACAACGGCCAATCCTAAATTTAGAATTGGAGCCTAATACCCAAGCCCAAGCTCCTATACAAGTCAGATATTAGGGGATTTGACATATTGACCCCCGTTAAACACTATTGTTCCATTTTCATGACTCAAAATGAACTAATGTCACCAGAGTCGTTTGACTCTGGTCCACCTTATTTTATTTTTTTACGTTTCTGCCCTAGATCCCATGATATCATGGGATCCAAGTTATAAAGCCCATACATTAAAAAAAATCCCTCGACTGTCTTTCCCTTTCACCTTTCCATTTTCCCCTTTCTTTTTTCACTTGCAGCAAGAGTCTGGACTCCTACTTTTGCAACGAATTGCTGTGAGAACCCAAATGGGTCCTTCTTCTTCGGCCAACATATTTGGCGTCGACGAGAATGGCGGAAGTAGTCTGGTTTGTCTTCCTCGTCTCTGACTGGTAGCAACCCTTGAGCAGTCTTCTTTTCTTCTCCGGCGACAACAAGAAGCAAGAAGTAAGAAGACTCATTTCTCTCTTCGCCTATCAGAGAAAGGAGAGGGTTCGCAAAAAGGGCACGATTCGCAAAAAGGGCATGATTTGTTACTGTAAATGGGTTTTTTCTCTAGTTTTTCTCTTTTGTGTTGATGTTTGGGAAATGAGTTTTATGTTTATTGATAATGTGAGAGATATTTCAAGGATTGAGTTCTTTTTCTTTTAGTTTTATGTTTATTGATGATGAAAGAGATATATCTGTAAAAGGGTTTTGTCATTTTATTTTGGATGAGAGAGAGATTTTCAGTAATTAGGTTCCTTTTCTTTTGGGTTGATGTGAGAAATGAGTTTCATGATTTGGATCATTAGATGTGAGAGAAATTTTCATTAGTTGGGTTCTTTTTCATTTCCTTGTCTCTATTGGGTTTGTGTAGGAAATGGGTTTATATTTTGGTTGAGAGAGAGTTAGTTTGTAATTGGCTTCTTTTTCTTAGATGATGTCAGAAATGAGGTTTTTGTTTTAAATGTGTCCGTTTGATTCTGAAAGATGAAAATATACCTTCGGTGTGATGGAATTTAAACTTTTGGGTCTAAACAAACGCATCGTGCTTGATTGTTGCAGTCAATATATGCCATAGAGACTTAGAATTGGTTGCTATATTGTTCTATATACTTTAGCTCGCATATCTTTAATTGCGACAACTTAAACTTAGCTTGTTCCTCATCCTTGTTAAGGATAACTATATTGGTTTGACCAATAAATTCTCTGGAGAAGAGGAACATGTATCCTTCAACATCTCTATTGTTAAGATGTTGTTCTCTATATATCTGGAGAAGAGCTCTATCTTCTTGATTAGAGGCTTTCTTAATTCTTTTAAAGTAATCTTTAACTGTACCTCTAAAGGATAGCTCTGCATAAGCGTGACAGCTTTGTGCATCCCATTCTGTCTTCATGGTGAAAATTGAATGCATTTTGTCTCTCCATTTTTCTAAAGCTTTCTTAATATCTCTGACCTGGTCGAGATTAAGCTCAATGCCTTTGAGATCCATAGGTATCTCAGGCATATGGGTCATTCCTTCATAAGGAGACTTTCTCTTATCTTTATCTCTATGCCTACTGTCTGAGGCTTTATCATATTGTGGTGTTTTGAAAACCACATGAGGCTCTGATCTTCTATCTTGCCTCTCTTCATTATCTCCGTTGATATGATGTTCATTTAACATCACTGGAGATTTTTCCTTTTCATCATTAAGACAGGTTGCCTTGATGAAATCATCTAAATCCTTAAAGTCCTTAGCATCTTCAAGCCTAATCATATTAAGGCTAAGGCCAGGGTTACTGGAGTTTATACTAGCTGAAGAGTTAGTCCGTAATAACTGTATCACAGGTTTCTTCGGTCTAACTTCTCTATCTAAAGAGTTTCTATGATGGTAAGTCTTAGAAAACAAGGCTTCAGTAGGAGTGTTAAACTCCTCCTCTAGCTCCTGCTTGGTTGCTTTCTCAACCAAAGTAGGTTTCCCAAATTGAAGCTGGACGTGTCCAGTTCTGGGGTCTTGAATAACATAATCTAAGACATTATGTTTTTCATGAACTTCAGGCTGGATGTAATTAGGAAAGTTCCAACTTCCTAATCCTTCTAAAATGTCGACTGTCTTTATTTTCTTAAAGGTGTAGTCGCATTTATCTCTAGTGGTCCTGACTAGGACTTCTTCATTTAGTCTAACTAATCTTCCTCTCTGGATTTTAAGAAGTAATCCATCTTGAGGGAAGTTAGTAAACATAACTCTGCTTTGGTGCTGGACTGACAATATCCCTTTGGAGATGTCATATTCTTCATAGCCTTTCGTGGCTACTATAATCTTCATCTGGCTTGCAGCTTCAAGCGGCAAGATGAATCCTAGAATGGTATTGAAGTATGCAATATTTTCTTCAAGACCAAGTTGTCCTATTCCAATTATACTTTTTCTAAAGTTCTTACACCTTTCATCAACTAGAGCTATATATAATTAGACATTAGGATCTGGAGAGTGTAGTCCTTGGACCTTACACTGAAACATGCCAAAAGATAAGAAAGTAAATTCTTTCTTTTCAGCAATCTTTAAGAAGCTTGGGTCGAAGACATCAAACTTCTGGATTCTCTGAGTTACGGATTCTAAGTTTGCCCACTTAGTAATCTCATAATTTTTTCCGGTAGGCTTTTCGCCTAACACAAAAAGGTCTTCATTCCTCACAGGAGGAAGTTTCTGGTTCTGGATAGCATTTTCAACAATGCTCCAATCATTCTCTCCAAACTTATCCCAATTAATTTTGGGTTTGGGTTCTGAACACTTTTTCTTGAGATGGTGTACAAAATTCTTAATCTGGATCATATTTATGCCTAAAGGTTTTTCAGCAGGTCTGAGCTGAACATTTTTTTGGGGAAACCCTGCAGGTTGTTTCCCTTGTCTAGAGTTGTTGATAATATTATCAACCTTTAATTCCTGGATTCTAGCATTAGTACCTATGGTGTCTATGCTAGCCTTAAGGTCATCAACCTTATGATGCAGTTCCTGTAACATGGTTGTCTGAATGTTATGACTGTGCCTATTCTGGTCCATGATAGTATTTGGCAGAGCCTTAAGAGAATGGACTTCATTCATTATGATGGCACAGCTATCTTCAACACCCTTAATCCTCTGATCAAAGTTGTGGTTAACTTTGTCATAATAGGATTGGGTGAACTGGGAGAATCTTCTCTCAGCTCTCTCAATGGTATCTCCTAGTAGGGTACCAGGGACCAGTCGTCCTATAGGGGATAGAGCTTCTGTGAGCTTATCTACTTCCTCTTTCAGACGAGAGATTTCTTTCTTAATATGTTCATCCATAGAGATGACATGGTCATAAAGGTTAGGGAGGGTTTTTTGGTTAACGTCTCCCATAGGCTCATCCCTAATTGGTCTGAGCTGGAACACTAAATCTTTTAGTGCTTGACTTAAGTTGGTTTGGTACTTTGTAAAGACTTGGAAAAAATGTTCAAGACCATTTATCAGGGTCCTGTGATTAATTCCAACAATTCTTTCAAAGACCTTCATTTCTTCTCTAAACTGGAGAAGACCTGAAATTAGCACATTCTGAGAATTACTCAGAATCTTGTTGAGTTCTAAAGAGTTAAGCTTTCCTAGCTTAGCTTGATTAATTAGGAAACCATGTCCTTCTTGTTGAATCATGGTTTGAACTCCATAAAGGAATTCCTCCAGAGAAGTTGTAATAACTTCTTCCACTCTAACAGAGTTTTCACATGGAACAATATTCATGGAAAACGTTCTGGGAGATCTGCACCTGTAGCCTTTTCAATGGCCACTAATCTTCTGGAAATGTCTTCTACCGTTTTTCTTAACTGTTCTAGATGTTTGATAATTCTTTCATCTGGAACTACTTCTTCATAGGTAGAGGCATACATCTGTTGGAAGGCTTCTGCAAAGTTCAAAGGAATCTGTGCATCAATCTTCTCAACAGTATGGCCTATGAGGTCTAGCTTAAGCATGGCCTCATTACCGATCTCTGATTGGGTAATATTAACTTTCCCAATCGCCTCAAATAGCCAGTTAGTTCTATCACTAAGATAGTTGCCTAAGGCTGCTAGATGTCTCAGATCTATGTTCTCTTCTGAGATATGGGCTATATGACTGGTGTTAGAAGTTTCATACCAGCATTCTCCTGCAGGTCTATGTTTCCAATCTAATGGTTTATAGACATTTTCTCTGAAGTCTATTCTACCGTATATCCACTTCCATATACGGGCTACAAGGGGTGGTCTTTGTTCAGTCATTATTAACTGATGTTTTATCTGAAGTCTGCCCCTCTTGGGCAGTCTTAACAAAGCCTTCTCGTATAGTGGTATCATAAATTATTTTATGATTTCTAAATTGCAGAAAGAGTTCTGCAAAATAAGCTTGAGGGGTAGCACCATATTGGTTTCTAAATTCTACCCATAGGAAGTACTGTCTATAGTAGCAAATTTCTTCCATATTCTGAATTAGTACTGCAAGCATAGTTCTATGAGTGATTATGTCATCATAGAGTCTGTGATCAATAGTGATAAGGAATTCCTCTACACTATGATTCTGTATGCTTGTTTGTACTGCTTCTAAAAGATATATGATGTATTCTGGAGTCCAATAATTTATTGGTATTTCTTCTAAAAATTTTTTTAATGTCCTAAGATAATACTTTGGAGTACAGTTCTGGACTTTTCTTCTCAAGTTTCTTAATCCTTGTCTGCAGACAGGGACCAACTCAATAATTTTTGGGTGTACATACTGGAGAGCTCGAGTCATTTCGAGATAGGGCTTTACTATTCTAATCAACAAATTTTGTTGGTTAGCAAATTCATAACCCTGAAGATAGGCTACATTATATTCCAATTGGATTTCTTGGAATAATGTAGTCCTATGGTTTAACTCCATGCTGATATATACTTTAATCCTTGATTGACCACAAGGTCTTCTTCTCTATTGAGGAGTATATCTACCATTTCATAAATTGTCTTTATTCTGGTTATGGCAGACATAAAGACCGCTCTATGATGAAGGAAAAGAATGTCTAGCTCATTTCTCCTTCCATCCAAATACAATATTTCTTCCAGAAGGAAAGTCCTTCTTCTGGCCTCAAAGATCTTAATCATAAAAGCTAAATGCTGAGAAAGCATCTCAGTGCGTTGGTTCTCAAAGTATGATTTTAGGCCTTCTAGTTCTGCATCAAGGGTTCTCAAATAGTTCACAGATCTATCCGCTGTATACAGTTGGTATAAGGGATTTTCTGTAGAGTCTTCATAATATGGCAGTTCTAAAAATAAAGGTAGTCCAGCAAAAGGGTCTACTGGATTGACTGGAGGAGGTGGTCCGGATGGATCATCTCTCACTCTATGGGCCTCAAAAGGAAGGCTCAAGGATAAGGCTTCCATCTGTTCATCTCTGCTTATCCAGGCTGCCATACTAGCAGTCTTCTGCTCAAGTGGTGTCAACCAAGTTCGAGTGGCTCTGATACCAAGATGGTCTTTTTGCTTTTTTTTTAATATAATAACTTAAAATTTTCAACTAAAATCCAAATCTCAACACAGTACAATGCAAATAAGAGTACAAAAGTACATGGGCTTAAGAGTACTGTAAGCAAAAACATAATGATGTCCTCTAAGGAGAACACCTTTCCTTAATTTTTCTTAAGGGTATTTTCTAAGGAAAACACCTCAATCTTAATTTTTTCTATTTTTTCTTAATTTTCACGTGAATAGTGAATAGTGAATAGTGACTTTTTTGAATAGTGATTTTTTGGGAGATTTTTTTGAAAATAGGGTAGAGAATGCAAGGGTGGTGAGGTAGAGTAACTGAAAAGGGTCCTCTGAAGTCAGTAATGACTTGAAATGTAAATTATAGTAGACTGTAATTAAAAGTGTGTTTTGGTCCACCTATGCTTCCGGTAGTTCTAGGTCTCCTCCTAAGTCAGATAATGCAGACAGGATACTCTTGTTGTTTAGGCAAGCCTCGTCTTCAACCATCGACAGTACGCGGACCAGAATAGACTACAGCCTCAACGCCCACATGGCTAACGGCAATCGTCCCGAGGGTCCATACAGTAGATATAAGGTCTCACTACGGCCTCTAAACAAGATCATCATCAGTGGAGATGCAGAAAAACAGAAACATAATAGTAGAGAATAACACACTTCTTATTACAATGTACATATAACTTACATTGAAAATCAAAACATTCTAAAGAGAAGCACCTCCCAGCTACCCTGGAGAGGGCTTAGCAAGCCATACCTTACACCAAGAGCCTCTACTAATTTCTCTATATTTTCCTCCCTTGTTTTTCCTATGAGGCTTCTCCTACAAGTTACCACTATATATAGGCCAATGCCCAGGCCGGACTCCAAACCTCTATCAATTTTACAACATAATAATATTACTTAAGAATTCCTCACGGAATTACTGTAGACAGGACAACAATTATTACTGGACAAATGGAATATACTGTTCATAATTTTGTTGTCGGGTCCTGTAGCACTTTTGACCACTATTCCTCTATTGCTTTCGGCTGGGATAAGACACCCGAGCTTGATGCTGACAAGGACATTTCTGACCTGTCGGTGGAACTGAATTGGCGGGTCAGGTGGGCTGGATCATGGATCTGGTCCATCAGAAGAGAAGTGGCGAGTTCCTCTGCTTGCCTGGAGATCCGACTGCTGGCTATACCCAGTGCAGTGGCTTCTACTAAAGAATAGGGCAGTATGATCTGGAGGGGTGCATGTTCCGGGTTCGCCCATTCTACAGTCCCTGAGCCGATGACTTCAGATGCTTGGATGACTAAATTGGCCGAATAGAACAGAGTATACCATTCGGGACCGGTTTCCTCAAGTTCACCAGTAATGGCCTCTATATTCAAGAGCCTCTGCTGGTTAATCTCAATTTTAGTATATGCTTCAGGGATCTGGAGAGATCCAAATTCTATAGTGTCTGGAGTGGGACGATTAGGGGTAATCCTAATCAATGTGAATTTCCCAGGGCTCAAGGTATAAGTGCTCAAGTAGTAGGGGTATTCTTTTACCACCTGCTTTAGTCTCTTAATTATCTCTGTAGGAAGGAATCCCAGAGATTTCTCGTTCTCAATGTCAATGAATATGACAAATCCTGAAGTGAAGAGGGCTTGTTTTTGCTCTTCGGTTTTCTTAAAAGTGGCTTTATTTCTGGAGAGCCATAAGAATGGCTGATGCCTGATGCCTACAAAGGTGATTTCATCCTGGAGGTCCTCAGAGGTTCTCTGGGACATTAGAGCAGCGGCCATATTATACATGCTGCGTATTTCTGGAGTTTCTTCCTCGTCTACGGAGGGAATTCTTAAGGACACATTAAAAGTGTGCTGTCTGTAGGTAACCTTTTCAGGTTCTCCAGCAGCTTCTGAATAGGATACAATCCCAGTGCTGTTTATCAGCTCTTTAACATATAAGTTCAGCTGCGCTTTAGTATGGGCTAAATTGAGGCGGGAAGTCCTCATAGATCTCAAGGCAGCCAAAATGGCCTGCTTATACTCAATTATGCGGCTGCCATTATTTGTGCCAGCCCATATGCTGTCTCCAACCAGGAGTTCATCTGTAGTAAACTCTTTTCTCATTACTCCTATAGGGAATCTTTTGTCGAAATGGCAATATCTCAGGAAAACATTCCCTATGGTTCTTCCACTGGAGGCCTCTTCCGGTTTGTATTTTGGTGGGAAGAGAGGCTGATCTATATGGTCAATAATATTCCTGACTGCTGGCTCCTTGTTCTCAATTGGCCTTTTGCCCTTAACTAAATGCCAGCTTGATTCTTCAGTCCTCACCATTTTCTGGGGAGGGTTTCCATCACTGGATTCTGTTTCACTTAAGTCCTGGATTGCAAGACTCTCTAAGTTCTTGCGCTGCATATATGCCTGAAATTCCTGGAATTCCTCCAGGCTAAAATGACTCTGAAAGGGAGATGAGCTCTTCCCTCTTCCTCTAATTCCTCTTCCATGTCCCCTGTCCGTCATCTGTACAGTGAAACACTGAGTGATGTCAGGATACTTAGAAGGATTAGAAAATACCTTTTCTCTAGAGACTATGTCTGCAAGCTCGTTACTCTTTCCTGAAACATGCTTAACATCATAGTCAAATTCATGCAAAAAATGATGCCAAGTAATAAGTCTTCTTTGTGTGAAGTGCTTTAACTGGGCATTTCTAAAGAACAGAACAAATTTTGAATCTGTTTCTACAAGGAACTTCTTAGGTCTAAGGAACAAGGCATATTTTTCTATTCCTAAGACAACTGCTAAAAGCTCTTTTTCATGAGCATGGTAGTTCACCTGTGTAGGGGTGAAGGTTCCTGATTTATAGCAACAGATGTTGCGTTTTCTTTCTTTATCATCTGGTTTAATAGTCATATAGACTACTCCCCATTGATGATCTGAAGCATCTGTTTTTAGGACAAATGAATCTTCAGTGCTAGGAAGGGTAAGAGGAGGAATAGTTTTAACTATTTCTCTAACTTCGAGAATGATTTCTCGATCCCTATCAGTCCAAGTAAATGGATTAGTTTCTTCAGTCTTCTTGAGCTTACAAGAAAGACTGCCTCTATACTTGGCTAGATCTTTAATAAAATCATTGGCACAATTTAAAATGCCAAGATAGCTCTGGAGTTGTTTTCTATTTTGGAGTTTCTCAGGAAACTCTAAGATCTTCTTAACTATATGGTCCTGGAGGGCAACTTTGCCTTGCCTAATATGTACTCCGAGGAAATCAATTTCCTTTCTACAGAGTTCATATTTGGTTTCTGAAATGACAATGCCATGCTTCTCGAATTCTTTGAGAATGGCTTTAACATGCTTAAGATGTTCTGTTTCTGAATGGGAAGCTACAAGAACATCATCTATATAGACCATGCAATAGTCTAAGTGATCTCTAAAGATGTCATCCATTCTTCGCTGGAAGACTTGAGGTGCAATGCTTAGCCCAAAGGGCATAACAAGCCACTCATACTTTCCTCTAGGGACGCTAAAAGCAGTCCAAGGAACAGATTCTTTATGCATACGAATCTGCCAGAATCCTGATTTACAATCAAACTTGCTAAACCAAGTTCTCTTGTCTATAAGCTGAATGAGATTGTTTTTATCAGGAATCTTATAGGAGTCTGGAACAAGGTTATTGTTCAAGGCTCTATAATCTATAACCATTCTAGCTTTACCCCTTTTTTGTTCTGAATGTTTGTAGACAAAGAAGGCTGGACTGTTATGGGGGCTGTTAGAAGGCTGAATGAGCTTTTGATTTTGTAGCTCTTTGATCTGGATAGAGAATTCTTTTATCTCCTCTGCTGAAGCTGGAAAGGCTTTACCATTAATGGTCCTTTCTGGGTCCTTTAAATTAAGTATGCATTCATACTTGTCTTTATCCCATCTGGCTATAGGATTCTTTCCTAAGACAGGTTTGGTGAGCTTCTCAAGTTCTTTCTTAACCTGAATGAGAGAAGAAGTCTTCTTCTCTTTCTTGGGTTTTTCTTGATTGAGGAAGGCTCGTATATCTTTGTTTTGGGTACGAGCTTTCTTCTTAGCTGTATTGATCTGTGCATTATGCAGCATGATCTCTGAAAGGTAGGCTTCTACCTGCTCATTCTGACAAAGCATGCAAGTGTGCAATTTGCACTTGCAGGATGTTTTGGGTTTAGGGTTTAGGGTTCCTAGACCTTTATCCTTATCTTCATCAGTTTCATCTCTATTACCCTTACCACCACCACGGTTCGCTGGAACTCTGATGGGAGGTATGGCAGCCTGGGCTCTAGTAAAAAGTGGAAGTATTGCTTCCTCACCCTGTAAGTAGAGTGTGATCTGAAGGGTTGGCTGCATCTGAATTGTATAACTGTCAAAGTCGGAAAAGAAGTCTTGACCAAGGATTGAATCGCTAACTGTCATGTTAGGGATTTCTAAAAACCGAACTTTGTGCAGTGTGTCCTGGAGTCTGATCAAGAGAATTTTAGATTGTCTTGATACTTCGAATGCAATGGAATTTGCTCCAGTGCCTATATATGGTTTTTCTAAAGTGATCATGTGACTATCAGGGATGATTCCCTTTTTCACATAAGAAGTGGTTGCACCTGTGTCAACCATAGTCTCAATTTGTCTATTACCAAGATTGGCAATAGTGAGATTTGCAAATAGCAATTCTCCTTGATACTGGTAAGCATTGACTTGGATGCTTTTATTTATAAAAACATAGTCAGGCTTATCTTCTCTATCTTGATTGAGGTTAATTATATCATCCTCATGAATGCCTTCTTCTTGAGAGCTAATATTCTGGATTTGTATTTCCAAATCCCTCTTTCTAAAGTATTGGAGTAAACGATGTTGTTCTACATCTTTCCAATAGTTTCCTAGAGTTTCTATAACAAGCTCTGCTGCAGGGGCACCTCTATTTTCCTGTAAGACAACAAGGAAACAGGTTTTATGGAAATGAAGATTATATTTTTTTGCAACAAAAAATATATTTCCTTCTTCATGTCCCTTAAGAGTTGGATGTCCACATTCTTCGCAGACAAATTCTTCATCTGAAACTACAGCATAGAATTCTATGGGCACTTCATTTGGAGGTGGGTCAGATCTATATTTCCATTGCTTGAGTGACCACTTCTTGCTACTCCAAGATAGTACTTGTTGCTCAAAATTATAATAGGGAGAGTTACTTCCTGAAGATTCTCCTTTGAGCAAATGTACATTAAGACTTAAGTCTGGATCTGAATAACCATTATCTGGCTCATCATCGCTGGAGGAGAAGCTATCTGCTTCGTCATCTGTATAAGCAGAATATACTGATTCATCATCAATATCTCTGATCATATCTCCAATTTCTGCGTGATACAGAATATCTAAATCATAGGCCTCTGCATCTGATAGCATTAATTCTACCATATTAACTCTAAAGCGCTTCTTGTCTTTCTTTGGACATCTTGAAGCAAAATGGCCTGAATCTCCGCAAGTCCAACATTCTTTTTTGTCGGAACTGGATATAGGATCTTTCCTATAGTTCGGAATTTTCTTCTTATTAGAAGAATTCTTCTTAAAATATCTTCTTGACTTGTGGTTCTGATGCCTCTTAGCATCATCTCTAAAGCTTTCAGATTTTCTGAATTTATATCTCTTCCTTCTTCTCTTGGAAGAGTTATCTCTCCAGTGCTTGTGTTTTTTATATTTATGCTTTTCTTTCCTATACATGTGTTCTTTACATCCCCACTGTATAGGAGCTTCAGTATCTCGTTCATCTTTGAACTTGATTTCTGCAAAAGCTTTCTCTAAAAGCTTCTTCTCTATAACACTCCTTTTCTTTCGAGCGATGTAATCTAAAGTAAAATTGATTCTTTCTCCAAGAGTATCATCTTTCAGATACTGAGTTCCATCATTCCTACCTTGCCACTCTCTATAGTGGTCGAGGAGATGGAGTCCTATATTAGGAATCTTTCTGAAGTACTCATCTTTAAGAGTATCATCATTAGCTTTATAGAACAAGGCCTTAAATTGGTTGCTATATTGTTCTATATACTTTAGCTCGCATATCTTTAATTGCGACAACTTAAACTTAGCTTGTTCCTCATCCTTGTTAAGGATAACTATACTGGTTTGACCAATAAATTCTCTGGAGAAGAGGAACATGTATCCTTCAACATCTCTATTGTTAAGATGTTGTTCTCTATATATCTGGAGAAGAGCTCTATCTTCTTGATTAGAGGCTTTCTTAATCCTTTTGAAGTAATCCTTAACTGTACCTCTAAAAGATAGCTCTGCATAAGCGTGACAGCTTTGTGCATCCCATTCTGTCTTCATTGTAAAGACTGAGTGCATCCTGTCTCTCCATTTTTCTAAAGCTTTCTTAATATCTCTGACCTGGTCGAGATTAAGCTCAATGCCTTTGAGATCCATTGGTATCTCAGGCATATGGGTCATTCCTTCATAAGGAGACTTTCTCCTATCTTTATCTCTATGCCTACTGTCTGAGGCTTTATCATACTGAGGTGTTTTGAAAACCACATGAGGCTCTGATCTTCTATCTTGCCTCTCTTCATTATCTCCGTTGATATGATGTTCATTTAACATCACTGGAGATTTTTCCTTTTCATCATTAAGACAGGTTGCCTTGATGAAATCATCTAAATCCTTAAAGTCCTTAGCATCTTCAAGCCTAATCATATTAAGGCTAAGGCCAGGGTTACTGGAGTTTATACTAGCTGAAGAGTTAGTCCGTAATAACTGTATCACAGGTTTCTTCGGTCTAACTTCTCTATCTAAAGAGTTTCTATGATGGTAAGTCTTAGAAAACAAGGCTTCAGTAGGAGTGTTAAACTCCTCCTCTAGCTCCTGCTTGGTTGCTTTCTCAACCAAAGTAGGTTTCCCAAATTGAAGCTGGACGTGTCCAGTTCTGGGGTCTTGAATAACATAATCTAAGACATTATGTTTCTCCTGAACTTCAGGCTGGATGTAATTAGGAAAGTTCCAACTTCCTAATCCTTCTAAAATGTCGACTGTCTTAATCTTCTTAAAGGTGTAGTCGCATTTATCTCTAGTAGTCCTGACTAGGACTTCTTCATTTAGTCTTCCTAATCTTCCTCTCTGGATTTTCAGAAGTAATCCATCTTGAGGGAAGTTAGTAAACATAACTCTACTTTGATGCTGGACTGACAATATCCCTTTGGAGATGTCATATTCTTCATAGCCTTTCGTGGCTACTATAATCTTCATCTGGCTTGCAGCTTCAAGCGGCAAGATGAATCCTGGAATGGTATTGAAGTATGCAATATTTTCTTTAAGACCAAGTTGTCCTATTCCAATTATACTTTTTCTAAAGTTCTTACACCTTTCATCAACTAGAGCTATATATAATTGGACATTAGGATCTGGAGAGTGTAGTCCTTGGACCTTACACTGGAACATGCCAAAAGATAAGAAAGTGAATTCTTTCTTTTCAGCAATCTTTAAGAAGCTTGGGTCGAAGACATCAAACTTCTGAATTCTCTGAGTTACGGATTCTAAGTTTGCCCACTTAGTAATCTCATAATTTTTTCCGCCAGGCTTTTCACCTAACACAAAAAGGTCTTCATTCCTTACAGGAGGAAGTTTCTGGTTCTGGATAACATTTTCAACAATGCTCCAATCATTTTCTCCAAACTTATCCCAATTAATCTTGGGTTTGGGTTCTGAACACTTCTTCTTGAGATGGTGAACAAAATTCTTAATCTGAATCATATTCATACCTAGGGGCTTTTTAGCAGGTCTAAGTTGAACATTCTTTTGGGGAGCCCCTGCGGGCTGTTTCCCTTGTCTAGAGTTGTTGATAATATTATCAACCTTTAATTCCTGGATTCTAGCATTAGTACCTATGGTGTCTATGCTAGCCTTAAGGTCATCAACCTTATGATGCAGCTCCTGCAACATGGTTGTCTGAATGTTATGACTGTGCCTATTCTGCTCCATGATAGTATTTGGCAGAGCCTTAAGAGAATGGACTTCATTCATTATGATGGCACAGCTATCTTCAACACCTTTAATCCTCTGATCAAAGTTGTGGTTAACTTTGTCATAATAGGATTGTGTGAACTGGGAGAATCTTCTCTCAGCTCTCTCAATAGTATCTCCTAGTAAGGTACCAGGGACCAATCGTCCTATAGGGGATAGAGCTTCTGTGAGCTTATCTACTTCCTCTTTCAGACGAGAGATTTCTTTCTTAATATGTTCATCCATAGAGATGACATGATCATAAAGGTTAGGGAGAGTTTTATGGTTAACATCTCCCATAGGCTCATCCCTAATTGGTCTGAGCTGGAACACTAAATCTTTTAGTACTTGGCTTAAGTTGGTTTGGTACTTTGTAAAGACTTGGAAAAAATGTTCAAGACCATTAATCAGGGTCCTGTGATTAATTCCAACAATTCTTTCAAAGACCTTCATTTCTTCTCTAAACTGGAGAAGACCTGAAATTAGCACATTCTGAGAATTACTCAGAATTTTATTGAGCTCTAAAGAGTTAAGCTTTCCTAGCTTAGCTTGGTTAATTAGGAAACCATGTCCTTCTTGTTGAATCATGGTTTGAACTCCATAAAGGAATTCCTCCAGAGAAGTTGTAATAACTTCTTCCACTCTAACAGAGTTTTCACATGGAACTATATTCATGGAAAATGTTCTGGGAGATCTGCACCTGTAGCCTTTTCAATGGCCACTAATCTTCTGGAAATGTCTTCTACCAATTTTCTTAATTGTTCTAGATGTTTGATAATTCTCTCATCTGGAACTACTTCTTCATAGGTAGAGGCATACATCTGTTGGAAGGCTTCTGCAAAGTTCAAAGGAATCTGTGCATCAATCTTCTCAACAGTATGGCCTATGAGGTCTAGCTTAAGCATGGCCTCATTACCGATCTCAGATTGGGTAATATTAACTTTCCCAATCGCCTCAAATAGCCAGTTGGTTCTATCACTAAGATAGTTGCCTAAGGCTGCTAAATATCTCATATCTATGTTTTCTTCTGAGATATGGGCTATATGACTGGTATTAGAAGTTTCATACCAGCATTCTCCTGCAGGTCTATGTTTCCAATCTAATGGTTTATAGACGTTTTCTCTGAAGTCTATTCTCCCGTATAACCACTTCCATATACGGGCTACAAGAGGTGGTCTTTGTTCAGTCATTATTAACTGATGTTTTCTAAAGTTATTCGTTCAAGTTGCTCTGTGGCAATCTTGACAAACATTTGCTGTAGAGCCGAGTCATAGCTCGGTTTGTGTGTTCTGTAGGCAATGAATGCTTTAGCAAAATACTCTTGTGGGCTAGTCCCATAGAGTTGTCTAAATTGTCCCCATAGGAAGTATCTATGGTGACACTGAATTTCCTTCATAGCTGAGAGAATTCCTAGAAGGAGTTCTCTATGTTCTAAAACTTCTCTAAAGAGATATATGTTCACATCTCTTACTGTTTGCTCAATTTCATAATTTTCAAAATGGTCTTCAATAGTACTTAAGATGAAAATTATGTATTCTGGAGTCCAATGGTGCTTTGGAAATTCTGTAAGAAATTCTTCTATTTTAGAGAAGAAGTTTCTGGGTACTGGTTTGTACCCTTTCGTTCTCCAATTTTTTCTCAGTAAATCATTACATTTACTATTTAACTCAATTATCTGAGGATGGATCCTCTTTGGTTCTTGATGTAACCTGAGATAGGGCATAACAGGTTTAGGTATTAAGTTGTGCTGTTTCGCATAAACAGTAGCTTCCTGTAGGACTCCTACATAGGAGCCTTCTGTAAAACTGAAATCTAACAGACTCTCATTATATTCTGAAATGAGTCTGGTGATAGTAATAAAACTATCAGCTGAAGGAGGATGTGTCTCTAACCTTCCTAACTGAGTTTTTATGAACTTTAGATTTTGCAAGAAGGTCATCACAATTATTCTATGATTGAGGAATATGGGCTCAAGATCTGGTCTTCTACCAGATTGGGATAGAATATCCTCAAGAAGTACTGTCCTTCTTTTCTCAAGTATAATATTTATGACTTGATCTATACTCCCGCCGAAGAGGGTAAGGGAGTTGAGTATTTCTCTAGTAGTCTCACTTTTGTAGGTCTGCAATTCCCTTAAGTCATTATCTAAAGCGTTTATATACCTGTTGGATACTCCTCTTAAGTATAACTGGTATATAGGGTCTTGTCTGGACTTCTCATAATAGGGTAGGTCTAGATAGATGGGTATTTTACACAGAGGATCTGAATCCAGATCTCTAAGTTCTTCAGTAGATGGTCCTGTCGGATCATCATCAAAATCTAAAGTGAATTCTGAACCAGGATCATTATAATGACTAGAAGTGTACATTTAGTGGTTTTAGAAGTATTAATTAAGGACAAACAAGAGATAAAAGCTAATAGATTGCTCACGGTCGCACTGCCTGAGCCCTATGCTTAAATAAGAATATTTTTGGAGATTAGTCAACAAAAGATCTCCTCTTTCACAAGGATAAAGTGTACTATCCAATCACACTTTTCCCCCTTCTTGAATCAAGGAAATTTCTGTTGTATGCAGATATCAATCTCGACCACGGGAAACTCTATTGCGTTTGAAATAGAAGTGATTCGATTAGATTTGTTAGAAATAGAGCTATTTCAATCAGAGAATCTTACTAATAGACAGTTTGGCAAGGCACATATTATCTCTGCTTCAGGTGAAAAAGCAGACTCATCATATATTAGAAGTTATATGGGTAAACTTCTCATAAAAAAAAGGGGGGGAAAATTGTCTGATAGCTTTAGACAGTAACATCTGATCAGATTCTCTTCCCTTTTGTAACTTTTTGAAAAAGAGGGCAATGGTAGAGCAGTTCCCTCAAAACATCTACTTGGATCAGTTTTTAAGTCAAATAGATCCTACTTTCAAAGATACCAATCAACCTCTTAGTAATAGATGCAGGAGTTATAGTATTTACCAGCACATCAAAATTGGGCAAGCAAACCATTCAGAGCCATGCTATAGTGCATCTCCATGTGACTGAACTTTGCTTAGTATCTCTTCTTCCCACAAATTCAAGCTCTCAAGTCAACCTACTGGAAAAATAAGGCACATCATATAGACAACAAGGGATTTAGTTGTAAGGGGGATAAAAGACGCATATGCAAGAAAGCTATTCAAAGGCCAAACCATTATATTCAGCACCTAGCCATGAGTATGTTCGTTAAGTTGTAGCAATAGCACTTGTAGCTTACCATGAATAAATATTTCTATAATAGTCATCCTTTCTTCTTCTTTTTTGAATGGTTACTATTATTAAAGAAACGAGCAGTACAAGATATAATAGTCATCTTATGGTTAACAATACTTATTGACTAGCCCTCAACTTGCAACTGGAAGAAATCGGCAAGGTTTAATAATAAAACTCCATAGGAATCATGAATGCCTATATAGGAATCAACTTCCCCCCTCCCTACTTTCTTTGAAGATTTGTGAATCTTGTGTGTTAAAAAAAGCTTCCGTTTTTTTTTTTTTTTTTCTTGTTGCTTTTTCTTTAAACTCTCACAGCTTGTACAATGGAAGGGAGTCTCCATCCGAGTTTTCTTGTATCCTTTATTGGCCCTTCATTTTGTTGTTGTTCTCAGGGTTATTGTCCTCTTTTTGGTGGCTTTCTAATTTCTTTTGAGCTTTGGCTTGTTAGTTTAAAATAGTGGCTGCTAATTACTAGTAGTAGCGTAGTAGAGGCCACTACACTATTTTAAAAATAGCGGCGCTACGGTCTAAAACCTAAGAGAGCTAAACATTTTTAATTCAAAACACTATTTTTTCCTTTTTCTTCTTCTCCATAGCATTTCCTAAAGTTGTCTCTACCCTCATACGAATCCAAACCACTAAAAAACACAAGATTGGCTGCAGCACAAAATTCAAAAAAAAAATTAGCACTTAAAAAATCAACATTGCTACGCCGCTACGTCGCATTTTGGCCATTGGTTGCTACGCCCGCCGCAACCGATATTTTGATCTTTGCTCCCTTGTACTTCTAAGCCTTTGATTAGTGAAAGCTACCATTTAAAAAAAAAAAAAAAGGAGCAAAATTGATGTCTTTGCAAAGCCACTAAAAACACAAGATTGGTTGTTGCACAAGATTCAAGATTTTTTTTACCACTTAAAAAATCCACACTGCAACACCACTATGTATCGCCTGCTCCGTCGCAGTTTGGCTACTTGCCGCTACACCCGCCGCAACTGATATTTTGATCCTTGCTCCCTTGTACTGCTAAGCCTTTGATTAGTGAAAGCTACCATTAAAAAAAAACAAAAAAGAAGAAACAAAATTGATGTCTCTACAGAGACAGCTATAGAATGGATTCGGTAATGAATAACCCTGGAAGATTTAAGCTAGACAGGGCCATCAAGTCTGAATTTTGAAGATTCATCACATCATGTTACTGGCATAAATAGCTCCCTCTTGTTTAAAAAACCACTCTTTCTCAGCCTGACTCAGTAGAGTCAAACTTAACTTGATGAGATGTCAAGAGTCTCAATGTAATACCTGAAACTGTCACAACTTGGTTGATACTCCCAGATGACTTAGCCTAGACTCAGGTCACAACTAATATGACTTGGGAAAAATCATTTTTTTATTATTTTATATTGGTATTTTAATTTGTATTGACTCCACCCTAGACTCAAACTTAACTTGACTCCGTGAGCTACTGAGGTAAGTCAGGTTTATGAGATTTTAAATTCTGGTACATGGTGAAAATGAATGACTTCTGCTAGCGAAAAATTCATCCCCAGATTTTTTCTATTTTTAGGGTATTATCAGATTTTATGTAAAAATCCAGATTATCTTCGTTAGTATATCTTTGTTCATGTGGCACTCTTAACCAGTCCATAATGTACAGGTGTTTCAGGATTTGAATATAGTGACTTTGCTACTGAGGCAGACATTTCAAGGTGGAGATTTATATGATAAGCTCACAATCTACTTGATTCCTTTTTTGAAATTTAGGTCCAGCAACATTTTTCTCAGACAATTTTCTGCGAAGATGAATTTTCTAACACCCAACAACTTTGATCCACGCATAAAAAAAAAGAAACAAAAACAAAAGAAATAATAATAATAATCATAATAATAAAGAACAAGAAAAAAAGAGATTTGACTTGAGTTTTTGAAGTATCAATATTCGTCATCTCTCGATGTCTACTGGCTAAATTGATTATAAGTTCTTTAGTTTTCCGCTTCAATAGTATTTGAACAAAGGTTTAAAAAATCAGACTCGGGTCAAGTCCCAAGTCCGAGTCGACTCACTGAGTCGCATGGGACTCAGCCGAGTCAGGCCGAGTCCCAACTTCAGTTGGAGGGCTGAGTCCTAGTCACATGGGACTCGGCCAAGTCACATGATTCGAGTCCGAGTCCCATGCGACCCAACTTGGTATGTGCCGAGTCCGAGTCGATTTGGACTCGGCTGATTTTTTAAACCATGATTTGAACTTGCCAATTGGTTGAGAGTAGTATCGAAGCTTCTTTAAAGAGAAGAAACTTAATTCAAACTTGATAGTTCTTGATAAGGATACTATGCTCAACCATTCTGGAGAACCAATGGCTAAAGCTGCTGGCAAGAGAGATGACCAGAAAGGTTACGACTGAACCACTAAAAAATAGTAAACTTCATTTAAAAAAGATGTAGTTCCAGTTTTTCAAGAATCGTTAAATCCTGCATCCTCTCTTATTTATTTTTATTGTTTCTTAGTTATAAAATAAGATGTTGTTCGGACAGGTATGGTAATTGATAATTGTGTGGGGAAATTCCCAGAGCTACAGGATTAGGCTAATCACAGCCATCATACGGGGCTAAACATCCTCACGTGCCATCCGCATGCCATCCGCGTGCCATCCACGTGGCACCGGTCTCATCCCGGCTACCAGGGCAGAGGCCTTGGCCGACATCATACATCTCCAGGCCACAAGCGCCGAACCGGATCACCTCGGGCGTCATCTCGGCAGAGAGTCCACATCGGCAAGGCCACCCCGGACGCTATCTCCGCAGATAACCCTACCTCGGCTAAAGCCACCTCGGCTGAAGAAGCCAGAACAGTAATCGAAGCGAGGAAGAACCTTCGCCTAGACCCCTCATCCCCCACGTCACCAGGCACGTGGGAGGATAGGGTCACGATCTAGTGGGACAGACACGACGTCCAGCCGCCCACTATCTTCGCCAGATCGCCACGTGGCAGCATCCAGCGGCTGGGGCCACATCAGGGCAAGGCCCGAGGGCAGATCCGCTGGTACTCCTACCGCCAAAGGCGCCCAACACAATCTGGCCCAACAAGACATGCATTTAATGCAATGTGGGCTGACCCGACTGGCATTTAATGCTGAGTGGGCCGGATTAGACCGCATTTATTACTTTGTGGGCTGAGCATGACTACCCAGTCAGATCATGGGACCCACACCCAGATCTTCTCAGAAAGATACGATCCACTCCTCTATAAATAAACCCTCAAACACCATGCAAGGTACGCACATCCCATACACAGAGCCCTTACTCTGCCTCTCTTCCTCCTCTCCTTCCATTGTTCCAGTTCATACACTGACTTTGGCATCGGAGAGCCTTGCGCCGCTCAGGCCAGGGTCCTCTGACCGTTTGCTACTCCTTTTCAGGCTCTCGGACGGCATCCAGACATCTCAGACACCATCATCTTCACGGATAAGTCCTGTAAGGCACCCTCTTATTGTGGGTCATAATTTTCTGCACCTACAATTGGCGCCGTCTGTGGGAAAGGAATATCCCAGCCATCCAAACCTCTCAAAACCTTCCCAATCTTCCTAAACTCATCCTTTCAGAAGCCATGCCTCCGAAAGCTAAGAAGGGCGTAGAATCTTCAGGAGCAGCGCTCGCGCTGCCACCACCGCCAACGGAAGTCCCTCCTCAGGGGCAGTCCCGCGCAGTGCAAGACACGACTCCAGCGGAAGTCCCTCCTCAGGGGCAGTCCCGCGTGGTGCAAGGGACGACTGCAGGCGAGGGCCGCCTGGGCTCCCAACTCTTCGTCGAGATCCCTTTCCAAGAGGGAGTCGAGACCTCACTCTCAGCGGACGAGGCCCCGCCACCCGGACGCGATGAGCATCAGCATCAGCGTCCTCGGAAGGACAAAGCCGTGGCCGTGGGAGAAACGCGCCACGCTCAACCCCCCGGAGAGGCTCCTGAGCCTGCCCTCCTCCAGAAGCAACTCCGGAAGCAAGAGCGGATGATTCGCAAGCTCCAGCAGCAGCTGAAGGCAGTGCAAACTGCCTCCTTGAGGGAGGTCTCTGAGCCCCAAGGAAAAAAGAAGGGCGCTCCCAGCAAGGCAGCCCAGCCTCCTCGTGAGGACCTCAGACATCATCTGGACCAGAAACGGGGCCAGATTTGTGACGAAGGCTCGAGCAACAGCCGGAGTCACCATAGTCGCGACGGCCGAACTCATAGCCATCACAGTCCGAGCCGCCCCAAGCGAAAGTCCAGAGTTCAGACTCCAGAGGAGGACGACGAGCAGGAGTGGTTCGACAAGCGCGTCAGGCGAGCTCTCCAGCACAACCTAGACATGCGGGACCAGAAGCAGCTCTGCGGTCACACTGATCTCGGGGGCTCTCCCTTCACGAAGGAGATCGAGCGCACCCCCTTGCCCAGGAAGTTCTCCGTCCCGCGGTTCGTCCCCTATGACGGACTGTCCGATCCATCTGCACACCTCCGACACTTCTCCCAGAAGATGTCTATCTGGGGAAATGAGGGCCACCTAAACTGTAAGATCTTCTCCTCCAGTTTGGGCGACCTCCCCCTGAAGTGGTTCTGCTCTCTCCCAGAGCAGTCGATTCCCAGTTGGAAGGAGCTCCAGCTCTCCTTCCTGAAGAAGTTCCAAGCATACACCGTCGTCCCCAAGAAGGAAGGGGACCTTATCGCCCTGAGAATGAAGCAGGGTGAAACTCTTGCCAAGTTCACCCACCGATTCTGGGCAATCTACAGCCAGATCGAGGGCGCAAGGGAGGGGATATCCATCTACGCCTTCCAGCACGCCCTGATCCCCGGCAGCGACGTGCGGAAGGACTTGGCCGGGGACACCCCAGAGTCCATGTCAGAGTTAATGTCCCGGGTGAAGCGCTTCATCGCCCGGGAAGAAGACGAGATCCGAGCTAAGGATCGGGACGGGCATCCAGAGCCCGAACAGAAGAGTAGCCAGCCTCGGCAAAGAGGCGGGAGGCCCTCCCAGAAGCAGGAGTCCAAGCGGGACTGGGTCTCCAGCTCGGCGAAGCCTTCGTCGTCCAGGTCTGGGGGCAATTGGAAGCCCAGACCTCCTTCCAACCCCAGTCAGAGCGTCAATGTCGCCTTCACGGAGCCGATATACCGCATCCTGGCGAAGATCAAATCCAAGCCGTTCTTCAAGTATCCCCCGCCCATGAAGTACGAGCCCAGCGAGGGCTCCCGGAGCAAGCTCCACTGCGCCTTCCATAAGGGCAACGGGCACAAGACTGAAGAATGTAGGTCTTTGCAGTGGTATCTGGAGAAGCTGGCCAAAGAGGGCCACATTCCAGAGTTCATCAAGGAGGGTGATGCCGGCGGCAGCGAGGGCCGGGTTCACCAGAGCACGGCCCCGGCTCCAGACAGCGAGGACTCAGAGAAGATCATCAATGTGATCCATCTGGCGTCCTCGGCTCCAGCTTCCTCGTCCCGGGGAAGCTCCCAAACCCGTGCCGAAGCCAGGCGGGCTTCGCACGAGAAAGAAGTGATGAAAGCCGACCTCGCCCCAGCATCCAAGAAAGCCCGCCGCGACAAACCAGCCATCTCGTTCTCGGATCAAGATCTAGAGGGGGTCCAAGTCCCTCACAACGACCCCCTGCTCCTCACCATGAAGCTGAGAGACTTCACCGTAAAGAGGATCCTCGTCGACTCCGGCAGCTCCTCCGAGGTCCTCTACTACGACTGCTTCAAACGGATGAAACTCTCCGAAGCAGACCTCACGGAGGTTCGTGCACCTCTGCTAGGGTTGTCCGCGACGCCAGTCTACCCCAAGGGCAGAATCACCTTGGAAACCGAAGTTGGCGGAGCCTCCGTGACAGCCGACTTTCTGGTTGTGGATGCCCCTTCCCCCTACAATGTCATTCTGGGCAGGACGTGGCTCCACAAGCTGGAGGCAGTTCCCTCTTCCTTCCACCAAAAGCTGAAATTCGTCCACGAGAACGAAGAAGGCAAGCTGGAGGTAGTCACAGTGAAGGGAGACCAGCAGCAGGCCAGGCAGTGCGTGTTAGCCGCAGTTCCCGCAGTAAAGGAGCCAGAGCGCGTTAACCTGGCCGAATTCGAAAAGGGCCTCGATGAGATCGGCAGGGACCCTGAAAAGAAGAGCATCGAGGACCTAGCCGAGGTCAGGCTAGACCCGACAGACCCAGACCGTTTCTTCCTGATCGGCACCCAGCTGTCGGACGAAGAAAGGGCCGAACTCTCTCGGTTCTTGATGCAGAATGTGGACGTCTTCGCTTGGAGCCCAAGCGAGATGCCCGGGGTCGACCCAGAGGTCATGTGCCACAAGCTCAACGTCGACCCCGACCACAAGCCAGTGGTGCAGAGGGCCCGCAGAACCGGGCTGCAGCAGACAGATGCAGTCGTGGAAGAGGTCGACAACCTGCTAAAAGCAGGGGCCATCCGGGAAGTCCAGTACCCGGTATGGCTGGCCAACACGGTGGTCGTCAAGAAGAAAACTGGAAAATGGAGGGTGTGCGTAGACTTCACCGACCTGAACAGGGCTTGCCCTAAGGACAGTTTCCCCCTCCCGAAGATCGACCAACTGATTGACGCCACCGCTGGCCATGACCGAATGAGCTTCCTCGACGCCTACCGCGGCTATCATCAGATCCCTCTCTATGGGCCCGACGAGGAGAAAACATCATTCATCACCCCCCGCGGCACTTACTGCTACAAAGTAATGCCCTTCGGGCTGAAGAACGCGGGGGCGACCTATCAGCGCCTCGTCACGAAGATGTTCCAGGCCCAGCTCGGCCAAACGGTGGAAGTGTATATCGACGACATGGTCGTCAAATCTGTGCGCTCCAGCGACCACCTGGTAGATCTCGGCCAAGTCTTTAACATCCTTCGCGCCTACAAGCTCAAGCTCAACGCTTCCAAGTGCGCCTTCGGCGTAGCCTCTGGCAAGTTTCTCGGCAGCTTGGTGACGCGGAGGGGGATAGAGGCCAATCCAGACCAGATCACCGCCATCCAGGACATCCAGAGTCCCTCCACCACAAAGGAAGTTCAAAAGCTGACGGGAATGGCCGCCGCACTCAATCGCTTCATCAGCCGCTCATCAGATAAGTGCAGGCCTTTTTTCCAGCTTTTGAGGAAAAATTTGAAGTTCCAATGGACCCCCGAGTGCGACCAGGCATTGGCCGCACTCAAAACTTATTTGATGTCACCCCCACTACTCTCCACCCCGACTCGGGGGGAGATTCTGTATTTATACCTAGCGGTCTCGGATCACGCAGTGAGCTCCGTCCTCATCAGGGAGGATGAGGGAGTTCAAAAGCCAATCTACTACACGAGCAAGACCCTGCTCGATGCCGAGACCAGGTACCTTCTGTTGGAGAAGCTTGCGTTGGCTCTTGTCACCGCCTCCCGCAAGCTCTCCCATTATTTTCAATCCCACACTATTGTGGTGATCACGGAGCACCCACTCCGCTCCTTGTTCAAAAAAGCTGACTTTTCAGGGCGCATATCAAAGTGGGCAGTTGAATTGGGGCAGTATGACATACAGTACCGTCCCCGAACTGCAATCAAAGCCCAGATTCTGGCCGACTTCATAGTCGAATTCGCCTGCCCAAACCCGGCTCCGACCCAGCTCGGCACGGCACTGGGGGGCACAGGGCAAGAGCCAGCAGAAACAGAAATCCAACAGTCTCCCACCTCGGCATGGAGGATCTTCGTTGACGGGTCGTCCACCTCCAAGAGAGCTGGCGCCGGCATAGTTCTCCAATCGCCAGAGGGACTGGTCATAGAGCAGGCTTTCACCCTTGACTTCAAAGCGACGAACAATGAGGCAGAGTACGAAGCACTGATCGCAGGGTTGAACAGCGCCCGAATCCTCGGAGCCCAGCACCTGGAAATCTTCAGCGATTCTCAACTGGTAACTAGCCAGCTCGCTGGAGACTACCAGGCCAGGGACGACAGGATGGCGGCTTACTTAGCCCTGGCAAAAAAGCTACTCTCCCAATTCCAGAAAGCCGAGGTCAGGCAGATCTCCCGAGATACCAACACGCACGCAGATGCGCTTGCAAACCTGGCCTCCGCTGTCGAAGCAGGAAAGAAGAGGACCATCGAGGTCGGGTCAGTATCAAGGTCGAGTCTAGAACTCCAGTCATCTCGGCTTATCCTCTGTGCTGACCTCGGCCCCAGCTGGATGGATCCAATCGTTGCCTACCTGAAGGATGACCAGCTCCCTGAGGACAAGACTGAAGCCCACAAGGTCAGGCTCAAGGCAGCCCGCTTTTGGCTCTCTCCAGAAGGCAAACTCTACAGGAAGTCCTTCACAGGCCCGTACCTCCAATGCGTCCACCCGTCCAAGGTGGACGACTTCCTGTACGAAATTCATGAAGGAATCTGCGGCAGCCATATAGGAGGCCGCTCATTGGCCTACAGGGCAATCAGCCAGGGTTACTGGTGGCCCTACATGCAGAAGGACGCCCAGGTCTACGCCAGAAAATGCGAGAAATGCCAGAAGTTCTCCCACTCACTTCATCAGCCAGCGCAAGATCTGAGCCCCCTCTCCAGTCCATGGCCCTTCGCTCAATGGGGCCTGGACATTGTGGGGCCCCTTCACCGAGCTCCAGGGAACAAAAGATGGCTGATAGTGGCTACGGACTACTTCACCAAGTGGATAGAGGCTGAGCCGTTGTCCTCCATCACCGACCGGGACTCCAGGAACTTCGTTTGGAAAAACATCCTTACGAGGTTCGGCATCCCCCGGACCCTAATTTCGGACAACGGGACTCAGTTCGATTCCAAATCCTTCAGAGATTTCTGCCAAGAACATGGCATCAGAAACCATTACTCCACCCCGGCATATCCACAGAGTAATGGTCAGGCAGAAGTCTCCAACAAAGTGATCCTGGACGGCCTCAAGAAGCGACTGGACAAGGCAAAGGGCAGATGGACAGAAGAGCTTCCGAGCGTGCTGTGGGCGTACAGGACAACTCCAAGGAGGTCCACCTCGGCGACACCATTCTCTCTGGCCTACGGGATGGAGGCTGTCATTCCCCTAGAAATCGGCCTTCCTACCCTGAGGACAGAACTGGTCGACCAAGGTCGGAATGAAACGAACCTGGCAATGGAGCTAGAGCTGGCGGACGAACGACGTGAAGCAGCAGCCCTGAGACTAACCGACTACCAGCAACGGTTAGCCAGGGCATACAATCAGAATGTCAAGGAAAGAAGGTTCACCACGGGGGAGCTCGTTTTAAAGAAGACCCTGCCAGCTGACAGAGAACCAAATGAGGGGAAGCTTGCCCCGAACTGGCACGGCCCGTTCAGAGTAGTTTCACTGGCAGGAAAGTCAGCCTACAAGCTCGAAGACTTGGATGGCAAGCCATTGCCGAGACCGTGGAATGCATCTCATTTGAAGAAGTTTTATTTCTAAAGATGTAACGAACTTCGGAATCAATAAAAAGCAGCTTTTGCCTTGTCATCAATCTCTCTGGTCGACTCCGGCGACACAGGCTCCACGCCTTGGAAACGGCTTCGAGTTCATACACTCAGCCTTTCCTAAAATTCCGTGTCTCAGGGCACACAGGCTCCACGCCTTGGAAACGGCTTCGAGTTCATACACTCAGCCTTTCCTAAAATTCCGTGTCTCAGGGCACACAGGCTCCACGCCTTGGAAACGGCTTCGAGTTCATACACTCAGCCTTTCCTAAAATTCCGTGTCTCAGGGCACACAGGCTCCACGCCTTGGAAACGGCTTCGAGTTCATACACTCAGCCTTTCCTAAAATTCCGTGTCTCAGGGCACACAGGCTCCACGCCTTGGAAACGGCTTCGAGTTCATACACTCAGCCTTTCCTAAAATTCCGTGTCTCAGGGCACACAGGCTCCACGCCTTGGAAACGGCTTCGAGTTCATACACTCAGCCTTCCCTAAAATTCCGTGTCTCAGGGCACACAGGCTCCACGCCTTGGAAACGGCTTCGAGTTCATACACTCAGCCTTTCCTAAAATTCCGTGTCTCAGGGCACACAGGCTCCACGCCTTGGAAACGGCTTCGAGTTCATACACTCAGCCTTTCCTAAAATTCCGTGTCTCAGGGCACACAGGCTCCACGCCTTGGAAACGGCTTCGAGTTCATACACTCAGCCTTTCCTAAAATTCCGTGTCTCAGGGCACACAGGCTCCACGCCTTGGAAACGGCTTCGAGTTCATACACTCAGCCTTCCCTAAAATTCCGTGTCTCAGGGCACACAGGCTCCACGCCTTGGAAACGGCTTCGAGTTCATACACTCAGCCTTTCCTAAAATTCCGTGTCTCAGGGCACACAGGCTCCACGCCTTGGAAACGGCTTCGAGTTCCTACGCTCAGCCTTTCCTAAAATTCCGTCTCAGGGCACACAGGCTCTATGCCGAGGCTTGCAGTTCCTACACTCAGCCTTCCCTAAAGTCTGGGTTCATAAACCCCTCAAGGCGGTCCGGCCAAGGACAAGTTCTCTGGAGTCCGGGTTCATACACCCGTCAGAAGGCCATTGCCGAACTCGCTCCGCCGAGCCGAGACCAATGGAATGGGTCCATCTCGGCACAATGCATCTCGTCTCGGCCAAAGCCAGCCCTTTTGGCCAAAATCAATGCCAGCATTCAAACACAAATCCAAGCATTCCAGAACAACGCAAAGAAAGGAGAAAAAGAACTCAAAAGCACTGTACACAGCTTGGGTAATCAGAAAGTGCATTTTCATTCATTGCAAACTGCTTCGTTACAAGAAATACATAACAGAAGGAAGAGTACAGCAAGGAGGACCACAGTCCTCTAAAAACAGAAAACCGAGAGAGGCTAGAAGACTCTGATCTTCACCGACTCTTCAGGCGTCACTGACTCTTCAGACAGAGGGCTCCTGGAGGTTCTGAGCGATCCCTGGACCCCGCTGGGCTCTGCAACACCCTCGGTGGCAGTAGGAGCGGCAGAGCTTGAAGAAGCCTCCCGGACCAGCGAGGCCCAATCCCGCCTGCCGTACGACGGGCGCACAGGGCGGTGTCGGACGAGAAGGCGCCACCGTCCCCTCGCAGCGCATCCTCACTCTGTCTGGCCAAGGGCCAGTGCCCATGGACCCGCGTTCAGAGAGCGCGTGGCCCACGGGGAGTTCCTTCAGAGAGCGCGCAGGCCACGACAGCCTTCCCCCCTTGGGGACAACCGTCCAACGGCGCAGGGTTCTTCCCCGGATCAAGTAATCTCAGGCACCTCTCAGACATGGTTCCTGTGTTCCTTCCTTCTCCCATGGCGAGCCTGTTCCCCCTATTTATAGGATGGAGGGAGGCTCAGACTCCAAAAGGAGTTATGGGGCGAAGTCTCCCACGCGCTGTTGGGAAGGCGCGACTATTGACCAGCGAACCCTACGGCGCCACGTGGAGACACCCGTCAGACTCCCTCGTCTGCCGCGCCACCATATTCATTGCTATTCAAGATCACCCAAGATACGGAGGATCAGCGCGAATACCAATGGAGATCACCCAAGATACGGAGTATCAGCACAAATGCCAAAAAAGATCTTAAGGGAGCACTCTACCGAACTCAAGCAATCAAAGAACTCAAGCTTAAAAGAGGAAAGCACGGGTATTTCAGAAAACCTTCATTTGTATTAAAGTTTCAATCATTACAGTGTCAGCAAATACAAATCGAAGAAAATTACAAAGCACAAAGCAAAGAAGCAAAAATCCCAAGACCCGATGTCCCGAGGTCATGACCGGTCAGTCGCACGAGCTGCGGCGTCAGAGGCTTCGCCGGATGGACGGGCAGAGTTCGACACCGGAAGCGGGTACGGAGGCGGCTCCCGAAAGGAGCGATGGCCCTCCGAGATCCCGACCTCCTTCATGCCGGCAAGCCACCCTTTCGCCCAAGCCTTATCCCTCACCACAAGAACCCTTTCCTTGTAGTGGTTGGTGACCTGCACTTTGGCATCCTCGAATGCAGCATCGCACTCGGATTCGAGCTTCGCCTCGGCTTCATCCGCCCTCTTGGATTCGGATTCAAGCTTCGCCTCGGCTTCATCCGCCCTCTTGGTCTCGGCTTGAAGCAGGGCCGCGTAATCGTCTCCCATCTTCGAGATGGAGACCTCGAGCTCGGCCACCTTGGTCCGCTCCGCCTCGGCCTCCTCCCTCGCCTGCTCGAGCTTCGCCGCGAAATCCTCCTCTGCTTTGGCAAACTTCTGGCTCACAGCGTCCAGGGACTCTTGCAGGCCGTTCTTCTCCACGGACAGCTCGGCAGCGTCCGCGCTGTACCTCCAGATCCTATCAGCAACGGCCATGGACTTCTGAGCCGCCTGTCAAATGAAGACGTACATGTTAGATCCGAAGAGCGTCAGACGATAAATTGCTGGTTTAGCAAAGGAAAATGAAGATTTACCACGAGGTTGGACTGCAGCATCGACAAGATCAGCTTCTGATCGCTGTACTCATCCAGCCGCTCCATGTCCCGGGGAAGGGCACAGGCTCGCCCAAGGGCCTCGAGGACCGGGAGATCGATCCTGTGAAGAATGCTGTCCTCCACCGTCATCGGCCTCCCCGACCCGAGCATGAAGCCTGGCTCCCATAACTGCGGCCCCGGCGGCAACGAGGCAGCGGCCGAGCTAGGACCCGCATCAGTCCTCGGCATCTTCAGCGGCCGAGTTTCCTCCTGCTCGACCTCGGCTGGGGGCGAGCGTACCCCTAGGTCAACAGGGCCAGGGGGCACGGGTACCTCCACCGCCTCTGCAGGAGAAGCCACCCGAGCCCTCGGAGACGGACGCCTCGGAGAATCTACCGGCTCCTCGGGGGCTCGGACGTCCTCCACTCCAAGCGCCAAGGCCTCGAGATCCTCGAAGGACAGACGCCTGGTGTGCCTCATCCCGGATCCTGGCGAGGGAGATCGGGCAGATCGACTCGATTCCCTTCCTGAGACCTGGGGTAGTCTCGATTCTGCTAAGGAAACTAAGATTCCAGACGCTGCCCTAGCTTCAGACGACGCCCGCGAGGGCTCTGCGACCTCCGGAACGGCCCGCTCCTGACCAACCCCGGATCCGGCACCTTCACTCGGGATCGGCTCTACGGTGCCCCTCAGATACCCGCGGTACTTCGGCTCATATCCTAGCAGCGACCAAGCCGCCCTGCCGTCGTGACCGCTGTACCGCTTCACCAGACGGAGCCAGGCATCGTTCCTCTTCCAGATGTATTTGGCAGCCCGTCTCCTCTCCTTCAAAGCTGCAGCAGTCAGAATCATGAGCACGGCAGAATTAAAAGAAACTAATGAAAAAAGAAAAAGGGACGGAGGACGTTTACTTGGGATGGTTCCGAAGTGGCGAGGGACCTGGTAGCCTCTATCGGTGTCGGCCTCCCCAAACTCCCAGTTCCCAGAGACGTATAGAAGATCGTCCCCGGCATACTTGCTCGAATCCTCCAAGTATCGAACGAAGCCATCCCGGCCTGACTTAGCCCGGAGATAGTAAGATTCCCCGGACCTGCATATGTCATAGACGTCCTCAAGATCGAAGACGCCGAAGTCGGTGCCCAGGACCTCATTCAACTTGACCGTGCCCATCACGATCTTGAAGGCATTCGGCAGCAGTTGGCAAGGGCAGAGACGCCACTGACTTAGGCACCTCCTGAGAAGCGGATGAAGGGGGAATCGGACCCCGCCTTCTATCACAGCCACCAGCGGAAAAGGCATCCAGCCTCCCAGAAAGGCGCGAGGGTTGTAGCCATGGGGATCAGCACCCCTGACTTGGACATCAGCAGGGATCCTAAAGGCTGACCTAAAACCCTCGATCGCTGCCTCGCTCTCTAACCAGTGGTTGTAAATCCCCATTCCTATCCCAGTCTAAAAGCAGAGAAACCCGCAGAAGAAGAAGCAGAGCAGAAAGGACTTACGGAAGCAGAAAGACGCTGGACAGCGAAGAGGCTCAACCTCAGCAGCGCACCACTTCTCGGATGAAGCTCCCTCACAGCAGCCTTCCCTCTTCTGACGCTCGTCTCTGATTCAGAATCGCAAACGAAGGATGGAACAGACCTCAACTGCCCTATAAATAGCAGAGAGTTCCCCCTTTTTTACAGAAACCCTAATCGGGCGTGCCAAGGGGCGCCCTCCTCCTGGGATTTCGCGCGAATCATTTCGGAAATTTATCGCGCCTCCCTGAAGCGGCGCGCAAATCATTTCAAAAATTGATTGCGCCCCTGACGGAACGGCGCGTACGACCTCGAAGAGACAGACAACCAGCCCAGGAACGACACGTGGAACCGTCGAACTGTCTTCAGCATTGAATAGGGGACGCCAGTTATCACCTCGAACATCCAAAGCGACAGCGAGTCAGGGTCGAAAAAGGATCTCCTACAGATAGACCCGGCACATAGCTCCCGACCTCACGGCACTGACGTTCTACGTGAGCTCAGAAGCTAGGGGGCAATTGTGTGGGGAAATTCCCAGAGCTACAGGATTAGGCTAATCACAGCCATCATACGGGGCTAAACATCCTCACGTGCCATCCGCATGCCATCCGCGTGCCATCCACGTGGCACCGGTCTCATCCCGGCTACCAGGGCAGAGGCCTTGGCCGACATCATACATCTCCAGGCCACAAGCGCCGAACCGGATCACCTCGGGCGTCATCTCGGCAGAGAGTCCACATCGGCAAGGCCACCCCGGACGCTATCTCCGCAGATAACCCTACCTCGGCTAAAGCCACCTCGGCTGAAGAAGCCAGAACAGTAATCGAAGCGAGGAAGAACCTTCGCCTAGACCCCTCATCCCCCACGTCACCAGGCACGTGGGAGGATAGGGTCACGATCTAGTGGGACAGACACGACGTCCAGCCGCCCACTATCTTCGCCAGATCGCCACGTGGCAGCATCCAGCGGCTGGGGCCACATCAGGGCAAGGCCCGAGGGCAGATCCGCTGGTACTCCTACCGCCAAAGGCGCCCAACACAATCTGGCCCAACAAGACATGCATTTAATGCAATGTGGGCTGACCCGACTGGCATTTAATGCTGAGTGGGCCGGATTAGACCGCATTTATTACTTTGTGGGCTGAGCATGACTACCCAGTCAGATCATGGGACCCACACCCAGATCTTCTCAGAAAGATACGATCCACTCCTCTATAAATAAACCCTCAAACACCATGCAAGGTACGCACATCCCATACACAGAGCCCTTACTCTGCCTCTCTTCCTCCTCTCCTTCCATTGTTCCAGTTCATACACTGACTTTGGCATCGGAGAGCCTTGCGCCGCTCAGGCCAGGGTCCTCTGACCGTTTGCTACTCCTTTTCAGGCTCTCGGACGGCATCCAGACATCTCAGACACCATCATCTTCACGGATAAGTCCTGTAAGGCACCCTCTTATTGTGGGTCATAATTTTCTGCACCTACAATAATAATTGATTTGCTTTGGGCAGCTAATGACTGTGTCAATCTGAGTTGGAACAAAGTAGCATAGCATATAGGGGAGGAGGATTCTTAGTTACCTGTAACCTGCAGCCCAACACCCCCCAAAATTGTACATATCCAGCGCACTCATTTTAAACCAATATGATACTTGTACTGGTACCTGGTACTACATCAATACTTCTAGGGTATAATAGCACATTTTACCATACTGAGGAAATTACTTCATAAATTTCTATTAGTTTTCTTACTTTTCAACATAAAAGATGTTAGAAAGGAATGTAAGGGATGGTAATTTCATTAATTCAAAAATATTCTAAAGAAGAAAATTAATACTTTGTACAAAAACCTTAATATACAGTATGAAACATGACATGGATAAGATAGTTGTATGTGTACCTGTATTTATATCTTATATTTCCAAAAGTGCCGAGTCATATATCTCAATCCCCATATCTGTATCCATATCCATATACACATCTTGACATCATAGGCTGCACTTGCTGTTTTTGTTGCCAGAACTGTCGCGACCCCGGACCGGAATTAGGGGAGGATCCGAGTCCGGGATCGGGACACGGGGGTGATGCCGCGCCACGTGCATCTCTTTGGCTAAACAGCACACGGAATTAAAAGAACATTTGTCCGTGTACGTGATTTCCCACAGGGTTCCGCGGTGAGGATTATCTGTACACATCATCTCACATATAACCATATCAAACATATTCTCAAGATTGCGGAAGAGTGTAGCAAACCATATTAATACTATTCAATTCCATAAACAAGACTAATTTATGATCAACATAACAAGATATCAGAATGAGCAATAATCATAAGCATATTTCCCCAAAAGTAAAGTTAAGTGTATTTACAAAATATCAGTTGATTAATGCCCCAAAATAACGGTCAACAAAGACCGTACAACCAAATGCAACCTAAAGTAAAGATATCATAAGTTCCCAAAGTGTATCATTCTCAAGGCAAGGCCGAATGTTTACATGACATCATCGGCTTGCCACTCAATCACTCGCTGCGGTTCACCGACCGCCTCCTCCGGCTCTTCCTCAATGGCAATAAGCTCGGGACCTGAGTACCAAAATAAATGGGTCAAACACGACGGTCTGGCAGGTGGGTGAAAAGATATAACAATAATTCAAAACAATGATGCCTTTAGAAACATAGTAGAATCTAGATAAATAATGAATTTTCATGAAAGAAGAATGCATCATTTAAAAGAGATACGTATGCGATAAAATCATGTAAAGGTACCAATGATTCGGGGACTAACAAGATGGCAACCACACAAAGCTAAATCCACTCTCACAAAGGTGATAAGAGCACATCGGGACATTGACCTCAGTCACACGAGGTGAGGAGAATCAACGACGTTGACCTCAGTCACACGAGGTGAGGAGAATCAACGATTTTTATATAATAAATACATATAATATTCTGCGGGACCACGGTAGCGAACCGGGTATATCGGGGCGAGGCGGGAACCATGCTGCAGCGGGTATAACAGAAGGGGGATATCCAGACCGGTGGATCAAACCGATAAGGTTATCCAAACTTAGTGGTGCCGACTCATAGGTAACATGCAAAAATCAAAACAAATGAATACACAGAACGGGCAGGGTACCCATAGGTATAAAACGCATAAATGTCGGGACGGGTCTCCACAAAATAACAATATGGTAAAACAATGCTCCCGGGTCAAGTATACTCACATATCATGGATTGGATTCCACGAGTAAAATTTCAGTTAAAAATCAAATACGAGTGATTCCTCATACATTTACAGACTAAACACTGAGGTTCCCAGAATTGAATCAGTATGAATAGGGTCCCATATGTCGGTTATGATTTATTTTGGTACTCTTTAAGAGTTAGGGACATTCTGGGTCCTTATACACATTGGCCAATCTAGAAAACCTCATGGAATCTCCATGATGAGGTTCTTCCTTCCTCCGGACTTCATACAATGCCTTACCAGTCCTTGAATGACGTTAGGGCTCCAAACAATACCTCCTCACTACAACCCATCACAGTTTACCCCAAATCTTTCATGGGTCTAAATGCATCATTACAGGTTCAATGCCTTCAAATAAGAAGAGAAGGGATAGGGTTGAATTGGACTTGAGTATGGGCTTGAAATGAATTTGGAGAACAGTCCCTCGATTCTCTTACTTATAGTTCATCTCATTTCAGTCCGATCGATCGGACTCATTGGCCGATCGATCGGTCCTGAATCGTTCCCAGTTATTTACAGTCCGATCGATCGGTCCTGATGGGCGATCGATCGGTTCTAAAAACAGTCTCAGTTATTTACAGTCCGATCGATCGGACCTGATGGGCGATCGATCGGTCCTGGGACGAATCTTAACCCATTTGGTTGAATTCCTCTCTTGTCCAACTCCTATCCATTTCCTTTCTTTCCCCTTCTTCCAAACATAATTTCATGAATATTTGGGCCCTTCCTTAACCTCCTCATCTCATCAAATCATCATTTAAAATCAACAATACCAAACCATCAACCATGATAAACCATTAAAACTATCAATAAAGATAAATCAAGATTTCGCATAAAACATGATAAAACACATGAGAATCATTTCATCCACTTGCCTTGGGTCCAATGCAAAACAAATTGAGCTCTAATCACCTTTTAAGCCCACAATCAAACACCTATACACAAAATCCCCAAATTCAAACCCTAGATTATCAAAAATCAAGTAAAACAAAACGGAATCTTCCGATAAATGAAATGGAGTTTCCCTAGGGCTAAACAAACAGGATTATAAAACTTTTAGGAAGATTACTTACAAGGAAGTTCTTCAAAAAGCAAGGTGTTGTCCAAAGGAAGTCTTGGAGTGGGCGGTTTTCTTCAAAAATGGTGTCAAGATGAAGCCCTTGAGATGAGAAAGAAGATTGTAGCCTCTAATTTTCCATTAGCACTAGCTTAGTGGGGGATTGAAGATGAAGAAGCAAGAAAAAGGGTAAGGGAAAACCCTTAGGGCTGGGATTTCTCTTCTCCTCTAGGGTTTTTGCCAGAAATGGGAAAAATGAAGAAGAAGCTTTCTATATATAGTAAGTGAGGATGAGGCCCACAACTTAAAAGACTTCTCGGGCTCAAAACATAGTTTTCGGGGCTTCAAATGAATTCGACGAAGAAGACAAAGTTGATCGGCAAAATTTCTAGTTTCCAGAAAGTATATATTTTGCACATTTTGGTGACATTGAAATCGGTGTCCAGATTTTGGGTAAAAAGACCATTTTGCCCTAAATCTGTGAAAAGTCGGGTTTAGGTTCCTCGAATGGAAACGATGTCAACATGAAAGTTGTAGGGATTAGCAAGATAAGTCCAACGAGGTTAAAAACACGATTTTTGGAAATCATCGGTAAACCTCCAATCTCACACAATTCGTAACAAGAACCCCTAAAGGGTCCCACAAGTAAAAAGGCTCTCCAAATTCCCCAAAGCTATTATAAAAGCTATTCTAATCCCAAACTAATTCAAAAATCACTAAACACACTTAAAACTAAAACACAACTTAAACAACTCTAAACGAGGTCTCTCGGGTCGGGGTCTTACATCCAATTACGCGGTAACCAGTTTGCAGGGCACCCGAGTTCCCAGAATTATGCATCACGTTGCAAAATCACATTTAAGAGGGGATGGCGCTATCGTTCACATCCCTCTACACTGGACTTGAAAAGGAGGATGGATGAATTAGCCCCCATAGGCCTGATTCCCCTCTGCTACGGGAATCCCATCTTGAGCAATGGATTCATTTACAGTGCCATTGTCTTCAATAGAGCTGCACCCAGGTGCCTTCCGCACATCCCTTTCCTCCATCATTTCTCTCGCCTTCCTCGCATCATCCCATCTTTCTGCTCCTGCATATATGTTTGACAAGAGCACATAGTTTCCACTATCGCCGGGGTTCAACTCAAGAAGCTTGTTTATGGCAACCTCAGCCAAATCTACATTGCCGTGAATCTTGCAAGCACTAAGTAATGTCCTCCAGATGACAGGATCTGGGGCTATCGACATTTTCATAATGAACTGATATGCCTCATCCAGAAGGCCTGACCGGCTAAGGAGGTCAACAACACACCCATAATGCTTCATTTGTGGCTCTATTTTATGGACATTGATCATGCTTTTAAAATACTCAAGTCCTTTTTCCACCAACCCACTGTGACTGCAGGCAAGCAAGACCCCGATGAAAGTCAAACTACTTGGCTGGACACCATCACTCAACATTCGAGAGAAGAGCTCTAGTGCGTGCTCAGCATTGCCATTCACAGCCAATCCTGATATGACTGAGGTCCATGATACTGTATCTCTCTCTCGCATCTTATCAAACACTTCCAATGCCTTCTCAAAACATCCACACTTACAGTACATGTCAATCAAAGCATTCCCCACATAAATATCCTCTTTTATATTCTTTTCACATATGTAATCATGAACCATCTTTCCTACATCTAGTGCCCCCAAATGGGCACAAGCAGAAAGCACACTAGCTACTGTAATCTCATCTGGTTTTACTTCAGCTCTCATCATATCACGGAAAACACTCAATGCCTCGGCAAAACGTTTGCTTTGGGAGTACCCCGCAATGATAGAAGTCCAAGAGATCACGTCCCTGTTTGGCATCTCATCAAAAAGTTTCTTTGCGGCGGCCAAATCCCCAGCTTTTGCATACGCCGTGATCATTGCATTCCAAGACAGTATATTTCTTTCAGCCATTTCATCAAACACTCTCCTAGCTAATTCAACAGACCCCCTTCGTCCATAACAATCGATCAAAGTGTTCCCCAAGTAAACATCCACCTTCAAACCATGCACCACTATGTACTTCGCCATTGAATCCGCCAACTTCCAATCACCTAAATGCGTACACGCCAAAACAACCTTCACCATCGTCACCTCATCAGCCTTCACATTTTCCGCCCGCATCTCCTCAAAAAGATCCAAAACCTCCCTCAACTCATTGTTATGGCTATAACCACAAATCAAAGAATTCCAAGACACCACATCCCTCTCCGGCATCTCATCAAACACCTTCCGCGCAGAACCCAAATCGCCACAAAACGCATACATATGGATCAAAGCATTGCAAACAAAGGTATAGGAACCAAATCCTAATTTCATCAGATGAACATGGACCTTCTTCCCTTCTCCCACCTCCGACACGCGGGTGCAGGCCTTGAGGGCGAAGATGAAGGTGAGATGGCTGTGGGCTACATCGAGGCCTTGCGAGCGCATACAATTGTAGAAAAAGATGGCTTTTTTGGGCTGATTGTTCTGCGAGAAACCCCGTATCATCGAATTCCAATTGTATGTTGTGGGTTCTTCGATCTGATTGAAGACGACACGAGCGTTTTCTAGATGAGGAAGTGAGAGGGCGTAGGAGGTGAGAACGGTGGAAATAGAAGATGGGTCTCTGTGTAATCCAATTCTGATGAGGTGGGCATGGAGCTTTCTGATGTGGTCCATAGAAAAACTAGGGTTTTAGGAAGATGGGTGGCTTTTGGCTATATGAAGGAGATGAATGTGGGTTGCGTAATTCTCATTGGATTGAGGAACCAGAGTGTAATAGTAGAGAGGGATAAAGAGGTTGCGTAATTCTCATTGGATTGAGGAACCAGAGTGAGGGTGTAATAGTAGAGAGGGATAAAGAGGTATTACTGTATACTAACAACTATAGGTGAATTAAAGTATGGTGGGGTGAAGTATCAAATCAAGAGAGAATAAAATATTAAGTGTGTTATGATGGTATTTTGTTTTTAGTTGTTTGGTATAGAATTATTTTTATTTTTTGTATAGAAAAGTGGTGTTTTTTTATCTTTTAGTGGAGAAAGGAGATTGCTTTTTTGATTTTTTTTGAAAAATTACGAGAAAATTTTAAAATTATGTACTTTTGATATGACCCTTGTTATTTTTTATCTGGATTCACTTCTACTAGTTAATTGCCAAACACGCGGTAGTGTTGAATGTTTGAATGTTGATGTTTTAGGGCACCACACTCTCTTTTCGTGGAAAAGGAAAATTGTCACATCGGTAAATTTTATAAAGATAGAAACTTCGTAAAAGGATTTTCGCGAAATTTAGAAATTCATATTTGGTGTGAATCTTTTCCTCGCTGAATTGGTGCTAATGTTGTTTGGTGCGGCCGTGAATTCCTTATAGAAAATCAAATTTTCTTGAAAATGAAAAGGAAAAGGAAAGAAGAAAAGTATTACACAAACATGCCCTTAAAGATCGTGGCTTCATTGGATTTGCAAAAAGGCAAAGGAAGGAAAAAGAAACTGGGCCGGACCGAGTTTATATTAGCCCACTGGATCGGGTCAGCCCCAGAGAAGACCTGACGGCTGGAATTGGGCTATGTTTCAAAGTCTTAAAGACAATGGGCTATATCCCAGCCTAATTTCCTTGACTGATTATTAAACAGGCCGTGCTACTGCGAGCCCAATATGTTCTTAATTCGAGCCTGGCTTGATGTATTTTAACACGAAAGCCGTATAGATTTTGTAAATGGGCTGCCCACAGGCTGCTGAGCATGAGTTTCAAGCTTGTGGGCTGGCCCAGGTATAAATGTTTTCTAAAGATCAATGGCCCGGGCTTGAATAAGTTTTGGTCCGGTCCAGTCATGTCCATGGATAGGTGCAATGTTATTGAGACAGTTGGGTACTGGCCTGCCAAAGCGTGGCCCGAATTGCATCTAGGTTAGGTAAGCCTGGGTAAATAATTTTAAGGTAGCGTTTGGTTCGCTGGAATGGTTGTAGGCGGGAATGGAATGGAGACCGGAATGAGTCTGGAATGGAATGAGGCAGGAATAGGAGCTGGAATGAGTTCTTGAATGGAATAAAATTTACATGAGACTGACCAAAATACCCTTGTTAGATTTTTATCTTTGGCTCAGTCAATGTATAGATTATATTATTATTAAATAGCTGGGGCCCACACAAGCTCTTCTATTTTATAATCTTATAATAATAATATTGTATAGATTATATTATTATATAGGTGGGGCCCACACAAGCTCTTTTATTTTATAATCTTATAATAATAATAATAATATATGCTATATATTATTATTATATAGGTGGGGCACACACAAGCTCTTCAATTTTATAATCTTATAATAATAATAATAATGTATAGATTATATTATTATTATATAGGTGGGGCCCACACATGCTCTTCTATTTTATAATCTTATAATAATAATAATAATATAGATTATATTATTATATAGGTGGGGCCCACACAAACTCTTCTATTTTGTAATCTTATAATAATAATAATAATGTATAGATTATATTATTATTATATAGGTGGGGCCCACACAAGCTCTTCTATTTTATAATCTTATAATAATAATAATGTATAGATTATATTATTATTATTATATAGGTGGAGCCCACACAAGCTCTTCTATTTTATAATCTTATAATAATAATAATAATATAGCTTATATTATTATTATATAGGTGGGGCCCACACATGTTCTTTTCTTTTATAATCTTATTATTATAATAATAATGTATATATTATATTATTATTATTATATAGGTGGGGCCCACACAAGTTCTTTTCTTTTATAATCTTATTATTATTATAATAATAATGTATAGATTATATTATTATTATATAGGTGGGGCCCACACAAGTTATTCTCTTTTATAATCTTATAATAATAATTATTATAATAGTAATGTATATATTATATTATTATTATATAGGTGGGGCCCACACAAGTTCTTCTCTTTTATAATCTTATTATTATAATAATAATGTATAGATGTAAAAAATGGTATTTTGGTCTTAACAAAAAGTTGAAAGGAATGGAATGGTCATTCCTTCCCATCTCGGATGGAATGATCATTCCTCTACATAAGGGAATGGGATTCCGGAGGTAATGATCATTACGCCACTTTTTTGCGAACCAAACGCTGTAATGACTATTCCGTTGGAATGACCATTCCATTCCGGCCTTCATTACAGCGAACCAAACACTACCTTAGTCTCAACTTGCTATGTCAGAATGATGTCTTCATTAAGCTTAGAAAACTCTCTCCAGAGTCCAGAAAGATTATCTCTGCCCACACTGCTGATTCATCTAAGGGCTACAGATATTCAACAAGGCGCAGATAAACAAGAGATGAAAAATATAGGATTAAGAAGAAGGAAGTAGTGTAAAATGAAAAAAAAAATGAAAAGATAAAAGAATATAAAGGAATTTGTGAGAAAAATCACCTTAAATGGCCTTAAACCAAAAAGTTCTCTGTACATATTTTGAAATTGGAGTGGTCCTGTGGGCACTTTTTTTTTTCTCTATATATATCGTCACTCCTTTGCACACGCGAAACCCATTTTCCCGTTTCTTCTTCTTCACTGCTTCTCTCTTGCGATTTCCATTGTCCTCTCTCTCTCTCTCTCTCTCACATATCGTGCTCCTCTTCTCCACACTCACTTCTACTCTATTCTCTCATATCGTGCTCCTCTTCTCCACACACTCACTTCTACTCTATTCTCTCTTTTTTACGTCCCGCGCCATTAAACCATACAAAGCTTCTCAAAGTCTAGGGATGGGTCAAGGTCTGCGATTATATCTCCACATTTGCCGGCATGTCCCTAAGTCAAGAGGATACTTTGCTCTTATTTGGTTTACGCTTTGATTTGTATGGTGTTTTTAGAGTGGGTTGTAAAATTGAATTGATTTGATATTTTCTCTAAGGTGCAGCTTTGGTCGATGGATTAGTGTTACGATGAGATTAAATTTGTTTTTATCTCATGCTTCTTGAGCAAGGCCTTATTGGTGATTTCTGGATGAGCGTGTGATTCTTGTTTGGATTAAGTGTTTATTTGATTGAAGACGTGCTTTAGTGATTTGAAAGTTATTGCGTCTTGAAATTGAGTTGATCTGGTATTTAATCACCTTGTTTTGTGCATTCACTTTTTTTTTTTTAATTTGCATTATAGTTTTTCTCCCTTTCTTTTTTGTATTCAAATCGGGTTTTGCAACTTGAAGTCTTGATATTTTTATTTTCATATACAACTTCTAATGCATACTTTAAGAGTATGAAATGCCCCATATTTCAAATTTCTTTCACTATTCTTACCTATTATAATGTTGTTTACCTCAATTTATGTTTAAAGAGTGTATAGTTTTGTAAGCTTATATTATATTTATATACAATACTTTCTCAAATGTAGCCACTTAATTCCATAACTTTGTTTGGTGTTTTCCAGGTCCATGGGCTTAATAAGAAATATTCAAGATGAGTTGGAAAGTAAATGCACTATGGGTAATGGATACAAATGGGAGAGCTTGAATGTAAATAAGTTGTTATAGTTTTTTTCTTAAACAGAGGAAACGAACTTATAAACAATTATCTTTTTTTGTTGTAAGACTTGCAAGGATGTAGATGGAGGATTTTTCATTTTTATAATGTTTGCATTTGTGATGTTGTAAATGTTTGCTAATGTTGTGATGGTGATGTTGCTAATGTTTGTATGGAGGATGTGCTAGCGCATCGAGGATGTTGTAAATGGATGATTTTTATAATGTTGGCATTTGTTGCAAGAGAAATTTACTAATGTTTGCATGGAGGATGTAAATCAAGGATGTCATAACGAATGATTTTTATAATGTCTGCATTTGTTGCCTGAGAAATGGATGTAGGTTTGCATGGAAGATGTAAACAGCAGATGTTGTAAATGAAGGATTTTCTGATGTCTTACATTTGTTGAACGCAATTACACGACTACATAACTATAGAATCCATTCTGTTGGGCGGCAACACAACAAAATAATTACAAAAAATCTTGAAGCAACAATGATATCGTCGCCCGACAGAGACAATTATATCTTACAACCAATACAGTGGGCGACAAAAGAAACATTTGTTCATATGTAAAATTTGTTGGGGGACAATATTGTTGCTCATTCGAAAAGGCAAGAAAAAGAAAAAAGAAAAGAAAAGAAATTTTAGCAAAGGGGCCCATTCTGTTACGTAAAAACTATTGGGGCCTTTTTGGTGTAATGAACATCTAAAATGATTTTCTCGATAATTTCGTAAGAAATATAAGGTTATAGAGGCATTTTGTTTCAGATTAAGAGGTATTTTGTTTCAGATTATTTTCACTGACAGGACTCCTGCATGGGTCCACCTTATAGGAATTTTGATCCAGCACAGCCGCTTTGCATGGGAGTTTGATATGAAAATCCAACACCAATCACGTGCGAAAATCCCAGATGCTTAAGACGCACAAATTGACAAAGAACCTCATTGATATAATATATATATATATATATATATAGATATCAAAATGACCAGTTCGATAATATCAATTTATTATTGACTTCTGTTTCATAATTAAGCCAATGGGTATATAAATTTTCTT
Organism: Litsea cubeba; assembly: GCA_012931725.1. Lineage (NCBI taxonomy): Eukaryota > Viridiplantae > Streptophyta > Magnoliopsida > Laurales > Lauraceae > Litsea > Litsea cubeba. The sequence goes on along the minus strand of CM022944.1, from coordinate 102,023,804 downwards.
TTAACCTGAAATAATAATTTTTAATTGAAGAAAATGTGTTTATACCCAAAAAAGAATAATTGAAGAAAATGTTTCACTCTCTCACTAATTGTCTTCTTATTTCGGTGGATAAAATAAATTATTGCTTAAATGGATGCCATATATACTTGGGCTCACACCATTGTCTCAAATGGATGTGGGAATCTCCAGTTTTCTTGTTTTTTGGTTCCAATTTTCCTCTTGTAGAGTAGGATCAAAACTCAGAGCATAAAGACCTAGGTGATATATGATGAGAGATGATATATATATATTTTCTCTCTCAACATTGTGATACAAAATTGACCCGGGATCTATTGCACAGTACAGCAGTCCAATTATCTAATTTTGGAAAAAATTTCTAAAAAGTAAAAAATGTTTGACTCAATTTCAAAGTACATAAAAAAATGTAAATTTCTCAAAAAAAGTATTAGAAAATTTTCACAATACTTTCAATCAAGTCCTCTTCATAAAAATAAAAAAATAAAAAAAAAGTCAAAAAATAATCAAAATAACCTTTCCTTCTTATAGATTTTTATCTTTTATTAACCCTTTTCCTCCCCAAAACCAGCCATTTTGAGTTGCTGAAGTGGGCCCCACTGGGTCATTTGTGTTGAACTTAAAATGATAATGAAGGGAAATTTTGAAAAATGACATAGGGATATTTCTGTCATTTTCAAACAGTTGTCTTGGAGAGGACTTAATTGAAAGAAATATGAAAATATTTTATACTCTTGAAATATTGAAATTTAAAATTTTCATCTACTTTTTTGAAAATGACGCAAAAGTTTTATACATTCATGAAACATTCCCTTTACTTTTACTGGAGAAGTTTCTTGAAGCCTTTTTTTGTCTAGGTACCTAGTTGGGTTCCTTTTTCATCATCAATTGACCAATCAGAGTTACATTCACATTATGAGCACAACTGCAGCTAATTATACATCTCAGAAATGTAAAAACAGGCACCAAATAGAACAGAAAGAATCATACTATTTAACACATTAAGCTGAATAGTCCTATATGCAAAGAAAACCAAAATCTGCACTGCATATATAATCAAATAGAAAACCGATGAACACCAAGACCTGCAAATAAAGATGATCCTGAGAGCATCTCAACATTACAGCAGATATGCAAGCCCCTTTTGATCTCTTTGACATCAAAAGCCCTGGACTGAGGGAATAACAGCTAACCTTTTTTCCTTCTTTATCTTTTTTTTTTTTTTTGGCACAGAGAAAGAGCTAACTTAATTACAACTAAGTTTTCTGGTCTGGCAGAAGACTAAAATAAAATTAATCAAAACCCTGTAAAATTATCCAGACTGGTCTTCTGGCTAATCAATCATACATCCCCTCCTGCTCCCAAATGTCCACGAGAAAGTCTACCATTTCCTGCAAGTGAAGCGCAATTGATAGTAAGCAACAGCCAGGACTAAACAATCATATTGGCAGCCAAAAACCCTCAGAAACAATATGCATATATATGCAGGAAAACAAAGCCTTACAGATAGAGGGACTGGCTGTGGAAATGGTTTGTTTGTCCCAAGTAGACTCTCATAAGTTGCATTCCAACTGTAATTCAAGCAGGACCATCAACACGGAAATGGTGCAAGAAGAACATCAATCAAAGTAAAATTTCAGGGACACAAAAATCTTCGAAGCAGTCTCATAGTGGATCTTTTGCAGATTTTTTCTATTTGAGGTCAATCTAGGCCTGTAAAATGGGTACAATAAACATTCCCACCACAATTTTGGCATAGTTAAGGATTCTTGAATCGTGGTAAGAATTCTAGAATATGCAGGGTTTGATCATATAATTTTTAAAAATTAAAACTAACCGGAATCAATCCTGGGCCCTCAACTTAAAAGTACTGCTGAACCAATTATCCAACTTAGCGAGAAAAAAAGAAGGGAGAAGGTAATCTACTACTAATCATCACAATTCACATCCACTCTTTGGGCTGTGAAAATCTTCTAATCAGGATACACTTACCTGTACAACATTAAAATTTCCTATAGTATTGGTAAGTCACGAAACTTGATCATATGTAAGGATGTATTTGTGTAGAGCCGTGGAAGAGGAAACACATGTTTCCTCTTTGGAGGCAACGTAAATCCCACCCCCACCTATCGGAAATGACTTTTAGGAGGGGTCTGTGTCAGTCCAAAAGAGTTTAGTATGAGCAGTTCTTTAGTCACCTTTTCTAGTGTTTTTATTTGCAGGGAAGACAAGGCTATACGCATTTAGAAGCCCACCATTCCAAGAAAACCTTTTAGCAAGGCATTCCTTTGAGTCTTAGATCCTAGAGGGGCCTCGTTGACAGGGATGCAAATGAGTCGGATCTGTTGCATCTGGATTCTGGATTCGACATCAACTTTAAAAAAAAAAAGGAAAAAAAAAAGATCTTATAATGAATCCAGATCCAAAATAAGATGTACAGTGCATTAGTATAATTGGATAAAAGAGTTTCAATATAAAATTCCTAAATAGACAAGTGGAATTATTAAATGGTATATGAATAAAGCTAAGTAGAGTCTCAATATGAATATAACCCAAGCAATGTAGGCCCTTAAAACCTATATATATTTAGTATGTGAATGTGATTGTCCGGGCTCCGAATCCTCAGGTTGGATCATACAAGGATCCTGTTCTGGATTTTTTGAATATTCAGGATCCTATATACATGGATCAGGATACAGATCTGAATTTTGTGTTCAAATCCAAAACCGCAGGAGAAAATTTCACTATTCAAGATTATTGATGTAGGACAAACCAATGGTCCCCATGCGTCGACCAGCCAATGGGCCCAACCAATCTATCTCAACCAAGCCTTTGAGCCCCACCCATTCATTTTATATTATTTAGAGTTTTAATTATGTTTTAAGTTGTTTTTTAATTGGATGTTTTATTTCTGGCCATCAATGTGTTTAGATGGTAAGGATTAGTTCTAAGGTATAAGTATTGAAGCCTCTTGGCTTAGGGAATGGTTGATTATAATGAAAATTGAGTTTTCAATGTTCTTCCCCAAGTACTCTTCCATATCTTGTCGCCTACTGGATTGGAGTTGAGTGCGAGGCCAATTTTCAAATTCTAGCCGATCTAACCCCAACTCTTGGATTGGAGTTCAGTGCGGGGCCAATTTTCAAATTCTAACCGATCTAAACCACCTCTATCTTGCCAGCCCTGCATCTACCCTCCATTACACATTAATTGGTATCAGAGCCAAAGATCAATCCATCTCCATCTACCGCTATCTCTCCACCCCTATCTTGCCCACCCTGCATCTCCCCTCTATCACTACGTCAAAAACGTGAGAAAACCACATTATTGGGCGCTTAATTGCCTCAGCCACCTATGTCGTTATTTTTTACCACGCTTCACTTAAAAAATAACGGATGTATCTCGTGGTTTTGAGACCTAAAACCCACCCGAATGATCGAATCCAATTCCCACTTCTTTTTTGTCTCTCCCGCCTGCTATTCTGTCTTTGTTTCCCTTTCCCCCTATATCTACTTTGCCCTACTTCCCTCTCCCGCCCTTGCTCCTTTGACTCCAAACCCAGCACAAACCAGATCTTCTCTCTACCCTTTATCTCCAGTCGCCTGCGGTTCTCTAGTCTCGTGCAGTCTCCATCAGCGAGCACTCTCTTTCTCGTTGTAGTCTGTATCTGTCTGGTACTCTCTATCTCTCTTTCCTTTCATTTTTTTTTTCAGATCTTCATCTTTTGTTTGTGGGCATGGCTAGAGAATACTATTCCCTACTCGATTGGTTGATTTTGAAGCCCTTGAAATGGTGGAAGAATCTTCTAAAGACCTAAATCCTGTAGACCCAAACCTTTTTTGGCCATTAAAATCCTCTGAAGAATTCAATCTCAAACAACATCTGCATGTTTGCAGGGTTTTCTTTGCTTTTTTTTATTGGGTGTTTTGATCTGTGGTGCCTTGATTTGTAATATTAATGATTGAATCTTTCAATTTATTTATTTTTTTGCGGTTTAGGTTTTCAAATTATAGCTGGTTGTGGTTTGTGATTTGGAGTAATGGCAAGTTGTAGTTGGGATTGAGCACTTGGCCGAACCCTTATTGAAGGGTTAAATTTTGGTTGCATGCTTTCTCTGTTTGATGATTTCATGTTATTTTCTTATGATATTGCAGAAATGGAGTTTAATCGTAAATAATGGGATACATGAATCCATGTATGATGATTGATTTTCACTTGCCTATGATATATTTTTCATGAAATCAAATTTGTGAGGACAGCCTTTGGGTAAAACCCCATTTAGAAGTGGTAGCATATGACGACATCCTGAAACTCATTCATTGTTGAAATATTTTTGTTCAACCCTTTGATGAATACATTGTTAATTGCTTTATTTAATTTATGTTTGCTAATATCAAGAAGTCCTGTGACTGAATTGAATCTAGGGCACTAAGCCCAAAGCTGGATTAGGAGCTGGATTTAAAACACCCATATCTAGTAGTTAGTTGGGATCAAACCCATAACTTATTATAGACTAGGTTCAAGACTCTTAAATGGAAAAGGATTTGAGGTAAGCAACATGTAAGAAACAGAGAAATCATAGATTATCAAGCAATTAACATTAAAAAAAAGATTATCAAGCAATGTGAGTTGGATTGTTGTTGTCATGGTGATTTGTGTTAGATCATATTGTCTAATTAAAAATCTCAAAGTCACTATGTGAGAATAAAGAACACATAAAAATGTGAAACATTCATTTTTGTTTCTCTTTTTGTGACTATATGAGAATATGTCTGTTTCTCCTTTTGTACTGATTCATGTTTGAAACATTCATGTGGTTCTCCATGTATCAGTAGATCATCGTTTAGAGGAAAAGCTTAATTCACTGTTAATGATATTTAATTATACATTTTTGGCAAAATTCTTAGTAGTGTTTCCAATGCAACAGATTGCTATGGACAAGTCAACCCATGCAACTGTGAAGGTGAGTGCCAATACCCTACTGATCGACTGTTACTTGTGAAGAGTAGGTTGGCCGACTGTGGCATAGTGGTTTTTTGTGCTACCAACTGATACGAATCTTGCCCTTTTGCTTCCCGCTTGCTCTCTCTATTTTGTCTCCAATATTGCTCTGATTTGGACAGACTCTTTTGGGAGACCTGAGCGCTTATGATCATCTTGGAATATAGACTTCTTGGGTTAGAGTAGAAGCCTAAAGCAGTTTGGGAAAAAGGGAGATAAGAAGGGCTTTTTACAGATTGGAGCGAATCTTGTTGGGTCTTTCTCATTTATAATATTTATTGGATCTCATCTCAATTCAAAGCTATAGATTTCTTATATACCTCAAACACATGGAATTGTAGGTATTTACTTTAAGATATCTTTGACATGTTGTCCCTGTAACTTAATTTACTATGCTGATTACACATTTGGTGCCATTCAGACCACTCCTCATGATATCTTACTATATTGAATTTGACTCCAGTTCATTGCAGGCAGGGCAAATATAAAAAATATATAATGATTTCTTCATCCTTTTTTTTCAATCTAATTTACGTCTTAGTTGTTGTTTTCAGGGAAATATTACTACATTGCATTTGGGTTTTGTTTTAATTTTTTGTACTTTCTTCTTCCTTTTCTAAAGGGTGTTTTCATGTTTTGAAATCAGGCTTTTTTGCTTCTGCCCTCCAATCTTGAAACTGAAATATAGCCCTGTAAGTTCTCTTTCTTTTATTATTTATATATATATATGGCATGTTGAGAGGAGAGTAGACTACATTAATAAAATAGTTTTAAAGGTCAAACGGAAAAGTAAAAGTTCAAATGTACGTAAGAAGCAAAGAAATCATGGATAAGAAAGCAATGAGAGCTGGATTGTTGTTGTCATGGTGATTTCAGTAATAAAGACTTAATATTATAAGATGATATGTGGAACAGCTGAAAAAGCAGATGAGGAAAATGCAGCAAATTCTTGCATCTCATGGTGGGGGACAAATGCGATTTTCGAGTAATCATGGGAGTTCATCTCAGGTATTTTATTTATTTTACATTAAAATATATTCCCTAACATAATTAAATATATTATTGATGAATTACTCACTTTTTTTAATATATAATATACGTAGGTAAGGCAAGATTCCTCACGTCAGGAGGCACAATCCGACCAGGCAACCACTGATCAATCAAGTTCACATTTGCTAAAATTGTTGCATTTGATGAAAAATACATGTGTCGCATATGGAAAAGAGTCAAATGAGTTTGTTGAAGAATCAAGTTGGAAAAGGATCCATTTAGACGAGATTGTTGATGGGAATGTTGACTTGATCATAAACGGACGAAGCAAGCTGGAAGATCTCACACCAGGCAATGCCTTAGATTGGCCTGAATTTAGGATCATCTTCATTTAACATTTTCAATTGAATATTTTGAGACACGAAATTTAGTGATGGATAGTTACAGTGTTAATTATGTTAATATTTTAATTGATAGATGAATGATTACTGTATGGTGGTTTGAAATAATATTGGATGTTTTATTATTATATATATTTGGGTGGGATGTTTTGGAAGAATCATTTAGTTTATTGTTATGGAAGAATCATTTAGTTTGTTGTTATTGGTATAAAGTAGGTATATTTTTTATTTTTTTATTTTTTAAAATAATTTTTTAAATAAAAATAAAAAACCTCGACCATTGGCAGTGGTTTTTTTTTTTTTTTTTAAGTCAAAACAACCACGGTCTTGTGTGTGGTTTTATTTTATTGTTATCCACATGTAATGGCTGTGGTACTTTTTAAATTTTCCACGGGTTCAAGCTGTGGCTTTTGAAATACTACACCATTCTTCGCCACGCCAATTGCCACAGTCATATCTGTGGCAAAAAGGGAAAAACCACTGCCATTGGCTGTGGTTTTTTAGCATTTTTGACGTAGTGTATTATGCATTAATTATTGTCTATTATGTCCTAATCTTCACATTTTTATGTTTAACTTCTAGCAACCTTCAATCAAAGGTCTCGTTTTACTGGCAGCATAGTTGACAGATTTGGTTTTAGCTGAAATGGCCAAAGCCAAAGCCAAAGCCACGAAACCGCATCTAAAATAATTTCTTCCCAGATTTCAGTTCATTTTGGTCTACTTTGGCCATTTCAATCCATTTAAGTTTTTTTTTTTTTTTTTTTTAATCTCTAAAGAAAATAACTTAAGTGAAGGGATCCTTTTGTAATTCTTTTTATAAAATATATTCAAAGCCCCCAACTGTATGAATGGCCATTACCCCAGTGCAGGTCCTACCGAAGCTGGGACCTAGAAGGGTCCAGATTGGAGACAGACCTAACTTATGGCAATTTTGGACAAATTGGCTGCTTGCAAGTCTCTAACCTGTGTTATAACGCATGACACCTGAGACTTTTACCATTGCACCAACGCAATCAAAGCCCCCAACTGTATGCAAACTACAAAATAATTGCATGTCATAAATGAGTTCAGATTTGGGAATGCATGTCTGGTGTCACATTGTTACGCATACATAGCTTATAAATTAAGCACTTGGAATGTGGAAATAACATATTATATCATTGATTTAGTAGAATAAATTAAATGTATAAAATTCATATGTTACCTTTAAAATTTTGCTATTACTTATATTTTTAAACTTAAAGATATTTTAATTTTTCATAACTTTTCAATGAAAACTCCAAAATTAGGGGTGGCAAAACTTAACCTCACCAATATCTGACACACAGTTGACCTGTATAACCGATCACATCATATGCGGGCTAGTCACGGGTCAGATAGATTTGACCTGCAACAAAACGGGTCAGGTTAGGGTTAACCCGTATGACCCGTCCAAGCCACAACTAATTTTCAAACAAAAAGAAGAGGTAGTGTAGATTTGAAGGGACGTTTCTTCTATGTCAAAGCTATTGAAACAGTAAAAGGGATGAAGCAAAGCATGGCTAAAAGGAAATGGAGAAGCAAGTCTAGGATACTTGGATTCTCACTCGTGCTTATTCTATGCAAGAAAAATGAAACTCCATATGGGTTGCATATATTAAAAACATGAACCATTAAGTATGATCACCCTCCTCTTTGATGAGATTTTTCTAAATTTTACTCCAACAAGTGTTGGACCGACCATAAGATAGAGCATGTATAAAATATACAAACCAAAATTCATGTGTTTTGTAAATATGCTCGCAGTGGATTCTATTTCAATTGAAGTAAAATTTGGTAAAATATAATTTAAGAATAGTATGATCATCTTCAATGTTTCAGATTTTCAATGTGAGCCCTAGTTAAGAGCTTTACTTCACTCACTCACTCTCAAAGTGTGAGTAATGCACATAGAGGATCTAACTCACTACACTATAAAAGTGCCCTTAGCTCTTTAAAATTGCACTGTCCTTGAGATGTGGCCCATCCCATGCGCCAGACGGCTTGGGGAAAGGTGAGAGAAGTGTCTAGCCAAATTCATGGGCGAAACAAGTAACATTCCACAATAAGTCCCACCTACTAAAAATCTAAACCGCTCAAAATGGATCTGATCACAGGGGTTGTCCAAGTTTCACCCCATTAGAAGTTTTCCAATTGTAAGATTAAGAATATATAGAAAAACATGAATAAAATATAAAAAATCGTGTTTTTAATACATTATTATACTCAATCTTATGTTGGGACCAACTCATTTTAGATTAAACTTTGGTGACATATCATACAAGGGCATTTATTTTAAAATATTTTAAATAAATGGACCCCACTGTGGAGTTCACTAGTCCTATAAAATCTTATGATCGCGAAGTTGAGATGATCGATTCCGATCTCATGTCTGACTATCGTGCTTCGCGCTATCTAGTCCATACAATCTCTCTTGGAGGTTGCAAATCAGTACTTTCTCCTGCAACTTGCAACTGAAAAGACCTTTGCACCATTGGCTTGCCATAGGTTTCTTTCAGCTAAAATGGGCGACATACAAGATTTTTCTGGTTTGACCGAGTTAAGGAATGGAACACCGGCATTAGATAAAATCTAAGTGTCATGCCTGTGGCCCCCTTGTAGACGGCATTGGGTTCGACAAGCATCCGCCTAGAGAGAGAAGGTGGGGGAAACTCTAAAAGGTTGGGTATGCAGTGGTGCACAAGTCCCACATTGGAAACACGCTAGTCCTGATCTTGGGTATATAACTATATGTGTGTGCGACCCAGCCTTAACTCCACATGAGGCCTTTTAAAACCATGCGACAAGATTGGGTTGAAATCCCATGAGCCAAAGCAAACAATATCATGTGGATAGCGGGCCTGAGTCGTTATAGATGGTATCAGAGCTAAGAACGGCTATGTTTTCCGGTGGGGGAGTATGTCCGGCCTTAGGCTCCCTATAGAAGGGCGTTGAGTCCGGCGAACATCCGCCTAGAGAGAGAAGGCTGGGGAAACTCTAAGGGGTCGTTCGTTTAGGGTGATTTACATACGTAAATAAATCGCATGGGTAATAATTACGTACCATCATGTTTGTTTGCATCGATTTACGCATCACATGTATCAATGACATGTAAATGATGTGTAAATGCACCCGTTTTCGCACAGAAATTTCCCCAGCTCACATGATGGTCAAACAGTACACACCTCCACTATGTAAAGGCACTGCTACAATACTAATATGGGCAGTCCGCCTCTTGTAATTTTTTATATTTTTATAGGCCCCACGTGTAACATCTGGACCGTTCATGTTCTTAAGAATCTCAAACACGGCCATTTATCCAATTTTCAGCCAATGATGATGCCTAGTGGTTCATATATCATCAACACAATCACAACCGTTGGATTAATCTATTGTAACTAACATACCCAATCCGCCTTTTATGATTTGTTTATTTTTCGGGGCCCCACCTGTAACATCATGACCGTTCATATTCTGCAGAAGCTTAAACACGGCCATGCGTCAAAGTTTCGACCATTGATGTTGCTTGGATGTTGAGATATCATCAAAACATTACAGCCATTGGATGTATATTGTAAATGGCATACCCAGTCCCCCTTTTATAATTGTTTTTATTTTTGTGGGCTCCACCTGTAAAATCAGGACCGTTCATCTTCTTCATAATATCAAACATGGCCATGTATCCAATTTTCAACCGTTGATGACGCTTGGATGTTGAGATATCATCAAACAATAATCGACCTATTCATAGATTCACATGTGAAATGCTATGCTAGTAACAAACGGTGGAATCTGATCAACATGTGGGTCATTTACATATGTAAATGACTTGCATGTGGATCATTTACACATGTGAATCACTTTCACAGCAAACAAACGACCCCGGAAGGACTAATATTTAAAAATAATAATAATAATAAATAAATAAAAAAACTCTAAAGGACTGGGTATGCAATGGTGTACAAGTCCCACGTCGGAAACACGCTAGTCCTCATCTTGGGTATATATGCGTGTGACCTAGTCTTAACTCCACATGATGCCTTTTAAAACCGTGCGGAAAAATTTGGTTGAAATCCCATGAGCCAAAGCGGACAATATCATCTGGACAGTGGGCCCGGGTCATTACACTAAGTATTAAGGTTGTCCTTCATTTTCAAAGCCTTTGGTATAAATGTTCATCTTGTGGAGCTTCCCGGCCATTTTATTTTTGAAGATCACAAAATAGAACTAGTTGTGATTTGCAAAATACCACAGAAGATGCCATTATTGAGTTTCAGCAACTGCTGCTTCGTTCTTCTTCATTTTTCTTATTCTTCATCATCTTCTTTTCTGCTGTTGATGCAGGTTATGCGGGTCAGGTCGGCTAACCCACACCGGGTGCAGGATGGCTTGACCCGTTTTATAAACAGGTTGGATACCAACAGCTTCTAGTTACACCCATCCTAGTCAACCGCACCCATTTTTGCCCACTGGAAATGTATCAAAAAATCCCAAATTGACCAAAACATTTCAGTTTGGAGCCAAATGAAATGCGGTAAAAGCGACAACTATGACTGATAGTGCTTGACCACATCAAAACATGCAAATGATCAGTCTAAATACTGACTCAAGTCGATCTAGAACTAACTAGTATCAAGTTTGACAATAAAAAAAAAAAAACCTTATACTACCATTCAAAGGAGGGGGAAAAACCCAGTAAAACATACTAGCAATTGGAAGAAACCTACATCAACAAAGACCACATTTGAACACAAATGAAATGCATATTGGAGATACTGAAAAAGAAATGTTCATAATTCCATTTGTTGATTCCTATATTTACAGCCTTCCTGAATAGAGGCCAAGAGATTTCTTTCCAATAGTTTACTGATTGACTCAGATCATGATATAATTTTTATAATGGATCATCAAGACTGAATAAAATTGCAGACCAATCTTTCTATCTTCACTGCTACAGTAACTGGGACACATTCAAACCATGCATCAGGTGTGGCCTTTTCAATCACAAGCCTCAATAACAGTTATGTCTCCTCATAAACTCAGGCTATAAGCAAACAGATATTCATACATTTGAATTAATCCTTAACCAAATTGAGCTCAGTTGAACCAACAATTGAACAAGTAATGAAAACACAAAGTTGGATAGAGACAAAAAATTAAGCAAATCTACAATTACAAATGCAACCACCCAAACACCACAACATGCATCAAATTATTCACCTAAATGATAGAGGTTTTCCCATTTAATTTGTAATTTGGTCAAAAACTTGAAGTAGATGAGTTACACAACAGTATGGGCGTACAGTTCAAGAGACAAAACTCAGCCAAGTTGGAACTCTGAAATTGGAACGGAACATTTGAACTGGTTCTGAAAATACACACTAAGACCAAGATAAAAACTTTTAAGCAAATTCATAAGTATGAAATCATCCAACCACTGCATCATGATGGAGACTATTCAACTCAATGCCCAAACTTTTACTTTAATTTAAAAATGGATATACTTGGAGTGGTTGGCCAAAGCCAAGGTCAATACTACCTTCGAGTTTGTTCATGGCTACTTCAAAAAATCTAGACATGTTTCAGAAAAAACTTTTTTTTTTTTTTGTAGTTAATTTTTTTTTGTTGGTAGTTAATTGATATTTGAAGAGAATAATCAATGGAAGATGAATGGACTAAGTGGAATAGGATGAAGATGGCAAGATTTCCGGCTTTTAGTTTTTATAGAAAGATCTAATCATTCCTTCTTAGGGTTAGTAAAAGATAAATAAAGTCATAAATATGTAAGCACCATACCTTAACTTAGGTTCTTTAGCCTGCTGCACACGATTTTCCAGCCTTTTATTTCCTATCCACTGCTGCCTAGTCTGAGTCCAGAGAAGAAGACCTGCGTAGTAAAAAAATTATAACTTCATTAATTTATACCTTCAAGGAAGCAGTAGAAGTATGGGAAACAATATAAACAGATATACTTTCCATGATTTACAAATTCAGGGGGGTTGCTCATGCTGCCTGCTCCGTGGGCATCAGAAATTTGGTTTGATGTGCTTATTGACGAGACACTTCTCTGAGAATGAACTCCACTGTTTTCCATCTCATAAGTGCTGGTACTCCAGAAATCTTCTGATAAACTGGGCTTTCTCACAGTACGGCCTTGAATTTTCAGACCCTTTGACGGCTCATCCACAGCAATAATAGGCGTGGCTTTAGTACAGCAACCAAGACAACCTCTGCACTGTTGCAAAACAGGTTTAACCATTAAAATGATTAGTACCAGGCTACTAATGTCTGCCTAATTTTCCATTCACCAATCCAAGTGATTGACCAAGTAAACATCGACTTCAATCAGCAATAACAATATCCTATCATATTTTTGTCATGGGAAGGTGTTTATCTCTTTTGGGTGATCCATAAGCAAATCCAATTCAGCAATATTCTTGGAAGTTATATAAAGTAAAGCACATATTCCGATCAGTAAGTAGACACACATCACGTACCTTGCCCAACAAAAATGTTGCAAAATGAGATGTTTTAACACACCATTCTTGATATAGGAGCTATAATTTCTAAAACTTAAAAATGAAATGAAATCCTCATAATCCTTGAAAGGTTTGGCCTTTTCTACCTTAGCAATGTAATAGGCCGTGGATGTAGATAATAATACATGAGTAGAGCTGATATGTAGAAAAAGAAAAGTTAATGGAAATATCTAGAAATTTTGAAAATATTTGTAAATTGTACGATTCATAGAATCAGCTTAATATCCCAAGTGATTGGCTATATTGATTACAAAATTCCCTCGCTTCCTCACATTGTGGAGGCCGGCTCTCAAAGTGAGCCCACATTATCTTTTGAAAACTCCATTTCTATCCATCACCCTTTTGTAAGGACCACTTGTAATATCCCGAACCTAATTAAGTGTATCACAATTAATTGTGTTTATACTTAATTAAGTGGAATTAGTGACTAAGCGAGTCGGGCTAAGTGTCAGGCTAATGTTTGTGAGGTTTTGGTTCGGTTTAGAGTGAGTTTAGTACTTGTAAGGGGTAGTATGTAACTTAGGGAAAATTGTGAGGGGTTTTCTGTAGTTTTTTTAATGGTGTTTTCCATAGTTTCAGAATTCCCTAAACTTTTCGTTGAGACTCAAATCCCATCATTTTATCATTTTCATTTTCCAAGTCCCTTATGTGAGTCAAGGACCATTTTGAGATTTCATAAAAAACCCCTCCAACAACACGAGGGATCGATCGACCCTTCTCCATTTTCACTTCTTCCGTTTTCTTCTCCCTTCTCTCCATTCCTCTTGCTCCTCCACCAATTCAAGCTCGCCATCGTCAGGCCGGCAGCCCCAATCCTTGCCATCTTATTCCCTGAGCTCTTTTCCCTTATCACCCAAAGTTGGTAAGTGTTTTCCCCCTTTCTTCTTCAAGTTCAAGCCCCTTTGAGCCTTGCTAGTTGCAAGCACCTAGAATTCTCACTACATTTTGTGTTTGTGTTGTAGGTTGTGGGTTTTGGTTTGATTCTTAGATTTGGAGGATTTGGACCGGAAGACAGAGTCTTGAGCTAGGGTTTCTACTTTCTTGTGCTTCTAACCCCAAGGCAAGTGAATAAATACATTTCTATGGGTATGCATGTTATTTCATTGATGATTCTTGTGTTATTAATTCTAGCTACCCTCATTTAAAGCTCCTCTTTCTATATTGATGGTTGTGGCATGCTTAGCTTAGGGTTTTGATGATTGACCTTTAATGTGGGTGGTTGAACATGATAAATAGAGCATGGAGTGCTCATGTAAAAGGATGCCCAAGTATAATTCTGAAGTGGGAAGATTTTCCCCTGAATCTGAACAGATTCAACTTCAGAAGTTTGTTTCTGGGAGCTTACAGCTAGACATAAGACTCCCTATGGCTAATTGTGACATTGATGATGTCAATCACCATCAGCGACACCAGAGTACTAACCTAAGAACATCAAGGCCTCCAAGACCATATAGGATTGAATGGTACTACATTCCATACGTGGATGGCAATTAAGGACCTGGAATTGGATTGTAATGATTCTTTGACTTGTGAACAATTGACACATTGGTGTACACTTTCCTTGTGATATTATCTACATGTCTTGAGCATGTTCCCTTATTGTATAGTATTTGTACGAGTTGTGAGTCTAATAAGAATGAAGGACCTAGAGTGTACCTAGGATCCCTGTTGTAGTGTCAATGATATTGATAGCTGTGTCTGCGGCTAGAGACTAGAATGGAAATGCACTAGCAAGGACTACTCAAGAATTTCTTGATAGTGAAATCTTAATAATCTTGATGACTTGGAGTAGTGCCTCGGTATTGATGGTCTTGTTTACGTGAAAGAGACTAGTCAAACCATATGGTCTTGTTTTCCCGGGTCAGGCACCACTCAACAGTAATTAGTTTTACCACGATTAGGATCCTATGTGGGAAGGACTGTATTTTTAATAGCATCTATAACAAAGGAAAAATACTCGAACTTGGGACCCAACTCGGTCAGGGCAAGTCCAAGTCGACATGGGACTCGTCTGAGTCCCAATTTAAAATAAAAAAAATAGTTGGCCGAGTCTGACTTCGCCGAGTCGCATGACCAAGTCGCATAATTTGGGTCTAAGTCCCATAGGACCGGAATTGTTTAGGGCTGAACTTAGTTGCAGGAAACTCCTATATGGGTGGCGCTCCCACCTTGGAACCTTGCTCCCGCGCTCCCATCCTAGGAACCTCGCTCCCATTGAGAAAGGAACCCACTCCCAACTAAGATGAAACTCTTAGGCATATAAATCCCAAAAGAAACAAATATAGAAGATACCAAGTAAGAGAAAAAATTAAGTAATGATAAGACATTAGAAAAATATCGACTTAAATTTCCTCAATTACTTCATATAACCATAATATTACTTAGTCACTATGACAATCTTTGCAATTGATATGAATGACGCATAATAATGTTTACTTGTATTACATATTTTCATGTATTATTCCTAAACGTTTCCCGTCCCGAAAGAGGAGCTCCTATAATCCACCAGCACCGATACCGCTCCTGCCCCCTTTCGTGCAACTAAGATATAGAGAACAGCTAGAATCACATATAAAAATTATAAAATTTTTGATGTTTTGCAATTTAAGTGGTAGAATGATATTTTGTGTTTGACATTTTACAATATTAAAAAAACATAAAAATACTCATAATTTTTCCTGAACGCTCCCGACGGCGCTCCCACACTTCTGTGAGCATCCGCTCCCCGTCCCCGCTCCCGTTCCCGCTTCGTGCTACTAAGGGGCTGAGTCCGATTTTTTAATCCATGGTCTGTAGACTAGGCATATTATCATAGTGGGTAGGGGGCTTGGACATCATTCACGAGTCGGCAAGGGGCATGGACACCTTTCAGTGGACGTTGGATCATAGGTGGCTTCAACATCATCATTATCATTTGCAGGTGGATTAGACACCGTCAGACATTGAGTTTTGGTAGGTGGCTTGGACATTGTCATTTCCCTTGGGAGGTAGCTTGCAGATGCTTATTGTAGCTTGCATGGCATGTTTAATCAGTTGTTATCCCTGTATTTTAGCCTACATGGATGCCTATTGCAACGATATATCGATGTTATAGGTTATCATTTCATATGATTCCTGTTATTGATATATTAATGCAAATATTGCTTAAATTTCCTCTCATTGTTTTTCACATTATTATTATTGCCATCTACTCTATGTTGATGCATCCTACCATTTATTTATATTTTTTCGCATGCCTGGCTTTTTAGCTTGACGATTCTACGCTTTGTGTTGTAGCTAAACCCACTCCTGATTAACAAGAGGCTAAGGCGGTCCAGGAGGATCTGCAACCAACAAAGTTCCACGAGTCGTGTGTTGATGACGTAGAGTAGCATCATCCTATCCAGCACATTTTTTATTTTATTTTAATGGCTACTTTTTATAGGCAGTACAAGAGATGAGTACCGACAAGTTAACAAGGAAAACAGGGAAACAAGAAGAAAAAACAAAGCCCCAGACTAAACACCTAAGACCTTTCTCAGGAAAAGGCAAACTCCTTCCAATTTAACATTATTTAATCTATGGAGTATCCTCTAAAGGACGGACTAGTGGACACCCAAAGGGCTACTTAAAACTTAATTCTCTCCACCAAGCAACTGACGCTTTTTTCCACCCCCTCAAAGCATCTTGAATTCCTTTCCTTCCATAATGCCCAGATCACCGTAAGAAATGTCAATCCCCATGGGGTTTGTTTTGGTGAGATATTCATTTTGTATATCTTTTGTTGATAGCCTAGAATTTTTGGTGGGCATTTGTAATTAAACATACTTTTGGATCTTTTGCTAAAACTTTAACTCGTAGAAATGAAAGCTATGCCTTGCTTATTTAATTGTGCTCATTTTTAGTACTTGCTTGCAATTGTTACATGTTCAGAAGCTTACACATTAAACATTTATAAGATTGTGGAATTTACTTAACCTCACTTCAATCCACAACACACAAATGGGGGCCAATAATGTACAAACGTTCGGGAAATTTTAATTGGCCCCTAATCCCGCACCCTGATATCTGGTTTAATTCTTAATCGGGAGCGGGGGTGTGACACCAGTCATCTTATAATTACATAACATTTCATATCAGAGCCCAAGTTGATGATGACAGGTGGGACTAGGATAGGAGGGCAAAATTAAAAATCTTATAAAAAGTGTTTATCAACAAGAACAAATTCTTCAACAGATTCTGCAAAAATTATCCGCTCTTGACACAAAGTATGATTATGTTGCTGCAAGTGTCCACCGTAAAAGAACTTTAAGGTCCCAAAATCACCATTTCTGATTTGAGAAGGACAGTGAATCATCTTGTTCCAGGAAAAGTGGAAGCATTCAAACGAGATTAATTCATCTTGATTTTCCCCCATTTTAGTGGCGAATATCCATGGCTGTAGTGTGCAAGGCAATTCCTCTTACCACCATACTGATCTAGACCAGCATATGATTATCACTTCCTTTCAATTAGAAGGAGAAGCCTTACAATGATTTAGATGGATGAAGAAAACAAGTGGGCCCTAGTTGTGGCCATAAATTCCAACAAATTTGGTCCAATCAAGTTTAACAACCATGTGGGAGAACTTTCAAAGTTGTGTTAGATTTCCACAGTACGAGAGTACTAATCTTCACTAGAAAGGTTGGCTAATCGAATTGATGGATTGCCTAAGCCTTTCTTAGTTAGTTGCTTCGTCAATGGGCTTAAGAATGAAGTACACCTTCATGTTGAAACCAAAACTGTAATAACTTTCATCGAATTAACCCGTTTACAAGAAGAGAAGTTGGCAAGGCAAAGGAGCATCCATGATAAGTCCAACAAAACTAGTGTCCAAATGGACTTTTTAGGTCCAAAACCTCCAATTCCACCAATTAAACACCTCACTCCAGTAAAGATCAAGGATAGAAGAGATTGTGGTCTGTGCTACAACTAAGATGAGAAATTCCACCCAGGCATCGACGTAAAATTCAGAAGCTTTTCCTCATGGATGGGGTTTGGCCAGATGATGAGAAGGCACGTTAGGAACCAATACATGTTGAAGAAAAGGAAGACATTTTAGATGAGTTATCACCCAAGATTTCCCTGCATAAAATAGCTGGAGCCGCCAACCCCCAAACTATGCAAATGATTGGCCAATTGCAACATTGGTCAATTCCAGTCCTAATCATTTCAGGGAGTACTCAAAATTTTTGGGACCCCACCAAGATTAAAAGAATTGGAGTTCAAGTTGATAAAGGATGGAGATTTAAAGTGATGGTCTCCTGTACTGTCTGCTTTTTCTTAATGAAATTTACCATTCAAAATAAAATAAAATAGAGATCACTTGATTAGTCAAGGAGGCTGTTTGGTGCTGACACAGCTCTACAAGGAATTCCAGCCACTCCCAACTTCATTAGTTTTGCCATTGGGACGATGTGACACGGTCTTGGGTGCTCACTAGTCACAAACATTGGGATTTCTCTCAAATGAAGATGAGTTTTAATAAAGAAGGAACCAGTTGCAGGGGATTAAAGCAGTCGAGTTAGATGTGCTAGTTATCAATCAATTTTAGAAAGCTAAGAAAACGGGCAAGGAAATTATGCTCCAATTAATTTGCTTACATAATGTGCAAGAGGGTAACACCACCAACGTCCACCTACATGCTCTCATATCTGAATTCACAGATGTGTTTGGAGAACTGAAATTCTTGCCTCCAAAATGAAAACAGGACCACGCATTCCGATGATGGATGGGACCAAAGCAGTCAATATCCGGCCCTATCGTTGTTCACATTATCCAAAGAATGAGATAAAGAAGCTAGTTAAAGAGATGCTCAAATCAGGTATCATTCAACTAAGCAACAGCCATTGTTCATCTCCAGTTTTGATGGTGCGCAAATCTGATGGGAGTTGGCGTATGTGTGTGGATTATAGGCATGGTTTTAAATCCTCCGGTTGGGACCGTGCCGAGTCCGTGCCACCCATGGCGAACCGGTACGGCCACTCCGGTCCTAAAAAGTGTCAAAAAAAGCTTTAAAAATCTAGAAAAATAGAAAATAATAGAACTAGTAAAAATATAAAAATTGAGCTATTTAACAATCATCCAATCCAAATATAGTGACGTTTAATGTTGTTCAGTACTGAGTCGCCGAAAATGTAACATATAGCTACTAGTTTTTAAGAGGCAAGATTATCCTTTTTATCTTTTACTTTGGAGAAAAGTCATCTTTTAAAGATAATTTGGTCAAAAAAAAAAAAAAGACTAAAGGATCATATAAATAATTTCTAATTTTTATGGAATAAATGACTTCTATTAAAGCTTACACACAAAGATCATTAACTCAAGTTACTTTCAATAAGGACCAAACTAAATTATAAACACTAAAGTAGCATATCAATTGAAAGGAGATGTGAATTAGGAATATTCAAATGATCTTATCCTTTAATTTTTTATGCTCAAAGTTTAAGGGGCAAAATCATCTTTTTTATCTCAAGGAAAGAATTATTCGAGTGTCTTTATAAAAATAAATAAGTTAAAAATAAAAATCTGAGTTCAATGTGACTATGAGTCGGAGATTTTAATAAAACTAGAATATAAAGCAGACCTTTTGAGAATATTTGAAAAGAATGGGCCTTATATGTCAGAATCTATTAGAAAGTAATAAAAAAGCCTTCAGTTAGGTGGGTTTCGAACCCTGGCAACATCAGAACCAGTGAGCCTCAGCACGCTTTATGTCATTTGCATGCAATATTTTATAAAAATTAAAGTTTTTTCCTCTGAAACAACAATTTATTGGTGCTAGTGCTCGACTCGTTTTGAACTTGGCCGGCACCTGGTCAACTCGGACCGGTGCCGACCAGAATTTAAAACCATGATTATAGGGCATTGAACGATCTATCATTCATGAATTGTTGCACGAGTTACATGGGGCCAGCAGTTTTTGCATATTGGGTCTTAGGGCCAGCTACCATCAAATTTAAGTCAATCATGTTGACATTCGCAAAAAAAAGCTTTCCAAACTCATGTTA
The DNA here is from genome assembly GCA_012931725.1 of Litsea cubeba. Taxonomy (NCBI): domain Eukaryota; kingdom Viridiplantae; phylum Streptophyta; class Magnoliopsida; order Laurales; family Lauraceae; genus Litsea; species Litsea cubeba. The sequence goes on along the minus strand of CM022944.1, from coordinate 102,003,810 downwards.
GTCATTATGAACTTCTAATAATGCCATTTGGCCCCTCACCAATGTGCCATTGACTTTTCAGAGCATTATGAATGAAATCTCCAAACCTTTCCTCCACAAATTTTATACCTCTTTTTTTTTATGACATTCTCGTCTATGGTAAGATGTGCGAGGATCATCTTGAACTCATTCAACAATATTTACATTGCGGGTGTCGTCATGTCACCTATAAGGGGAGAAGAACTAAACAAGAAAAAGAACTAATAGTTTTGGAAAAGATAATCAACGCAGATAGACCTCAAGCCACATGTGTATGGCACAAGTAGATTTAGGATTTTTAATTCAGTAATTATATGTTAGTTTCTAATTTTATTGTAATTAAGATTAGGCTTCCAATATTTTTTAGTTTCTTACTTTAGTTAGGTTTCTTAGGGCTTGAGTTTTCTTTTCCTATTTACATGGGGCATTGTAGGTGATTATTTTTAGAGTTTTGATTAACGAAAATTGGATTTTCCCATTGAGGTGCGTCCTCGTTATCGATCTCTGCGGAGACTTGTTGAAGTGTCTTCGGACACATGCTTCGGCACTTCCCACAAGCCCTAACCCTAGGGCCTGCATCAATTTGGTATCAGAGCAAAGATCCACATCGCTCCGATCAATCTCTGGTCACCAATCAGAGCCTATCCATTCCATATCTATCTGTCCCAACGACATCTTCCTGACAACCTAGCCAACTTTTGTCACACCCAATCTCCATCTTCGTCAAAACCAAAATCCCCAAACCCATCCATCCCAGTCATCGAACCCTCTCCACTTCTAATCCTAAAACCTAAAACCTTTCACCACCCCACAGCCAATCAAAACCCAGTACCCAATCGAATCCAAAAAAAAATCTCAAACCCTATCTTCTCCCCAAACGAACCGAACAAAAAAACCAAGCCCTCCTAGCTTCCCGAAACCCAAAACAATTCAACTGTACCATCCAAAAAAAAAAACCCAATCCAAACCTCTATGCTTCCCCAAATCGACCCAAACCCCATCTACATCCAAAACCCAAAATCCCAATCGACCAAAACCCCATCTACATCCAAAACCCAAAATCCCAATCGACCAAAACCCAGTCTCCCAGTTTCCCAAAAATCCAACCTACCTCCTTCCAACTATTCCACCCGAACCAAACCCCATCCTTGTTCAAACCCGAGCCCAACCCAGAAAAGAGAGAGAGAGAGAGAGAGAAACAAAAAGAGAAGAATAGCAAAGGAGAATGGCCAAACCAGAAACAAAAAATAGGTGCATACCTGAATCTACCACCGCATGACCGTCGCATCACCGTCGTCCAGCGGCACCGTTGCAACATCGTTCTTCCTCTCGTAGCACCAAAAAGCTGAGGTTGATGCCGGCCAGACAATAGGTCGGCCAACCCATTGGGTTCAGTCTATAGGCCCAACGGGACATCCATTTAGTTAGGAAGTATTATTAAGTAGTTTGATTTGTTGAGGATTATTATTTGTGAGTTTCCTATTTTATTTTAGGCATTATTCAAATATTAGAAAGTATTGTTGCTGAGGTATTAAGCCAACTCCTCCATATAAAGATGTTAAGCCTCATTGTATTTAGAATGCATATTGTCGATTGATCTTTTGAGTATGAGAGATTTCTCTTCAGTTGTGGTGTTTTCTCCTCTTATGAGGGTGCCTTAGTAGCTGAATCCATCTTGGATTCGATCAATCTTGCAGGAGATTGATCTATTGCTCGATTGCGGATCCAGGCTGTGCCAGAGGTCGTGTTCGTCTATTCTTCGTCGCACAAACAGAAGTTACAGAACTAAAGAACTTTGCCTTTGCTGTGCGCTAAGGCACGTGTCATGACTCAAGCATCTCAAAGCACGTGAGTCACTTTGTTTTTTTTATTTCATCATGACCTCTTCTTTTGTGGGCCACGGTACAAATAGAATAGGTCTTACTTTGGATCGATTCTAGATTGCTTGTCCTGAACCGCTTCAAGGAAGCTAGCATCAGAAGTCTGACCCAACTTTAAGAAAGAGCATCACACACAGGTCAAGACAGGTCGGGTCGGAGCCAAACCGGGCCAATCCTACCTATTAGCAACATAACCCACCCCTATGAACAGTAGTGGTTGACGTCTTACCATCATAAGAGTGGTCAACAATCACGCTTTGCCTAGAATCAACGGCACGAACTTTTTTTCACAATTGTGGGGTCCTCAAAAGTCATTTTTTAATTCTGTTTTCACCTACGCGCTCGTGAAAAGTAGATCTCCAAAAAAGGTCAGTCCATTCATACAATATGAAATTCCATATTAGTAAACTCTACAATGCACTTCAAGAAGCCAACCATGCACTTAAATATGGAATATGGTATGCTGCAAATGAAAATTATTTTCGGCAATTTCTTGATTTAAAACAAGAATTGTCCATTCTTGAATACTCTGACCAATTTTGAAGGCTCCAAGATGCACGTGGAATGGAGGATGATGAGGAACATGATTTAATTAGTTTTCATAATCTCGGAGGCTTGAGAGCAAATACAGTGGAGAGAATAAATGACTGCAAGAATATTCATGAGGCATATTGAGAAGCAATTCATGTAGAGCACATACTTAAACAATCTAATTCGGGGAAAGTTACACTTCAAGAAGGAAAGTGACCGCAATAAACAGCAGACCATGTTGAGGAACTAGCGACAGAAGATATATAGACTGAGAAGCCAGAACAAGACACTGAAGATTCCACGACTACATCTAGCCCCAAATTTTGTAATGGTGATCAAAATATAGACGCAGATAGGGAATAAACATCAGTTGTCAAAATTTCTCACATTTATTTTGTCTTCAGGGATCAACAATGGAAACTTGGAGATGAATAGCAGCTAGTCAGAGATTGTGATTTGATGGTGTAGATTCCACACATGAAGTGCGTAAAGGTTCAATCTCACATCCACATAACATCCGGCCATCAAATGAAGTTATACAAGAGGATGTATACGGAAGTAGCAAATCAACCAACGAATTAGCAGTTCGTTACATTGATCTTCGACCAAAGTGGAATTTTACCGAACTCGAGGTCGAGTTCTTTCCATGCCAGATAGAATGATGCAGATAGACCCCAGGCCACATGTATAGGGGCCAAGTAGATTTAGGATTTTTAATTCAGTAATTATGTTAGTTTCTAATTTTATTGTAATTAGGATAGGTTTCCAATATTATTTAGTTTCCTAGTTTAGTTAGGTTTCTTAGGGCTTAAGTTTTCTTTTCCTATTTATTTTTTAATGGTTCTTTTCCTAGTTACATGGCATTATAGATTATTATTTTCAGAGTTTTGATTAATGAATACTGGGTTTTCCCAGTGAGGTGCGTCCTCGTTATAGGTCTCTGCGGATAATTATTGAAGTGTCTTCGGATACGTGCTTCGGCACTTCCCGCAAGCCCTAACCCTAGGGCCTACATCAATAATACTTTTGGGAGCTAGGTTTTAGATCTTTTTCTTCCCTCAAGATGCACATTTAAAAAAAATGGCCTTATATTCCTTTTTAAGCTTAAAAAAAAATTATTTCAACATTTAAAGATTAGAAGCCCAGAAGAATTTTAGATTTTTCAAGGTCCAAAGTCCTAGAGGAAAAGAAACTCTATACGTTTGTGACCAAGAATCAGGCTTTCTCTTCCTTTAGCCAAATTAGGACTCGAACTCATGCACTCTCACGCACACACCCACAACCGTTGGGGACACCCATGAATCAAGTTTAGATTCTTTCGTTTCCATACACAAAAAACACAAATATCCTCAACATCCATTTTATATAAAAAAAAAATTATAATTAGAGCAGATTCATGTAGCTCCTATACATTATCCAGTTAACATAAAAATGCATTGCAAGCAAGCGTGACTGGACAGTTAATTCATAGAACAAAAAAATGGAAATGTAAAACATGAAATTGTTTTTCCACAAAGCTGGTGTCTTTGGGTGCACAGAAGGTAAATTTGTTTGCATTGCACTTTTAGCAGACTCAATTGTTAATTCTTTCCACTATGCCTTGTGAACAAGACATGAAAAGATTAGACAGGATACTGGTTCCCTACATTTTTTCACCTTAAAGTCTATGTTAGTATTTGGTATAGTTTCAGAAGAGAGAATCCAGAAAATAAATACAAAAAATGTCCTAGACATGTAGTTTACAAATCTCGCTCTACTCAAGAGGGATCACAGAAAAAACCACCATCCATACAGCCAAAGAATCAAACTTCCATTTAATTTCTAGTGATTTAATCTACACATAACATAAACAGGAAAACAACCATCATTCCCCAAAAGACTTATGATGGAAACACCTAAAAAAAGCCTAATTTCACAAACAACTCGCAGCAGAATCAAGAATTTCAATAGGCCCTCAACATTCTTCAATCACATAAGTTCAGTAAACTGTTTTTTTTTTTTTTTCAAAATAAATAAATAAAATCTTCTCAGTATGTTACACTGAGAACTGAACTCCATCTTCTCTTGATTGTCTGATCCAGCCACGTCTGAATGCACGGAAAATAAAATAAGCTAAACCGTAAAAAAGAACTCAATTTGACTCATCAAAAAAACCACATTTTTTGCATAAGCATGGACAGGCACTTTCCATCTGTCTGGAAGCAGAATAACAGATTAGAACGCACTCCCTGCGAAAAAAACCATTCTTTTCAACAAAGGCGCTTCATCGATCATCTAAACCCTCAAGAAAAGCACTAAACACACAGGGAAACACTACAGATCATCGTCCATTTCTACTCAGGTTCTGCTTAGAAAGCAAGCAGCACAAGATTCAACAAGATTCCGATCCAGTTCACACCAAGCAATACATTAACATCGATTTCTTTCTCAAAAGACCAAACAGAATTCAATAAAAACAGGATCTTGAATGCAAGAGAGATGGAATCAACGACTTACCCCATACAGTCGAGAATCTGATGGATCCAAGCAACGAGAGAGCTCGTGAGGAACATTTAATCTCCAAATCGACTGTCAAAGCCGAGATCTCTGCCTCGAGACATCGCCCGACTTTTGGATATGCATTTAGTTTTTTAAATCTTTCCTTCCTGAAATGGATCGAGAGACCTTCCTTGAATCTCTCTCGCGAGGGTTTTTTTTTGCAATTTATAATTATCGGAAAGAAGGGTTTAATTGAAAATAAATAATATCCGACGTTCAAGACTCAAGAGAGACGGATAGGATAATGCGCATTAATAGAGGAGAAATGATATGGTGCTCTGACAGAGCACGGTGATTTTGTTCTCACACCTAATGTTATACACCACGTGCGGCTGAGGTCAAAAGTGAAATCACTAGAGGGTGACAGTTTGGTCACGACAAAATGATGAACTTTGGGGAACTCCATCCTAACTAAATTTTGTTGCTATTTAAATGATATAAGAGTAGATGGGTCATTGCAACCCGTAATTTCTAATTTGGGAGGTAAATGGGTTCTCAATTGTCTGATTACCCACAAGTTGGCCCGATAAAAATTTGATTAGGTCCTTGGTCTAGCCGATAAAAACTTGATGAGCAAGGCTCTCCTAAGCTTAAGCTTATGATATGATTCCGTAAGCTAACGCTTCTAGGGCCCATCCTTGATCCATCCAAATGGACCAAACACACGACCCCCTTAAATTGCACAAGCCCATTAACTTTTGGTCAAATCCAAATTTACTAGACCGTTGGATCGACTATGTACCAATCCGAATAGACCGTTGACCATTAAACTTTTGGTGCCCAGATGGAGATGATAGAAACCACAATTTGGGCTGATTTTTTGTAGGAAGGAGGGTCCTAGTGAGTCCTTGAAATCCCCCCACCCCCATCCCCATATGGGTCCCCAAGTGGGCCCCACTACGTAATTGAGCTTACTTCAGCTTACCTTATCTTAAGCTTCAGCTTAGGAGAGCTGGCCCCAAACTTGATTAGGTCCTTATTGAGTCCTTGATAAGTAAATGGGTCCTGGGTCCTTGATAAGTAAATGGGTCCTGGGTACTTTTTTTTTTTTTTTTTACTCATGATCGAACGGGTCGGGGTCCAATTCTACCTTGGGTCCGACTCATAGAATCGGGACCTGACATATTACCTCAATTTTTAATAATCCCTCCTAAAAACTAGGCTTTTCCATATCATTTTATGTCTAGACCCGAACCCGGACCCTGGTTCGAACATGTCCTATATACGTAGCTAGGAAACCGGTTCCAAGCTCTATTCCGTCTTCTCTTCTCATTAAAAGTTCTGGTTTTAGGTTCATCATGGATTCGGACTGAAACTGATCCATTTACATCCCTAATGCTCGTAGACTTGAAGTCCACCTTGAAGCAAAACAATTAGGACTTGAGTTAGGGATTCGAGATGATATTTGCCGGATCAAATGATTGAACACTAAAGTGAGGTCCACGGTCCACCTGAATGCATGACAATTACACATTATGCATATTCGTTGTACGTGTCTTGTGTTCATATCAACTAGTGTTCATACCAATGTAAATATACGGCTTCATGTGATGTGATCGAGAGTGGAGTTATAATAGGTGCATGTAACAAGATTATGTTTTATCTTACCCTTATATAAAAGGGAAGAAGTGTGCTGCTAAGTGAAATTCTCTCCACACCTTTGTAGGGCCCACTTGATGTGATATCCAAAACCACATGGTTGGGTAGTGTTGGCACCTCGGTGTCACACATATTCCCAGGGTAGATCTTCGGGTCTTCAGATTTGACAATTTCACTCTTAGCCAATAGGCCAGTCTAGCCCTTAATAAAAAAAAATTCAACACTCCTCCAATCATTAGCTCTATTAGAACCCGTTTGTCATCCTTCTCATGTTGTCCCAATTTTGCATTCTGATCGAGTTCTGCGGAGACTATACTCTGCAGAACTTGTTTGACAACCTTATATTAAATCACTCTATTGAGAATACGTTGTACGAAACTTGTTTGATAACATTATAAAATTTTTGTTTCAAAGAACGAAAGCAAGAGAATCATAGTACTTACAATATGGGGCTCATTTTTTATTTTTTTCAACACTCAATTATTATCCTATAAGGGACCCACCTATAAAAATTACAACGTAAATACCCACATTTAAGAATTAGAACACGGGGCTCATATTCATAGGATTTGCAATGTAGGCCTACCTTTATAGGAATTATAATGTGGGGCTACCTTTTTGTGAATGTAAATATGAGACCCACCTTTAAAAATTACAATGTGGTACACACCTTTAGAAAATAGAATATGGGGCCTACATTTATAGGATTTACAATGTGGGCTCCACCTTTTGTGATCATGATCATGTGACCCACATTTAGGAATTACAAAGTGGAGCCACATTTTTTGTGATTGCGGACACAGGAGCCCACCTTCAAAAATTACAATGGGGTTCCCAAATTTAGAAATTAGAACATGGGGACACATTCATAGGATTTATAATATAGACCCACCTTTGCAAGAATTATAATGTGGAGCCATCTTTTGGTTGATTTTGAACATGGGATCCACTTTTAATAATTACAATATGGTACCCACATTTAGAAATTAGAACATGGGGCCACATGCATAGAATATTGTGACCATATGACCCACCTTTAGAAGCTACAATGTGATGTTCACCTTTAGAAATTAGAACATGGGGCCCACATCTATAGGATTCATAATCTAATCCCACCATTATAGGAATTATATTATGGGCCCACCTTTAGAAATTGAAACATGCAGCCCACATCTATAGGATTTATAATGTGGTCCCACCATTATAGGAATTATAATATGGGCCACATGTTTTGTGATTGTGACCATATTTCCCACCTTTAGAAATTACCAAGTGGGGGAACTTTATTTGATATTGTGAATATGGGGCCTACCTTTAGGATAAGTGAGACGATTTGAAATCTTTAAATGACATCCTTTAAAAGGCAAGAGATAAGTATAAAACAACAGTGCCAGCGGGTTGTTTCTTAAAAAAAATAATTTTTTTTTGTTCCAACTTTTTTAGGCCAGCAGGTTTAGATTTTGAGATTCCTTCCTGTGAGACTAAACTTCGGAATGGTGATTTACACATACTAAACATGCTTTTCACAACCTCATCTCGTGGGAACATGAGAACATCTGAATGGCACGATGCCAAACGCACCCTTAATTGCATTCAAGTGCGTCCAAGAAAATGATCGATTGCCTTGTCTTTGCCTCTCAACGAGCCACCCTCATTGCAAGGCAGATCACCCTTCCTTGGAAGAGGAAAACCTAACTCCCTTGGCAGCCCCTGATCAAAAATAACTATACCATAGAACATAACATAACCAAAGGCAACCTCCCCATTAGATACCTTAAATGCAGCATTCGTGAAAATAACAACTTTATCCTATATATCCTTGAAGATAACAACAAGCTGCTCAGTTGGTTCGTAGCCCTGCATACCTCCCAACTGCCTAGGATATATTCCTATATATATAAGCCACTCTTCCCACTTGTGTGGGCTCTATTGGGTCCCAACCTCTTTAGCTAGGGCACCAAAAGAAGATAAGAAATAAAATTTAACTCAGGCAATTGTTTGTATAGTTGAGAGTAGGAGTAAAAATAAAGTGCAAGTTAAATTATAAATAGAATGAAAGAGTATGTAGTTAAAGTAAAAGAACACTAGAAAACAAAAACTTTACTTCACCGCAAGTTGTTACACTTTGTTGAGCTTAAAAGAAAGGAGAAATAAAAGCCACGAGTGATGTCACATCCACCAGCTTTACTTCTCCCCGTCACCTTTTTTATCCAACTTCTCACTCTTTCATTCAAGAGGATTTTATCAAAAAAAAAAAAGAAAAAAAAAAAAAAACAGATTAGATAATCAGTGGCCTCAAAAGATCATTTTAACCCCCATTGTACCAGATCAGTCATTTTGCACGAAATGGTATTTTTTTTAGCACTTTCAACTAGCGTCCCTAGCAACCTTAGTTTTATAACGTTAAAGGTCACTAGGGACTCTGCGGTGAATACGAAAAGTAGAACAAAAAAGAAATTTTTTGTCTCTCTTTTGTTGTCAACGGGACAAGTCTTCTTTGCTAAGCCGTCTGTGCCCAACACCGACGCTGTGGTCCCCTCCCTCGTCAACGTCCTCTTCCCCGCCCTCCTACCAACTGTGTCCCCTACCACATCCTCTTTGTCAAAGGTATATGATTTTGAATGCTTTCTTTTAGCATTTTCTGAGTCGTCTGCGACGTTATTAGTCGTCTAAGTCATGTGTATATTGCGTCTCCATACCTTTTGCTTTGGTTAATGTTTCCTCGTGGCTTTTGTTTGAGATCTTAATGGCCAACATATGTTATACACTGTATGATGGTTCGTTGATTCAAGTATGAGGGTTTGATGTATTATACATTTGTTTGTAAAAGATCATCTGTTTAGTTGATTCTATAATAATGGAATAATAGTTTGATGTGTTCTTTTTGGGTTTCTTAAACATGTAGTCTTCTAAGGTTCACTGTTTTGCCGAATTGAGGAATGTTATAAAAACATTCCACAAATTGAGGAACGCATATATGTTGCCTTTTAAGTGTTTGATGAAATTCTTATTAGAAGAAATTGATGTTTAGTTATATTTTGAAGATCTTACTTAGTTGCCACTAATCCCATATTGGAGTTTTTCAAACATGTAGTCCTCTATTAAGGTTTTAGCTCCTCATTCACCCATTTCTCCAATAGTAATCCTCCACCCATTCCACCTCAGCTCGGCTAGAAATAGATGATAGAGGTAGAAAAGGACGTTACATGTGCCCAGCATGGAAAGAGCTTTATAGTAAGTAACTTCAACTCTCCTAAAAGAGGTGCTAAAATGGGCATCATAAGCAGCTGCATGAAAAATTTAATTTCATTTAGTACTTGAAGAAGATGCACACAAGATGACTTTATCACCTTTTATTGGACCCCTGCACCAAGGGGATGGCTTGACAAATAGCACTATTATCTATGTTTTCATTTTCAACCTCCACTGTCTTTGTTGAGGGCTGTCCTTTTTTCTAATGTACTTTTGGCCTAGTGGAGCTCATGGTGGGTACCAGATGATGATGGCCTGGATCTTGCATATGTTCCACAGATCCTCTATAATTGCCTTAAAATGAATTCCCTTACTTTGTCTTTGTTATTAGTTAAGTTCTGGAATCCTTATGATTAGGAGGAAAACTTAAAACATAGAAGGGTTTTTGCAATCAATCTACTTCGAGAAACAGCACAGGCATGAAGATTGATGGTCTTTGGTTCCCTTATCTTCCAAAAACATCACGCCCGCCGTTTGCTCCAACTATAAAGAGAGGGGACACAATAGGGGGATCTGTCGTAATCCACCCGTTGTTCAGTAAAGGAACCAATTTTTTTTTATTTTTTGCTCTCTTATGTCACATGTAATTTGATGGGTTTTGTTTATGCATATAAAGAAGACAAATTGTATGACATGTAATTGACATTTTTTTTCACATGTTTTTTATGGATTTTTAATACATACAAACAGCAATGTAATCAGAATAAATGTAATGACATGTCAATGACATTTTGAATTTTTTCATATATAATGACCAATCTGGCTTCTTCTTGGTTATTGTTAATATCATAATTTTCCTCACTTCGTTGGATCAGGCTCTGCATATATTTATGTTAGAATGGACCTGATCTGCCGATCAAAACTATTTTAGATATGCACTATGTTTTAATATATAAAGGTAGGGACGTTGCGAAGGAAACAGATGATGTTCAATGCGTCCCTAGGGACCCATATATGTAATTAATGTAGGTCGCTAGGAACGTTGGGAAGGGTCTAGAAGCTATTGCATGGGTCGCTAGGGACCCTATTCTATAACTAATATAGGTCGATGGAGAAGCTGGTAAGGGTTTTGATGTTGTCATATGGGTCTCATGGGACCCTTATCTATAACAAATATAGGTCGCTAGGGACGCTAGGAAGGTTTTCTGTTTTTAAATCATGGTGGATTAACAACAAGTAATTATTTTTTACAATTATGGACTCATGCTTGCCCTGTACAGTGATGTATATTCTTCCAAAATAACAAATTTATTAAATCATACATCAACCTCAACTTCAACAAAGAGGATCCAGCCAAACAACGATTTCATTATATCATTTTCACCCAAAATAACAAGTTAATTACATCATATAGGAACTTCAACTTACACAAAAAAATTATTGTTCCAAACATTACAGCATTTTCACCCAAAAGAATAAGTTGATTACAACGATTTCAGCGAAACATATACTGTTAAGGGCTTGATTTCATCCGTAACAAAACTTTACACAGCTGAGAGGCTGGGGAGTTGAAGCTTGTCAGCATTCATCAGCCAGCTTCTCTTGAAGATCTCAACTAAGATCTTCCGTCGGTAATACGGAATGTTAGCTTGGGTGAACTTATGGGGCGATAGTGTATGCAGTGCTCTACGTCTTCAATCGCAAAGAAACCACAGTCCGTCCCATTTTACAGATATGAGAAGAGTGAAATGATTGTGCGCGTGTAGGATGTAAACGAGGGTCCTACACTCTTTTGCATCCCAAACTCTGGATCCATCCGGGCCAAAAGCTGCATCATCTCCGGTCTTTTGTTTCCCTTGCCAACAACTCTATAAATGAAAATAAAAGATTCAATTTACGTTAGAATAGATAAAGTGAAACAGTAGAAGATGTAGACAGTCAGAACTTCAATCAAGACACATTTAAAAAAGTGTACATATTGATTAGAGTTAAAAAGATAATGAAGACCACGGTAAATCATCACATTCATTAATGAGATGAGTAACAGTTTTATAACTCGCTAAGCATTGTGGAAAAGTGTTTTATATACAAAGATTTGGCCGATAATAACAAGGTGAAGTTTGTTACAATTAGGCTTCCTTAGAGATACATAAATAAAAAGGTTTGATGCAAAAACACTAAATAACATGATTGTTGAGTGGAAGGTGTGATTGAAATTTTAAACTGTCTGTATTCAGGAACATGAATGAAAAATACCAAAAGGCTAAAATAACAAGGTGATTTATAACAATAATCCTAGATTAGACCTAAAGTTGTAACCTGTGAACTCTCAATGTTGCATCTTCTAATACTATAACTGTAATTCTAATCTGCCACAAGTGATTAGCCATGCCTCCACTATCTATTCAGTGTGATTATCCGGTTAATTAAGAACAATTAACAATTAGACTTTGTGGTCCAATTAACAAATAAAAGGGCTGGAACGTTACACGACTCAACCAGTAGGATTACAACAGTGACCAATACAGCATCCTTGTACACACTTTGTAACTTGTGGCATATGTTTCTATGACACCCACTGATTGATAGGTTCTAATTAAGATCCTATTGTTGGCCTTTTTCTTGATCATTGCAGTGATTTTTCTTCTTAGCCATCTTTTGAAGTCTAAAAATCTTGGAAATTGTTTGGATCTTCTAATCTAGAAATTCTGTAGGGCATCTCCCATCCAAACAACTACCTGAATCAGGAAAAAATGGAACCCCTTCTGTACACAGAGAGAGAATTCAAAAGGTCTTTTCATAGCACAACTGAAGAGAGAGGTGTAATAAAGGCTAGACCAACTTCAGTCTTCATATTTGAGTACATATATAATGCTAAAAATATATTTATACTTACTGCTGGAATGAATGTGAATGAGAAATCCAAACCATTAAGTGGGCCCCATCATATATTTATCATCACATAAAAGACCTTATATTTGAGTACACATAATAATGCTGAAAACATTTTTATACTTACTGCTGGAGTGAATGTGAATGAGAAATCCAAACCATTAAGTGGGCTCCATCATATATTTATCATCGCATAAAAGACCTTATATCTCATCTTTCATGGCATGAGTACTAAATCCAAATCAATCATCTGGAATCATCTTCTCATACAAAAAAAAAAAAACATCAACTATTGGACATCTTAAACATTTAATTGGAGATTGGAGGATTTTCAAGAGAAGAAAACATATGCTTAAAATTAAGCAAATTAAAGTTCCATCAACTGCACCTATAATACTAAAAACCAAACAAATACAATCAACTTCATAGACAGCATTTGGCTCCATCTTCAGAGAAAAAAAAAAGGTAATCTCTATTGACTTCTATGTATCTCACTACCTGTATATTCCCAAAGATTTAAGTGTTGCCAAATCTTTTTCTTAGAGTTAAAAAGAGAATGAAGACCACAGTAAATCATCACATTCATCAATGTACAAAGACTTGTATATTTCAAAAATGTAATGATGTGACTTACACATATGCTTGGGTCAGCCAAATATGCATCTTTGCAGCTGCTCCTAATACAATCGAAGTAATAATAAATGACGTTCGTGCCCAGCAGCGTGCCCTCCTCCAATAATGCATCCAGCAGTGTGTCATCCTCCAACAATGGAGTTAAGCATTCTGATATCAAGAATCCATCGCCCTTGAGGTATCTTTTGCATATTGATGTTTCTTGATCAAAATGATGTATTCTTCCTCAACAAAAGTATACAATGGATTCACTCCACAAAACAGGGAACATTGGTTGTGAACCAATAGATTATTCAAAAAACAATTTATAAGCTTCATTCAAAAGACATAGATCTACTGAAGATTCTAAATCCCATCAAAAGATTAGACGATGCATAAAAGAATTGCCCGCCCAACTGTGTTTCTTACATGTCCCTTTGTCACAAAGGACTACATGTTCTGATGCAGAGTGGTTTGAACCCCCAGATGATCCAATCTATCAAAAATTTGGTGCACAAAAATGTTTGCAGCAAAAAATTGAATATTAAGCCATGGTTCATACCAAATGTGATTCAGTGAGGCAGAAGAAGGAAAAAAATGATGATAGAAATAGAAATGGTTTGCGAACCCATGGACATGGGCTATGATAATCAAGCAGCCACAGACATTTCAATGGATTCTGATTTTTGTCTGCATCAAATGGCTAAACACATCAAGCACATTGGAAGCTTCTCCAACAAAGTGGGTGAACATTAAGAATGTATACAAGTCGGTGACCATTAAGAATGTCATGCACAAAAGAATTTTAGTACTGCCCTAGCTATTTTTGAGTTAGACCATCCACTGAAATTTAAATAAATAAATAAATGCTTAAAAATGTTCATATAAACCGTCAAATCAAAATAAAAAATAAATGGCTAAACACATCAAGCACATTGGAAGCTTCTCCAACAAAGTGGGTGAACATTAAGAATGTATACAAGTCGGTGACCATTAAGAATGTCATGCACAAAAGAATTTTAGTACTGCCCTAGCTATTTTTGAGTTAGACCATCCACTGAAATTTAAATAAATAAATAAATGCTTAAAAATGTTCATATAAACCGTCAAATCAAAATAAAAAATAAACATAAACCATGCCATTCAACAAAATTTTAAAATAATCAGTTTGAATAGAGATTAGAGCGATGAACTTGAAAACCCAGTTTAAGAACTTGATTTATATGTACATCTTTCTTTTACGATTTATATGTGCATTTGTCTTTTGCAAGTGATTCAGAACCGAAAATAATAGAATCCATCTCTCTAAGGTTCTCTGCCCATTGTCTTCCAGAAAGGGCTAAAGTCATTTTTAGGGCATTTTTCTTGCTATCAGGTAATGCTACACAAGGAAGACAAATAAACCCTTTTAGAGAGGCGATTCTCGAGTGGAGAGTAGATGTCTGCCACGAGGAAGCATTAATCAAAGCAAAAGGCAGGGAGACGCAATATACACATGACCTAGACGACAATAATGTCGCAGACGATTCAAAAAATACCAAAGGAAAGCATCCAAAAGCACGGTATAATACCTTCGATAAAGAGGATGTGGGAGGGGACCACAGTTGGTAGGAGGGCGAGGAAGAGGACGTTGATGAGGGAGGGGACCACAGCGTCGGTGTTGGGCGCATACGGCTTAGCGAAGAAGACTTGTCCCGTTGACAATGAAAGAGAGATAATAAAAACCTTTTTTTGTTATACTTTTTTTATACACCGTAGGGTCCCTAGCGACCCTTAACGTTATAAAACTAAGGTCGCTAGGGATTCTAGTTAAAAGTGCTAAAAAAAATACCATTTCGTACAAAATGACTAATGTGGTGCAAGGTGGGTTAAAATGATTTTTTTAGCCCACTGGTCATTTAATCTGTTTTTTTTTTTTTTTTGGTAAAATCCTCTTCATTCAAACAACTGAAGTTTAAAAAAATCATATCATGTCCTTTTTTACTCATTTTTTAGCCAAATTGAAATGCCATAGTTATGGATATTTCAATTGAGATGACAATCTCAATTTCTATTTTTTTGGCTTAATTATCATACTTTAAACGAGAACTGAGCACGGTTAAATATTTCAACCTTTAATTACAATCATTCCAAGTTCCAAATGACCCACCATAAATCCACAACCTTGGACTTCATTTTATTTAGATTTGCTTCAATTTCTTTATTTTTTAGTTTTGGGTTTTTAGTCTTAGTCAATAATTCTCATTATCTTTATCATGGTTACATATTTTTTACTTCTTTTTCCTAGTGTTCATATCAATGTAAATATATGGCTTCATGTGATGTGATCGAGAGTGGAGTTATAGGTGCATGTAACGAGATTATATTGAACATAAATGGCTGAAAACTCGAAAGGAATAATATAAAGAAGGGTGTTTAAATTGGATAAATTTTGTGATATGCTTGATCCTTTGCTCGGCCCTCCCACTTGCTTTCTTTGGTTTCATATGTTGCTCTTATATATCTCTCATTCACACGTCTATCACAATGGTTGGTATTGTTCCATTATACTATATTAAGCTGAAGGGTTTTAGCTTTAATTTTGACCGATGGTTATAATTTTGACTGGTGGTTACTACTTTATTTTAAATCTTTCATTTTTTTTTCTCCACACTTACCAAGTCCTCCATTCTTATCTCACTCCACCCACATTTATCTCTTTTCATGAAACAATATAACTGCTCCTCCATTTTAACCTTTATCTTATGTGACCACTCATATAACTGTAATAAACTATATAAACTTAAGCTTGATAAGTGGAAGGCCTATATAGGTATATTAAGACATGCCAAACCTATTAATTAGGTGATGTGAGATGTGGGACTTTCGAACACTATCCCTCACCAATAAAAAATGGTTAGACCACTATGATCCAAAATCTGAACCCTAGCTAATTCAATGGAGGACGTGTCGGTCACGTAGGCTACACAAGAACAACGAGATCAAAACCCGCTCTGATACCATGTAATAAACCATGTACCAAGAACAATGAGATCGATATTTGCTCTGATACCATGTAATAAACCATATACCAAGCCAAAAGCTTAAGCTTGATAGGTGGAAGGTCCATACAGGTATATTAAGACATGCCAAGCCTATTACTTAGGCGATGTGGGATGTGAGACTTCCCAACAATAACTACATGGAACTACTCTACATTTGAAGACTTGCTCGTCTTCTTTTACATGAGATGAAAAGGTTGGAGTTCTTACCTTCCTTGTCCTCAAAGAAATGGCAATGAAGATCAAGGGTCTAGTTTTTTTTCCATTAATTTCTTTATCATTACTCTCTAACCTAGGGTTGTTGTAATTAAATTTGAAAACCTTCCATTTACATGATTCCTGCCTAATGCATTCAAGTAATATATTTAAGAAATTCTAAATCACTAACTTTTGCTATAAATTTTTGTTAATTAATTATTTCTACCATGACTTTAACATTTTCATTGCTCGTGCTAAGCACAAGCATGTTTCGCCAGTATGATATTAATGTAAATACCTTCATATGTTGGATTTGATCATAAAAAAACATCAAGTATTTAAAGTCGACGTCTAGAGTCGACCCCATTAGTTTCATGTAATTAAATTCCTACATTTTGAATTTTTTTTATAAAAGTAGTTTAAAATGAGTTAAACAATGGTGAATGTCCAAAAAATGACCATCCATTAATTTCTCCTTTATAGCTTGTTTGTCTACATGAAATACATTATATATATTAAAGCAAAGGGGGAGGTGGGCTGTGGGGGGTGCCACCTCATCCCTAAAAAGTCTCTTCTTTCAGAGAAATATGCAAAAAAAATCCATATTATTTTAAGGTGCCATCTCACTTTGGGCTACTCTCTCTCCTAAAACCTCTCTCATAAGAGATTTTTATGAACGTTTGAATTTGAGTCCTATTTCTTGCCATTATCCAAATTATAAACAAATCTTTACAGTCGGTTTGTTTTCTTTTCCTTAGATCTTCAATCATCAATGGGTCCCATGTTAAATATGTTTTGTTAAATATATTTCAAGATTGGACTCCCGTATTGGATGAAATCCCAATGGCATTCTCTTAATCCCTTTTTTCTAAGAGTGGGCCCCACTGTTGGCTGTTGTCTGGTTTCTTAATGGATGCAAATTAATTAGTGGGCCCTACATATTTAACTTATTTCTGCAGTGGGACCCACTCATGGATTAATATAGCTCATTTACTCTCCTTTCAGTTTTTTTTCCAAATGGATGGTTCCAGTAGTGGGCACCAGTTCGTATTAAATATATTTCAAGATTGGACTCCACTATTAGATGAAATCTCAATGGCCTTCTCTTAACCCCTTTTTTTCCAAGAGTGGGCCCCACTGATGGAGGGAGGCAGGCCCCGTTGTCTGGTTTCTTAATGGATGCAAATCAATTAGTGGGCCCTGCACATTTAACTTATTTTTGCAATGGGGCCCACTCATGGATTAATTATGCATAGATATTAGTTTTCTAGGTCAATATGTATCCGTAGTGGGCAATCAGACTGGGTTGGTATCATACACAAGCTTAATTTCTTTGATAATTGTTAGGATGTCATTTGTGTGCACATGAGTTAGGATATTAGAAACATACTATGATGACTCGTATCTATATCCACGTACACTCATCCCATACAATGTACATCTTTTATGTTTTTTTTCTTTTCACCTCATCCCTAAAAAGTCTCTCCTTTCATAAAAAAATATATATATTAAAGCAAAGGAAGAGGTGGGCTGTGAGGGGTGCCACCTCAACCTTAAAAAGTCTCTCCTTTCATAAAAATACTTACAAAATCACATAGAGCTTTGGGTGTGAGAGGTGGGCTGTGAGGGGTGCCACGTCATCCCTAAAAAGTCTCTCATCTCAAAGAAATATATAAGAAAAAGTGGGCCACCTCACTCATCTAAAACAAATCTTCTCCCTAAATCTCCATTTCAATTATCTTTTCCAAATCACCTCCCTAAGTCTCTCCATTTCATTCAAAAAATTTTATAAAGGTAACAAACTCACATCTTAATCATATCTCCTACAATATCTCCTACAATTTCGCTAAACAGCTTCTTCCATCCTTAGCACACCTATCATTTCTCCACTTCTACCAAGAAGTTGATAATACCGTGGGATATTTCTTTCAAGTTAAATACCAGAAAAATAAGGTCACCTTTAAACACATCATGATGCACCTTAATGAATTAGGATAAGAGTCTCACTTTTAAATATTACATCATGTGACCCCACCAATGCTCCTTGGAACACCACATCAACAAGGGCCTACTGACCAAATATTCAATTGGACACACCTTTAGATATTTGGATATGGGCATATCTTTAGATGTTACATCATGTGACCCCACTAAGGATCCTCGGAATGACAAATCAGCAAGGTCCCACTGTCCAATTGGACACACCTTGAAGGAATTAGGATATGAGGCTCACCATTAGATGTTACATCCTGTGACCCCACCAAGTTATTTTTTCTTTTTTATTAAAGTTATATATATATATATATAATAAATATAAACTACTTATTTATTTCTATAAAATTTGTTCTTTTCCGATAATATCTCAGAAAAGAATCACATATTTCATTATATTTTTTTTGCCCGGGCACCATACATCTCCATTTAATTCTGTAAGCTTACGCTTGTGGGGCCCACCCTTGGTCTATCCAAATGGACCAAACACACGACCTCTCTAAATTGTACATGTCCACTAGCTTTTGGTTAGATCCGGATTTACTGGACCGTTGGATCGACTGTGTACCGATCCGAATGGATTGTTGACCATTAAACTTTTGGGGCTAGATGGAGATGGTAGATACCACGGTTGAGACTAATTTTTTGCAAAGAGAAGGGTCCCAGTGAGTCCTTCAAATTCCCACATCACCACCCCCATGTGGGTCGCCAGGTGGGCCCCACTACAAACTTGAGCCTACCTTAACCTAAGCTTTAGCTTAGGAGAGCTGCCCCTATATTGACACACATTCATACTTGTGTAATGGTTAATGCCTTTAAATTCAAGAGGGCATTATGTTAGGTAAGTTTACTTCTCATTTTATATTTATTTTCATCACATGTTAAAAGATTCTAATATTCAAAGATAATAAATTTCTTTCTTTTAGACTTATTTTATCTTAATAATATTTTAAAATAATTCTTAAATTTCTAATATATTTTTACTTTTGGCCCGGGCTTAGTACTGGCGTTTGGTGCTAGTTATATATATTAAAACAATATGATTTGTTTTGCCACCTCATCACCCATGGAGCTCTCATTTTAAAAAAAGGGGCTTCGCGCAGGTTCCCTCAACATTACCTTTAAGCCTTGATCCACAAAAAATTCATAGAGGCCAAGTCCCTCGCACTTAGTCACACCGAAAATGTCTAAGTTAAAACCATTTCTTTTTCAAATCATAACCAACCAATGATTGGATAACCATGATGGTGGGATAGCCCATATAATAATGGCCAACTAACATTTAATTGTCCACGATTAATGGAATCCTCAGATTTTCAAATAAATTCTAAAAACACACAAATAAATTTCAAAATTACGAAAATAAATTTTAAAAAATGAAATAATTTCGAAAAATACAATAAGTTTTAAAAAAAGCAATATATAATCAAATAACGCAAATAAATTTTAAAAAATACAAATAAGTTTTAAAATATCAAAATAAATTTTAAAAAAATATAAATAAATTTCAAAAGACTCAAATAAATCTCAAAAGATCCAAAGAAAATCCCAAAAAAATGCAAATAAATTTTAAATAATGCAATAATTTTAAAAAATGTAATAAATTTGAAAAAACACAATAAATTTGAAAAAACACAATAATTTCAAAAAATGCAATAAATTTTAAAAATGCAATAAATTTGGAAAAACGCAATAAATTTGAAAAAACACAATAAATTTGAAAAAACGCAATAAATTTCAAAAGACGTAAATAAATTTAAAAAACGCATATAGATTTCAAAAAACGTAAATAAGTTTGCTAAAAAACTCAGGAAAAAACTCAGATAAATTTACCAAAAATACAAAGAAATATTACAGAAAATAGATAAATTTGAACAACACTCAGATAAATTTGACAAAAACTCCGAAAAATTTGAACAAAACTTAGATAAATTTACAGAAAACTCAGATAAATTTTGAAAAAACTTAGATAAATTTACCAAAAACACAAAGAAATATGACAGAAAACAGATAAATTTGAACAACACTCAGACAAATATGACAAAAAACAGATAAATTTTGAAAAAACTTAGATAAATTTACCAAAAACACAAGGAAATATGACAGAAAATAGATAAATTTGAACAACACTCAGACAAATATGATAAAAAACAGATAAATTTGAAAAAAAACTTATATAAATTTGACAAAAAACTCGGATAAAATTGAACAAAACTCAGATAAATTTGATAAAATAGATAAACAGAGCCAAAGAGCAATCACCGGGGAGACGTCGGTCCTCCACGGAATTCCCCTCTCATCCGTTTATCCATCTCAATCCCTTCTTGTCACCACCTCTGTCTACAGCACCCAATTCTCATCTTCCATCTCCACTACAGAACAGTAAAAAAAAAAAAAAAAAAAGGTAGAAAAGTAAAAATAATACCATAGGTTTTTACATTCGGATCCCATGATATCATGGGATGATAAGGTAGAAAAGTAAAAATAATATGTCAAATATCCTTAAAAAAGGAATAAAAAAATCATTCAGGACTTCTCTAGATGTTTTTTTAGAGGATCCAGGTTCGGACCTTATCACATACACCAATGCCATGTAGTGCCTGCAACTAGCTTCCTTTTTTCCCAACACACACGTGCAGAGGAGATAGAGCTTCCTTTCTTTCCCAACGCACATGTCCAAAAGGAGCTAGAGATCCTCACTGCCGCCGCCGGACAAGCGTCCCAGACGCTGCGTGCAAATCTGGTCAGGCGCTGCTCACCTGACTAACGCTTGCAAAGAGGCCACCAGGCGAGAAAACAACTCTCCTGGAGACTCCATTGAAAACCCATTTCAGGATTGGAGAAAAACCCATGGTTTTTATCCTCAATAGGCTGGAATCTTCTTCTCGCCATTGGATTCTGAGCCTGAAATGGGTCTTTTTCTCTACTGTTCTAAGATACCCAATCCATTTTTTCTCAAAGGATTGGAAGATTTGAAGATCGAGGGGTGAAGATTTGAGATTTTTATCAGATGGGTATGAATTGAAATGCGATTTGCGGCAGATGGTATTGAAAAAGCTGAGATTTTTGCACAGATGGCTGTTGAAAAGGCTGCGATTTTTGCACAGATGGGTGTTGAAAAAGCTGCGATTTTGATTAGATGGGTGCTAGGGTTTTCGTTTGTTGTGGGAGAAGATCGAAGGATTCTGAGAAGAAAAAGGAAAGAAGGGAGGGACTCTTGTTCTCTCCTTTCGCCTCCCTAGCTGCGGTAGAGGAATCAGTTGTTGATTCTCGGTTCTGGTGTTGCAGAACACGAAACCAGAAGCAGAAGATGATTTGGGTTTAGTTCCAGGTGGGAACGACAGAACCGCCCCTTGGAGGATCCATTGGAGAAGAATAGAAGCAGATGGAGATGGAGATGGAGATGGATTTAATTAAGAACGAGGGAGAATACAAGAGTTAAAATTTAAATTTTAAAATCCTTTATGCCTAAAATGGTTGGAAAGCAAATTAAGTTCTTGAAAAATGAGAATCAGGTGGAAACCAAGGGACTATGCTTACAAAATAGTCTAGCTGGGGTGGACTAGAGGCTTGAAGAAGTGTTTGCTTGGACTGGAGGCTGGAAGCAGTCCACTATAGGGACCTTTCGCTAATTTTCTCTTTAAAAAAATACCCTAAGAAAAAATATAGGATTTGACTTTAATGTGGGCCACTGCACCTCTCCATATTTATCTCATCTCATTACTTCACATTCAAATCCATCCCTAAAATCTGTCTATTTCCCCTAAAATCACCTAAAATCTTGTCATTATCATGCCTATCCTCTTCCACTCAACTTCTCCAATTATCAAACCCTCTAAATAGGACCCACTACATGAAGGATTGATCATCCACCTATTCGGTGGAACTAACTAGACAAAAGATCTAACCATCGACCTAGCTTACCATGATGACTATCTAAATATTACCCACAAGATCTAACTTACCAACTTCTCCATGTGGGACCCATTGGATGAAATACTCCATCCATACACCCAAATCGTCATGTATGACCTGCTAGATCAGAAGGACCCCATATTAGATTTTTGGGTAAATTAGCCAAAGGTCCCTGCGCACGATCTTCTAAGGCATCAAGGACAACAACTTTTTCTCTAATGTCTCTGGTCCAGACAGCTGGAGATATTTTGGTGAAAGGTCCCTAAAATGCTACATTATATATTTTAATGACTAATTTGCCCCTTTGGGCCCTCATTCCCGGGCTTAAGTTCTCTCTTATTCCCTGTTGTCCCAGAGAACTCCTTCCATCTTCTTCTCTCTCATTTCTTCATTTTTCTGTTCCTTTCCATGGTTATGGAATACCATTGCAGAGCACCTTCCATTGCCACCGTGATATTAGAGCCCTACAAAGACTCACGTTTGTTTCTCTTCTTTGATCCTGTCATTCAACCACCATGGCCTCCTCTGCTTCTTTTTCCTCTTCCTCTCTCACAGTAACTCTCCCAGTCACAAACATTACCAATTTTGTCTCCATTGAATTGGATGGCACCAACTATTTAGTCTGGAAATATCAGATGGAATCTATCTTGAAAAGCACTGGTCTCATGTGCTACGTTGATGGTACTAAGTCAGCACCTCCTACCAACATCTCTGTAGATAGTATCGCAACACCAAATCCAGCCCTTGAAGGATGGACTTGCATTGATCAATTTGTCATCAGCTGCATCAATGCCACTCTTGCCAAGACCGTTGCCCCTCAGGCTCTTGGATTCACAACTGCCCATTCACTTTGGCTTTCTCTTGAACAGACTCATCTACAGCAGTCTCAAGCACAGAAGTCTCTTCTTCACAACCAGTTACAAACAATTCAAAAAGGTGCATCACCCATTACTAATTACCTACAATCTCTGAAAACATTGGCCGATTCTCTCTCAGCCATTCAAGCACCAGTTTCAGATGCAAAACTCAGATAAATTTATCTGAGTTTTCGGTAAACTTATCTGAACTTCTGGAAAAATTCAGATAAATTTGTCAAAACTCAGATAAATTTATCTGAGTTTTTGGCAAACTTACATGAACTTCTGGCAAAATTCAGATAAATTTATCTGAGTTTTGACAAATTTATCTGAGTTTTCGGTAGACTTACCTGAACTTCTCGCAAAACTCAGATAAATTTATATGAGTTTTGGCAAATTTATCTGAGTTGGTAAGAGAACCAATTACTTTAGTAGGGGGAAATGCTAAGACAACCTGCGTTTGTATGGGGGAAATGCTCAGAAGTCGCTGCAATCAATTCGAATACATCCACAATTGAGTACCCATTTTCTCCATCTTATGACATCTCTCTATCTGAGTTTGAACCAAGATAAGGAAATGGTGCCTTCTGTCTGCTCATGTGCAAGGATGAATTATTTCGAAGAAGATAAGGAATTACGTCTTAGAGTATGGAGAAATGAGCTTCGATTTTACTCTATTTAAGAATATTTGATCTAACCGGTGTCTCCTTTGATCTACAATTACCAACAAGATTTTTATTTATTTTTGGGTAATTAGATGTGGGAGATAACTATTCTGAGTGAAGTGAGATTGATTGCAGAGGAAGAGCATCAATAATGTGTATTTAGAGATGAATTTACACTTAAAGATCAAAGGGGCCTCGCGACGGAGAAAGCATCAGCTATTTGTACTAACGAAGTCTGAGGTCTGCTTTTGCTGACGTGTCGAGGGGCGTTTATGTCTTTTTCAGATGGTCATTTTCATGAGAGGACTTCCGCCACTACGAAAACAATCCATGGACCTTAGGCTATAAAAGCAAATGACGAAGGACCTATTGCCAAAAGCCCCTAGATTTTTTTCCATAAGAGCATATCAAAAGTAACTTTTTTTACAACCATGTGGGACCCCATGATCAATCCAGCCCCTACATACTCACTAAACTCCCATGGATTTTCACTTATTCTAATTTGGCACCAATCTGAATTATATTCACCTGTGGGTTGAATTTCATAAAAAAAAAATCTGACATTTTCACATACGCACGATTTTTCACTTATTCTAAATATTCACCGTTGGATTAAATTTCATATAAAAAATCTAACTTTTTTTTAAACGGATAAAAAAATCAATTTAAGAAACTATTAAAAGTTAAGGCACCTAAATCACCGGATATAATGATTTGATTGAGATGAGTTTTGCCTAAAGTAATATCCAAGATGAGACCTTTCCATCACACCAACCTCCTATGAGTAGATTGCATCTAATTAAGTGGGTTCCATAAGAGAATATTAGAATTCTAATTCCTGCACAAGTCGTGGGAGGTACCTCTTAGTAGAACAAAGCCTTATATGTAAGCATGAAAACTAGGCACGACCCGTCAAGACCTTGGCCTAGCATGTCCCACAGGCACAACCATGGGCCGTGTCCTGTCGGTCTATGCCCTCCACAGGACTATTTGCACAGAATTTTAAGTGATTTATCAAATTTAAGAGTAGTCTAAATTAGGTTATAGATTAGCTGGAGATCTTACATGCATTTTGATAGATTTCTTTTCTATTTTTTTATACTATATTAAAATTTTACCATAAATTTCTTTTTGCCCAGGCTTAGCACGGGCCTTTGTTACAAGTAAGAATTAAATACATATAAATTATTGGTCAAATGAGCTAAACTGAAGGATAATTAAATAGATGAGGGGTGAAGAATATGAGTTGAGGGATGATGTAGATGTAACTCTCACTTTCCTATAATTTAAAGTACAAGGGTGGTGGTTATATATTCATTTCTCACCTCATCTTGATATATTTTCCATTAAAATTCACATTTTCCCATTAATTTTAGTCAATTATATATATAAAAGTCTTGCAACTCCTATGTATTCAATTGCATGAAACAAACAAGCCCTAAATCAACAGTGAATTAATTTAGGAAGATGGGAAATGAATACCCAACCATCGCTACAATAATTTAAATTCCTTGGAAAGAAAAGGTCCCATATGTATCTCCATTTTATGTCCTTGATCCCTCGCCTCCTTTTTGAACTTTTATTGGAGCTCATTTCACCATGAGCCCCTTTGGATTCAATTCCATACAAACAAAAGGACCTAAGGGCATGTTAGTTTTATATAATACATAAGAATTGAGAATTCATAGAAATTCCTAACATAAGTGGTTAAAATTGAAGATCCAATATGAATATGCAAAAATGACCCTCAAATGGGTTATGATAAACCTCAACTCCCAAAATCCAAAAAATAAAACAACAAAACTATGTGGTATGATAAGAAAGGCCCGTTCTGCATCCCCCATCTTTCACCCACATCCCAAATTATGCCCGTGATAGGAAAAGCCATAGTTACCTAGTTCAGTTTGATTAATTCACATTCAAGTTCACAACTTGTATTTCGGTACTGTACTTGATAAAATAAAAATAAATGGAGTAGGTTCATTTGATTTGCTTCTCATGATTGGTTTGAAGTTCAAGTTTTGATTAAGTCTGATGAACTAATTCATCTTTGCTCATGCTATAAGTACATCATTAGGGCTCACCCTCATAAAAAACTCAAAACAATCAAAATA
The DNA here is from genome assembly GCA_012931725.1 of Litsea cubeba. Taxonomy (NCBI): domain Eukaryota; kingdom Viridiplantae; phylum Streptophyta; class Magnoliopsida; order Laurales; family Lauraceae; genus Litsea; species Litsea cubeba. The sequence goes on along the minus strand of CM022944.1, from coordinate 101,977,766 downwards.
ATTGTCCTTTACATTTAATCTACGTAGAATTTTACTTCAAAGTTGGGCCCCACACTTAGATTGATTACATAAAATACATGATTACAAAAAAAAAAAAAAAAAACTAAAGTAAAACTCAATGTTTTACATGTGATCAATCTTAAAGTGGGGTTGACGCTAATTGGAGTTAGATATAGATTAGCACTAACACGTCGGCGGGTAGAGTGCTTTTGACTGGCTTGGAATTTTAGGTTGCCATGACTGATTGATTTATAGGACTCGACTAGTACCATGTGATATTGGATCACTTAATGGTTCGCGGATTGAACTAGAAATTATTCAAAATGAATTTTTTGATTGCCGTATGTTGAGGTCAACGTCCACCCTCGCTCCTGAACAGTCATAATTGTGGTCGAATCCTCGCCCTCATTATAAAACTATTGTTGTGTCATTTCCTATCACCAATTGGTTTTGGGATAAGTGATAGCTCAATGGGGTGTAAGATCCTACAAGTGGTATTAGAGCCTGGTAGGTCGGGTGTTCGAGTCACGGTTAACGTCCACCCTCGCTCCTGAGTGATCATAATTATGGACGAGGGCAATGGGGTGTAAGATCCTATACCGTATGAACAAAATTACCATGGGAAAAACACCCTAATCCAAGGTGGTGCATGAGCAGCAAGCCCTAATGTCACAAGTGGGCAATCTTCACCATCCATTTGTGGTTGATCAGCATGCCTTATTGCATCATATCCCCTGGTTATGGTCATTCCGCCGGTGGCTATGTGGTTATGTCGGTTAAGTCGAATATGGATCAAGTTTTGCGAGTCATGCGGGTTGTGCTGATTATGAAGGTTGGGTCAGGTTGATCCCCATTAGGTGCGTGCTGAAGTTACCAGGCCTAGGCCTGTTGTAGAAACGGATTGAAACAATGAGTTGGGCATCAACTTGTTGACACCCTTGATCGTCCTGACTCATTTTGACCCCACCCATTCTATTTGCCACCTTACAAAAATCGCTTCCTTTATCTTACACAAACTGAGCAAGCAAGAGTAGAAATATACAGGACTAATGCCCTTAAAATTCTTTGATGGCAAGTAAAGAGCTTAAAAATAGACCCTACACAATATAAAGCACCAGCATCAGATGATATAGTCTTCATCTTCCAAGTTCCAAGTCTGGATACATCGATCATAAGCAAAAAAGAGGAGTGGAGCAACCAATACAACATAATTAAACGGATATTTGCTCCTTTGCCGAACAACGTCAGATCAACCTTTTTCCCTTTTTCTCGTATAGAATTATTACACTCCTCTCCTTGCTCTTATGCATGATGAGATGAGAAGATCCTACATAATGTCACATCCTGAATCCGAGAATCTCCTTATTAGAATGGTTCCCAAGGTGTGACATGCGTACTCCTATGAACTTGCATCTGTTCTGGACCAAGTCCGAATCCACGAAGGAGAAAATTCCACATTTCACGTGTGAGGATGACTCACCGACACCTGTCAATGAACATTTAATTGCGGAAGCATATACAATTTTGATGAGTCAGGCCCAAGTAACCCAGTCCGTAACGAACCAAGGCCTAAACTGTGAAGATCCGTTTAGTCCGTTGAGGTCCGGGCCCAAATCCACGAAGTCTGGCCACGTCAAGGCAGCCCACGTCGCTTCGGAAATAGTCAGTCTTTAACCCGCTTTTACCAAGTCCTGCGAAGAATATCTCACCTGCCTCGTCCATCGAGGGTAGTTCGAAGACTCCACCAGAGTAGAGCAAACATTACTATAAAGTCGTCCCCATCTGTTAGGGGAAGGATATAAATAGAAAATCCCACCAACGCTAACAAGGGGAGGGATTTCGGCTTGTAATCATTGCACGATTGAGAAATAATATATCCGGCAACCTTTGCCTTTGAAATGGATGTAGGTCACACTGACCGAACCACTATAATCTCCATTCTCTTCTTTAATTACTGCATTTACCATTTATTACTTGATCGGTGGTATCCGAAACTAATTTAGGCATCATCAATTTGGCGCCGTTTATGGGAACGTACTAAAGTTCTCACTTCATAATATTTCTATTTTTCAAAACTATGGTGATCACCACCAGATCGGCAAGACGACCACATGATAATCCCTTGCGAGAAGGTGAGGATGATCCTCCATCGACTAATCCTGCCCCAAATACTCCAGCTCTTACTCTTCAACAAACGTTGGAGACCATGCAGCAGATGATGACCCAAAACCAGCAGATCCTACAACTTATGCTCGCAGGGCAAGGAGGAGCACAATTCGGAGGAGCACCGCGCCCGGGACATCCAAGAGCTCCACACCGAGCTCCTCATCTGGGTGCCCATCCCCAGAATGCCCCCTTTGGAGTTCCCCTGGGCGTCCAAGGAGTTACTCAGGGCACCCCTCATGGAATTCACCTGGGCGCCCCTAAAGGTGGTGCCCATCACGAAGGACCTCCACCAGGTGGATCCCAGATTGGAGGACTCCCACCAGGGGATGCGAATCACGGAGGATTTCCACCTCCTTCCTCCGCTTCTAATGGGGAGAATCCACATTTCCAAGAGGGATAGAGTGAAAACCAAAGCATGGAGAATGGGAGTTATTTTCATGATCTGTCTAGGGAAGCCCTAAATCGCTGGGATGAGAAGATTAGGGAAATACAAGATCAGCTAGGCAATGTCTTCAACGCCATGAAGGCGCAAGCACCAGAGACAGTGGATTACCTAGTCTGGCGAACGGACACACCGTTCAAGCCCGACGTGGTAAACTATCCACTTCCTCGGAAGTTCAAAATGCCATCTATGGAGACCTTTGATGGAGCGAAGGATCCATTGGACCACTTGAAAACTTACAAAACTATAATGCAGCTGCATAATATCCCTGAAGAGATTATGTGCAGGGCATTCCCAACCACACTGATGGGTTCCGCCTGGCAGTGGTTTGCCAATCTCGCCCCAGCCCCCATCGCCACCTTTGGGGAATTGAGCAAGTCTTTCGTGTCATATTTTATTGGAGGGCGCCGTCACCAGAAGCCTGCCACACACCTGTTCAACACAAAGCAGGACAGGAATGAGAGCCTCAGGAGCTACTTCACTCGTTTTAACGAGGAGGTACTTCAGGTCGAAGAATCTGACGACAAGGTATCCATGACAGCCTTCTTGGGAGGCCTCCGCTCATCAAGTTTCCTCTTCTCAGTGATGAAGCGGCCACCAAAGAGCATGACAGAGCTACTAGCAAAGGCCCAGAAGTACATGAATACTGAAGATATCACAAGGGCCAGGCGAGGGGAGTCCTCCAGAAGCGGGGACAAGGGGAAGGAGCGAGACAGAGATGAAAAGCCTAATACAAGCAGCAAGCGAAGCAGGACAGAGAGGGTACCTACCAGAGACAGACTCGGTCCTGCTCCGCAGAGAGACTGACAAACATTCACTCCTCTCAATGCCGCTGTTGGGCACATTTTGCTCCATATACAAGATGGTCCCGCCGTAAAATGGCCTAGGAAAATGAAGTCTCCTTCGAACCGCAGGAACCCGGCCAAATATTGTCGCTTCCATCGCGACCATGGCCATGACACTGATGATTGTTATGACCTTAAGAGGTAGATTGAGGATCTCATTCAGCGTGGTCACCTGCGCCAATATGTTGCTGGCAGGGGGCAAGCATCACCACCACCACCTCACAATCTTGAAGATCAACAACCCATTGGGGAAATCCGAACTATCTCAGGAGGACTAGCAGAGTCATTCTCTGCCATGAAGGCCCATGCCAGGAAGGCAAGGCATCCTAATGAAGCACGCCCATCCAAGGCACCCCGGTATGGCGCTAACGAAATTATATCCTTCTTGGATAAAGATTTGGAAGGGATCCAGCACCCCCATGATGACCTCTGGTGCTCGCCATGACCGTCGCCAATTTCCAGGTACGTAGGATCTTGGTAGATAGTGGCAGCTCTGCAGATATTCTATTCGCAGAAGCTTATGACAAGCTAAATCTTGGCCGAGGGAGGCTGTAGCCTGTTAAATTCCCCCTTGGGTTTTCAGGGGAGAAAGTGTATCCCCTAGGGGCAATCACACTGCCAGTCACAATCGGGGCAGCACCTCGAAGTTCCACTACAATGGTTAACTTCCTGGTGATAGACTGCCTGTCAGCCTATAACATCATAATAGGGCGACCTGCTCTTAATGCATTCAGTGAAGTTGATGGATTGACCTCCTCATCGATGCCACAGCAGGACATGAACTGCTCTCCTTCCTGGATGTTTATTCTGGATACAACCAGATCTGCATGCACCTCCCAGATCGAGAAAAGACGTCCTTTCATTACTCCTAAGGGGACCTACTGCTATAGAGTCATGCCCTTCGGGCTGAAAAATGCTGGCGCAACCTATCGGCGCCTAGTGAACAAAATGTTTCACTCCCAGATTAGGCAAACCATGGAGGTTTATGTGGACGACATGTTGGTGAAGAGCTTTCGCCGCGACAGATCACATCGACCATCTCCAAAAAACTTTCAATGTTCTCAGGTCCTATCGCATGAAGTTGAATCCTGAGAAATGCGCCTTTGGCGTAGGATCAGGAAAATTCTTGGGCTTCATGGTCAACCAAAGGGGAATTGAGGCGAATCCCAATAAAATCAAAGCTATACTTGACATGAAGTCGCCCTCTTCAACCAAGGAGCTGCAACGCCTTAATGGAAGAATTGCAGCACTTATCAGATTCGTTTCCAAGTCTGTAGACAAGTGCTTACCTTTCTTCAAAATCCTTCAAAAAGCTTTCGAATGGGGACCCGAGGCTGAGGAGGCCTTCCAGAAACTTGAAGCCTACTTGGCCGCACCTCCTCTTCTCTCACATGCACCACCGGGTGAGGTATGATATTTGTATCTCTCCGCTTCCCCCTCAGCAGTCAGCTCTGTTCTCATCAGAAACCATGATGAAGTGCAAAAGCCCATCTATTATGTGAGCAGAGCATACCAAGGAGCAGAAGTCAGGTATTCAGAGCTAGAAAAACTAGCGCTCGCCCTCATCTTGACGGCAAGGCGCCTGCGACACTACTTTCAGAGCCATACAGTTGTGGTAATTACTAATCAACCTTTGAAGAGAGTATTAGGAAAGCCAGATGTATCTGGGAGACTTATTAAATGGGCAGTAGAACTGGGCGAGTTCGATGTCCGGTACCAACCAAGGGCAGCCATCAAAGCACAAGCTCTAGCAGACTTTGTAGCTGAGTTTACACACTCTGATGGGGAGACAAGTGATCCTACCACGTTGTTGTCCCCAGCAGACATCCTCGAAGAGCTTCCCTTGGGCGCCCAGACCTCCCCCTTTGGGCGCCCAGGCACTTCTAGGTGCCCAGACCTCTTCCATGGGCGCCCAGGCACTTCTAGGGATTTATACCTCAGAAGCACAGTCAATCTCTGACACCGAGACTGATGCCCAGGTACCTACTGGGATCTCCAATTTTTCGTCACTACCACTTTGGAAGCTGTATGTTGATGGCTCCGCAACCAGCGAGGGAAGTGGAGCTGGCCTCATTTTGATAAGTCCTGATGGTACACACATTAAGTATGCAGTGAAGCTCCACTTTACTGCCTCTAACAATGAAGCAGAATATGAGGCCCTCCTCTCTGTCTTGAGATTAGTTGTCGAAATGGATGCTCACGACCTCGCCGCTTACAGTGATTCCCAATTGATAGTCAATCAAGTAAATGGCGAGTTCGAAGCAAAATAAGCAAGAATGCAAGAATATCTCGGCATGGTAAAGAGATTGATCCTGCAATTCTAGCACTTCCAAATCTCTCACATCTTTAGAGGGGATAATGTGGCTGCAGACGCACTCGCCAGGCTCGCCTCATCATGGGAGCACTCATCTGCATAACCAACACTCATCGGGCACCATTTCGCGCCAGGTAAGTTGGATGTGGATATCACAAACATCAACTGTACAACAGACGAACCAAACTGGATGACCCCCTAAGGGCGTACCTCTAAGAAGGTACAGAACCAGATGATCCCCTTGAGGCCAAGAAGGTTAGGATGAGAGCTTCCAAGTTTACTCTCCTACAAGATGTACTCTACAAGAAGGGTTACTGCTTACCATTGCTGCGCTGCCTTTCGCCTAAAGAAGCTAACTACGCCCTTCGAGAGATTCATGAAGGAATTTGTGGTAATCACTCTAGAGGACGCTCCCTTGCCCACAAAGCGCTTCGGCAAAGATACTTTTGGCATAGCATGGTAAAGGACGCCAAAGAATTTGCCAAAAAATGCGATAAGTATCAATGCTTCGCCACTGTGCCAAGGCAGCCACCGGAGGAGCTAACGATAATTTTGAGCCCGTGGCCTTTCTCAAAATGGGGTATTGATATCTTAGGCCCCCTTCCTTTGAATAGAGGACAATGCAAGTTTGTAATAGTCGCCGTCGACTACTTCACAAAATGGGCGGAGGCAGAACCCCTAGCAAAAATAACAGACTCCAAGGTAAAAGACTTTGTCTGGAAAAACCTCGTCTATCGCTTTGGGATACCTCACGCCATTGTTAGTGACAATGCCAAGCAATTCAATAATAAACTCTTCAATTATTTATGCTCCGACCTCCAAATAAAGCAGCCTCATTCCAGCCCGGCACACCCATAGGCAAATGGGCAGGCAGAAGTCATGGTAAGAACGGTCCTACGCAACCTAAAGACAAGGTTCGAAAGAGCGAAGGGTCTTTGGGTCGACGAGCTCCCAGGAGTGTTATGGGCATATCGAAAGACACCAAGAACTCCTACTGGGGAAACCCCTTTCTCTCTCGCTTTTGGGATTGAGGTAGTCATCCCTGTTGAGATAGGTGTCCATTCCTTAAGGGCTCACCTCCATGACCCCATCACCAACGAGGAAGGACTCCGCATCAACCTCGATTTAGTAGAGGAGGCAAGGGAGATGGCTATGGTCCGCAACGCGGAATACAAATGGCGCATGGCAAGGTACTACAACTCGAGGGTAAAGCCTCGTTCCTTTTAACTTGGAGACCTGGTCCTCAAAAAGGTGATCCTCGCCACAAAGGACTCTTGCGAAGGAAAGCTGTGACTAAACTGGGAAGGGCGGTACTCGTAACAGAAGTAGTGAGACCAGGCACCTACAGGATCCAAGATTCCGAGGGAAAAGCTTCATCCATGGAACGCGGAACATTTGAAGAGGTACTACCAATAACATTTTAAAACTGGTGGAGGAATGAAGGTTTGGGGGGTGCATGTGACCTTTTCTACTTTATTTGTTTATTTTAAAGTTGTTTGACAATAAGCTGTATAAAATGTTCTATGAGGAAAGATCCTTGCATTTTCATTCCAAAAGTTATGTTCTACAGACTCCTGCATTTTCATTCAATTTCCGAAATTTAGCATGAATTGCCTTTCTAAAAAAAAAAAAAAAAGAAGTCGTCCCATGCCCTCTAATCACTCTCGCAGCTGCCCTCATCCTCCTCATTATCAGAGCTGCCACTACCATCATCAGGCGCCTTAGTCGGCATGAAGCCTGAGAGGTCAATATCTAGGAAAGCAGCGGAAATCTTCCCTCGGAGCTCATCATAGCCGTCAATGAAGGCATCAGCGAGGCCATTCGCTAACTCCCTCTCAGCCGAGGCAGCCCTCTCCTCAGCTTGAGAAGCTCTCTCGTGAGTCGCCCTCATCTCTGACTCCACAATAGTCTCTCTGAGCCTCACCCTCTCACGGGTCTGTGCAAGCTCAGCCTCACTGAGCGAAGCCCTCTCACGGGCCTTCACAAGCTCAGCCTCTGCCTTGGTCGCCCTCTCGTGGGCGGCTGAGAGCTCAGTCTCAAGCCTGGTCGTCCTTTCGGGGGCCGCCATAAGATCAACCTCAGAAGCCCTTCTAGCAGCTTCAAGAGCAGTAATCCTTCCTTGAGCAGCGGAGAGCTCCTTTTGCATAGTCTCATTATCCTGTTTCAGCTAACTATGAGATCGGGCCCGTGACAACAAACAGACGGATGCAGTGGAGGCCTAAAAAAAGAGGGACAAAGGAAATGAGATAGAGCATATAAAAAAAAATCTCTGGAAAAAAGGGAACAATAAACCTTTACCTGAGCCAGACCTTCCAAAAACAATTTTATAACCCCCTTGGTGCCCAAAGCATTAATCTGCGTAACCTCGGGCGGAAACACAAATCTCCCGAGCTTTTCCCGGATCACCAGCGGGTTGCCCAGCATGGGGCCAGCCCAAGCCGGTGCCCCTGTAGAAGTTCCCGAGCCTGGAGGACAGAAATGAGGGGCAGAAGGCGTGGCCCGAGAGGAAGACTCCGGAGCAACAGTCTTGGTTGAGGAAGTCGCTGGCTGGGAAGGCACCACGAGAGAAACCACCCGATGGGGACACGCCCAAGGCCCCGTTGCAGGGATGGATGGAGGAGAGCTCACCTCCAAAGTCGCTGGTGGAGAGGTCCCTGAAGAGGCATTATCTATCATCGCCGCCTTGGAGGGAGGGGTACTCCGACCAGAGAGTTGGGCCAAAATCACCTGTCTGTCTATTGCTGTAGAATTAAAAGTGTTACTTAGACACAAAATATCAGGTGAACGAAAAATTATTGCTAAAGCAGAAGCGACGTACCTTTTCTTTTGAAAGAAGATCCCGGAGGGGGTCCTCCAGTCCTACCGAAAGAAGAAGGGTCTGGAGGGAGTCCACTAGTCTTACCACTCTCTTTGGGAAGGAGAACTCCCAAGTCCTTGTCAGGGTAAACTCTCACAGCCTGTAGCTTCCGCTCTTGATTTGCGAAAAGCACTGGCGGATCTGCAAGAAGACAATGAGCACGTACATGCATAAAAAATATAAAAGAAGAAGAAATCAAAGGACGTACCGAGTTTTTTGGAGTCAGCCCATCGTATGGGCACCAAAGGCCGATCTACCTCAGAGACCCACTCTCCACCAATGAAGAAGAGACGGGATTTCCAACTATGGCAATTGGAACGCAATCCCGTGAGTAGCTTGCCACCCCTGGGGGTAAAATAGTACCATCCCTTGTTAGGGGCCGAGGACTCAATCAAATTGTAGTCAGCATGAAACTCCGCAGGAGAAGCGTCCTCGTGATGTACTTTCCTCCATAGTACAAGACAACCGAGCATAACCCTCCAGCCATTGGGTGCTAACCGCCTCGGGGTCAATGAAAAATAATGGAGAATGCGGCAAATGGAGGAGGACATGGGAAACCTCAATCCAACTTTGAGCATCTCCTCATAGATGACAATGTCACTAGAGGAGTCATCGCAAGCAGGTTCATCCATCTCGGCCTGACGACACAACACGGTGGGAGGATTACGATAAGAAATTGCAATCTTCAAAATGTCACCATCAGTGTTGAACACACTAAAAAGAGTGCTCACCTTGGATCCGTCATCGTCAACAACAACTTTTCCTCGATAATTTTACGGCAAGAACGCAACTTCCCTAACACATTGGTAGAAGGGCTGTCTCCAATTTCCTTCATGCGCAATGGACCAACAGAGGAGCCGCTTGCCACGCCAACACGCGCCGCAACCATCCCCGCCTTTGAAGCGATGCTAGTGCCCGCTCGAACAACGACGCCCACACCCACCGGGGCTGTGGCGCCCACAGCAGGGGCCCCCTCGCCCGCTGCCACGACCAGGGCGGCACCCGTCTCCTCGCCCGCTGCCGCGGCCCGGGCGTCGTCCGCCGCCGGGCGTCGCGCTGCTGTCTCCTCGCCCGCAGCCGCGGCCTGGGCAGCGCCTACCGCCGGGCGTCGCACTACTCTCTCCTCGCCCGCTGCAGCGGCCTGGGCGATGCCCGCCGCAGGGCGTCGCGTTGTTGTCTCCTCGCCTACAACTGCGGCCTGGGCGGCGCCCACCGCCGGGCGTCACGCTGCTCTCTCCTCGCCTGCTGCAGCGGCCTATGCGGCACCGCCACAGGGTGTCGCACTGCTGTCCCATCGCCCGCTGCCACGATCTGGGTGATGCCCGTTCCAGGGGGCCGACACCTAGCGCCCGCCATCCCCTCGCCTGCTGCCTCAGCCAAGTGGGATGCGACGCCTACTGTCCTTTCACCCGCTGCCGCAGCCAGGCGGGCTGCGACACCAGCTGCTCTCTCTTCTCCCATGCTGACACCCAGGGGGATCTTCTCCACTGCACGATTCACACCGGAAGCCTGGTCGCTAACAACGCCTGGGGCATTTTTTCCTGCAAGTTGCAGGTTCATCTTCTTCTTCTGGGATGACCCTTCTCCACTTAGGTGCTCCATTACCTTGAAAACTCCAACTTTTTCCTGATCCTTTGGACTGCCTAGGGTTTTCAAAGAATGAGTTTTATAGCCTAGGGTTTCAAGATAAGCCCTAAACTACATGACTCTTCCAAAAAACACATCTGAGTAGAAAAAGGAAAAACTGCTAAAAATTTTTGGAAAGGAGGAGAGACCTAGACATTCTAAATGCCCCCTTTCAAAGCTTCTTTGGGCACGGTGCATTGAGGGGCAAATGATGAGTCAGGCCCAAGTAACCTAGTCCGTAACGAACCAGGGCCTAAATCTGTGAAGATCCGTTTAGTCCGTTGAGGTTCGGGCCCAAATCCACGAAGTCTAGCCACGTCAAGGCAGCCCACGTCGCTTCGGAAATAGTCAGTCTTTAACCCGCTTTTACCAAGTCCTGCAGAGAATATATCACCTGCCTCGTCCATCGAGGGTAGTTCGAAGACTCCACTAAAGTAAAGCGAACGTTGCTATAAAGTCGTCCCCATCTGTTCGGGGAAGGATATAAATAGAAAATCCCACTAGCGCTGACAAAGGGAGGGATTTCGGCTTGTAATCATTGCACAATTGAGAAATAATATATCCGGCAACCTTTGCCTTTGAAGTGGACGTAGGTCACACTGACCGAATCACTATAATCTCCATTCTCTTCTTTAATTACTGCATTTACTATTTATTACTTGACCGGTGGTGTCCGAAACTAATTTAGGCATCATCAAATATCATTAATATCAAAGCTTGAGTAGTCCATTAACGTTCCAATAATTCATTTAACAAGATCATTAATCAAAACTAATAATATAAACCCCCAAATGCATTATATAAAAGTACTCTAATGATAGAAGATACTAGATGCATGTTTTACCTCAAATGGAAACATGTTCCTAATACGAATGCAATCATATTTAAACACGTGCAAACCATAATCTAACGCAAAATGTGATATCTAATCCAAAACCATGTTTACCACTCTTGTACGTTCTCCGATAGACAAGCTAATCAATAACCTTACTGATCGAATCTCTAATATAGAGAGCTATCAATTAGTCTCTTCGGTAGCCTGAATTCCCGTGACATCAAGAGTAGCACGATGAATACGACGATTCAACAATATATATGCGCAATTAAGATTCAACACATGTTATCCAAATTTTGAATTTAAAGACGAATAGATTAAAGAGACCAAATAAATGTCAACTAGGCACATTGTGCATTATGAATAACTCATACTTTATCGAATCAATAATCAAATACTCACTTTCTAGTTGGCTACTACATTTGCTCATCCTCTCCGATAGAGAGCGAATCTAGTTGGGATGTCACCAGTGGCCCGGTCAAAAGCTAACTAACTGGCTACCCGGTTCTGGAGTTCCGGTGCTCCAGACAACATACTGCAGTAGTCTTGAATAACTAAACCGAGTTTAACCCCGTCGGGTATCACAAGGTCGAAGCTAAATAGTGCTGAACCATTTGAATCAATAATAAGAAACTGGAGTAAGATTTTACTAATCAAATCATTTTTAATCGAATCCAATATTTCATTCCATAGTCTCGAATAATTTCTAATCGAGTCAAAACACATACTTACTCCCTTCGAATAACACATCAATCAATGATAACATTTGTAAGACAATTGTAATACAAATTTATGAAATAATACGAATAATGTAGTATAAGAATCATTTGAATATGTGAGGGCAATAATGAATTAATCTCAATATGCGTATGCAAATAAACTAAAGGAATCAAGGATATTTACTAGCCAACCCTAATCTAATTATCCGCCATCTCTAACCGTCCATTACGATCTAGTTTTAGATGATTCAATGCACGTGCTACATCTCGTTGGTGTCATGTTGTGTATGTGTGAGATGCATCGAAGTAATCTAAACCAACACCCATGGTGAGGTTCTAGATGAGCCGGATAAGCATGTGAGATGATCTTAGCCCAAGATTCCTCACGGTTTTTAAATTCCATTGGGCCATGTTAATTGTCAAGGGTTCCATGTCTATGGACCTACAAGGTCAATCTTAAACAACCTAAGAACCTTATTGATTTAGTTTTTATGTCATAATTATCCTCATGGATTGATTATGTAATGTTTTAGGCCCTTTTGAAGTGGAGTTAACTTCCTAGTTAATCAATGGATTCTAATAGGGTCTAAACTAGGTTCAAAGTCCCTTTTTCAAAGAGAATGGATTTTGTTCATTGATCCAATTATTCACTCAGTCTCCCAACCTCTGATCACGAAGAGGAGTAGACCACTGGATTCTACACTTCGAGAGCTTTCCAATTATAGAAAGAACTAAAAAATCGGGCATATGGATCAAAAGTTATGGCCATTCCAAGTTAGTGTTGTTGGGCCCAACGGGCCGACCCGCTTGAGCGGCCCATGATCTGCTCAAGCGGACAGCACTGTTGTGACACGTCTTTTGTGCAGAAATTGAGCCTAAATGCTCTGTTTCCTGGGGTCTCTTCTTCCTATAAAAACATGCATCCTTACAAGGCATGAATTTGGACCAAAATGAGTATCCAAAGTGCTCATAAAACCCATGATCCATCAAATTATATTCTACATTAATTCACTACAAGAACCCATTTTTACATGAGCAATCTAATACAATGAAAATGGCTGAATTGATATCCAAGAGAATTATAACATTCAATCAAAGATTCATATACATGTATAAATCATAGTTGCTCATTACTTGCATCTTTTTGGTGCTTTTCACTCTAATTTTCTCTTAGGCTCATTTTGAAGCAAAACCCCAAATGCTAAGCTAAAGTCCAACCGGCCCTACAATGGTAAAATGCAAGATATGAAAGCATATTAACATGTATGTCATGAAAATGAGTCTCCTTGACTCAACTTTACACCCAAATTCGGAATGAGGCTTGAGGTCTCACCTATGGTAGAAATGAAGCTTTGTAAGAAGGAGCTTTTGACAATCCAAGACTATGTAAAGATGGGGAAGATGATGGGGATGAGGAAAATGTTCTTCAAGTGGACATGCATCTCTTTAGCCGGATTGAGAGTGAAATGAATGACTGAGTGAGAAACTTTTCCAAATGGAGAAGATAAAGATGATTTGGGCAAATGGGTCCTTAGGAGAATGAAGGGTTTCAAGATGAAGATGACCTTGAGGAAACTCTCATGGAATACCTTCCATGGCTTGGATTGGAAGAATAAGAAAAGATGGAGATGAAGAAGGAAAGAGGGTTTGGAGAGGATAAATGCTTACCAATGGAGTGATTGACTGTGAAATGGGGAAAAGATGTGGTGGAAGATAATGACCAGCAAACAAAACTCTCACATGCAAGCTCCTTTAATGGTGATTGTCGCAATTGATATGAAAATGGAAGGAGAAAGAGAGAACAAGGAGAAATGAAAATGGAAGAGGAGAAATAGAAGAGGGAATTGGTTGGGTAGGGTTTTAAGGAGATATTTTGGGTTGGACTTTGCTTGCAAGTCCATCTCTAGAATGAAATTTGGTAAAAGGGCTTGGGGCTGATTGGGCTTGGAAATGGGCTTGGTTGTTTTGGGTTTGGAAATGGGCTGAGTTGGGTTTAATGAGTTGAGTCTAATTATGGAAATGATGTAGGGAAGATGTCTGATAAAATGCACATGAAGTTACACACTTACAAAATTAAAACTATCAAAAGGCCATAACTCTACCTAACTAAAGTCAAACCCCACTAATCTAACTAATCCCTCACAAAACCAACCAAAACACATATTAGGCACTTAATTAAGATTAATTAGGCATTAATCACATTTAAGCGGGGTCGGGGTCTAACACATAATGATTGATGTGAGGAGACTAGAAGGACCTTTCAAACTCATTCATAGTTTTCTGGGTGATTCCCATCATGAAATCCTAATTTTATCAGGATTAGTAGTTAATCAATTTTTAGGTAAATAAGAGTCCCAAGTAGGATTAGTTATTCTCCTTGAAGTCCAAGTTACGTACAAAATAGAAAAGAGTCTCTAATTACATGGTCTCCTCCATGTGGGGCCCTTCAAATGGGATGTTTAGTCATGAAAGACCATATGATCATCCAAGATGTGGGCAAACTCTTGCACTGGACTTTCACAAAAATATACTCGATTAGCACATAAATAATTCCAAACCAAGGCATGGCCTCCTCACTATACATGGAAGCATCACTCAACCAGAGCAAGTTCCCCGGCAATTTCACTTTGAGATAGGTCTTCCCGTTATCTTTCTCTATTGTAGCTCTGGAGGACTTTTTGACGATTTTTGAATCTTGAGATACCTTCAGTTATATGTTGACTTTCCATTCAATAACAATGCAAAGGTGGAGCAAAAGAATAATAAGAGAAATCATATAATAACAATAACAGCAACACCAGCAGCAGCAACAACAATAATAGAGAAATATTTTCAATAAATTTTCTTGCATTCTGAATGAGTCTTGGGCGAATGCTGACAATGTAAACTGAGCGATGATCTAGTCAATCCAATTTAATAAAAAGTATATAAAGAATGAATCTTCTGCTTGGTACCGAATGTTCTGGATAATACATGTAACACCGCGAGCCCTAATACTATATTAATTATAATTAATTGTTAGTTAACTAAGTATGTTTAGGGTCTTAGCGAGTCGGGTTTGACATGTGGATCGCACGTGCAAAATATGGCGCGATTCTGAGCGCCTATGGGTAGAGTATGGGGTTGTTTTGTAATTTCGGAGAGTGTTCAGGGGTTCATATGAGATTATGAGTTTTTGTGAGTTTGGGTGCATTGGGTAATTCTTGACATTTAACGAACTTTAGCCTTTTGTCGCATTTCGATCTGACGTGTCAAGGGGCCCAAGTGATCGCTTTAGTAATCCCGAGGACTAAACTGTAATTTCCACTCTTCCCTAACCTAATATAAACCAACGATTCCCATCCCCTTCATTTCTTTCTCTCTTTCTTCCAAACTCTCATTCTCTCATCTCCCTCACTGCCTCCCCACCATTTCCGGCCATCGGAGGTCCGATGTCACCGGCAGGCACTCCTTTCTTCTTCCCCAAGCCTCCAAGACTTCACTCATCTCCTTTTCCTAGTTTCTCACTCACCACTCATTGAAAGGTAACCTTCCAAAGCTTTCAGGTTTAGCTTTCCTTCATTCTTTTGCTTAGAAATGGATTAGAGGAGCTCAACCCATCCCATTGCATTCATTTTGTAGAAGGTTTTTGGGTTGTTTACTTCTTCTCCAAGTTTGAGCTCAAAAAAGGGTTTTTCCCTCAAATTTCTTCTTGGTGTTGTCAAGCTCTTCATCAAGGCAAGTTAATATGTATATTTATGTTTGGATATGTTTGCCTCTTATTGAATTGATGATTGATGATGATTAGACACGTTGTATGCTCATTAGATGAAGTTTGATTTTGAAAACATGATAATTAGGATTTTTTTGGATTGAATGAATAGGAATGGATGGGAGTTTGAATGGACTTGAGAAGGATGTTGTTTGAGGTATTTGGAGAGGGCAAGGCCCTGTTGTTTTGTGTCTATAGGTGTAGGATGTGACAAGGGAGGTGTTTTCCTAAAATCTGAACCAAAACAGAATTCTGTTGGTGAATTCTATAGCTTCACGATTACCCATGAATTGGTAGCGGCTAGCCGTGATTATCCCGTGCGGCTAATTGCATGGTAACCATGGAGGTTTCTATCTTCAGCCTTTCGATCCACAGTTAGCTCACGGCTGACCGACATGCGGTTGGTGACCTAGAGGTCACATTTACATAGAGCACCCTTTTTGGGAATTTTCCACAGGCGGTCACCTCCGCGGCTAACCAAATTGGTCGGTTAACCACCAGTGTTGTTTATTTTTAGTTTGAATCCCTTTTTGGAAGGGGGTTTTCTAACCTAGCTTGGACGAACCTAGGTGGAATTTTAGCTACCTTTTTTGACTCATTTGACTATGCGTGAGAATGTTTTGAGCCGATGTTTTCTCACGATTATTCTGGTTGTTTCGGGATTCAACCCAGCTCAATCATGGACGGTGTGGGGCAACGAGATATCCTCCTTTTGTATCCATGTACGAAGATGATTCTTCCAGGTATCGCGAACCCTAATTCCTTTCGTTGACTGAGTTTAGATGTACGATGCTTCGGGAATAACATTGTACTTTGGATTGGATTGTCTATCGCTTCTGATTCTGAATTATACCATCTGATACTTATCTACATGCAATGTTCATGTTCTTTAACTTCATTTACTTTGTTTTGTTTTGGAATCATATGAAGAACTTTAATGATGGACTTATGATCCCCTTTGATGTTCCATTTGTTATGAAGTTTGATTGAGATGTTGAGGCTAGGTGGCTTTGATTGTAAAGGCTTGATGAGGACTACTTATGGTATTGATGTTTTGAAGTAAGCTTACTTGTTTGGTCTTGATTTGGTGATGGAAAAGTAGTCTCTCTTTTGTTAATGAATCTTGTTCATGCAAGAAAGCCAAGCCCCTCACTATTGTATGTTTAGGACTCTTTGTGTTAGGCACCACTCTGCTGTTAACGTCCAACATAGCCGAGGCACCACCATGTGTGAGAGCTTTGGAACTTTGGTCGTCTGCAGTATGGACTTTAATATTTTAGATGGATGTACACCATCGAATACCCCTTTGAAAAGAAGTATTGAAGCTTGATTATGAATCGTATCATTTTGATTGCTTGTTGGATTCTTTTTATCTCAACTCGAAGCATATGTGGACCACCTATTTTGCTAGATGTCAATGTTAGATTATTTGATTCAAATGCTATGCAATTTTTATGATCTTGCCTATCGTTTACTCTGCTTTGTATTGCATATCTATGGACGTTATATATATATATATATATTGCTTGTCGACCGTCATGTTTGATGATGCTACTCTCGGTGCATAGGTACCGAGCCCTTCTACACCCAGGAGGAGACAAATGAGAAAGTTCAGGCAGATCAGCTTGATGACTTCCTAGATTATTGTATGGACGGCGTTGTATAACCGTACTGTCCCTGTACTCAAGAGCCTTGATGTTATATCTAGGATTAGATTCATCTTTTGGTTCTTTTGTCTTTTGATTAGGCCCGAGTTTTAGTGTGTTCTTTTGTGTAAATAATACTTTTGGTTAACTGTTTCAAACTTGAACTCTAATTAATATATATTTCAGTCTTTGCTCTTAACTATACATCTCAAGATACCACTAGTATTTATGAAGCTTCCGCTATACGTTTTATGTATTCGAGGAAATGTTTTTACCTTACAACGGTCTTCGATCCATATGGGATATGATTGGGGCCACGTTGTATTGGTTTAATGTTGGAAAATTCTAATTGGCCCTAATCTCACACATAATCCCCAGTTTCACAATTGGGGGCATGGCAATACAACTCGACTACGCTAAGTTTAGCTTCATTTCGAGGTTTGTTTGTTTGTAGGATATAAGAGAGTTCCTATTAGGGAATATTTGAATATCCTAAATGCTGCTCCTAACTGGATTCACAAATGCTCACGTATGCCTGAGATTTGGAGAATTTCAGAAGTCAAACGTGGCATTCCACATGACTGGACCTTTGGAATCACACTAATTAAACAATAAACTCTAAATCATGATTGGGGAATTCTCGTAAAAAAATTACAAGATTTTGAATTCCCATAGAAATTCCTCCAAACAAATGCGTGCCCCTTAACACATTGTCTTTTATTTTGAATTTATATGCTTGCTCCAATTAAAAGGGTGCCACATGGGTCCCCAAAAACTAATATACCACACATGGAGATGTAGCAGTACATTCATATCATCAGTATATGTCAATATCTTGCAGTTTCCATCTTTCTTTTTTTTTTTTTTTACTTTCTTGAAAGGGTAGATTAGGAACAAAAAGAGACCATAACAAAAAAAAAGACAAAAGACAAAAAAAAAAAAGAAGCATTTGTCACAACAAATTATAGAACTTAGGGTTAGTGGCCCTCAGATATCTGTCTTAAACATTTTGATTGGGGGCAACCAAGTCTTCCCTAGCCCTCGCATCGTCCTTAGAAATTCTTCCTTCTGAGAATATACTCCGTATCCTAGTGAGGAGAGATATGTCACATCCCAGTCCTGAGATTAACTGGCCAAGGGTAATCCCCGAGGTGTGACACCTGTACTCTCGTGAAATCGCACCTGTCTCGGGTCAAGTACAAAATCACGAAGGATAAATTAGACTTTCCACATGTGAGATTTATTCACTAATACCTATCATTCACGATTAATAGGGGAAGCAGCTTAAACATTCTTAAGTTGGTATCATTCCATGATTAGTCCACTTAAACATTTTATATTTATACAAAATCAATTTACAATAACTACATAAGTAGGGGATTACAAAACACACCCTACATAGTTTTAGGATCAAGTTCTCAAAACGATTCTCCAAAGAGCAAAACAAAATGCACCAACTGTATAACTTCCACCCATACTCAAAATGCTATAAAAAAAATCCCATGACGCTCTCTAGGAAGAGAGGACTAGCTAGGACCCTTAGTTGCCCACTCTTCTAATCCTGGAGGAACCTCCTTGGTCTCCTCCTCGCTCTCCTAGGCCTCCTCAGGGCTGGGAGGGGTACTTGCGTCTATGATACCAAGTGATAGTATCGTGAATATGACAATTCAACAAATATAGGCAATAATCATTTATCACATCTTGTATCAACTTCGAATTAATGACAGATAATTAAAAGAGATCTATATCAAGTCGAGCTAGGCAGTTTGTGTAATGATGAATAATTATGCTTTACGAATCAAATAAGGAATTATACATTACTAGTTGGCTACTACATTTTCCTCATCTTCTCAATTAGAGAGCGAGTCCTGTTGGGATATCACCAATGCCCCGACCAAGGTTCTCCTGGCTACACGGTTCTGGAGTTTTGGTGTTCCAGACGACTGATTGCAATGGCCTCGAATAACTAAACAAAACTTAACCCCGTCGAGTATCGCACGGTCGAAGCTCAGTAGTGTTGAGCCATTCTAATCGAATAATAATACACATATTCTTAACTCAGTTTAAATTTCAAATCGGAATACCACAACATTTGTATAACAATTGAAATAATAATTTGGAAAGTAATATGACTTGTGCATATAATTAATTAGTTAGAAACTTGAGGTCAATGATAAAGTTCCGCTCAATATGCAATGTAATTGATTTAGAAGGATCAAGGTGGTTTACTAGCCAACCCTAGTCTTCTTATCCGCCGTCTCTCGTTATCCAATCCAGTGTAACTTTAGGAGATTCAATGTACCACTATGATATGAGCAAAGTACATTGGATTCCCTAAACTAACACATGAAGTGAAGTGACAGGCGAGTTGGATAAGGCACATGAGATAATCTTAGCCTCAATGATCTCTCATGTAATTACTATTGCCATTGGACTATGTTAAATGGTCAATGGGTACCCTTTCTAGGCCCTAGAAGGTCTTTCCATGTCTCACAGTCCTAATAGGTTAGTGTGTACATCATAATTATCCCTGGGGGTTAATTATGAAGAGTTATGGACTTCTATGATAAATCCAAATTTGGTCAAAAGTGGGTCATGAGGAAATAGCCCCCTTCGCTCGAGCGGACCCAAGCAACGGGCATGCTCGCTCGAGCGAGCTGTCTAGAACTCCAATTCCGAGCGCTTGCACTCCTCTCCTCCTTCCAAATGAGTTTCTACATTGGAAAAATCAGTTGTGGAGAGGAGGGGAAGAGAGTGGAGGGAAAATGGAGATGATGAAGATGTGGATTCTTCTTTCCAATGGCACATACAAGCTCCCCTCCTTGCTAATTGAGAATAAAGAAGAGATGAGGAAAGAAAGGAAAGAGGAGGTGGAGTCTCTCTCTCATGCAAATGAAAAACGATCGATGGAACTGGATTTGTGTCTGTTTTTAGTGTTAATTCTCTCCAAATTGCCAGAAAACCCAGTTTCTCTCTTATATTATCATTTTGACTCAAATAATGGTTTACTTGATCAATTTGTGGTCAAATGAAATGGAGTCCAATACAAAAATCGATGTGCTCATCGAAATGCACACGATGACACCAAGATGACATGCATATGATGAGAAATAGAAAACTTTCAAATTACAAAAAAGTCCTTGTCTCTACCTAAACGGGTCCAATTGGGTTCAAACTACCTACACATGACTCGTGGTCTAGATCAGAAACCTAAATAAGACTAATTAAAGTTAAAACAACTCAATTAGTGATTAAACACAATTAAATTTAATAAAAACAAGTTATTTAGTATTAATTAAGTTAAATCTGCATAATATTGTGAAAAACCAGGTAACTAAGATTAGCTAGTATATCAACCACCTTGTTTTTGTTCCACCTGCTGCTGATCTCTAGACTTTTGCATTTCTGATAGCAACTCTAGCAATTTTATCCAAGAGGGCATAAACTCCCAAGATAATGAATAAGCTTAAGGTTCTCTACGAGGAGTAAGCAATCACCTTCTCGAAGTACTATTGTGAGCCCACTGGCTAACACAGCGTAACACTTTGGATCAAAGCTTGCAACTCGGCCTTCAATTGTCGAGAAGTATGAATTTCACCGATGTGTAAGAACGAAAATCTCCTCTCTGACATTTAACGTACTATGCCCCCAACATTAGCTGTTAGGGCACCTAGGACAAGAAAAATTACATTTAGCAGCTGATAAAAACCGCCGCTATATGTATAAAAACCGCCACTATTGTTGCATAATGAGGAAAATTATCAATAGCAGCGGTTAAAAACCGCCACTAATGATTATATTCCGCCGCTAAATACACATCGCTTTTTTCGGCTAAGTCCATCTTGTAGCAGCCGCTGCTAAATGTCCATCTTCTAACATCAGTTTATGCTGTCAGCTGCTAAAAACCTTGGGATGAGATTTTTAGGCATATAGCCATCTATCAACTGCTTCAACAAACCAATGCTGAAGACCTAAATTGTCTGAATTACCACACAGCGAGCTTCGCATATACAAACTTGGGGCTCAAGGGCACTATAAAAAGCATTTAGCATAAAGGGTGACTGCCTGATCCTCATCACTTTCATCCAAAACTTCGAATATAAGATTTTGCCATTCAATCTGGCACATAAGCTTTTCTGATTGGTTGGGCTTCTCTGTTTTGTTGGTTAGCTCTCTTTTGTTGCTTCCTTAGTTTCAGGTGGCAAGTATTGGGAGCTATCCTCCTAGCTCTTTGTTGTACCTATTCACTTTGGAAATACATAGACTGACCTTTCCAAAAAAAAAAAAAAAAAAACAAGATTGCATATGAATTCTCAAAGAAATTTATAGCCCCACACAAGACTGCAGGAAAATGGAACACCAGCAAAGACGAATTTTTTATAACTTTACCTGGTGGAAAATCTGCTACATAAACCAACAGTAGTTCTGGACAACTTAGATGCAGTGACATTCATGAAAAGGGTTAAATACAAATGGTGCTTCTCATCCATAGAGAAGCTTAATTATGTGTAAGATCCCGACCCCAGTTCTTTTGTTTAGTATTATTTTAATCGTGGTTTAGCTTTTTAAGTGAGATTCGATTTAGTTTGACCGTGTTTTTGAGTTTGACCGAATTTTTCCATAACCGTGGAGATTTGAAGACCATTGACTTTGGTTTGACCCGGTCCATATGATATGTATTTTTATGAGAAATTACTTCGGATTTCTAAAATTATGAATTTGGTGTATTTTGACTTATTTTATGAAGTTTAACAACTTTCATGTTTTGATCATTTTGATTTGATACTCAGAAATCACGTTTTTCGAGGGAAAATGGGCAAAAATGACATTTTCACTAAATCTGTCCATGAATTTCGAAAATTTCAGAATTTGGGGAAAATATACTTTTTTGGAAAGTAGATATTTCGCTGATCGTTTTTGTCTTCTTCGTCGTTTTCGTTCGGGGCCCGCAAATGTGAGTTTCAGCCTTGTGAAGATCGGGGCCCACAAACCCACCTTATAAGAAGGGGAACCCATCTCTTCTCCTTCATTTTCGTTTCCAGCAACTTGGGCTGAGGGAGAGGGCTCCTTCTTTCCCCTTTCCAGCCATCTCTCTCTCCTTTTTGCAAGCTTCTTCTTGTGTGCCAAGTGAGGATTGATCCCACCTTCTTCTTCCTCATCTCTCAAGCTTTCCAAAGACCCTATTTTCAAGATTTTTGGGCTAGAGCAAGGCTCTCATCCAAGCTCTTCTTCCTTGTTTGGATTTCTCAAGGTTAGCAATGGTTTTCTTTTCTTGAGATTCTTGTTTTCCTCTCCATTTCGAGTGTTTTAATCCCATGTGCAATGGGTTTTCATGGAGATTTACAATGGATTGGTTTTTCTAGGGTTTCTTTTGAGCTATTTTGGGGATTTTGTGATCTTGGAGCTTGAGGCACTAAAACCTTGTTTGAAGAGTAATTTTACTCCTATCTTGACTAGAGGCAAGTGGATTTCCAACTAATATGATGATTTCTCTGATTTGGTACCATTTCATGATTTTTCTTCTTATGTGCTATTCTTCTTTGATCAGGGAATTACTTTGATTGAATGAACCATTGTTACATTGATTTCAATATATGTTATTGCTTTACAATGCATGGGAAGTTTGCTTTCACTTGGTCATTTAGAAAAATTGGACTATCTTGTGTTAAGAGTTGGTGTTCAAAGAGAAACTTTGGTTTAAAAAGTGTTGTGTTTGATTAAGTTGATGGCTAATTCTTGGTGATTTGATGAGTTTGGAAGGTCAAGGAAGGGCCCAAATGATCTAGGAAAATTGTGTGAAAGATTGAGAATGAAAAAGATCTCAAAAATGGAAAAAAGGAGGAAAGAAAAATCAGAAAAAATGCACAAAAGAGTGCATTTCTGCACTCAGCCGGACTGGGACAGAGCCCAGTCCGCTCGAGCGACCCAGTGGGCCGCTCGAGCAGACCAGGTTCTGTCTGGGCTTCGCTCGAGCGGACCCTGGGTCGCTCGAGCGAGCCCAGACCTGTCCTGGGTCCGTTTATGGGTCTTTTGGGCCTGTTTCTTTTGGGGTTTCTTTGGGCTTGTTTCTTGGGCCATTCAAAGTCAGTTTTTGGGCCAGTGCAAAACCTGATATTGGGTCATCTTAGGTTCAGTTTTGGGCTGAATTAGAAACTTGTTTTGTGGGCCATTAAAGGTTTAGTTTTGGGCTGATTTAAAAATCTGTTTTGTGGGCCATTCAAAGATTAGTTTTGGGCTGATTTTAAGATTGTTTTGTGGGCCATTCAAAGATTAGTTTGGGCTGTTTTTAAGGTTTGTTTTATGGGCCATTTAAGGTTTAGTTTTGGACTATTTTAAAAACTTGGTTCGTGGGCCTGTTCAAGGTCAGTTTTGGACTGTTTTAAGGATTGTTTGGGGCACGTTTAAAGGGCTATTTTGGGTTAAATGAGTAGGCTGTTTTGGGTTCAGATTAAGGCCAACTATGGGCCTGTTTTAAAAGAGATTTTGGATTACTTGTGATGCTTGGCATTTGTGAAATGGGAATGGGACCAATGAGAGAATGAATGTATGTAAAATTATCCGGGAATCGTTCGAGTCTCAATGCACACTTTATCATTTAAATGTTGGGGATTTTCATTGGCATCAAACTCACTCCTTAATGATCAATGTTTAAAGGATAGTTGTGCATTGAGACGGTTCCTTGGTAAGTCATTAAGTCATTCTACATAATTTCCATTCCATTTCAAGTTAGAGAATGTATTTGTACTTGTATTTGTATCCTTGGTACACTAATTCAAATAGCATCGGTGATTTGTTATAAAATCATGTGTTTTCCCGTGTTCGAAAGGGTTGATCGTATGATTTTATACAAATCACTTTGATGTGTATTTGAACGGTTTACCATGGATATTCGTGTGTTTTCTCCGATTCGATTTGAAAAGAGATTGGAGTATGTTCGTCACATTCGGGATTTCTTCGATGAGATTACTATTTTGATAAGACTAGTATTTTGGGAATAAAAACCTCGAGGCAAGACTGGGCCAGAGCTTTGTAGTGCGAGCCCATGAGCCAAAGAGGCTATGATTTCGGAAATAAAACCTCGAGGCAAGACGGGGCCAGAGCTATGTGGTGTGAGCCCCTGAGCCAAAGGGATTAGTATTATGGTTTGATTTGTATCAGTTCGAGTTTTGAAACTAAAGGCACCACTAGGCTTAGGTCACCTTGTCGGGCTGATCACCCGGCTTGGGATCTTTAATCTGTCCGCCAGCTGCAGTTTGGATTCTGTCTGTACCGACCATGGCAACGGTTTTATCTGCCGGTCCCATTTGTATGGCTACGGTTCTGATTTCTGATCTGCCGGTCCCATTTGTATGGCTACGGTTCTGATCCTATTTTTAGTACCACGTTCAGTGGCTACGCTCTGTCTGCTCTTATTACTTCGGTAATAGGAGGATTTAGCTATTTGTGGTCGCCAAGGTTTATCTGCATATTACTTTATTTTATGATTCTTGCGGGTTATACTCTTTATGCTTTGATTTGTTTAATGTTTAAGATATCGATCTTTATTGTATTGTCTCTACTATTCAGTTTTAAACGTATTTCCCATTTATTAAATGTTTTGCTTAGGTGGTTATCTTTTCGAGATATTTATGCTTTAGAGACTGTTCATTTATTTGTCTTGATATTTATGTTCGGACTTTCGATCGTTTTAGCATGTTTTATTGTCATTATTGTTTAGACTATTTATCCGGTTTTACGATGATTTCATCAAGTTTTATATATGTTCTTTGGTTTCATATTATTTGTTTATTTGCTTGCCAGACCGTCGTGTCTGACCCTTGTTTGTTTGGTGCCAGATTCCGCTCTTTTTGTTTTTAGGTGTTTGATCAGAGGAGGCGGTGGGACCGCCGGTCTGACGTGAGAGGCTGCCCGTTGATATCATTTAGATGTCAAGTTTGGCACCGGAGTTCGTATCTAACATTGAGGGTAGTATTTCTTTTAGTTGGATATATTGTTGTATGGCTTTGTTAGCCTTTTTCTTTGGGTTTATAATTAAGACATCTGTTAATTGTAACTTGAATATGTGGGAAATAATAGTTTGTTACTACCAGCTCAGTGTGCTCTGATGTATGATTTATGCCAGTCTGTTTATTGATGGCTTTGTGATATTGGTTGCGTGCGACACGGAACCCGATGGCCACGGATTCCGGGTCGTAACACCATGTTTAGCTTCCGCGAAAAATATACTCTGATGGTGATGGGATTTGTTTATCCTCATTCACGCGGATCTTGGGAAACATAACAAAAGTTTCAAATTTATCCCAAAATTTCGCACCCCGAGGTCGGATCACTGCAGGGCCCGGTTTCGGGGTGTGACAGGTTTGGTATCAGAGCTGGTTAGTTTCTAGGAAATAAAATACTCTGGAGACATTAAGACGTGTGGTGAGGATTCGTTAGATTGTGTCGATTTGTTTTCTCGTGTCCTTGTTTCTTTGGATTTGAGTCGGCTTTTCTTTCAGTTCGGTAGACTTTGCTTGTCTTTTCTTTTAGTTCGTGTTGTTAGGAGATTTGGATGACCAGATTTCCTCCTTAGTGGTGGAGAATTTAAAGTCTTCATGCTCTTGTTCAGTGTCTTTTGTCTGTGCTTGCGTCGGAGACTGAGAACCTCTTGGATTTAGTATGTTGTTTTCGGAGAACATCAGCAGACTTCTAGTCTTCAGCATCTTCATTATGGTTAATGAGAGAAGACATGTGCATTTGCCAGCCAAAGTAGGACTTGAGCAGCTTTCGAAGATCCCCTCTCAGTTAATCAAAGATCGTCATGCAGCGCACCAGAGTAAGTAAATGTGGATTTCTGGGTGAACCCAGACCATCTTTCCAAGATGAAGGACTGCAAAAAGGCATATCAGCTATTGATTCTATGAAGAGAGAAGTGATCCTTAGTTAGTAAGGTTGGAAGCTAGTGCCAGAGACTCAGGGATTTCCCGGACTCGATGAGCTTTCTCATGGTTTTGGTTGAGAATCTCTGTAACTTGTAGCTTAGCCAGTGTAGTTTTCAGAGGCAATACCAAGTGCATGGTTCGTTGTGGTCAAGATGATTTTTGGCAACAGAGGAAACCTTGGGAATTTCACCGACTTATAGGATATTGGATTGGACAGCATGCAGATGCAAGTGTATACCTCAGTGGTTTGGATGTCCCTTTTCTTAGTAAGAATGATTTTCGCGATGGTTTCATCTTTTATTTAGTTTTTCCTTAATGTCTATGATCTATCTTTGTAGAGTTTAAACAATGGATTTATGTTTCTTCTTTAAAGCTTATTTTGAAATAAACTATGTCATTATACTCTTTTCATAAGTCACATGATTTTGTTTTCATAAGGATCTGTGTTTCGAATTTTTGTTTAATCTTCATAAGATATTATCTTACAATGACCTTAGAATTTTGCTCTTGTTTTAATTCTCTTAAATGTTGACACTTACATTTCAAAACCTTGACGATTTCAAAATCTTGTATATGTTTGGTTGGAAATGGATTTCAATAAAATTTAATGTATGGTCATATTACATGAATTTGATTTATTTTTGAAATCCTAATTCGAGATTGTTGAGTATTTCAATGATTTGTTAGGCTATGAAAGCATGAATTTCAAAACGAATAATGTTGTTTCATGTTCAAACTTTGATAAACTTTCTTTATTAAGTTTTATTTGATAATTTGGAAGTTCAGCTTCTACTATGTTTTAAAAATGGTGTAGTTCAACTAAGTAATTGTTTAGTCATCATGTTTAAAATTTTAAGATTTATTTTGCATCGAATGGAATGAGTTGTAATAGCCTATGGTTGGAGTTTGGAGGTGTATGGATTGAAGGGTGGATGGATGTCAGGATGTGTACCGGTTCAGTTGGAAAACAAAGTTGGATTTATGAGAGAGTAAACATCATTCAAGACTTGAATTGAAAGTTTCCGTTCTTCAGGGATTGATGCCAGCTAGGCAGGTCTACTTTGTTGATAACACAGTATCAGGTAAGAGATCAAGAGCAGCAAGTAGATAGAATCAGATGTGGGCAAGAATTCAGAGTACATCACAGAAAGATTAGAATTTGGAGTTGTGATTTCGGAATGAAGAAGGATTGACGATATTCTTAGAAGCCAGAGTCTGAATGGTACAGTGTAAGTAGGTATATGGAATTCCAGGAATTTTTGAAGTGGGAATTATTTCAGAGAAAACATGTCTACGATCACATCTTCGTACAAGCATCGGGAGCACCTTGTACAGTTTGTAGGGCTTAAGGCACAGAATCCCAAAGTGATAGGAAGAGGCAGAATTAGCAGTTCTTGAACCGACAGTGACTGATGAGATAAATAAAAGAATTGATCCAGTACAGGAATGACAGATGACACCAAGGATGCTTAGAAGAATTGTTGAATTCTAGTTTGGGCAGAGGAGTATGTTTTGAGCAGATATGTGGAATAGTGTGAAGCCTTCAACCGAATCAGAGTGTTGTTGACCGTGCATCTCAACGTCAGATTTGATAAGAGGATCTCTCAGTCACCGAGGTCTAGCATAGGGTGTCAGTGTTTTCGTTTGTCTTTTGGGCTTTTGATTTTTGATTTGGTTTAAGCCATTTGGAGGACCAAATGGGTTCTAAGGGGGGGAGGATGTAAGATCCCGACCCCAGTTCTTTTGTTTAGTATTGTTTTAATCGTGGTTTAGCTTTTTAAGTGAGATTCGATTTAGTTTGACCGTGTTTTTGAGTTTGACCGAATTTTTCCATAACCGTGGAGATTTTGAAGACCATTGACTTTGGTTTGACCCGGTCCATATGATATGTATTTTTATGAGAAATTACTTCGGATTTCTAAAAATTATGAATTTGGTGTATTTTGACTTATTTTATGAAGTTTAACAACTTTCATGTTTTGATCATTTTGATTTGATACTCAAAAATCACGTTTTTCGAGGAAAATGGGCAAAAATGACATTTTCACTAAATCTGTCCATGAATTTCGAAAATTTCAGAATTTGGGGAAAATATACTTTTTAGAAAGTAGATATTTTGCTGATCGTTTTTGTCTTCTTCGTCGTTTTCGTTCGGGGCCCGCAAATGTGAGTTTCAGCCTTGTGAAGATCGGGGCCCACAAACCCACCTTATAAGAAGGGGAACCCATCTCTTCTCCTTCATTTTCGTTTCCAGCAACTTGGGCTGAGGGAGAGGGCTCCTTCTTTCCCCTTTCCAGCCATCTCTCTCTCCTTTTTGCAAGCTTCTTCTTGTGTGCCAAGTGAGGATTGATCCCACCTTCTTCTTCCTCATCTCTCAAGCTTTCCAAAGACCCTATTTTCAAGATTTTTGGGCTAGAACAAGGCTCTCATCCAAGCTCTTCTTCCTTGTTTGGATTTCTCAAGGTTAGCAATGGTTTTCTTTTCTTGAGATTCTTATTTTCCTCTCCATTTCGAGTGTTTTAATCCCATGTGCAATGGGTTTTCATGGAGATTTACAATGGATTGGTTTTTCTAGGGTTTCTTTTGAGCTATTTTGGGGATTTTGTGATCTTGGAGCTTGAGGCACTAAAACCTTGTTTGAAGAGTAATTTTACTCCTATCTTGACTAGAGGCAAGTGGATTTCCAACTAATATGATGATTTCTCTGATTTGGTACCATTTCATGATTTTTCTTCTTATGTGCTATTCTTCTTTGATCAGGGAATTACTTTGATTGAATGAACCATTGTTACATTGATTTCAATATATGTTATTGCTTTACAATGCATGGGAAGTTTGCTTTCACTTGGTCATTTAGAAAAATTGGACTATCTTGTGTTAAGAGTTGGTGTTCAAAGAGAAACTTTGGTTTAAAAAGTGTTGTGTTTGATTAAGTTGATGGCTAATTCTTGGTGATTTGATGAGTTTGGAAGGTCAAGGAAGGGCCCAAATGATCTAGGAAAATTGTGTGAAAGATTGAGAATGAAAAAGATCTCAAAAATGGAAAAAAGGAGGAAAGAAAAATCAGAAAAAATGCACAAAAGAGTGCATTTCTGCACTCAGCCGGACTGGGACAGAGCCCAGTCCGCTCGAGCGACCCAGTGGGCCGCTCGAGCGGACCAGGTTCTGTCTGGGCTTCGCTCGAGCGGACCCTGGGTCGCTCGAGCGAGCCCAGACCTGTCCTCGGTCCGTTTATGGGTCTTTTGGGCCTGTTTCTTTTGGGGTTTCTTTGGGCTTGTTTCTTGGGCCATTCAAAGTCAGTTTTTGGGCCAGTGCAAAACCTGATATTGGGTCATCTTAGGTTCAGTTTTGGGCTGAATTAGAAACTTGTTTTGTGGGCCATTAAAGGTTTAGTTTTGGGCTGATTTAAAAATCTGTTTTGTGGGCCATTCAAAGATTAGTTTTGGGCTGATTTTAAGATTGTTTTGTGGGCCATTCAAAGATTAGTTTGGGCTGTTTTTAAGGTTTGTTTTATGGGCCATTCAAGGTTTAGTTTTGGACTATTTTAAAAACTTGGTTCGTGGGCCTGTTCAAGGTCAGTTTTGGACTGTTTTAAGGATTGTTTGGGGCACGTTTAAAGGGCTATTTTGGGTTAAATGAGTAGGCTGTTTTGGGTTCAGATTAAGGCCAACTATGGGCCTGTTTTAAAAGAGATTTTGGATTACTTGTGATGCTTGGCATTTGTGAAATGGGAATGGGACCAATGAGAGAATGAATGTATGTAAAATTATCCGGGAATCGTTCGAGTCTCAATGCGCACTTAATCATTTAAATGTTGGGGATTTTCATTGGCATCAAACTCACTCCTTAATGATCAATGTTTAAAGGATAGTTGTGCATTGAGACGGTTCCTTGGTAAGTCATTAAGTCATTCTACATAATTTTCATTCCATTTCAAGTTAGAGAATGTATTTGTACTTGTATTTGTATCCTTGGTACACTAATTCAAATAGCATCGGTGATTTGTTATAAAATCATGTGTTTTCCCGTGTTCGAAAGGGTTGATCGTATGATTTTATACAAATCACTTTGATGTGTATTTGAACGGTTTACCATGGATATTCGTGTGTTTTCTCCGATTCGATTTGAAAAGAGATTGGAGTATGTTCGTCACATTCGGGATTTCTTCGATGAGATTACTATTTTGATAAGACTAGTATTTTGGGAATAAAAACCTCGAGGCAAGACTGGGCCAGAGCTTTGTAGTGCGAGCCCATGAGCCAAAGAGGCTATGATTTCGGAAATAAAACCTCGAGGCAAGACGGGGCCAGAGCTATGTGGTGTGAGCCCCTGAGCCAAAGGGATTAGTATTATGGTTTGATTTATATCAGTTCGAGTTTTGAAAACTAAAGGCACCACTAGGCTTAGGTCACCTTGTCGGGCTGATCACCCGGCTTGGGATCTTTAATCTGTCCGCCAGCTGCAGCTTGGATTCTGTCTGTACCGACCATGGCAACGGTTTTATCTGCCGGTCCCATTTGTATGGCTACGGTTCTGATTTCTGATCTGCCGGTCCCATTTGTATGGCTGCGGTTCTGATCCTATTTTTAGTACCACGTTCAGTGGCTACGCTCTGTCTGCTCTTATTACTTCGGTAATAGGAGGATTTAGCTATTTGTGGTCGCCAAGGTTTATCTGCATATTACTTTATTTTATGATTCTTGCGGGTTATACTCTTTATGCTTTGATTTGTTTAATGTTTAAGATATCGATCTTTATTGTATTGTCTCTACTATTCAGTTTTAAACGTATTTCCCATTTATTAAATGTTTTGCTTAGGTGGTTATCTTTTCGAGATATTTATGCTTTAGAGACTGTTCATTTATTTGTCTTGATATTTATGTTCGGACTTTCGATCGTTTTAGCATGTTTTATTGTCATTATTGTTTAGACTATTTATCCGGTTTTACGATGATTTCATCAAGTTTTATATATGTTCTTTGGTTTCATATTATTTGTTTATTTGCTTGCCAGACCGTCGTGTCTGACCCTTGTTTGTTTGGTGCCAGATTCCGCTCTTTTTGTTTTTAGGTGTTTGATCAGAGGAGGCGGTGGGACCGCCGGTCTGACGTGAGAGGCTGCCCGTTGATATCATTTAGATGTCAAGTTTGGCACCGGAGTTCGTATCTAACATTGAGGGTAGTATTTCTTTTAGTTGGATATATTGTTGTATGGCTTTGTTAGCCTTTTTCTTTGGGTTTATAATTAAGACATCTGTTAATTGTAACTTGAATATGTGGGAAATAATAGTTTGTTACTACCAGCTCAGTGTGCTCTGATGTATGATTTATGCCAGTCTGTTTATTGATGGCTTTGTGATATTGGTTGCGTGCGACACGGAACCCGATGGCCACGGATTCCGGGTCGTAACACCATGTTTAGCTTCCGCGAAAAATATACTCTGATGGTGATGGGATTTGTTTATCCTCATTCACGCGGATCTTGGGAAACATAACAAAAGTTTCAAATTTATCCCAAAATTTCGCACCCCGAGGTCGGATCACTGCAGGGCCCGGTTTCGGGGTGTGACATTATGCATAACAACTAACAAAAGACTAGTGGTTGTAAGAGAGCCAATGACCCTAAAACTGTCTAGACTCTCTATGCAGCCCTTCTATGAATGTCTAAATCTCTACATCCATGCACCCATCTATAAACATAGATAAATACAATTTATAGCCGTAGATTGTTACTGCTAGAGTTTCTCTTCCACCTTGCAAGGCATAACGAAGAAAGCCATGACCTCAGATGGATCTCGAAGTGAGTAGGAAGCCTTGGTGTCTGTAGGAATAAAAGAAATAATGATAGAATACCCTTGTCCTCTTCTTTGCAGTACCTGTAACAATTCAAGGACAATACCATATCAAGGTTGGAACATTTTGAAAGGAAAAAAAAAGAGTGAAGTCCCAGCTCATGGTGCAATAGGGTTAGGACAACCTTGGCATGCCAATGGCCCAGCTTATTTTGGGTTGAGTCAGGTTACATATTTAGGCACACATGGCTGGACCAGTGAATAGGTACTGAGCTAGTGAGCCAGACTTTGTGTAATTTCAGTGTATAATCACCCAAGAGCCAATTCCAAGCACAACGGTTATTGCAAAAAGTAAAACAAACACATGTCGGATTTAATTAGGGTTTCAAGTTGGCCACCAGGAAGGCATCTTCATCAGTTAATTGTCTGTATCAAAAACTTTGAAACAGAAACATTAATTCCATCATTCATTATCATATCAGCAATCAAACTTGAAATACAATTTATTACCACAAACAACCACAAGCTTCATGAAAACAAAATTATAATTAAGGAATTTATAAATAAAAAAATCCAAACCAACAGAGAAATTGAAAACACAATCACTTCAAGTTCTGACAATGTACTCAATCATGAAACAAGATATGAACGAAGTTGAATAGAAACATCAAAACATAGATTTTGGCAAACTGCTTCCATTTCCGATATGCACTTATTATAATCTGGAGGCAGAAAAAGGCAAAGAGGTTGAGTTCTTTCTGTTGTGGTTTCATATTTCTGCTCAACTCCAAACAATGAATGGATAAAGAAAACAAAGTAGCAATTAAACCCACAAAAATGAACTATTTGAAATGATTTGTGAAATCCAAAACTTATAACAACAAAATGCTAAAACAAAATGCATGTGAAAAATTGTTCATCCAAACTCACATCTTCTTATGAATAATCTTATTGAAAAGATATGCAAAATAACTGAAATGTGAAAATAAAAAATGCGAATAAGATTAAGAAAAATGATAAATATTCTGGGCTTTAAAATCCAAAAAGGTGAGGAAAAAAAAACACTTTTTACATGCAAACCTAAACCCCAAATGCAAAATGTCAATCCAAGCCCAAGCAAGCCCAGGCCCATTCTGGGCCCAGATTTCATATATTACTTAGTCAAAGTTTCTTAGTTTGTAAAACAGAATTTTAGGATCTGATTAGATATAATTACATGTAATCAGGGATTTCATCCCCTTTATAATGAGAAGAACAGTCGACCAAGGAGGTCACTGCCATGGATGAAAAAAGTGGCCGCCACGCTACAAAAAAATATCGGCCGTGGCGGGGGATACCGCCACGCCACGGCCGAAATATCGGCCGTCGCATCCGCGGCGGCCCGTAGCGGCCGCTACAAAGCGTGGCGGCCGTACCGTGGTAGCCACTATGTATCCCTTGATTGCCACACTACGTATCCGTGGCTCGACCCCCGCCGGGGGATACCCCCGGACCCCCTCTGCGAAGCGCATGTTTTTGAAAAATGTGGCAATCAAAAAGACAAAATGATCATACTCGACCATGATAGCTAAGACTCTTTTGCTGGTTGTCTTTCCATTTTTGTGCTTGGATGTCTATTATTATCAAAACTTGCTAGATAAGATATTAAACCTGTTTAATTATGTTTGAAATTGTATAGTAGTAAAGATATAGTTACCTATTACTACTAGATTTCAAATTGGTCTTAATTAAATTATTTTATAAAGAACCCTCATTGTGCTGGTGACTAAGGTATTCCTATTTCCTTCACTAACTCTCTACTCTGTCATTTTTAAATTGGTGTTGAATATTGATTATTGATCACTTCATAACTTCATAGTTCATTCACTTCATTGAATTTGAACCTTGAATGTTGAAGTATTGATATTTAATTGTTCAATGTTCATTAATGAGTAATGACCTAACTCTTAAGTCTTATGCCTTTATTTCATGTTCTGGTTTTTTTTTTTTTTAATGAGCTTTCCATTACTTTCTAAGTAAGTATGACTAAGAAACATGAATACATGTGAAAAAACTAATCATTACTATTATTTTCTATTTATACAGCAATACAAGACTTCATATATTGAGGGCACCGCTACGCCCCCTTTTCTTACTTACTTTTGCAAAAGAACCACATATTCTTTCATTTTACAATTTTCTGGATTTTCTGAAATTTTTTCAGATTTTTAGGCAATTTTTTCAAATCGCACCGCTACGCCGCTGCGTATCGCCCGCTTCGTAGCGGTTTGGCGGCGGGCCGCTACGCCCGCCGCTACCACTATTTTCATCCTTGGTCACTGCATTAAGCACATCTCTGCTGAATTATTTCTATCTCTTTAAACGATATGGTATCAGAGCCTTGATATCTAGATCATTCAAGACATTATCCACGTCCGGAAGCACTCAGTGCATCTCCGATCCGGTGTGGCCCACCTGAGATCTTCTTCATCAACTCAGCGGAACCAGACCATGTTGGTCGACTAGAATTGCTGGTGATTTTTCTGGAATTTATTTCCCATCCGAAGTCGGTTTTTCATCGCCATTTGTGGTTTGTCAGATTTCTCGATCTGATTTCATCTGGCCGTCTAAAATCAAGGATCTGGGTTATTTTTGGCTGAATCTTCTTCCCACACCTGCGAAAATATGATGTGTCTTCATCCCCGACCTCTGATCTGTCCTATGATGATCTGGTGGGGCTTCCGTTTATGGAATCATACTGACAGAATGGTCGTCAGTCAGTTTTAGTGCAGATCTGTGCACTGTTTCGATTGCACTGTCTCTATTTGTGCATCTTCTCCATTATCAACCAAATATTCTTCACTGGAAGACATTTTCTGCCACCTGATCGTCTGTGATCATCCCTGATCATCTTCGATCAGCCGTGGCCCACCTGCGATCATCAACCTCATATCAGCGGAAGCAGCTCATCTTGGTCGCCTGGGTCTCCCCTTATTTCTGGACATTTTTTCAAGATTTCTGGATCATCAGAGGCAGGCCTTCTACTAATTTTTGTGGAAATTTAGTTTTATCAACCTGTTTTCATCACAGCCATCCAGAATTTTGGATTCTGGTTGGTTCTGCCTGGGACCACTTCCATTAGGTGCGAAAATAGTCCACCTTTTCATCCCCACCCTGTGATCTGGCCATTGATCAATTGCTTGGGCACCCGTGGGAATCCACCCACTGACGACAGGGACGACTGGCCCTTTCTACTGTGAATTTTTTTTCTATCTATGCTACAGTACTGTGCTGTGAGATATCTAATAGTGTTTCTGCTGCCTGGAGACAATTGTATTTTCTTTTAGATACAGCAACTGTTAGAATTTGTTTCTGGTCCGGCTGTTCTTCGTCGTTTATTCTGGTGTGAAGTTTTTCTCTTGTCTACTCATCATGGAAAAATCTGAAATTAAAATGGTTCAGTTTGATGGAACCAATTATACCTCCTGGGCCTTTCAATTTCAAATTTACTTAGAAGGCAAGGAACTCTGGTCATATATTGATGGATCTAAACCTATGCCGGCAGAAGATGACAAGAAGATTTTAGCTTGGAAAACTAAGGATGCTAAAATCAAAACCTGGTTGTTGGGCTCGGTTGAGCCCCATTTTATCCTCAACCTCCGACCTTGTAAAACTGCCAGGGAAATGTGGGATTATCTTCAGACGATCTATCAACAAGGCAATGCTGCCCGTCAATTTCAATTGGAACTTGACATCTCAATTCACTTAAGGCACCCAGTCTATTTAGGAGTATTACAATGGTTTTCGCCGACTGTGGTCAGAATATGATGAGATTAAGTTTGCCAAGGTGTCCGATGCACTCCTACCTGAACTCCTTCCCTTACAACAAAGTAGCCATCGGGATCAGTTTCTGATGAAACTTCGTCGGGAGTTTGAGACAGTTCGATCTAACTTAATGAGCAGGGCTTCTCTTCCCAGCTTGGATGACTGTCTTTAGGAGCTTCTGCAGGAAGAACAACGTCTGGTAACAAAAACTACTCTGGAACAACAGGGTTCTACTGAGGCTCCGCTTGCCTATGTTGCTACCACCAGACCATCTTCCCGGGATATCAGTAAAGTTCAGTGCCATAACTGCAGGAAATATGGTCACTATGCAAATCAATGCAAGGCAAAAATCCGCCGCTATTGTAAGGCAACTGGTCATGCTATTGAAGAATGCCGGAAGAAGAATCGCAATTCTACTTCCCGCAATTATATGCAGTCCGGCCCTGGTACTTCCACCGTGTCGTCAGCTCCTACTGCTTACACAATAACCACTCCACCATATGCATCATCTGACTTCAGTGGTTCTCTGCAATATGATGCATCCTCCCAGCCTAGTTCATCATCACAATCTGCGTCCCCAGCTCCTCTCACTCTTAAGATGGTTAACCAAATGATCATCAATGCCTTGGCATCCATGAACATCGCAGGTACTGATTCCTCTCTTTCCAATACATGGTACTTAGATTCTGGTGCAAGTAACCATATGACCTCTTCACCCATAACATTACAGAATGTCGTTCCTTACACTGGTCATCTCACTGTTCAAGCTGCCAACGGAGATCATCTCCCCATCACCTCTATTGGTGATACCCCTGGCCCTTTACCCTTAACCAATGTTTTAGTTTCTCCTAATCTTGCTACCAATTTGGTTTCTGTGGGTCAACTTATTGAAAATAATTGCAATGTCTCCTTTTCTTCTTCTCGCTGTGTTGTGCAGGACCAGGAGTCGGGGGAAGTGATCGCGAGGGGGCCTAAGCGTGGCAGACTTTTTTCCTTACCATTGTCTTCCGTTATTGAGAATAAAACTTTACATCAGTTATTTTATTTTTTTATTCAGAATAATTCTCGATTGTGGCATAATAGACTTGGTCATCCAAATGCCTCTACTTTGTCTACTTTATTTCAATCTGGATTGTTACATAAACCTATTGACTCTGCTTCTTTTGACTGTGATGCTTGTAATTAGGAAAGAGTAAAACTTTACCTTTTCCATACTCCACCACACGGAGCACTGCATGTTTTGACTTGATCCACAGTGATGTTTGGGGCATTGCTC
The DNA here is from genome assembly GCA_012931725.1 of Litsea cubeba. NCBI lineage: Eukaryota > Viridiplantae > Streptophyta > Magnoliopsida > Laurales > Lauraceae > Litsea > Litsea cubeba. Next base: position 101,940,773 of record CM022944.1, on the reverse strand, counting down.
CGACCATTTCCCATAATCATTTCAAGTACTTTGTAACTTTCATTGATGATTACAACAGATTTACTTGGATTTATTTATTGCATTCGAAGTCTGATGTTCTTAATGCATTTAAATTTTTTGTTAACTATGTTGAAAACTATTTTTCTAAATGCATTAAAACTTTGCGCTCAGACTCGGGGGGGGGGGGGGGGGGGGGTGGGGTATGTTTCCAAGGATTTTCAATCCTTTCTAAACAATAAAGGAATCATTTCTCAACGTACATGTCCGTATACTCCACAACAAAATGGAGTCGCGGAATGGAAAAACAGGCATCTTCTTGATGTAACTAGAACTCTTTTGATTGAATCATCCGTACCCCCTCGATTTTGGACTGAAGCTCTCACCACGGCTGTCTATCTCATTAACCGCCTTGCATCACATACTATTGCTCATTTCACACCTCATTTTAAGTTGTTTGGTCATCATCCTGTGTTTGATCACCTACATACATTTGGCTGTGTTTGCTTTATTCATCTACCTCCCACAGAAAGAACGAAACTAACAGCACAATCTCGCAGGTGTGCTTTCTTGGGTTATGCCACTGATCAAAAGGGTTTTGTTTGTTATGATCCCATTGGTCGTCGTATTAGGGTTTCTCGAAATGTTATTTTCTTTGAAAATCAATATTTCTTCCAAACTCACATAGATTGTCCTTCCCCCTCTTCACCAACTCTCTTACCAGGTTTTTCGGATCAAACCTCTGTTACTAGGTTTAATCCTGCTTTTGTATACCACCGACGGGAGAAACCTCCCATTGCAGATGGCCCTTCCCCTGATCTTCCACCGACAACTGGTTCCGCGCCTACTACTGCTTTACGTCGCTCCTCCAGAACTTCTAGACCGCCAGAGCGGTATGGCTTTACCCATACTTCTTTGATGGCCACTCTCTCTTCTATCTCTATCCCAAGTTCTTATTTACAGGCTGTCCAACACGATTGCTGGAACCAGGCCATGAAGGAGGAATTATATGCATTAGCTCTGAATAACACATGGGATATTGTGGAGTGTATTCCGGCAGTTAAGCCCATTGGTTGCAAATGGTTCTACTCGATCAAACTTAAATCTGATGGCTCCTTGGATAGACACAAAGCTAGACTTGTGGCACTCGGAAACAGACAAGAGTATGGCATTGACTACGAGGAGACATTTGCACCAGTGGCAAAAATGACCTCTGTTCGGTTACTTCTCGCCATTGCTGCATCTCAGTCTTGGCCATTATACCAAATGGATGTCAAAAATGCATTTCTCCATGGGGATTTGCACGAAGAAGTCTATATGCGTATACCACAGGGCGTCCCCTCTCCCTCCAAGAAGTCTGTCTGTCGGTTGCGAAAATCACTTTATGGTCTAAAGCAAGCTCCACGAGCGTCGTTCGAAACCTTCAGGGGTCGATTATGCGAAAGTGGGTTTACTCAGAGCCCTTATGATTCATCTCTCTTTCTGTGCCACATCTACAGGGGTTACTGTACTTCTGGTGTATGTTGACGATATTATTATCACTGGTACGGATGATGGTATGATCAAATCTCTCCAAGCTTCCCTTCGGACTTCTTTTAATATGAAGGATTTGGGTCCTTTGCATTATTTCTTGGGCTTAGAGGTGCATCAATCTCCCAAAGGCCTTTTTGTTAATCAACACAAATACACATCCGACCTTATCGAGTTGGCCGACCTCCAGGATTCTTCGCCTGTTGATACACCCGTCGAGGTAAGTCTCAAACTGAGTAAAGATGGAGAGCTTCTTCCTGATCCTCATACATACCGCCGCCTCGTGGGCAGTCTTGTCTATCTCACCATCACTAGACCTGACATATCCTATGCTATTAATCTTGTGAGCCAGTTCATGACCGCTCATCGACACCTTCATTTGACAGCTGTGAAGCGCATTATCCGTTATCTGCTAAGAACTGTTCATCGTGGTTTATATTATCCAAAGGATAATCCTCTTCATCTAACTGCTTATGTGGATGCTGACTGGGCAGGCTGTCAAGACACGCGCCGTTCTACTACTGGTTGGTGCATGAACCTTGGCAATTCACTCATTTCTTGAAACTGCAAGAAACAAGCACGTGTATCCAGATCTTCCACGGAAGCTGAATATAGGGCAATGTCTTCTGCTTGTTCTGAAGTCTTATGGCTACGTGGCCTTCTTTCAGAACTTGGGTTCACTCAAACCTCTCCTACTCCATTGCATGCCGACAATACTGGGGCTATTCAAATCACTGAAAATCCAGTATTCCATGAACGCACCAAGCATATTGAAGTTGACTGCCACTTCATTAGGGATGAATTTAAGCAGGATGTCATTAGTCTACCTCATGTCCCTACAGAGTTTTAGTTTGTAGATATCTTCACAAAGGGACTTCCTCGGCCTCGACATCAATTTCTTGTTTCCAAATTGCTGTTTTATGACTCCCCAGCATCAATTTGAGGGGGGCTGTCAATCCAAGCCCAAGCAAGCCCAGGCCCATTTTGGGCTCAGATTTCATATATTACTTAGTCAAAGTTTCTTAGTTTGTAAAACATAATTTTAGGATCTGATTAGATATAATTACATGTAATCAGGGATTTCATCCCCTTTATAATGAGAAGAACAGTCGACCAAGGAGGTCACTGCATTAAGCACATCTCTGCAGAATTATTTCTATCTCTTTAAATGATACAAAAGCCAAACTGAAAGAAGGAAAAAAAAAGTCATTTAGAAATCTCACAAGAAACAAATGTACCAAAAATTATTCCAAGAGACAACTAATACTAAAAACCCCAAATGCCAAAAACCCCAAAACCACACATCCACCAACAAAACCAGACAAAAAAAAAAAAAAGGATTCAAAAATCCTAAAAAAAAAAAAACCACGAAAATAGAATAGAAAAATCAAAACCAGAAACCTAAAATAAAACTCAAAATCCAAAAAAAAAATCTAGTTAGAATAATGAAAAAGGATTCTAGAATTTTACAAAAACAATGAAAACTAACTAGAAAAGAGATTTGATTGTAGAAGATTCAGAAATTGATTAATAAGTTAACTATGGAAATTCAATCGAAGGGAGATGGAAATGAATATGCTAACATCATCCTAATAATTCAAACTCTAGGAAAGTGAAGGTCTCATTTGCACCTCCACCTTTTATTTTTCACCCCACTCTTTAATAATGTTTTTGTGGAGCTCATTTGACCGTGAATTCCTATGTATTCATAGACATTCTATGTAAATGAGCATGCCTTACATCATTGCGGTTGTGATATCGTTTGTTCTAGTGTTTGATCCATTGATCAAAGGAATTTCACTCCTCCGTCACCATTCATCTCAAAATACAACTCAACCTTCAATGAAAAAAATCATAGAAATGCAATTCATACCCGAGATGAAGAATCTGAGAAATCATTGAGTCCCTCCGATTTAGACATGGGTTTGATGAAGAATCTGAGGAGAAAAACCAGAAATAGATTGTTATGATAATACAATCCAAAAGGTACTACTTCACTGTAATAAAATAAGAGTAAAAATTTTTTGACCTATAGAGAGAACACTGGGAGTCAAATATGGAAATGGTTGCAAAGAACTAAGGATTCATGAATCGAAATAGCATATAAAAATAAATCTTATTGATCATCAGAGATACTGGTTAACTAAATTCCTGCATTAAAAAAAAAAATCTACTGATGGGTTATAAACAAGGGATATAGCCTCTTTTTAGTAATAGAGAATAAAGCCAAATATATAGAAATGACATAATTTTATATGATAATTTGAGAAAACTGGGATGTGTTTCGTTGAGGTATCCTGCAATATTTATATTACCAAGAGATATAAAAAGGAAAGAAACACATGTAAAATAATCTATTCATGATTATATCTAATTTGTTCGGGCTGTGATAGGGTTGTTATATCATATACTTATGTCCTAATTATAACAAAAATCATTTTCAAAATATTGTTCTCCATTTCCAAGCTCAAAGTTGGGGAAGAACTTGGTTGCTGCCCTATTAACATTGTTGCTTGGATCTGTTTTTCCTGTATCTAAGGATGCAATTATTTAATCATTCAAACTCGAATATGTTTAGTCAGCATGTCCATCATAAGCATCAACCGCTGTCAAACCTATTAACTAAACTTAATATACATCTTTGTTGGTAGATAACAGAAATTATCTTTTAAACATTCACCTAGCAATCAACGATGTTTTTCTAAGAAGCTACATTTTTCATGGATGCCCAAGGCTCTTCCCACACTAACTGCTGCCATATATTTTGCTCACAATGCTACTACTCTGGAGCGTCAGTAACCATTTGATTCACAGTATTATCAAAGTCCAGTGAAACCATCGACAATATTGTATGCATCAAAACCCACATGACCATCACCCCTCCATCATCATTACAACCTCCTTCCCACAATCGTAGCCACAAAACAAACACCACTAATGTGGTTCCAAATGAGAAGGAAGAACTACAACTCATTTGGAGTTGACTTTCTACAAATATTGAAAGATTACACTATCTGGTTTAGAGATTAGTACAAGCACAACTTACAAGAATAACTTTAGTAGCATTTCATGAAACAATTGGTGTTCATGCTAATTAAGAAGAAAAAAAACTCTATCAATCAAAAACCAAACTCCACCTAATCAACACACATATGAAACCAGCAAAGGAAAATAAACCTAACTCCGACCTCCATTACATCAACAACATCAAATAATGTAACAAGTCCTAAATTATAAGCACAAAAAATGAGGAAATTTCTTATTCAACTGATTTAAAATGGGGAATTTGGAAGAACATATGATTCAACTAAGCTCCTATAGAAGGGTCTCAAGACTTGGAAGAAAGAAGCGTTCGGAAACCTTAAGCAAAAAATTAAGGAGCTGACTAAGCCGTCAAACAAATTTGAAAATGTCCTTGTTGGTAATTCATTCATGGAAAATAATCATCAAAGGTTGATGTGCTGGGCTCAGCAGGGATTGAGATGAGTCACCACTTTATTTTGGTGATAAAGAAGAGGTTGATGTGTTGGTCTCATCAGCTGTTGAGATGAACCAGTTAGGAGAGGAAAACAGGAGGTGGAACTCTATTTTTTAGATATGGGTATGTAGATAAGGAAAAAAGGAAGCAGGTGGGGAGGAGGAGGAAACAGGAAGGAGAAACTCCCATTTAGAAAAGTGCAGAAAAGGACAAAATGAAGGAGTTGACCACGAGCAGGTAAAACTGCTGCTTTTATATATGGGATAGAAATATAGCCAGCTATTGAAGAAAATAAAACTAAAGAATTTGCTTTGTTGTCTGACCTGGTTCTAAAGATGCAATCTCTTCAACGGGAATCAGTGTAGGCACATCTTGACGTATCACAAAGCCGCTGGAAAGTAGAGAAGCACACAACACCATGTAATCCAAAAGATAAGCAAATAAGTAATATGACCACAATAGTGCATGCATACATGTATTCATAAAGTAGTAGTCACTAATATCAGTAGTAGTCACTATCTATGTCACTACACCATATCATTATCTTAAAAACCAAAGTAAGGTAGCAGAAACAGATAAGAATTTTCATGTCACAAATATTATTAGGCCACTTAGAAAATCAAGTATCCAAATAGATCAGAAAATAATAAGCAAAAGCACAAAAAAAAGTTAAAAAAAAAAAGTTTTAACCTTCCAGACAGCCAGGAGTACATTCACGGCTAATCTCAGTCACCAGAAGCAAAACCTTAACCCTCCCTGCAACATCTCCAAAGCTTTGGCTAGTGCACCCACACAACACTTGAATGGTATCTCTTCTGTCTTCAACCCACTCATCTCACGCATCATCACTGAACATGAAAACACCATTCCTCTCACACTCACTCTCCATCTCTTTCTTTCCTACAAAAAGGTTTTGGAATAAAAGTCTAAATACTGGTTAGAGAAGGGTAGATTACCAGGAAAGCAAAGAGCATGCAATGAAGAAACCAATAAATTGAAATAAAGAAACAAGAATCTTTAGAGCCTTTATAACAGTATACGTAAATATGGATAAATATTGAATTAAGTAGAGTTTGAGATTTCCGTATGTTACTAATAAGGAAATTTCAGTTCACATTATCCATACATTAAACCGTGGGGGTCCATAAGCAGCATACATAAAATTTAAAAGATCGCTTTTAAAAGAAAACGAGGAAAAATTGAATATGAAGATATGGAAATTATATTAAGATGTACAGACACTGAGAGAAGTTTGAGTTTATCTATAGAAGATTATAAAAACAAAGGAATGTCAATCATTTGACTATTTGAGATTTTGAGCTTCAAATTCACAAATTCACCAAAGTAAAATACAAACTATCCATTGAATAAATATATATATATATATGGAAAAAATGCAGACAGATTCGTAATGCATCGTAGGGATTAAAAAACTACAATCAAACCATTAGTTAAAAAAGAACAAACACAGTTGAAGAATACCATAAAAAAAATAAAAATACACAAAAGGAATCATTAACCCAAGTTTTTTAGTAGAAATTGAGATGCATTAACACAACGTGAACTAAAAAATTTTATATTTTCTTATTCTATTTTTCTCCATTAAAGCATACAATAGTTTATCCAGATTTCACCTATCAACCACTCACTCCCTATTGCTGCTTGCAGGATGAAATGGCCTTAAATGACATTATACTTGAAGTTCATTTCGGTAAAACATCTGCTTGGTGATAAAAAAAAAAGAAGTAAATCATTGTAGTTTTTGCAATTTATCTTTAAAATCTTTCATAATTTCCAAGTATGATCGATAAAATGAAAATTGAGAAATGATCTAAGGTGAATACTTCTCCATCCAATCAGAAATAAATATAACAGTCCTTATTATTCTTTTTTGTTCTCAAGAATGTTGCATCAAGTTTGAGTGTTTTTAGCCCAAGAAGATAATTTGTGTTCTACCTAAAAATGAATAAGGAAACATGCCAAAAAATTTGATATGAGTTAATGAGAACAAATGATATTTAAACACCTTTCATATGACATAAGAGATGGGTGTGCTGATTATTGCTTGTTTTCTGGCGATAACTGTCCAAACTGATGAGTTTGATTGAGTAGTTGCTTATTCCAGGTTATCTTTTATGTTTTGTTTTTTTTTTTTTAATAATAAATTGCGTGATCAATACATGGTTGTGTGCCTATTGCTGCAACTTCATAGTCTTTATGATTATTGCAATAATATTTGGTAGTGTTTTGGGTTGTTTGGTTAGGTTGAGATCTGAGCTGTTTCTTAGTTTTTTACACTGTTGTGGTTGATTGGGATTATTTTGCTTAAATGATAATGACCTGCAACTCTGTTTCTATAAGTGTTGAGTTCAAGTGGCACCCTGAGGCCGGGTTACTGTTGAGAATTTGTCGGGGAGAATAACCTGGGTGTCATTTGATTGAACTTATTATTTAGAATGGTCACAATCAGCTAAAACCTTTGAATTACATTAATGGGACTATCCCTCTTTGCAAATTGTCAAATGAAGGGCCTGCAGATTGGGACATGAAAGATATGGCACACATGTTGTGGTTGTTGCTGTCTATGGAGCTCCTATTCTCCAAGTTTTTTATGCTTTCAGTGATGGTGTAGGTTTGGGGATAAATCAACTTATTCTATCAAGACCAATCAAACTTCTTCTAATAACCAAATTATATAAAATATACATTACACATATACTAATTGCAGTAACTAAAAAGAATTACATATAGTATTAATATTAAGAAAAAGCAAGTTTTCACAAAATAAAATAAAATTGTACAATGTATACATAAATTAGGAATATTTAGTTGAATCTAAGTTTCATCAGGTAACACATGGTAATTTTCAGACACATTATTAATTATTAATCGAGGAAAAGAAATTGCCATTGCATATTTACCCTTGACACTTTGCAATTGCCAAGTTGTCTCTAGAAACACAGAAAAAAAATACTTCTGCGGCCATAAGCTTATTACTGGTGAAAAAACTTCACTTATTACTGGTGAAAAAACTTCATAGATGGAATGTGGAACATTTAAAATATCTCCTTTCCATGACTAACATCATTGCATACTAAGGAAAATACCCTTATACCATTAAAAACATCTCCCTTCCATAACAATCATTAGTGTGTGCTAAGAAAAGAACCATTATACTTCAAATCTCAAATATGAAGCATTAAGTTCCCTCATAACCTACTACTATGTGTCTCCAAATGAATCCAAATTAGCATCCTGCAAAGAATTGAGTTAAAAACCACCACACTTGAATTTTTCATGGAGAGAACCAAATGGAGAAAACCCATCAGATACCCAACAACCTTAAAGAAAGTATTAATAATAAATCCAGATGGTAACCTTCAAGCAATTAAAAAGTTAGAGATCTTACCTGCCCACCATCCCCAGCATCCACCTCATCAGCGGTAAGGCCGTTTAGTCCCATTATTTTGACTCTGAGAAATCGAAAAAATACCAGGCATAAACAAAAGCCAAAACGGAAAAAAATACCAGTCATTCGAAATCTTGAATTGTTAGAATTGAAAGAAAACATTTAAACTGTCATTTTATATCTATGTAATGCCCAAATCATAGTTTTAAACAGATTTTCATGTGTGCACAAGTGGATGGGTGTGCTGGGTATTATCCTCATAACCAATGGGCAATGGTTACAAATCTTCAAACATCAAAATAAGGGGTATGTTTACAAAAGAAAAAAATCTAAAAGATTCATAATATGAAGGTTGATTTACCCCTACATATATGAAGTCTGACCTGTACAGGTGGACCTGTGGCTCCTATATATGTCAAGGAACCAACAGTTGCAGTTGATATCGAATGATCTTTTAAAGATGGGATCCGTAGCTTCTCCAAATCAATAAATGTAGTTGCTAAGGATGAAACACAGTGCCCTGTGAAGCAAATAGGCTGTTATACATGATAACATAACTTACAATGCCCTCGTTTCTTCCACAATTAATAAGCTCTTGAGAAAGATGGCTTGTATCGCATCGAGCAAAAAAATTAACTATAGCCCAATTTACAGTCTGTATGGGTGAAAATAATCTCTACCAAAGTGACGAAGTCAACATGAGAATCAATTATATGATATATAACACAATGAAAGGCATAAAAAAATGAAAAAAGAAAAGAAAGAAACTTGTTGTAGTTCCACCTTCCATTACGTGGGACACAATTTTCACTTTTGGCAACTTTCAACTGTTACAAAGAGAGTGAAGTTACAAAATACATCAAATTAAAACAATAAGAAAAAAAATGAGAAGAAATAGAAAATTACCGTAGGTGCACTAAGAACCTAACCATCCACAGAAGTTGTCACTCAATAGCCCTTATTCGTTCCTGAGGCTTCTGCCTGGACTTTTCCACCAATGATGACCTCTGTATAGATGAAACTGCCTTCATGTAATGTTGAAGTGACACGAGCACGCAGAGCTAGAGAAAAGAAGAGAAAAGGCATTAAAACAGGAGTTATATGGCCGAAATACTAAGAATTTCAAATTTACAATGCACGAAGCAATATGCAGACCTCTAGAAGAAAGTACTTTGGACGCTTTGGCTTGACAACATCTAGGCAAGGCATGTAGGCAGAATAAGTTAGTTGTATATTCCAAATATTTGAAAAATAATCATAGACAATAACTGACATTTTGAGAGACAGAGAAAGAGAGAGAAACACAGAATGAGAGACATGAATGTCGTCCCTTTCTTGGATCGACTGAAGTATATTTATAAGGGCTTAATACCCTAATTACAATCCTAATTACAATCATTCGTAATCAATTACAGATCCTAAATTTAAGTTACAATCAATCATAGATCCTAAAATTAAGTAAAATCTTTGACTAATTACAAAGCAATAAATAGGAACAATAAATGGGCCTGGACATGGGCCAAAATGGATGGGCCTGGATTGACACCCCCCCCTCAAATTGATGTTGGGGAGTCATAAAGCAGCAATTTGGAGACAAGAAATTGATGACGAGGCCGAGGAAGTCCCTAAGTGAAAATATCGGCAAACTGAAATTTTGTAGGGACATGAGGTAGCCGAATGACATCACGCTTATATTCATCACGAATAAAGTGGCAGTCGACTTCAATATGTTTGGTGCGTTCATGAAAGACTTGATTTGCAGTGATGCGGATAGCCCCAGTATTATCAGCATGCAATGGAGTAGGAGCGGATTGAGCGAAGCCGAGTTCTGAAAGGAGTCCACGTAGCCATAAGATCTCAGAGCAAGCAGAAGACATGGCCCTATATTCAGCTTCCGTGGAAGATCTGGACATCCGTTCTTGTTTCTTGCATTTCCAAGAAATGAGAGAATTTCCAAGGTACATGCACCAACCAGTAGTAGAACGGCGTGTGTCTTGACAGCCCGCACAGTCAGCATCCGCATAAGCGGTTAGATGAAGAGGATTATCCTTTGGATAATAGAGACCACGAGTGATAGTTCGCAGCAGATAGCGAATAATACGCTTCACAGCTACCAGATGAAGATGACGAGGAGCGGTCATGAACTGGCTCACAAGATTAACAGTATAGGAGATGTCAGGTCTAGTGATGGTGAGATAGACAAGACTTCCCACCAGGCGCCGGTATGTATGAGGATCAGGAAGAAGATCGCCATCATCTTTACTTAACTTGAGATTGACCTCTACAGGTGTATCAACAGGTGAAGAATCATGGAGATCAGCCAACTCGATAAGGTCAGATGTGTATTTGTGTTGATTAACAAATAGACCTTTCGGAGATTGATGCACCTCTAAGCCCAAAAAATAATGTAAAGGGCCCAAATCCTTCATACGGAAGGAATCCTTGAGAGAAGCTTGGAGAGAGGTGATCATATCAGCATCCGTGCCAGTGATAATAATATCGTCAACATACACGAAAAGCACAGTAATACCAGTAGAAGTGCGACAGAGAAATAGAGATGGATCATAAGGACTCTGGGTAAAGCCACTCTCGCATAAGCGACGCTGGAAGGTTTCAAACCATGCCCGAGGAGCTTGTTTTAGACCATAAAGCGATTTTCGCAGGCAACAGACAGTCCTCTTTGAGGGAGAGGGGATACCTTGTGGTATCCGCATATAGACTTCTTCTTGCAGATCCCCATGGAGAAATGCATTTTTGACATCCATTTGGTATAACGGCCAGGAGTGAGATGCAGCAATGGCGAGAAGTATCCGAACAGATGTCAATTTACAAGCATCACATTCAAAAGAAGCAGAATCAACAGGTTTATTTATTAATCCAGATTGAAATAAAGTAGACATGGTAGAAGCATTTGGATGTCCAAGTCTATTATGCCACAATCGAGAATTATTCCTAATGAAAAAACAAAAGAACTGATGTAAGGAGTTTTTCGGAGTAAATGAAGACACTGGTAATGAAAAAAGCCTTCCACGCTTAGGCCCCCTCGCGATCACTTCCCTCGACTCCTGGTCCTGCACAACACAACCAGAAGGAGAAAAAGAGACATTGCAGTTATCTTCAACAAGTTGACCCACAGAAACTAAATTGGTAGCAAGATGAGGAGAAACTAAAACATTGGTTAATGGTAAGGGACTAGGGGTATCACCAACAGAGATGATGGGAAGATGATCTCCATTGGCAGCTTGGACAGTAAGATGACCAGTGTAAGGAACAACATTTTGTAATTTGAGGGCTGAAGTGGTCATATGGTTACTGGCACCAGAATCTAAGTACCAAGTATTGGAAAGAGAGGAAGCATTACCTGCGATGTTCATGGAGGCTAAGGCATTGATTATCATTTGGTTTACCATCTCAGGGGTGAGAGGGGCTGGTGATGCAGAGTTTGAGGAACCAGGTTGGGAGGAAGAATCAGACTGCAGAGAACTACTGAAGTCAGATGAAGCATATGATGGAGTGGTGACTGTGGAAGCACTTGGAGCGGACTGCACTGACTGCACATAGTTGCGGGAAGTAGAATTGCGAGCCTTCTTCCGGCATTCTTCGATAACATGACCAGTGGCTTTACAATACCGGCATATTTTGCCTTGCATTGATTGGCATAGTGACCATATTTCTTACAGTTATGGCACTGAACTTTACTGATGTCCCGAGGAAGAGGTCTGGCTGTAGCAACATATGCAAGAGGAGTCTCACTAGCTGTCTGTTGTTCCAGAGTAGTTCTAGTAAGCAGACGTTGTTCTTCCCGCAGAAGTTCCTGAAGACAGGTATCCAGGCTTGGAAGAGGAGCCCTGCTCATCAAGTTCGATCTAACTGTTTCAAACTCCAGACGAAGTTTCATAAGAAGCTGATCTCGATGACTACTTTGCTGCAACGGAAGCAATTCTGGTAAAAGTGCGGCAGATACCGTGGCAAACTTAATCTCATCATATTCAGACCACAGGCGGCGAAAGCCATTGTAATACTCTTGAATTGTCTGGGTGCCTTGAGTGAATTGAGAGATTTCAAGTTCCAATTGAAACTGACGAGCAGCATTGCCTTGTTGATAAATTTTCTGAAGATAGTCCCACATTTCACGGGCAGTTTTGCATGGTTTTAAGTTGAGAATAAAATGTGACTCAACAGAGCCCAGCAACCATGTCTTGATTTTAGCATCCTTTGTTTTCCAGGCTAAAATCTTTTTATCATCTTCCATAGGTTGAGGTTCAGATCCATCAATGTGTGTCCATAGTTCTTTTCCTTCCAAGTAAATTTGAAATTGGAAGGCCCATGAAGTATAATTTGTGCCATCAAATCGAATCAGGGTTATCTCATGTTTATCCATTACGACAGATCCAGAAGAGGCACACAAAGCAGTAGCAGCAAGGAGTATAAGAATTCCAACCAAGAGACGATTGAACCAACAGCAGCAGTAGAATTGGCAATCACAGCAGTAGACAATAACTGTGCTGTTTGGCTCTAGCAGTGGGCCCCACGAAGTTGCCCAATCACAGATCAGATCAGATTTGTTTGTGAGTGATGAAAACCACTACCAGCAGCCCAAACTTGGATGGAATTGGATAAAAAAACCACAAAACTGGACAATCGAGATGAAAAACAGCAAACAGTGCACTAACACAGCCACTGTGATACACGACGACCTGGTCGTCAGTGTATAGAACTGTATGTGGATCCCAGGAAATGATCTGCTGACAGATCTGAGGAAGAGGATGAGTGCACAACAAATTTCCACAACTATTGGAAGCAGTTTCAGGCAAAACTAATCCAAATCAAAACTTTTGAACGGCTGAGATGAAAAGATATGGACCAAACTGACGATCCACAAAAATTGATATATGGCCTACCTCTGATGATCCATAAATCCTGAGAGAATCTCCATAAAGATGTATAATTCCAGGAGACCAAGATGGGTTGTGTCAGCTGAGAAGCAGATGATGATCAATGGTGGGCCACGTTAGCTCTGATGCAATCAGGGATGATTTCTGTCGACTGGACTGTAGTTTTGATCACAGATGATCAAAAAACAGGGAAAAAATCTTCACAAATCCAAGAAGCTTCTGTCGACCAAGATGGGACTAATTTGCTGATGTAGTGATGAAGATCACAGATGGGCCACTCTGATCTGAGATGATCAGGGAAGATCAGATATGATCTGGCTGAAGAAGATGATCTCAGATGATCATAAACAGGCTCCCAATGATTGGAAGATGAGTTAGGAGAAGATCAAAGATGATCGACCAAGCTCTGATACCATGACATTTTGAGAGACAGAGAAAGAGAGAGAAACACAGAATGAGAGAGATGAATGTCGTCCCTTTCTTGGATCGACTGAAGTATATTTATAAGGGCTTAATACCCTAATTACAATCCTAATTACAATCATTCGTAATCAATTATAGATCCTAAATTTAAGTTACAATCAATCATAGATCCTAAAATTAAGTAAAATCTTTGACTAATTACAAAGCAATAAATAGGAACAATAAATGGGCCTGGACATGGGCCAAAATGGATGGGCCTGGATTGACAATAACCTCCTTAGTTTCGCCATCACCGCAATTTCCTCCATTTTTCACTTTAAAAGTAAAACTGCAGGCAGTGCAGAAGTCTATGGAACTGATATTTTAGAATGAAAAAACAGGTTGTTTGAATAGTACTATCAAGCAAGTAAATCTGTTCACAAGACGCTTAAAACAGGAAAAAGGTAATGAGATTAATAGCATGATAAATGTGTACATACAGCTACTGTTTGAAATTATTGTTTTTTGAAATTATAACACTTTCCATTACTAAAAAAAATAGCACAAAGGTAAACAATGACAAACAGCCTACCCTTCCAAGCACAAAGCAATGTTACAACACATCCCCCAAAACAAAGAACAGCCCTCAAACCCCAGCAAGCCCCTAAGGGAAGAAAATAAAACAGTCATATTAGACTGCACCTAATGTTTTTATATCTAAAGGCAATTAAAAATGAAGATTTAAGATTTTTTCTTATCTGGATTTTTTTTAAATTCCTTTGATAAAAGAGGAAAAAAACTAACCAGACTAAGATTGATATATCCTACATTAGAGATTTTGGCTTTGACCAGTGCAAGACTCAAAATCATGGCCCATAGCTCTAGCAACAGGGTCTTGAGGATAAGGCCTGAACCAATTAAGTATTTGGTCCAAATTTTTTTTTTTCAAATTAAACTCTCAAATAGTTGAAAGATTCACTTTGAAAGCAACTAATTGTAGTGAGAACAATATGAAAATTAAACAGAAATTTTTGGAAGAAAGAAGCAATGGTTCAAATGAGTGTGGATGGGATTTTCAATAATGGATTCATAGCATCTAAGTTTCACTGATCACTTGGGGATCATAGTAATGCTCAGAAAGTAAAATCTCGAGACTCTGCTCGGTCAATCTCTCATTAAATATTTGGGTATACGTGTAACCATTCAGGAAAAAAAAAAGGTACACTCTCGTACAGTGTACCAAGTTTTCTGGAACTAAATCAAGTTTCTTAAAATTCTCTGTAGATCCAGATTTCTATTATATTAAAAATGGCACAAAACAAACTAAAGAACCAGTCAAGAAGCAATTTCTTGACTGCTACGAAGCCTATAATTAAACTGCTAGCAGTCAGCAGAAGAAAAGGAGGTAACACACTTTCACTACTTGGATTCAGCTCCAATGCAATTTCTTTTGCTTGTATCACTTCAAAGTTCGAGGGTCCTATTCTTGACTACTTAAATTAGTCAACTCTGATGTCTAAACTAAAAGATGAAAGAAAATCGTCGCAAAAAGGCTATGCGTAACAATCAGTAGTGTGCTCATGGCTGTCTCAATGATGGCAAACAATAACACAATTACCAACACAACATTACATATGAGCTGAGCATAGCAGAAAATCTTTACCCGTCCTTTGTTAATTTAAGCCCCCACTGGTTGCAATCACCAAGTACCAATTCTTAATCATGATATCTTCAGCAGCTGCAAGTTCAAGAACACAATCTAAATTAAAACAAAAAAATCAAAAAAATAAAAAAACATAAACAATACAGGAATTGCAAGCATTCTCCACCAAACATAATCATCACAAGCAAAGGATACAATGTGCCCTCATTCTTGAAAACATTAGAATATCATCATTCTCTTGCCCATAAAATCAGTCATCCCCTCTGATTCAATTCATATCAAGGAGAAAAAACAAAATAATTTAGACAGCCAGTATATTGCATGTGACCTTTTTGCATTGGATATTGTTTTACAAAATCAAATGCAAAAATCAAAACATCAGGGCATATGTGTAGTTCAGAATCAAATCTGAACAGGCTCTCTCGCCAGTTGTCTTTTAGGGGGAAAAAAAAAGAAGCAAGAAAGCCCTTGGGTCCAATGAAATGACTCATGTAAGGCATGAAATAGTAACCAACTAGAAACAGGGAATCATAGAGTTGGATGAAAGCCCAAAAGATACCAAAGGCATTTGGTGTATCATATTTATATTTGGCAAATAAAGGTATCTGAATAAAGACAGAAAACTTTAGATGCCCAAATCCCATACTGTACAAAAAACTCCTTTGTGTATATGATTGTTTTAATGCATGTGGTTTGAGTTTGTATGAGAGCAGCTTTTTCTTTGTGTGGGGTATGCAGTGCAATTGAGTTTCTATGAATAATCAGCTTTTTCTCAATGTGGGTGTTGTTCAATAGAAACAAAGAAAAAAAAAGGAGGGTAATGAAGGAAAAGAAATGAGGTGCCTTCTCTGCCATGGCTGCATCGACTGGTTGTCTGAGTAACATTAAAGACACAGACCCTCCAATGTTGCCAAGCCAAGAAATCAGATACAAGGCCTTTTTCCCATTTCTATTTGATTCAAAGGTAGAAATCTCATCAAAGGAAGAAGATGATGATGCAACAGCACTGTGGAGTTCCACTGCTAACTAGAGACATGGACGATCCATTTTCATCATATCTAACAA
This sequence comes from Litsea cubeba, assembly GCA_012931725.1. Classification (NCBI taxonomy): domain Eukaryota; kingdom Viridiplantae; phylum Streptophyta; class Magnoliopsida; order Laurales; family Lauraceae; genus Litsea; species Litsea cubeba. The sequence goes on along the minus strand of CM022944.1, from coordinate 101,924,334 downwards.
AAGAATCAGCAGAAATAAATGCCATGGCATATAAGCTCAAATCATGGATGCAATATCACATTAAAAAAAAAGTAAAAACAGAGACTCTGGATGAGAATCTTGTTATTGGGAATTGTTTCTTGTCCAATCCAATCACAGGGTTGGGATAACACAAGGTGGGTCACACCCATGACCCACCATCCAACCACTGTAAGATTTGATGTCAAGGAAGAGCATGTACAAGCGAACCATTTGACTCAGCCTGTAGGTTAGTCATCTTTTGCAGTAGATTGTGGATTTTGTTTTTTCAAAACAGTCCCACACTTGTTTATTTGACATCAGCTGGGCCCCATCTCTTGATGGGCTTTACAAATAAGCCCAATTTGACTCTGGCTTTTTCCCCCTTTCAAAGAAGGCTGTCCTAAAAAATACCAGCCATTGTTTATGAATACATATATATTTCAAATTATTGGCATAAATATGAAGTAGCACACAATTGTAGCATTCTCATTCCAAAAGGGCAATTATTAAAACAACGGGCTGAAAACATCATTTCATTACATATGGGGAAAAAGAAAAGAGAAGAAAGGAAGAAAAGAAAAGAATCAATGACATCATTTTGCATACAAGATATTGGAGAATGAATTGGCCAGTGAGTCCATCATTATTAAATGCTTTGATTGATAGTAGTAATAATAATAATAATTACTGTCTTGTTGATATACATAAACATTCATACAAACACAGATGGACACATTATAATAACCAAACTGGTCACTATAATAGTAATGACTAGTGATGATGAGGTATTAGAGTACTTGATTGGCTAGCTGTTAGCTATTGAGGTGATCATCATCATCAGCTGTTCATGTGAAAAAAAGGCCCTCAATTCATGGGCCCCATTCATATGTGTGAAATTAATTAATAACATGATAGAAGGGGTAGAGACCAGAGTCATACTATAAATCAAAAGAAACAAAAGAGAAAATGAAGTTGCAATAACACTGCAACTGAATTGAGACCAATCCCATGAGCATATTTCTCAGATGAATGAACATAAAGGCCCTCCTGCAAGAACACTACAACAGAATTGGAACTTGGTCTGGACACGCTTTAACTTTATTTGCTTTTCACTAATTATAGAAATGAACAGAGCAACTGTTACTTGCAAGTAACTCAGGTTTTTCAAAGTTCAAATGCATGAACCCTCATTTATTGATAATGGTCTACCATGATTATAACTGACCTAAACCAATGTAAGATTTTGAAGTAACATAGAAAGAAAGTGATAGCTAGTAATCAAAGGGAACCTGAAGTTTGAGCAGAAGGTTCATTCTCCTTTTTCAATGTCACCTCTTCTATGGCCGGTGTCCCAGACGGTTTCGCTTTAAATTTCAAGAAAGAATACCTACTAGCATGCTCTGCATACAACAAAATTTAAATAATCAAAAGAAGATTCAAACCAGATTCCAATGACAACTTTCACCCAACAAAGATTATCTGACACTGAAACAAAATACACACTTGAAAAAAAAAAGGTATTCGGAAGATGGAGACTGTAAAGAAAGCACAATATCAATTAAATTTTAGTATAAGCCCAAGAAAATGAAACTAAGTAAAGCATGAAAACCCCTGAATTATTATGAATTCCATCTTTTACCAATTCTTCCTGAGCAACAAATGATGATATACAGGAAATGTGGGGTCCTCTTCTCAACAATTAAAGCATATTCACCATTGGATTAAGTTCATCTTCTAATAATGATCCTTTTTTTTTTCTTTTTCTCATCCTTGTTGGAGATGATCAGTTCAACACTTCAACCCAATGGGTAATAACAATGCAGGCAGTTTCCATTTATCCGGCTGATCCAACAGTCCCTCCGTCTTCACAAGAAGTGGGCCCCGCAATTCACCCTTATGTACATTTGTTCAAATTGCACCCAAAACATGATCCTAACATGAGAAAAATGATACCAAAGACAGAAACATTGTGGTCATAAGAACAACGTCATCAACAACAATAACAATAGTAATAACATTAGAACAACCAAACAAAGAAGTAAAAGAGGAAGGTGACATGGATAGAAAGAAGAAATGTAGATTGTGATTGAAACCTAGTTGCAGGAATCTAAGTAAGAATGGAAGACCTGACTTACCCTCTCACAGTTGGTTTCTTAGGCTTCGCTTGACAGTTCCCCATCAATAACACACACACACACACTCTCTCTCTCCCCATCAAACCTAATTTAATTGTAGGATGTTCTATATCAATGCCAAGATGAATTCAGGATACAACATAGTTCGTCCAAAATACATATATCCCTGCAAATCTTGTTATCCAATAAATTTGACCGGGAGCTCAAACGCAACAACACTCAGCAAGTAGTGCTTTCCTAATCGACCATATATAAATCTAATCACCCGGCAGCATTCTAACTTCACAGGGGTACCAAGCTAGAAGGTTTTGCTGCAGGTGACCATATTCCAATACAGAAAAATGCAATAGAAACTGAAAACCATAGAAATGGAAGTCGTCAATTTCCATTTCCCAAAGAAAACAAAATCAACATGGAAATAAGATGTCTTGGAAAACTGTAGGGGCATAATCAAGCGATTTCCTAAGCATTGGAAATCATGAAATGTGCAGTAAATTTCAAACATCAACTAAACAAATTTACCAAATGCCAAAAAAAAAAATCTACTTACAAACAGATCAAACAAAAGAATCATATTAGTTCTAAACACGATCAGACTAGAAATCGATTTAAACACCCAAAAGACTGAAAGAAGAAGAGAAAATGCATAGAGAGAGAGAGAGATTTACTTGGAGACTCGGCTACACAGAAGAAACAAGAAGAGAAAACTTAATCTCGTAGAAGTGAGAAAGAGTAAAAAATGAGAAGAAAACCCTAATCACTTCGCCATTTGTGAGAAGAAAAAAAGAAGGTAATGTGCAGATCGTCGAAGGTTGGAAAATGCATGGAAGTAGGGCTTACCTTCTTCTTCTTCTTCTTCTTCTTCTCCGATGTCGATCAGATATGAAACCTCAAAGCGGCTGAAGCTCCAAACAAAGATTAGGGTTTTGGGGAAGAGAGATCTCAGAGATTAAGTTTTTGGGGAAGACGAAAAGAGGTTTTGGGATTCCGCTTGGGACTGGACGATGAGAGGGTTATGGGTTGTAAGTATATGGAGATGTAGTGACGGAATATAATTTCCGCTGCTATACCTAAGTATATATAGTAGCATAATACTTTCTGCTTAGATAATTGGTATAGATACTTAGATGTAGCGACGTAATACACTCTCTGCTGCTATAGATAGAGTTTATAATCACATAATGTATTTTCCGCTGCTACACGTATTTGTATTATATACATTTATAACAGCAATAGCAGCAAAATATAATTACCGCCGCTGGCACAATGCAATTATGTATTAAACATTCACATACACTACACTTAATAGCAGCAAAATAAAATTACCGCCACTGTATGTATAATGTAAAACTTATATTACTTAATAGCGGCAAAATAAAATTACCGCCGCTGTATGTATAGTGTATATGTATTAAAAACTTACATACACTATACTCAATAGCAGCAAAATACAATTACCGCCGCTGTATGTGTTAAAAACGTACATAAACCGCCGCTATAAACCCCACTAATTGTCAATTTTCTTGTAGTGTAGGTTTGTTGATCCATCAAAGTTGAACTTGAAGTTTCCATTGGCTAGAGAAAACCATGATGAGTTTGGGAGAGTGATGCAGGCCCTAGGGTTAGGGCTTGCGTAGATGCCGAATCACGTGTCAAAGACACCTCAAATTATCTCCGCAGAGATTTCTAACACGAGGAACAACCTCTCCAAGGGAAAATCCCAATTTTATTTAACTCCAAATCTGAGATTATCATCTCTACAATGTAATATAAATAGGCAAAGTAAACTTAGGGCCTAAGACAACCTAATCTAATAATAGAAACTATTCTAATCAAACTAGGAAATCAAATAAATCAGAATGCTAATCCTATTTACAATAAAATTAGGAAGCTACTAAAAAATAAACATCCTCAAAACTATGTTGGGTGGGACCAGTAGTGGAATAGTAGCCTATACTGCATCATTCCCCCCAAGTTGAAAGAAGAGTTCGAACTCGAACTCGAGTCTTCTTCAAGTTGCCTCTGTATATATGATGTACGTGAAGCACTTCCTTTGTAGCATTGGCCCTGGATTTCTTCTTCTGTGATTCTGGTTTCTTGGAATGGAGAGTAACTTCCTTTCCATCGTGCATGAAGGTATACGTGTTGTTGCGCATCCCATGAGTGCCATTCTTGTCATACATCCATGGGCGACCCAATAGGATATCTCCACTGTCCATTGGTAGCACATCGCACCAAATTGTATCTTTGTAATCATTACCAACTGCAAAAGTAACCTGACATGTATGTCGCACTTGCGCTTCATCACCTGTCACGAGCCATTTAACAAAGTAGGGTCGATTGTGCTTGTAAATCTTTAACTTCAAGCGATCAACAAGAGTTTGAGAGATAATATTCTCACAACTTCCACCATCAATCACAACTGTACAATTTTGCCCATGTATTGTACCTGTGGAACGAAAAATATTTTTCCGCAACCATTTCTTTTCAACAGTGGGTATAGACTCTTGTTGCACCAAGAGAAGTTCACCATCTGTTTCAGCTGCTATTTCTTCCGCTTCATCGGATTCTTCACTTTTAGGATCATCTTTTGTTTCCGGTTCTTCTTGTGCACTTTTCATTAAATTTATTCTTTTTGGGCATTCAAACGCACGGTGACCCTTTTGCTTACAATGAAAACATGTGAATCTGTTTGGATCTTCAGACTCGGAAGAAAACTTTTCTGAGGAATTAGCATTTGGATTAAAATCTGACTTTGATGGAGTCTTTTGCGCAGACCATTTAGACGCATTAAGTTTTCTGGCTTGATGATTTGCAATCCCCTCATCTTTGATAGCATGCTGAACAATCTCATCAACATTGTCAAAATGCTTGAATGTGAGGATATGTTGTATATCAAGTGTAAGCCCATTAAAGTATCTATCAACTAATACATCATCATCTTCATTCAAACCACAACGAGCTTGATTGGTCATGAACTCCTCTGAATACTCAACAACCGTCTTAGATCCTTGTTTCAAATCCTGAAAACTTGAACGCAAATCTCTGGAGTAATTGACAGGAAGAAATTTTTGCTTCAACAGATTTTTCATCTCGGTCCATGTGTCAACGGGGTCAATTTGTTGGTTTCTTTTCTTCTTTTGCAACTCGGCCCACCATATTGCAGCATAATTACGAAATCGAGTTGCCACCAGTGTAATTTTATAACTATCCGTCATTGGCTTGTGTGCAGAAATATTTTCAACACACACTAACCAATCTATGAATTCATCCGGTTTCAATTTTCCATCATATTCATGAATCACGAGTTTAATACCCAAATCACAATCAACATTAACGGCATGTGGATCTCGTTGATTCCGATAATGTCCTCCATCATCTCGATGATTATCCTCACGCCGATTAGTTTCCAAATTGGTTAATCGGGTTTCAATTCTTGCTAGAGTCGCTTGCATTTGAACCATCGTTGCGGATAGTTTATTAACAGTGACCGATAATTCCGCAACGGTTCCCCTCAAATCATCATCATTATTGGAGGAAGACTCCACTTCTACATGCTTCTTGGGAGGCATTTTTGTTTAATGCAAATTAAAATTATGACTAACCCGATGTGCAGATTTGCTCTCCACGATCACGCTGTCGAAGACGAATATGAAATCTGACGGTAGATGACACTGATATTGGGAAGAAAATATGTAACCGTCGATCAAGCTAAATCGGCCTTTGATCGGGTGCTGCTGATGTAATAACTACAGCAGAGAAAGTTTGTTTCAGGGCCAATGCTGTAAATGGGTCAGACTGACCCGAATCCGATGGGTTTAGAATTCTGGCCCAAACCTTCAAGAACTAGTGACTGCACTTGTCACGAGTGGCACGTGATCCACCCTCTTGGGTTTGCTGCAACGAAGGGGTATTCTCTCCTTTTCGTTTCTGTTAACAAGAAAAGAGGAGAGGAAGGAAGGAAGGAAGGGAGGCGTGAGGGATGACGATGGCGCTGGTGGTGGCGGCCGGAATCGGTGTACGGTACGCGTCCTTCTCTCTTCTCTGTTACTTCTCTGGTTCTTTTTTTTTTATTTGCTCTCTGGGTCTGGGTTGTGCAAGGACCTGGGTGATGATGATGGGGAGTTGGCTAGGTTGCGCGGAGACAGGGAGCAGGGTGGTGTGGGTTTGTGGATTTTTGTCGAAGAAGGGTGAAGGGTTTCCGATCTAGGTTGGCGGATTGGGGTTGGGTTCTACGGGATTGGGTCGGCTCTGGGCAGCGGGTGGTTGTCACAGGGTCGATTGGGTAAGTGGATTGGGGCGGAGGTCCGGGACTGAATGAAAAATTGGAATGGGGGCAGCGGATATGGATGGATGGTGGACGATGGGTAGGCTCTGATTGATGATCGGAGACAGATCGAAACAAGATGGATCTTTGCTCTGATACCAATTGATGCAGGCCCTAGGGTTAGGGCTTGCGTAGATGCCGAAGCATGTGTCAAAGACACCTCAAATTATCTCCGCAGAGATTTCTAACACGGGAAACAACCTCTCCAAGGGAAAATCCCAATTTTATTTAACTCCAAATCTGAGATTATCATCTCTACAATGTAATATAAATAGGCAAAGTAAACTTAGGGCCTAAGACAACCTAATCTAATAATAGAAACTATCCTAATTAAACTAGGAAATCAAATAAATTAGAATGCTAATCCTAATTACAATAAAATTAGGAAGCTACTAAAAAATAAACATCCTCAAAACTATGTTGGGTGGGACCAGTAGTGGAATATATAGTAGACTATAGTGCATCAGAGAGCTGCAAGAAAATATGTGACAGGATAAAGGTGGGCAACATTCCATTCAAACATCATTAAAGGGGACGTTTGTCAATTTCACATGTGATATGAAATTGTCCGCATGTGTAAATGTTTCACATATAAGTCATTTTCATATGCAAATGAGTCACATGTGAAACACAATCCATTATCATTTTCACTCCTCTTCAAATGTGAATATGAGTGCACCCAATGGTTCACATGTGTTTTACAGTTTTTCACAAATTTTGAAAAATACATGATGGATTGAGTGATGAGATTCGGCCCATTAGCAATTGTTGGCTTTCTGAAGAGGATCAATCACAAAAATTAGAATTGAAGATCAAACAGTCTAGTTTAAAGATTATTTTATGATCTATGTTCAATCAACACCTGAAATCTGACCTTAGCCATATTTGGTTTTCTGAAGAGCATTAACGGCTCGAATCGTGAAAATGGGGCCCATAAAGTCTAAAAATAAAGATCTAATAGTATGGACTTTTTCAAAAACTTATCACAATTTGGATAAAAATTGTTATTGTTTGGATGAAACTAAAACCAAGCATTAAAGGATTGGGCCTTGAAGGGTCTTAGAACAATCTTGGGTAACTAATTCTAGATTCTGTTGACTATGGGGCAGTTTACCAAGAGATTGTCCACTATTTTATTTTGGGCTCTACAAAAAGTAGATAGTTTAGATGATTGAGCATTAATTTTTGGATAGCAATTTCTAACAGGAAGACGATTCAATAGTACCCTCCAGGGGATCATTTGCAGTTTGGATGGAAGGTCTAGCCATAGATACTGGAGACCCACTTGAATACTAGAGGTATTCTTATATATTGCTTTGATAGATCAATTTCTAACTAGTTTAGTTCTCTAACACCTGACATCATCCTCTCTCAAAGGGATTCTGATAATGTTATCAACCATGTCATTTTCCCATAGACTCTAGAGAAGATTCTTATTCCACCTTGACCATGTTTCCCACTATCACAATAAGATCAAAGACCATTTTTAGGTTCAGGTTATCTATTGAATGTTGAGACTCTAATCTTTGTGGAACCCACTAGGTCTCCCCATATCATGAACCCATATGTCTGAAGATGTGGACCTTGGATCCCTTAGAGATTATCTATGATCTATTAATAAGTTCGTCAGGAGGTTAGTGGTATTAGTTGATTATCCTTATCCTCAAGATAAGGTGTTCGTATTTGATTATGAATGTAGATATTTTCATTTAATAGAACTTATGGTGTAATTATAAGAATGTCTTGATTATTGAAATTTTATATGGTACAGAGCTTGAGTCCGATGATGATATTGCAATCTAAGCCGGGTACAATCCTGCTTCTGCTATTATCACAGTCAATTTTTCTATTTCAATAAAAAAAAACTGGGCATCCTTTCTTATCCATCCATCTAAGCCCTACGATCTCACCATCCTCATCAAAATTTCAAAATCGCATGATTGAAGCTTTAGCAAGAAACCGCGACAGATTTGATCCAGTTGGCCACCAACACCAATAGACTAAAAAGGGAGCAGATTACAACAGTGATGGATCCACGAACAGATGGTGATTACCAATGAGACATGAAGATCGCGTTCTAATTTTTCATATTCACAATCATAGAAAGTATCATGTGATTGCGAGGGGATGTTAGAGATTATTTATGATTTGTTATAGGATCTTGTCCCAATAGCCCACTTTTGGTTGTCAAGGATCACACTTTTATTTTTAATGAGAGGTCTCTAGAAGCTTGAATCAGTGTTCTTTTTCTTGTATTCCATGAAATTAGATGACTTTAGGTATTTCTGAGTTAATAATATGATGCACCAGACCTCTAAGGATAGTAGGAAACGCCACACATTGTGATTGTAAATTGCTTTTATTTTCTTCTAGATTCCTTCTAATCCCAAGACCACCTTAAACTTTTACCAAAGTGGTTTGGTTCCATGAAACTGGAGCATATCTCCAACTACCATAATTTCTTCCATGCCAAAGAAGATTTCTTTGAACGGAGTCGATCACTTTCTACAATATCTTAGGGATAGCAAGATTGTCCATCCAATATATGGGGGATTAAGTAGTCACTTATTGGATGAAAACCTTTCTCCCAACAAGAGATAGTAGTTGACTTCAACTTGCCAATTTATTTTCAATACGTTGAATAATTTTCTTAGCATTCTTGGTTTGATATGCGATTTAAGGTCAAGGTGCATCCTTAGTACTGGATGTGATTGTAGTTCGAGTGAATACCCAAGTTATCCTTAATCCATTAATCACCCTTCCTTATGTATTGGCTGAAAACATGAGGGCCGAGTTTTGCTTGTTAACCTTTTGGTCTACTTTTGATTCAAAATTAAAAAGAAAATCATTTATTATCCTCGCATAAACCTCCTTGTCAAGGAAAAAGATGAGGCGGTCATCAGCAGATCGAAGTAAACTAAATCTATCCCCTCTTAAAGCAATCTTAGGGTACGTTTGTGTAGAGGTCTCCTATGTGAAAAGAGAGAATTGCCACATCAGTAGAATCTATAGAACATAGAATCTATAGAAGATAAATTCCATATAAAATAATTTTCACGGAAGTATCAAATCTATGTTTGCTGCGAAAAAAAATTCTTCAATGAAATGGTAATTCTTTTGTTTGGTGGCTGTGGAAACCTTTTGAAAACCAATGACCCCCAACATTAAACTATATGAGTGATGGGACAGAGAAATGCTCATCAACTGATCTAAGAAAAATGCAAAACAAAATCCCAATAAATCAATCAATGTGATGAGATTGTAGAAAGATCTCACCAATCAAATTAAAAAAAATTTGCCGATAAATAATGTGATGAGATTGCAACTGTAGAGCAAAATTAAACCACTTGCAAAGAAAATAAAACTACCTTGGAAAGAAACTGTAGAGAAATGGCCCACTCTCAATTGTCTAATGGAAACATCTTTATTTGATACAAACCCTAGCAAACATCAAACCGAGAAATGGCCCACCTTTGATTGTCATTGGATAGTTCATTGACGGGGAAGAGATAGAGAGGGCCTATTGAGGTCAACGTCCACCCTCGCTCCTGAGCGGTCATAATTGTGGTCGAGCCCTCGCCCTCACCATAAAACTATTGTTGTGCTATTTCTATCATCAATTGGTTTGGGGATAAGTGGTAGCTCACTGGGGGTGTAAGATCCTACAAGTAGTATCAGGGCCTAGTGGGTCGGGTGTTAGAGTAACAGGACACGGGTTTTGCAATTTCGAAGCAGTAGTCCGATGGGTGTGTCGTTGAGGGAGGGATTGTTGAGGTCATCGTCCACCCTCGCTCCTAAGTAGTCATAATTATGGTCGAGCCCTCGCCCTCACTATAAAACTATTGTTGTGCCATTTCCCATCACCAATTGGTTTTGGGATAAGTGGTAGCTCAATGGGGTATAAGATCCTACATGGCCTTGAACCATAATCAAGCAGCAAACCCTTGTAGAGGGTCTCTTGAATGGGTTTTTCACAGTGCAAGTAATGAAAGAAAGAGAAGTCTTCAATGGGTTCTACAAGTTGCACAATAGAGAGAGGGAAACAGGTGGAAGAAAGAATCTGACCTTCCAAGGAACATTTGGTCCAACCAAAGGTGTTTTCTAATGTCTTGGACTATGTGATGAGATTGCAACTACAGAGCAAAATCAAATCAATTGCAAAGAAAATAAAACTATGTTGGAAAGAAATTGTAGAGAAATAGCCCACTCTCGATTGTCTAATGGAAACATCTTCGTTTGATACAAAACCCTAGCAAACATCAAACTGAGAAATGGCCCACCTTTGATTGTCCTTGGATAGGTCTTCGACGGTAGAGATGGAGAGGGCCTTGAACCATAATCAAGCATCAAACCCTTGTAGAGGGTCTCTTGAATGGGTTTTGCACGTTGCAAGCAATGAAATAAGAGAGGTCTTCAATGGGTTCTGAGGTCTTCAATGGGTTCTGCAAGTTGCACCACGGGGAGAGAGGGAACGGGGGGAAGAAGAATCTGACCTTCCAAGGACATTTGGTCCAACCAAAGGTGTTTTCTGATAGCTTGGAAGGAGGTTTTTTTTTTTTTTTTTGCCAGAGCTTTTTTCCGTCCGCTTTTGAGGAACCGGCGAGGAACAAAGGCTTACAAACGGACAATGAATTTTCTGTAGAACTGAAATCCGCAAACAACCCCCACCCCCGTAGCGAACTTCAAATTCCGAATTTCCCGAGGAAAATGTTAGCCCATGAATTTTAATCTCCATGTAAAACTGCCGCACCAAACAAAAAAAAAAAACTTTCTTTTCCATGGAACTAGTAAAACCCTGAGCTATGGATGGACAAGGGAACCACCAAATGCACAGACTATGCACGGAGAACGGAACTATCAAATGAACAGGCTCATATGATATATTTTAAATATTTTTTCTATTATTGAACTTGAGTGTCCTTAAATCTGGTTGCTAATCCAACAATTAGAAAAAACATAATGAAAGACACGTTAACAATAAAACGAAATAATAAAGCAAGTAGGTTTAATTTTAATAACACGGTGTTCGCAATATACACATCTTTTTAATTTTAAAAATTAAAAGATACTGAATTCAAATAATGAAACAGTCACACTAACCTCTAAAAATCCAAAATATTTATAAATTAGGACACATACAATATCGAACACAATACTCATGTCATGTATTCGAGACTCCATCTTTCAATTGCTTCGTTGTTGACTTGTATGCATATAAAAATTATTTTAATAATTAATAAAGTATCATGTCAATGGTAAATAATCTTTTAAGACTATTGCAGTAGTCATCATAAGAGGACATATTTACATGTAATATGGAGATCATTTTTCAAATGATGTTGTTGTTGCTTTTTAGTCCATCCTCTAAATCTTCTAAAACCTTTATTGTTATAAGGTCTAACTCGATATCTTCCAATATTTCTCCTAATTCCCTCATGTCTAGGAAATTAGTCTTGATTTTTGCATGGATGTCCTGTACCTGGCCAAGGAGGTGGTAGAGTGCTTACTATGGAACGTACCAGATCTGTAATATTTGGTTCAAACCCTCTCCTTTTGAGATCGTAATACAACATTTCCTTGATTAGCAAATGTTCCCTGACACCCATTCCTTCAACCATTTTCTCTCTCCTGAACTGTATCCATAAGGGATGAATATACTTTTCAAATGATTCTAATAGGTCGACAAACTCCACTGCATGCCATGGTCTGAAAATTTCAAATATCTTCCGATTTGCAGCATCCCAAGCTGGTGGCAAATTTTTAGCAATTTTTATCATTTTATATCTTTCAGGAATGAAGTCTTCACAGACTCTCAGCCATTGAGCTAGTTGTATTTTTCGGGAACCTATGCTTTCTATTGGGGTGTTATTTTCAAATGGTTTATGCTCGAACTCATTTCTCCATTCCCTAACACGTAGAGAGTCTTTGCCACGACAATATTCGAGAGGTGTAATCATCTTATCTGGGTTAGAGTTTTCCAGAATAAATTATAACTTGTAATTTAAATGAAAGCAACAACAGATAAATAAAATTAGTAATAACACAGCAAGCAATTTAATTACTTGACACACATTATAAAATACTTCTAAAATAAACATAACGATTGTAATTGCAAAATAAAATAACAGTAATCTGAAAATGAATAAAAACCCAACCAATTTCTACACAATATATTTTTACACTAAATTCAACAAATATCAAACCCTATAACATATTTTAATGGGAGATATCGTTGAAGACTTCCCTGTACACAACATTTTTGGTGATATCATTTGGCATCCTTCTTTATTGATCAGCAGCATCTTCAAACCTGACGGAGATGTAGCACGCGACACAGCTACATACAGCTGGCCATGTGAAAGCACAGGATTCAGTAGGTAGACACCAATATTTTTTAGAGTTTGTCCTTGACTATTGTTTATGGTCATTGCAAATGCCAACTTGATAGGAAATTATCTTCTTCTCAGTGCGAATGGCGAATCAATAGACGTCGGTGTTAGGATAGCAAGACTAATCAATACAATTTCTCCAATGCGGGACCCTGTTATGACTTTAGCTTGTATGACTTTATCCCCCATCTTGTCAACAAACAATCGGGTACCGTTACACAATCCCAAACACTGATTTAAGCTTCTCAACAACATTATCGGAGCTCCAACTTTTAACTCAAGAGTATGACTTGGTAATCCCGGGAAGTCCAAAGAATTCAGATACTCTGGAGGATGCAAAACATGATCATTAGATTCACCCGACGTGGGACATAGCTTGTCTGCACTATAAAATACCTGTCTTTCACCTGGAATCATCGATAACATCATGGAGTTTAGCTTGTCGACATCGATGTCTTTTGGAGCCAGAATAGCACGCTCATTTAAGTACGACAAATCATTTTTATCTATTAAGTAGTTCAGGATAAGTCGATTCAATCAACCGTTGTACTCCCCCTTCATCATTTTGTATGAGAAACTCATCTGGGATTTTGATCCAGCTTGCATCATTATCATTTCCAAAAGACGTCCCGGATACCTTTCCCTCGCCAACCATCTTTATCCACTCCATAAAATCATGTAATCGAGAATGTGAAGTTTCGGAGACGTTATTTGCTGTAACACGCATATTTATATGCAGATGTAAGACCTGGCAATATTTCCAAATACCCGACCTCGGTAATGAAGCTCCAACTATCTGTTCACGTCCCCCCTTTGTTATAATTGGCAGTATTTGCCTAAAATCTCCCCTAAGTACAAATAATTTTCCTCCAAATACCTTATCTAAAGAAGAATTACTCGTATTTTGCAGAATGTCTCTGAATGTTCGATCAACTGCGTCAAAGGCATAGCGACCAACATTGGAGCTTCATCCCATATGATTAATTCCGCTTCGAAAATTAACATTGCCAAATCGGTTCGATGGGTGATGTAATAACATGACAATTGATGAAGGTTTAGCGGTATTTTGAAACCGGAGTGCGCAGTTCTTCCATTTGGCAAAAATACAGCAGCAATGCCCGATGATGCTACAGAAAGAACAAATTTTTTTTGTGACCTTACCTTTGCTATTAAAGTCCTCCATAGATACGTCTTGCCAGTTCCTCCACTACCATAAACAAAGAAGAGACCCCCTGTCCGTCTCCTAGCATGCATCCATTATCGTATTGAAGACCCTATTTTGATCATCATTTAAGCCGACATGTAAAGATTCAAACAAATGGCTTTCAGCAGTGCTATCATAATCGAGTTCTTCCCTTATGAGTTTGTTTGTAACAAATTGGCCCAACCGAGAAGATGGCAAAGGCATAGGATTGAATTCTGTCAAAGACCTACCATTCCTATTAAGTATATGCTGATATCAAGCGGCCCTAAATTTCTCAATTCACTTTCATCAAGACGTATATATCTATCTCCAAGCTCTCTCCTCATTCGATTTTGTAAATCATCTGTGAGGTCCACCCAATGTTTTTCCCACAATTCCGTCTGATTTATAATTTCTGAGAACATGAGCATTGAATAAAACATGTTTCTGAGTTGTGAACCTGTAGCCCATGTCGAGGCCTCACAAAGTGCTTCATGCCATTCACCATCATGTTCCAGTAAGCAAAGTGCAAAGCATGCCGATTTATAAGTTGGGTGCACCACCCCTCCAATGGTTCTTATATCCTCATGGCATTTTGCCTCCCGAGCTTTGTTAAGCAGGATACCCAGATAATGGCGTTCTCCTGAATTTGGATGTGCATAAGCCAACCTACCGATACTGTTACGCTGTTTTCGCCTTGTCCACATCTTTTGCTTTGCGTTTCAGATCTCCCACTTTGTTGGAAACTCAACGTATGTAAATTCATTGGCATCCGGGTGGTTTATATTTGCTTCAAACCATTTCGTAAACATTGTTTCATGAATCCCATCCCGATTAATCACGGATGCAACATCATCCGTGTCCTTAAACACAACAAACTGTTCTCCTGATAAATGATACTGTAACATTTGCACCGAGGGATGTTGTTTTTGCAAGTAGGACTCAAATATTCTCCAGCATGCTTCAATCGAAGATATGTATCGACCGTCCTGAAATTGCTTGATCTCATTTACACATCTGTACACATGTTCTCCACTTTGATCATGTTGTTCAATATTATCCTCGATCACAATCGTTGCACGATTTGGACCCTTATTAATGTACTTGTATAAGTACTTAATGACCTTGCTGTGGGCACACCGCTCAATATTTATGTGTGAATCATAACTTATAATGAGATCACGATTATATGGAATAACCTATCGGTTATCGACATCAGAACCGTTGATTCTATACGTCATGTTATTATTTCGACATCTGTAGAGCACGAATCCATTCTCCGCTATTGCCGTTGCACTGACAAATGGTTTTGGATAACCTTTTGAGCACTTTCCATTTACCATGCATGAAGCATTTATATTTTGAAAACCACAAGGCCCGTACAACATGCATCTCGTCACAGTCACGAATGCCAATGGATCTTCAACCTCATTTGGTATTTCCGCTGAAATAATGTCATCAATCTCTTCTGGTAACTGTGGTTTGTCTTCACCAGTCAGGGTGAGGATGATGTGAGCATGCGGTAATCCTCGCTTTTGAAACTCAATGACATGAATATCTATTCAGATTGGGGTGAATTCATTAAGTAATAAAAAAGTTTATAATTCCAACATATTAATAAAATTATGGATAGATATTGAAGTTATAGCATGCTAAGACCCGAGTTTTTATACCTGCAATGACCTTGCCGAAAAATTGATTTTTTTAAGGTCCTCCATCAGTTGTTTCAGCCTAATATGAAATACCCTTGCGACTATATCTAGCCTGTCCTCAGTGCGTTGACCAGGGAATCATGATAGTTGTTGCTTAATCTCTGGACAACTCGGGTTGCACGTGAATGTTATAACTAGATCAGGGAATCCAATCGTACGACAAATCGCCATAGCATCTTGATAATGCTGAATCATGTTCCTTGGATCACTAATGAATGAGGATGGAATAATGTAGCGCATACCAACTGCAGTCGCATCCATATCGCCAGCGTTGACCGCATCCTGTAAACCCCTATAGAAATCTGAACGCAAAGCAGTCTGATTGTTCCCTATGAAACTAAGCCTTTCCTGCTCTATTGCCGCGTAGCAGTCAACCACAAACTGTTGGAAAAGTTTGTCGCCCTGAAGCAGCGAAGTGCCTTCATCATCCCGAAACATCAGTCTAAATGCATAGAACTCTCTGGTCGATACACCCTCACGCATATAGTTTGACCCAGTTGTGAACTATATGAGCTTTGTCCATCCATCAGTTCCATATGGAAAGAGCAATGGGTATTAGAGCGGCATGTATGAAGGGTGTGTTTTGTTAATCCTCCGGAGACTTCCATCTAACTTTCGAACTATGATGTCACGATTTCCTGTAATTTCATACTCATCTCCGACAATGATCGCTGCAACCTCATTTGTGGTCGGTCTTGCGTACTGTCTTCCTTCCCGTGAATGTAGAATCTGGACATGCAAATTTTTGATAAGAATTTTCAGACAGCTTATCCCTTGCATTACGAAACAATTGTACATAGGGGTTAGTATCATTTAGCATTGACTACAAACCCTCCAATAAAGTCAAATCAAAATCATTTGCGTCTCCGCTTCATTGAACAGCTCTTAATCTATTGGATGTTTCATGTTCAGTGTCATATATATATAGTTGAGCAAACTTAGGCATGTCTCCAGGTGCAGGAAGTAATGAACCGATCCTATGAGAACTTGTTCCACTTATTCGGAAAAGATATGGTCATCTTCCATCGAGCACCTTGTGATCAATTTTACCACCCATTGATGTGAATGACAACATCGAATTGTATGTTCTTATTTTTTCCTTGAATCTAGAGTGAAGGAATTGATTATGTAGAAATTCAAGTGTGTTCGGTAGTAGTGGCAGCATCACCTTTCCTCCATGACAGCATAGGCTAAACCTTGGTCTTGAAATTGAACTGTCTCTGATTCTTTCTTCAAGCCACATAATAGCTCTACAGTGAGAGCATATTGCAACTCTTGAACCGAAGCTCCAACGCGTGGAGATATTTTTTCTCTTTGAGCAGAAGACAATATTATTTCCTATAATTAAATTTATTTTATTAGCCTTAAAAAACTCAGTATTGTCGGGTAATAATAGTGAGTAGTTAAAAATATTTTTCAGTACTTGATGTTGAAGCCATTCTGTTGCCCGATGTTACATTGGAATGAGATGTTGAAGCTATTATGTGGCCCGACGCTCCAATGGAATGACCATGATGCTGCCGCCTTAGATGTAGGATCGTGGATCTTACACGTCGTGCGTCCATTTGCATCACTTTTTTCCTATCCGCTGGTTGATCTTTTTTGTTTTGAATCGAGTGACTGATGTGACTAACATTATGTGTACTTGCACCTATAATTGATTGGTCGTAATTATTTATTATTTCTGTAGATATAATAAGATATGATATTGAGTTATGTAGATGTTGAAGGCGTATATATTTACCGATTATTGTATGCATGAAACGGCAGACATTGTGAGAACAGTTGGCTTCTTGCATACCCTCGAAATGCCCGGTTCGTCTACAACGCAGAATCGATAACCTTAACAATCGACTTTCACTTTGAATTCGTAAGAGTCGATTTCTAAACCGAAGAGAATTATTTCCTGGATTTCGTATGATGAGCAATCGTCTTATAGCAGCCAACTGAGACATCTTATATTTGATTAATTTTTGACGAACTTCTACACTTGAAAGTTTATCCATCCCGAACATATATAATTCTAGACATTTAAGTAGGACCCGATGCTGGAGATTCGTACTTAGAAAGGTAAGACAAACATATAAATTATACTCGGATAATAGTATAAATGAGTTACATACCACAATTAGAAGGCTCTATAAAATCACAGGCCTGCAGTTAGACCCATTAACCAGCTCCTTAAGTTTATTAATTTGCAAAGGCATTAAATAATTTGTAATTTATATTTTATGAACTCTAATTATTTAATAATTTATTTTTAATATATTTATGCTGGATGTTCAACTTTGGTGATGCTAATATATTAATCAACATTAAGATTCATCTTGTCGATATTGTGTAATATATATTTTTAAATTTTTTTTTCGTTTGTCATTTTTTTTATGAACAATAATGATTTCATATTGTTTTTTGTCCTTTTTTAATATATTGATGTTCGTTGTTCAATTTTGTTGATGCTAACATATTAATCAACATTAAGATTCATTTTTTACATTTATATATATATTAGTTTTATTATGATTTATTTGCTTTATTCATTTTTATTTTATGAACAGTAATTATTTATTTTTTTTTAATATATTTATTATGTTCGATCACCTTTGGTGATGCTAACATATTATTCAACATTAATATTCATTTTATAATTTTTTTGTAATATATATTTTTATTATTATGATATGTTTTATTTTTTAGTTTTAATATAGTTTAAAAAAATCACATGTAATTATATACCTAAACCCCTAACTGCAGTTTAAATTTTTTTACTACAGGCCATTTTTACATCTATATAGATATTGGTGTTATTTTATGTATATTTTGCCACATCTAAAGCTTATTTTTTTAATATAGCTCCTTTTTTTATTTCATAAGAAAAATTATTAAATAAAGAATTTCAAAATTTAAATTAGTGGGCCTAATATCATTATTGGGTCTCTAATTAATCATAGGACTGCAGTGAGACCCAGCAGTACCCAATTCATTAAGTTGTTTGGAAAGGCAATAAA